>BSBN01000846.1:6250120-6875132 GCA_027924645.1 Cunninghamia lanceolata | reverse complement strand
ATACCTCCTCAAATGATAGATATCAAAATATCAATACAAATCAATGCTGATAAATGAAGGCCATCAAAGCAAATAGAACTTCTCCAAGAGCCAAAATATCCAAGATATCAAACAGAAGGCATAAAATTGACAAATTGAATAAAATATACCTAGAAATGAACATGGAAAAATTATATGGGTGGTTTTGTAGAGCTTGCTAATGCCTTTCCAATGCCTATTCGTTTGTGAAAAATGGAGATTCTAGGTGAAAGAAATGAGCTCAAAAACTGAAAAAGATGCCTTGACTTCAAATAGAAATAAAGATGAACTAGTAGCAGAAACTTTAAAAAGACCAATACCACTAGATAGTGCTCAAAACCAACTTTCCAATGCCTTTTTTTTTGTCAAATTTTGGTATTGTATGCCCAAGATATGGTCTTTTCTATAAAACTGCTCCTTTATACTATGAAAAAAATTGTACAAGGCCCTAGTCGCCCACGTGACCAGGGATTGAGCCCTTGGGGGCTAGTGCCCAAATTAAAAACTTAATAAAAGTTGTACCTTTTGTGCACAAAAATAGAGGCGACACACAAATCAAGGTGGCACAAAAATCAAGACATCACACAAATCAAGGAAACTCAACAATCAAGATAGACTTAGAAAATATTAGCATAGAAATCAAGGCAATCATACAACTGTACGGATCCGTACGGGTTTCATAGCTCCACATTTTTTTAGGCCAAATTTTTTTGTCACCAAAATATTGAGTGCCTTATATGAAAATAGAGGTTTTTGGGGCTTTTGAGCACAACCATGAGGTCCATTTCACACTAGGAAACATAGATCATGACCTCATGTCTAAAACCCTCTCAGATTCAAGAAGAAGTTCACAGATCTGGAGCTCTAATACCATGTTAGAGTCACTCAAGGAATCACAAGAATCAAGATCATTTGCAAGAATTCTTCCACATGAGAAAAGCCATATCAAGAGGAAAAACAATAATCAATGCTTGCATGAATTAGGTGCTTCATTATTCAGAAAGGAATAATACAAGATAAATACACAACCACTTGCCAAACAAAGACAAAGTGGAAAAGAAAGTTTATGACACTTGCCATAAATCTCTTCAACATAAACAAAGAAATAAAATTCTAAGGACCTTCCCTAATAAACTTATGTCTAAGTGTAAATATGATTTTACACCAACAATATCAAGATGACCTAACTGCCTACTCCAACGAAAGAAAAGATCGCTGCAAACATCTAGAGCTAATTTTCAAAAGGTGCCTTGAGTACGAGATTTATTTAAATCATAAAAGTGCATATTTGGTATAGAAGTTAAGTTGTTGGGGTACATTGTATCAAAATATGGGGTGAGAATAAACTAGAAAGAGTAAAAGTAATCGACCTCATTCCTAGGCCTAAGACAGTCAAAGGTGTACAATATTTCTCCAAGCAAATAAAATTTATTACAAGGTTTATCCCTAACTTTGCTAAAAAGACCAAGGCCATCTCCAAGATGTTGAAGAAGGAACAATCAATCACATGGAGTGAGGAACCAGCTAATGCATTTATAAAAATCAAAGAAGCTCTTCAAGAAGCATCGGTGTTGGTAATTTTGGATTATTTTAAGCCGTTTCAACTCTTCTCATTTGCTTCATTCTATACTATTGCTATGGTGTTGCTTCAAAACAATAAGGATGGATATGAGAAACCCATTACATTTTAAGCAAGTCTTTACAAGGTGCAAAATTGAAGTATTCAATTATAGAAAAACATGCTTATGCCCTTGTCAAAGCTATCAAGAATTACTGGTCTTATCTAATACATGCAAAGATCATTGCATATGTGCCAAAAACAACTATGAAAGACATTATGTAATGCCCCAACTTTTACACCAGGACATTAACAAATAAAATAGGACAAACAAATTTCTCACGATGTAATTGTGACATGCGCATGTCCCAATTACACAATCACACTTTAGAATCATCATAATGTCCCACGATGACACTCTAGATCATGATGTGAAAACAACCATAGTGACCGCTTAGGTTCCAAACACATCAACAAGACATAAGCGGAAGACTCACCAATCGTGTAACAAAGGCCACCATGATAACTCTGAGAGAATGGAACTCACTCCATGATGAAGGTTAGATGCCAACCTCCAACCTCACACTCTCGCAACCACATGGAATAATTTGAAGGTGATAACCACCTCAAATCCATCCCATCATGACACAACACAACCGCCAAACACATGGAACAACTTAGCCAAGAAGGGGATCCACTAGGGGGATCACAACCTCCACTGAGAATGACAACTAGTTGACATTGCACAAAGCACGCTTCCCAAGAAAACAAGTAGTCATAACTTCTAAAATACATCATGTCCATTCAAGATGAACATATTAGAAGACTCAAAGGACCAAGGGGAACATCTTTCATATAGAAACTTTATCTAAAAAACACTAGTAAGTGTTTGCTATTCGAAAGCTCAAGGACCACAACACAAAACAGGACTATAACGCAAATTTGGAACTCCAATGCTTTTCTGAGACTAGCACTTTTCTCTAGTGTCCATCCTGGGTGTTTTAGTCCTCCTAGGGTATTGGAGTCCTTTCTGGGTGTTGTAGTCCTTCCTGGGCATTATAGTCCCTAAATAGTGCTTGAACAAAATTTTCTCAAAGGCACAAAATTAGGAAAAACACTCATGCCACCACAAGGCCCCTACAAAGCCTAAAAAAAACTCAAGAACTCCAAGCAAACATCTAGAAGATAGAATGAGAGCCCAAAGCCACACAAGTGACAAGGCACACACGTGTCAAAAATGCTCTCCAAGAAGGATGGAGACCGACCAACAAGCCTAGTGCAAGAACCAAGTCACAAAAGATGAGGGAAAAATGAACACACCTCTATCAACAAAGAAAAAGAAACCAACAATTCAAGCTAACATTGACATGTGGATTCAGGATTGCTTTTGTGGTTGAGGCTAGGAGGTGGAAATGTCTCCTCAATGATTATGAAGCGGCTTCAAGGCAAAATATCAATTTTGAAAAAAGCCACATCTATTTCCTGAACACTCAGAATGTTTTGCAACAAAAAATTACTAGTCCTAGGTTGCTCTAGTGCGTGCTTACCGGCTACCTACCTTGGACTCCCGCTCACGACCACCAAAGTCACTTTTGAGTATTGGAACTTGATCATTGAGAGAATGCAGAGGAAGCTGGTTGGTTGGAAAGGATCATTGTTGAGTAAAGTGGGGAAATTTCAACTACTTGAAGCCTCTCTACAAGGCATCCCTAATTATTTCCTCAACTTGTTCAAAATCCTAAGATGTGTGGTTGAGAAGATAGAGCACATCTAGAAGAAGTTTCTCTGGTTCGG
This sequence comes from Cunninghamia lanceolata, assembly GCA_027924645.1. Classification (NCBI taxonomy): domain Eukaryota; kingdom Viridiplantae; phylum Streptophyta; class Pinopsida; order Cupressales; family Cupressaceae; genus Cunninghamia; species Cunninghamia lanceolata. Next base: position 6,871,762 of record BSBN01000846.1, on the reverse strand, counting down.
GGTGGAGGAGAAAAGGAGAATTGCTCTTGTTGGTTGGAAGAAAGTTTGCACCCCCAAGAAGTAAGGGGGATTGGGATTAAGAAGAATTCACCTCATGAATAGGGCCCTTATGACTAAGATTGGGTGGAACCTGATCCAAGGCAATAAGGATTGGGGAGATATAATGGTTGCTAAATTTCTTAGTGGAGACAAGGGCTATAGACTGCTTACTGATCTGGGCCTCCCTAAAGGTTTTATCATCTGGAATGGGACCCTTAAAACTAGGGGTCTCCTTCGTAAAGGTGTAAGGTGGAAGATTGGAGATGGTAGGCAAGTTAACTTTTGGGAGAATAGATGGCTAAAGGAATTTCCTCTTAGGGAGCTTGATTATGGTAGGTTAGCTGATAGAGCCAATAGGTTCTTTGGATGCAAAGTGGCTAACTACATTGGAGGACAAGCAATCATAAGGAACTAAAAGGGTATAATAGATTGTGTTATGGATCACTATGAGGATAAAGAGGTGGCGTTGCAGCTACAAAGGGAGTTGAACAACTTCAGGCTTTCCTTACTGCCGAAGTAGGATCAAATGATGTGGGACAAAGATAACAAGGGATTGTTCACTGTGAAGAGTGCCTATGGTCTGATGTTAGACCTAGGGGAGGATAGTTTGTGGTTGAAAGTTTGGTTACCTAAGCTCTTACCCAAAATTAATTTCTTTTGGTGGACTCTGATTCATAACAAAATTCTGACCTTAGACAATTTAAAGAAGAGAGGATTTCAGATGCCTAATAGGTGTGTTCTCTATGGTGATGAGGAGGAGTCTGTCACTCACCTCATTCTGTTTTACAACTTCTCATGGCAGGTTTGGGGTCTTACTATGCAGAGGCTGAATATGTCTTGGGTTTCCAATGATAGCATGGCTGCTCTGGTCAGAGCCTGGAGACCACCCTTTCGACCCACATTCCCAGTCACCAAGGAACTTTGGTTGCAAATCCTTCCTCATCTTGCATGGAATTTGTGGAAGGAATGCAATAATAGAATCTTTGGGGAGAAATTTAGAACCCCCTTGGAGGCTTTTTAGGCTTTATCTAAATTGCTTGCTGAAAACATCAATTCTTGTAAGTTTAAAGCAGTAGAGAACCCCCCAGGGAAAGAAGAGTTAAATTTATTACAATAGTGGGTTGTCAATCCAAGTATCTACTACATTGACAATTCTAAGAAGATTGCTAGGGCTAAAACCTGCTGGACCCCGCCTCAAAAAGGTTGGTTCAAAATTAATTTTGATGGGGCAACCAAAGGGAATCCTGGGGAGGCCAGTAGAGGAGGCATAATCAGATCTGAATTAGGGATGTTTGTGGCTGCTTACACCGAGGGATTAGGTGTTAAGAGTAATAATGAGGCTGGGGCATTGGCTATGTTGTGGGGTATCAAGTTTTCTCTTTCTATGAACATTCGACATTTGCATGTGGAAGGGGATTCACAGTTGATTGTTAATGTTGCCTTGGGGTCGGCTAGTATTGGTTGGAATCTGGCAGATATAGTGGGTGATATTCGTCTACTTATTAATGCCTTGGATGAGTACAAGGTTTCACATACCTACAAGGAAGGTAATGTCATGGTGGATGCCATGGAAAACCTTGGGATTAACAACAATGGTTGGCGGTGCTGGAGACTTTCATCAAGTCTGCCCAGTAGAATTCAAATCCTCATTAAAAAATATGGATGCAATCGCACCTAAGTTAGGCAGAGATAAGTATTTTGGGCTCCTCGTCCTATGCACATTTTGGATGTGTAGTCGTGATTATTTTATTATGAGGAGGGGCAATAAGACTTTGAATGTGTTTGGAGTCGTTGGTTTTCAAACACATAATGGCAGGAATAGACTTAGTGTTATTCAAAAAATTTAGAGCAGGAGTATTGAGGTGGATCTGAGGGGGCTAACTGGGAGGCCTAAAAGGACGCTAAGGTGGCAGGAGACCGTGTGGAGAGGTGAATGGGTGATAGGCTAGCTCGGTAGTAATTATTTTTCCTACCATCCCCAACTCTAGTGATGTTCACTTTTACACGTGGTGGCGGGTGCAGATCTTTTCCAAGGAAGAGTACTAGGGTGACAAGGGCTCTATGTATCTCCCAAATAATTACGCAGATTTTATTTCAAGGATTTCATGCCCTTTTAAGCAATAGAATTGCACGAACAAAATTATTCATTCATATGTGCATACTGCAAGGCATTTTCACAAAATTTGCCTTCACAAGTTTTTTCTCGTTTTGGCTGCTTAGTTTACAGGAGTTCAAGATGGGTGGTGACATTGTTAAAATCAAGCCGACCTCGCCTGACGAGTTAGGCAGGATCCTACGATGTGGCACATCATACAGGAAGGCAATGTGGCCTCCTTTTTGGAAGCTATAATCGGCCACGATGAGAATTTGTCCTGACAATTTGCTGAGTCATGGGATGATGATAATAGACAAATCCTTATGGGGGGTATTGGTTTTGAGGTCTCAGAGGAAATCATAGGGCAAGCCATGGGGTTGCCCATCAAGGGTAAGAAGCACAACCATCGTAGCAAGGTGTCGGACCCTAAAAACATGGTTTATTTTTCAAAGAGGGGGAAGCAGCTTTTAAACTTCATGGTGGGTTCGAGAGAGAGAAGTTGTCAACTCCGTGGGGGCAAGTCTGCCTCATGATTATGAAGTATTTTACACTAGAGGGCCATTTTAAGGTATTTTATCATTACCATTTTGCTTTACTCAACCATTTCAGGAATAGGTTGGAGCTTAGTTTCCCCTTCTTTCCGCTTTCATCCCTTGAGAATTCCATTTGGTTTGCTAAGGAAATCCAAGCTAAGAACACTAACCATCCACTCATCCCTCTCCACCAAGGGCTCATCCTTAGGCTGTATCATTTCCACTTGGCATTGTGTCCGCCGAAGCAAATCAAAGTTTGCCAGTTGGAGGATACTCCATCGGCCCCAACCCCTGCTGCTAAGGGTAAAGGCAAAAAAGCTACTGGGTCCCCCAAAATCTCACCGAAAAGCCCCAAAGGGGGACCCAGAATTGTGGAAAATCAAGGCAATACTCCCGCATAGACCTCTATTATGGAGTCTAAGTCTAAAACCCCCAAGAAAACCAACATGAAAATTGACTCCCCTAGCCTGGAAATTGAGAAGGGAATTGTGGCGTCTGCTAAAAGGGATTGGGTGGTCGAAGAGGACAAGGGTAATCCACAGCCCAAGAAGGCTAAGACTAGGAGAGTGGAGTTTATGAGGGACGAGGGGCCTTTGAAAGTCATAGACCTTGACTCTGTAAGGAAAGCACAGGTGTGGAAGACAGCTTCCCTAATGTTAATTCCAAGGGGACAATGCAGACAAGTCACTTTTAAAACTAAATAACACAGATGAATACACTAGAGAAACCAAATAGACAATATTCATACAAGATACAGAGAACAGAACAACACACCATTTACGTGGGAAAACCCTTTCGGGTAAAAAACCCACCACCACAAGAAAACAATCTTTATTACAGTAAGGTTTACAGTTACAATAAAGAGCTCAGCTTCTTGCTCTGGTTTTTGATTCTCGACAACATCCCCAGTTCACTCACTGTACATTTACAGAATGAACCTTTTATTCAAGTCTCATTATTACTCCTCACTAACGCCAAAAGATTAGTTTTAACTTCAGTTTGCAAGAGCATTGGTTACCCAACTGTTGCCCTAACTGAACATATCGGCTTCTTCCAGCATCGTGGCACGTATAACAGTCATAACAGTTCATATTCCCATAGGATCAATAATCCCACATGCATCGGGTTGCAAACGCTATTCCGGTTTATAAGCATCAACGAACCAAAGAGTATTGTCGGCAATTTTGTTGCCGACAATACCAAGCCTTCAAGTCCATCAGCATAACAAACCCCATCGGCCATCAGACTTCATCTCCCACCGATAAGCTTAGTCTCCCCGATCACCAAGGTTACCATCGGAATGACTTTCACCATTGGCAAAAGATTCAGCTCTCGCTCCGACAGTGCTTCGTCTCACCGATACCAACAAAACCTCCATCGGGATGACCGCAGTACATCAGCTCAAAACCTTTAGGCTATGCCGATAGGTATCCTCTCGCCGATGTCTAAAGCACCATCAGTATGATAACTCATATCGGACAAGATCTCAAAAGTCACACCGAACCCCAGACTCCCGCCGATAGGCATAAGTCATCGGAGTGACTACTCCTGTCGAAGTAACTCCACATAGCTTGGCCGATAGGCCATGTCTCGCCAACGATCTGTTGAACGCTTCCATCGGGGTGATACTCAGCATCGGACAAACCTTCGATGCTTATTCCGACACACTTGTCTCACCGATGCCAAACCAAAACCTTCGTTGGAGTGATTACTGTCCATCGGCCCAAAGATATAAAGCTTCGTCGATGGTCTTCGTCTCACCGATGGTCACTACATAATAAGTCAACGGTGGTCTTCATCAAGGTCCTGCCGATATCACTTCGTCACAGCGATGCCAACTTCACATGTCCTTGAACCAGTGAACCAAGGAACCGTTGAACTAACATCGTTGAACCTACCAAATGAACTCTAGAAAGGTTCAACGAAGAGGTTCAAGTAGTAATAAAGGTTCAACGAAGAGGTTCAAGCAGTAATTTGAGACACAAGTTCTCTTCAATCTCCCATTTGTCGAAGAGATTACTGCTACCTCTTAGTCCTCATTCGATTATTGAGAACTATGGGCCTGAAGACCCATTTCATCTGAACACCATTTGAACTTGGCCGTGCTCACTGGTTTAGTTAAGGCATTAGCGACATTTTCCAAAGTGTCAACCTTTTCCAGCTTCACCTTCCTATCTTCCACCATATCACGAACAAAGTGATATTGGACATCAATATGTTTTGTCCTAGCATGAAATGTAGGATTCTTTGCCAAACATATGGCACTTTGACTGTCACAGTGAATTTGTATTTGCCCTGCATTAAAACCAACATCAGAACACAACCTCTTCAACCAAACGGCTTCTTGGCATGCATGAGTAGCTACCATGTACTCTGCCTCTGTTGTGGACAAAGCGACTACAGCCTGTCGCTTGCTCATCCAACTAATAGCACCACCATGTAACGTGAACACATATCCACTGGTGGATCTCCTACTGTCAATGTCCCCTACCCAATCAGAATCAACATATCCCTGAATGCTGATAGATCTCTTAGACCCTTCTGAGTTTCCATGATAGCAAATAGCATAGTCAGAAGTTCCCTTCAAATACCTCATAACTCTTTTCATAGCATCCCAATGTGATCTGCCTGGATTCGCCATAAACCGGCTCAAAACTCCCACTGCTTGGGGAATGTTTGGTCTGGTACAGACCATTGCATACATTAAACTGCCAATAGCACTTGCATAAGGTACTCTCTTCATGTCATCAATGTCATTTGAAGATTCTGGACAGTCTTCAACAGATAATTTCGTTCCCTGCAAAACTAGAACAACTAACTGTTTAGAATCAGACATATGAAACTTATCAAGAACATTGGTAATATACTTCCTCTGGCTGAGCTAAATTTTTCTCTTAGATCTGTCCCTTTTGATCTCCATTCCCAGAATGTACTTTGCTACCCCCAGATTTTTCATTTCAAATTTCAAGGACAACTGAGATTTTAATTCTGAGATCATCCCCTTACCATTTCCAATGAACAACATATCATCCACATATAGTGCAATTATAAGAATCCGATCACCTTCAGTTTTATAATAGACACAATGATCAGATTTAGATCTCACATACCCCAAGGATAAAACATACGTATCAAACTTTTGATACCACATTCTGGGAGACTGTTTCAAACCATAAAGAGACTTCTTAAGTTTACATACCAGATGTTCTTTACCTTTTTCCACAAAATGCTATGGTTGAGACATATAAATTTCTTCTTCAAGGTCTCCATGAAGAAACGCTGTTGTCACATCCATCTGTTCAATTTCAAAATCATATGCTGCTGCAAGTGACAACAGAAATCTAATGGATGTCAGCTTAGCTACAGGAGAAAAGATTTCTCCATAATCAATACCTTCCTTTTGGGAATACCCCTTAGCAACCAGTCTTGCCTTGTACTTCTCAATACTACCATCTGGACCATATTTCTTCTTAAATACCCACTTACAGCCTACAGGTTTTCTTCCTTTAGGCAAGGGCACCAGATCCCAGGTTCCATTCTTCTCCAATGATGTCATTTCACTATGCATGGCTTCCAACCAAGAATCTGAATCAGGTACACTAAAAGCTTCTTTCACAGTCCTAGGTTCATCAGTATCAGTAAGTAAAGCATAGGCACAAGTTGAATCAAGTACTGAAAATCCATACCTATCTGGTTGTCTTCTTTCACGTGTAGATCTCCTCAAAGGTTGAGGTGCAGAGTCAAGTTCTTGCTTTGGATCAGAATCTTCGGAGCTACTTGAACTGTCATATGAACGAGCTACACTTGGTGCTTGTTGTTCCTCTTTTACAGGGGTTAGAGGAATATTCACAGCACTCTTTTCTTTCTTTTCTTTTGTCTTTTCCGGCTGAGGATCAATAATCAACGGTTTCAGCTCTCTGAAAATTACATTCCTGCTATAGATTACCTTTTCAGTTTCAGGATTCCAAAGCTTGTACCCTTTAATACCAACTCCATAGCCAACAAAGATACATTTAACTGCCTTGTTATCCAACTTAGATCTTTTAACTTCAGGAATATGAGCATATGCCTCACAACCAAAGACTCGAATATGTCTTAGAGAGGGCTTCTTACCAGACCATGCTTCCATAGGTGTCTTATCAACCAATGCTGATGTAGGAGAATGATTCAGCAAGTAACAAGCTGTAGCAACTGCCTCAGCCCAGAACTTCTGTTCAAGACCAGCATAACTCAACATACTTCTTGCTTTCTCCATCAACAATCGATTTAACCTTTCAGCAACTCCATTCTGCTGTGGAGTATAAGGTGTAGTTTTATGCCTTTTAATTCCATGGTCTACACAATACTTATCAAAATCCGCATTGCAATATTCACCACCGTTATCTGTTCTCAAGCATTTTAGTTTTCTACCAGTCTGATTTTCCACAAGAGTTTTAAATTCTTTAAATCGACTGAACACTTCTGATTTATTTTTCAAAAAATATACAAATGCCCTTCTCGAATAATCATTAATGAACGATACATAGTATCTTGACTTAGATAAAGAAGAAACATCAACTGGACCAAAAACATCAGAATGCACATAGTCCAGAACACCAGAAGATTTATGAGAACTAGAGTAAAACAAAACATGGTTTTGCTTTCCATATATACAATGTTCATAGAAATCAAACTCCAGATTACAATCAATCAGCCCATCTACCAGGTTTTTGTTTTTCAAGGTTTTTAAGCCTTTTTCACCTATGTGACCAAGTCTATGATGCCAGAGCATTGTTTTCTCTGCAGGAAGTTTAACTTCCATAGAATTTACATCATGTGTTACAATAGTAGCTTTTCCAGATTTTGCAGAGACATTATTACAGCACACTGGTTTAGCATCTAACCTATACAGAGTTCCAATGCGTTCACCTTTTGCCAGAACAATAGAACCTCTAGTCATCTTACAGCCACCATCCACAAAAGTAACTTGCACTCCAACATCATTAAGCTTACTAACATAAAGTAAATTTCGAGCCAGACCTGGTATATGAAGAACTCCATTCATTCCCTTTATTCTGCCATTTGGGAACTGGATTCTGACTCGACCTCGGCCAACAATTTCCAGCATTGAATCACTAGTCAGGAACACCTTGCCACCAGCATAGGGTTCATACTTAGTGAACCACTCTCTATGAGATGTCATATGAAAAGATGCTCCTGAATCAATCAGCGAAACATCTTCAGAAGCAGGTGTTGCCAGAGCAGCAATGAAAGAATCAACATCACTGTGTGAAGACTCAGAGTTAGAGAAGTTCTTCTTCTTCTTTTTCTCCTCTTTACAGTCTTTCTTGACATGACCTTTCTGCCCACAATTCCAGCACTTCACCTTGGACTTCTTGCCAGGAGATTTTGATTTCCCCTCTGATTTGGACTTAGACTTCTTGTCCTTCTTCTTGCCTCTTTCCTTTGATCTACCACGAACTGACAGAGCCTCTTTGGCCATTCCAGAAGACTTCGTCCGCATCTCTTCAGACAACAAAGAGGCAACAACAGTTTCCTGTGAAAACGTAGTTGTTGTACTTCCAATAGCCATCACCAGATGGTCCCACGAGTCAGGTAAGGAACATAACAGAAGCATACAACGATCCTCCTCTTCTATTTTTACACCTATAGATGTCAATTGAGCAACAATCGTATTGAATGCACTCAGATGTTCTGCTACAGATGCACCTTCATCCATCTTCAGAGAATACAATTTCTTTATGAGGAAAAGTTTATTTACCAAGGACTTGCCCTGATAAATATTATTCAACTTCTTCCACAAATCACTTGCAGACTTCTCCTCATGGATGTTCAAAAGAACAGAGTCAGATAAACTCAATCTTATCAGTCCCTTGGTTTTTCTGCATATCAGTTCCCAGTCTTCTTGCTTCATGTCTGTAGGTTGAACTCCAGACACAGCAACCCAAAGATCTCTATAGACTAACATGTCTTCAACTTTAAGTTTCCACAACTCAAAGTTTGTGCCATTGAATTTCTCAATGTCTATTTTGTCTGATGTACTAGCCATCTTTATTTAATTTAAAAATAACACTCTACAAAACTCCCACACACCAGAATTAACACAAAAAACCCAAACTACCGACAAGGATAACACAACGGGCCAGGCTCTGATACCACTTGTAAGGAAAGCACAGGTGCGGAAGACAGCTTCCCTAATGTTAATTCCAAGGGGACAATGTAGACAGGTCACTTTTAAAACTAAATAACACAGATGAATACACTAGAGAAACCAAATAGACAATATTCATACAAGATACAAAGAACAGAACAACACACCATTTATGTGGGAAAACCCTTTCAGGTAAAAAACCCACCACCACAAGAAAACAATCTTTATTACAGTAAGGTTTACAGTTACAATAAAGAGCTTAGCTTCTTGCTCTGGTTTTTGATTCTCGACAACATACCCAGTTCACTCACTGTACATTTACAGATTGAACCTTTTATTCAAGTCTCATTATTACTCCTCACTAACGCCAAAAGATTAGTTTTAACTTCAGTCTGCAAGAGCATCGGTTACCCAACTGTCGCCCTAACTGAACGTATCGGCTTCTTCCAGCATCGTGGCACGTATAACAGTCATAACTGTTCATATTCCCATAGGATCAATAATCCCACATGCATCGGGTTGCAAACGCTATTCCGGTTTATAAGCATCAACGAACCAAAGAGTATTGTTGGCAATTTTGTTGCCGACAATACCAAGCCTTCAAGTCCATCGGCATAACAAACCCCATCGGCCATCAGACTTCATCTCCCACCGATAAGCTTAGTCTCCCCGATCACCAAGGTTACCATCGGAATGACTTTCACCATCAGCAAAAGATTCAGCTCTCGCTCCGACAGTGCTTCGTCTCACTGATACCAACAAAACCTCCATCGGGATGACCGCAGTACATCAGCTCAAAACCTTTAGGCTATGCCGACAGGTATCCTCTCGCCGATGTCTAAAGCACCATCGGTATGATAACTCATATCAGACAAGATCTCAAAAGTCACACCAAACCCCAGACTCCCGCCGATAGGCATAAGTCATCGGAGTGACTACTCCTGTCGAAGTAACTCCACATAGCTTGGCCGATAGGCCATGTCTCGCCGACGATCCGTTGAACGCTTCCATCGGGGTGATACTCAACATCGGACAAACCTTCGATGCTTATTCCGACACACTTGTCTCACCGGTGCCAAACCAAAACCTTCGTCGGAGTGACTACTGTCCATCGGCCCAAAGATATAAAGCTTCACCGATGGTCTTCGTCTCATCGATGGTCACTACGTAATAAGTCAACGGTGGTCTTCATCAAGGTCCTGCCGATATCACTTCGTCACAGCGATGCCAACTTCGCATGTCCTTGAACCAGTGAACCAAGGAACCGTTGAACTAACATCGTTGAACCTACCAAATGAACTCCAGAAAGGTTCAACGAAGAGGTTCAAGCAGTAATAAAGGTTCAATGAAGAGGTTCAAGCAGTAATTTGAGACACAAGTTCTCTTCAGACTCGGGGCCTAAACAAGCGGAGAGTGGGGACTTGGGTGCTACTGGTAAGAATGTTGCTCATGGAGTTCGTAGGTCCAGCCGAATTACTGGTATCCCGTCAACCAATCCACAAGGAATGGATATTTCTGAGGATTTTGAGTTCGTGGAGGACATCCTCGAGGAGGGAGAAGATGAAACACCCACTGAATCAGTCCATGAGGATGAAGGAGCCATCCACTTTCCTGAATTGAACTAACCAGGCACGGAGGAATATGTTGAGGAAACCAAAGAAGCTCAAGGGCAGAGAAAGAAGGGTGGTTGTTCATTGTGTAGCAAGATTGTGAAGGAGTCGGTCAAGCTTAAACCCAGGATGGACAAACTGCAGAAGAAATGGTAGGTGATGGTTGAATTTGCGACTAAGGTTCTCCATCGTGCGGCTTCGGTGTTCTCTGTTGTTAAGGGGTTTGATGATAAGGTCAAAGGTGTTGGGGTGGACAACCTGGGTGACTACAAGGATATGGTTAATTTCTTGTCTAAGTACGGGATGTCTAATAATGCCTAGTTGATCTGTTGGTTCCTTTTTTATGTTTTTTATTAGTGCTCATTTTTTGCTATTGTTAATGTTCTGTTTTTGGCTCATTTAAGGCTTGGTTTTGCCCTGGGGGCAGCTTTGTAAAGGGTTCTGGACCCTCTTCTCCAGTTGATCTAATAAAAAACATCAACATGTGGATAACACACCAAGAAATGTCAATAATCAACCAACATCAAACAGAGTCCATCGACTACGACACCTCACAAGAATGATACATCTGCAAGGATCCAAAACACAAAGCATCTACTTCTGACCATAATCAACATGGTATCTAATCTAAAAAGTATGATTATCAATCAAATAGAGAAATATAAACATTTTCCAATACACTAACATACAAGCCAAAAATGTGCCAACGTCGATTAGGGACCAGTCGGGTGTTGGTGTTGTTCCTGGTTTGCTGGTAGAGGTTGCCCAGGGGACTGGTGGGGTGCTTGAGACTACAGTGGTTGGGCAGGGGTTCGTTCCTATGAATGCTGTGCTTGGAGCTCTGCCACTCTCGGATCAGGTTAATGTCTCTGGTGTGGGGGTTGGTGTGCTTTCAGCTGGGGTTGATGTTGTTGGTGGGCCTGCTGAGGGGCTTCAGGCTCCTGGGGGCCCAAAGAAATCTTTTTCTGCTATTGTGAATGGTTCTGGTGCCTAGTCCCGCTCACCCCAGCTCGGTTCTCGGCCTATCCCTTGTGCCCGGGATTCCCCTGTTGTGGTGTGTGGACCTGAGGTCACTGAAAATGAATAATTTTATTGCAATACTAGGGTGATCTACAGATTTAATGGATTCTGGCCCTCTTTGCCCAATCTCCACCACTGGGTCATGGAGTCTTGGAAGCCTCTAGTTGAAGGTAAGATTGAATTGTTTCCCTCTGCAAGAGGATTCTTTATTGTGACATTTGCTTCTTCGGAGCAGCGAGACTTAGTGCTCAATGGTAGGGTCTGGTTGTGGGGGGGGCATTCCCTCTCCATCAAGCCCTGGGCTCTCTCCTTCAATCCCCTAACTGAGCCGCTCAACATTAGACCTATTTGGGTCCATCTCCCAAATCTCCCTCTCCAATTTTGGGAGGATTCTTGCTACGAGAACATTGGTAATGCTATTGGTCGTTTCCTCAAGGTCGATTCTACAACCTCTTTCATGGGCCACTCCATGGTTGCTCGCATCCTGGTGGATATCGATGTATCTAGACCTCTTCATGGGGATGTGATCTTGATGGTTGGGGATAGGCCCTGGAACAACTATTGGATTACGAAGGTATTCCTTTTAGATGCAGAAGGTGTTTTGCTATCGGGCATTTAGCCTTTGGCTGTCCTCTCTCACAGTGCAAGGGGGCTGCTACTTGGTGGAAGGACACTCTCGTGGATCACCTGACTATCAATGCTACGCCGAAGGACTGTTCATCTCAAGGGGATGGTTCCTCTGTGGAGTTGGAGCTTTCTACTGCTCCTGTTGCTTTTACTTCTTTTGCTAATGATGCGTCTCCCGTGTTTGGGGTTGTTGTCGTTGGTGTGTCATCTGTAAGTGTGTCGTCTAAGGCAGGGGTTGGTGTTGGTGCTGGTGTACCGTCTAAGGCAGGGGCTATTGTTGTTGCTGGTGGGCCGTCTATGGCTGGAGGTGCTATTGTTCCCTCTTTTCCCAAGACCTCCTTGGTTGAGGCATCGGGTGAGGTTCCCCTCTCACCCCATTCGGAGGATATGGATTTGGATGACTCTTGGACTATGGTCTAGAGAAAAAAGAAAGGACTCCCTATTTCAGTTACAGCTTTATGTCCTCGAGTTCGGAGAGTGATGCTTATTAGCTCGGGCTCTATTGTGTAGATCCTCATTTGGGTTCTATTTTTCAGCAGGGTTGTTGTGCCTTTGCTGCTGGTCTTTTGACTGTGTTGTCTGAGTACTGTTAGTACTTAGTTTTCCTACCCCTTGGGCTTGGTTTTGTAATAGGGTTTGGCACCCTTGTTTTGCCGCTTATCTTATCAAAAACATACAAGCCAAAAATGAGAAATACAAAACAAAATGCCATGCTCATTCAACACCAACGTCAAGACAGGCCAAATACAATCATGGAAGTTTCAATCATAATGTGGGTACAATGCAACCCAATCAACAAACATGGCATACTATAATCATAACACATAAAACAAAGGACTCCAACATCCTCATTTAACCATTTTCACCACATGAGATAATGCTACAACATGATAAATTCCATCCAAATCATGATTTATTTACCAATCCAAACGACATCATAAAATAATAACATGATGGAGGCTACTTCCCAAACATGGAAGGATTGCACTCCAATAAATGAAATACACAAAGCATAAATGTACATCTATAATAAATCACCTCCAAGGTGCTATAATAGGCACATAGTACAATATGGTCCAAAAGCCAAGAATGAACAAGGAAACCATCCAGCTCCAGAAAGATTTGCTCGAGGACCAATGGGGGAAATGTTATCCACCACCCTACTATATTACTATATTATAACACTATCACATATATATCAAAGCACTGGAATGATAACACTGAAAGATCCAACATAAAGGTCACAACGTAAACATCCATAGACAAACGTCAAAATGACAATACAAAACCCCATTGGAAATACCTTGATGGCGTAAAAAAACATCATCACTAATAATAGTAGCGGAATCAAAATAAAAGTCAACAAATGACAAGGCAAAGTGCCATGGGCATTATAGAATTACTTCTCACCAAGGTTCTAGAGATTTCTAACCGATGGAGTCACACCACAAGAATTGGGAAGAAAAAGTATCTTTTGAGGGACATAATGCTTTTAGGTTTGACTCGGATCTAAAGATGGATCATCAAAAATAATTATGTCTAGTCACATCACACTAAAGATAGATATGCAAAAGTTTGATGGCAAGGATCCAACCAATTAGCTCTACTAAATGGAACAGTTATTTGATCTTCATCATGTTCCATGTCAATAGAAGGTTGCAATGGCATCCTTATACTTGTAACCAAACCAATTTATTTGGTATCATTGGTTATTTGAAGAGAAGAAAAAAAGGGATATGTTGTCACATGGCCTATTTTCTTAGAGGAACTCATGACACATTATGGCAGTAGTCTTATGGACAACCACTTCAGCTAGATCACTAGATTAAAGTAGATGGGTGCTAGTGAAGAAGGAGAAGAAGAAGAAGAAAGAGGAGAAGCAAAAAAAGGAGGAGAACATACTTAACACCAATGAGAGGTACTCTCTAGTCTCAAGGAAAACATGGCAAAGGTGTTGTTGTGACCTTATCACACATCGCCCCATTGAGCAAATGGGGACCCCTCTTTCAAGCTTTGAGTTTGCAGAGTCTTGGCAATATTGATCTAGTCGGAGGAGTAAAACTACAACTTGGACCTTTCAAGAGAGAAACTAGGTAAAATTTGTGAAGTGTGACCTAAGACATGGGAAAACCATGAGACGAGTTGAAAATTTAAGACATAATTCTAAGTGTTGGAATTTCTTCTCCATGTGCGGAATTTGCCTTCCCTGGAGAAACGTGCAAAATGGGCAAACAATCAAGAAATTTTCTAAGTATTGAAATTTCTCCCCCTGGGGCGCATCCCGCCCAGGATGAAGAAATTCATCTCTGGCATTATAATTTCTCACATTTCATGCCTACTTAAAGGAAATTTCTTCACTCTACTCCAAATGCGCCCTCACAGAGAGTTTCCTCGACCTTCATGAAATGCGCTCATCAGGAAAAAGTTTCTTTAACATGCCCCAAATGCGCTCCAACAAAGGAAAGTTTCCTCCTCAAACATGAATTTATTTAACACTCAAGGAATGCGCCCAATATGGAGAAATTTCTTTAACACCTATCAAATGCGCCCTACTTTGTGAATATTCTTCACCCATTGTCCAATGCGCTCATCATGAGGAAATCTTCTCCAACACCTATCAAATGTGCTCTGCCTTGTGGGATTTCTTCATCCTTCATCAAATGTACCCTCATTGGTGAAATTTCCCAAACGCTTGTCATATGTGCCCCCATTAGAAAATTTCTCCAACATCAGCCAAATGTGCCCATCATAGAAAATTTCTTTACCAAGCCTCATATGCGCTCAGGCTTGGGACATTTCGGCCCAAATTAAAGAAAAATCGGAGTATTTTAAAATTAAAAAACAAAAAAAGTTGCCTGAGAAGGCCGACCTAGGTAGAGGTGGCGCTTAAGGTAGGTATAAAAGGTAAATCAAAGAGCACTTCAAAGGCATAACTTCAAAAACAAATATCCAAGGCGAATTTCAATAGAAAAATAAAATTTGCATCAAAATTCTTCAAGCTTGGAGGTGAATTCTCAAGACATAGTGCTGCAAGTGGTGTTCTTAATTGTCCTCTCTTTCATTTTTGCATCTTATTTGAAGGATTAATTCTTGTGAATCAAGGTGAAAGATAGAATGTATAAGTGCATTGTCCCTTTTGCTAATTTCCCACATCCACTAGAGTATAGGAGGCTACCATGACATGTGCTGTTTGTTTACGAAAAAATTACTATTTTATTGTCTAACTTGGAGTGTTTTCACGTGCTAGGTAAATGTCAATGGAGGAGACGAAGGCTAAAGGTAGCGGCAACACAAGGAGAGCTCAAATGAGGAGGGAATTCAAGGGATTGCTGCCTAAAACGAAGATCACTTCAAAGTGGAGGAATCTAATCGATACAAACTTTGGCCACATCGACTTGGAGGAGGTCAAGAGGAGATTGTATGCACCCAATGCTTCGGCGATAGCCAAGAGAATGATCCGAAATGGCATTGTGAAAGCAACATGCTTCCCACCCACAATGCATTGCTCCAAGCTAGTGTTGGAATGTGCCAAGAACTACAATCCCAAAGAAAGACAAGTGATAACATATGTAGGCAAGGTGTTGGCATATCTTAGAAAGGAAGCAATTGCGGATACTTTCGGCATCCCGATGTACAAGTCTACCATGCATGCCACCAAGGCAAAGGGAGTGGAGTATTATGAATTTGGGACCAAAGACGTCAAGAAGATTATCAATGATGGTTGGATGGTGAAGCCTAAATATCATTCCACCAAATTGCCGAAGCAACTTCTCAAATCCGACTCCTTGCCAAAATATGGAGATATGGTTGTCTTTCTAAATAGAATCATGGGTTCACCTCAAGCTGCAACCTTTGAATATTGGATGTTCTATTTCATGGAGGAGATCGCCTTCGGAACCAAGATGATAGATTGGCCAGGATTGATTAGTGACAACATCGATGAGCAATTGAGGAATGTACAATCAACCAAGACATTCTATATGACTTCCTACCTCATCTACATATCAAGGATTGACTTGTAGAGGAATGGTGGGCAACAAGGAAGGGAAAGTCAAGGTCTATGAGTGCTACCCACAGTTGCATTTGGAAAGCATTGCACACTTCAGGCGGTTCAACAACGCCTTCTCTATGCATATTGTGTGAACACTTCTAGGAGGTATTCACAAAAGGTTGTCACAAGAAGAGATGAACTTGGTAGGCAAATATGGTTCGTGGTTCATTCAATTCCCAAAGTTCCCCTGCCTTCAAGTGCAAGGTTTTTCATCATATCCTTTCTGGTTGCCAAGGTATCCAACTGATAAGATGGTGTTGTTGGAGGTCACAAGACAATTGTTGGCATATGACAAGATCCAAAAGAAGAAAAAGAAGGCAGGAGTTACTTTTCCGATCGCATTAGGAAAGAAAGAGTCATGTGCATCATTATAGGTGGCGGAGAAGTCATTAGAGGAACTGCAAGCATACAACCTTGTACTACATAATTCGACAAGGGCTAATTTCAACCCATTCCATTCAATTAGGAAGGTTTGTGGCAAGAAATAAAAGCACAGAGTGGACATAGAAGACCATTGAGTGAATGTGGTAGATGATTTTGATATAAGGAAAAAAAGATCTTCAAGGTTATCTTTGGAAATGGTGAGATTATCTGAAATATTTAGTATTCCTGATCAACTTGAAGATGATGGAGATTGTGTTCACCCGTCGTACCATGAAATAGAGCACAAGCCTCTTCCTCCACTCAATTGGTTCGAGCCAAAAATCACAAATCATGATGATATAACTGGAAGGGTCATCTTCAATACAAGGAAGTGGACAAATTTTCATACAAGGAAATTGAAGAAAGTGAGCAAGGAAGCCATAATAATAGCTCCATGAAAGATTCACAATCAAAGAGGAAAAGGCAACAAGAAAGCTCACAAGACATGCCAACACAAAAAAAGAGCAAGATTAGCACACCTTCAGTCGATGCTTTTTCCGTGCATGAAATTAATCTCTTCATGGGTCAAAATGTGACATCAATTGTGGAGGATGAAATAAGGAAGGACGACCAAGTAACTCCCAAGGCACAACATCAGAAGAGCATCAATGAGTCTTTGGAGTCTACTTACCATACACAGCAAATTGAAGTAGTTCCTTCTAGTCCTCCAAGGGAGTCGGGGAGCCGGAGATGATCATGATTGAAGACAACTTAGAGGACCAAGGCATGGGGCCCCTACAGGAGGAGATTGGCGAAGAGATGTTGCCCACGCAGCAAGAGGTTCAAGAACATGAAGAGCCTAGTGAAGACCTATCCTCATTTCCTGAATGGTTGAGAAAAGCCATACAGAAGAAACCCGTAGTGGAAAGCGAGCCTATGGATAGTTCGGAGGACTTCTTGAAGAGGATTGAGAAAAAGGAAGAAAAGAAGGCAAAGAAGTTATCCAAGATCACTAGGGAGGATTCAGGCTCAAGAAAGGTGCAAGTTGCAATTCCAAAGGTGTATAAGACAATAGATGAAATTGGTCCCAAAGATTAAGACGTGATGACATTCGACTTGGGGAAAACCACTAAGAAGCTGGAAGTAGAAGAGCTTGAGGGTTCAGTCAAGGTCATCAAGGAGAGAATGGATAGAGAACAAGAAAAGAAGGATCGATTAAAAAGGAAAAATAAGGAATTGAAGAGCTACATTTAACATTTAATGGATCCCATTTGTCAAAAAGAAAGAATTCCTACACCGTGTGCCTTACTTTCAAGCGAGTCAAGTGCAAGTCTGGAGGATATGAGAACAACGTTTCAAGCAATAAAGGTGTGGATAGAAGGCTATAAAGACAATGCAAACGAGTTTATTGAGGAAGTAGTTCAAGCACATGGGAGGGTCGCCTCACTCCTTGATAGAGTTAAAGCCATTTGCAGTGCATGCTCTGAGTTCAAAGTTGTCAAGGAGGAATCCATGCTGTAATTGAAGATTTTGATGGAAACTCCAAGGCAAGCTTTAGTGGATGGCCAAGTAATTGAACCTAGTTCTGTATATGATTTCTCCCTTTGGTATTGCACTTTGAATGCAAGGGATCAACTTTTGGAAGGAATTGAAAGTGAAGTTGTTCACACAAAGGGTGTGCTCCATGATATCTATGACAAGGTCTTCATGTCAATTGAGAAGATATTCGATCATAAAGGCAATGTGGATGTGGCGGAGTTAAGAGAAAAGATGCACACCCGCTACTTTAAGAGCACTAACGCCATCTTGGAGGAGCACCTAAATGACACACATGCACTTCTGCCTCCATGGGCGTGTTTCAGTTATTGATGGCGGATTGGGAAGAGACTCTTGCCACAAGCACAAGTGAGTTGGCAATCATTGAAGGCACCATCCAAAGTTTGCCAAGTGTACCAATGCAAGAGATTGTTGAAATAGTTTCCAAATTCAATGCATCTTCTCTTAAAGGGAAGGATAAGAGAGGCATCTTCTAGAGGCTTCTGTAGTGGGAGTCTAGTCAGCATTATCCTTGGCTTTCCTTCTTCTCATGGGCTATGATACACATGTCATTTTCTCATGTATTTAGCATTTATTATGGGCAGTTGTTGTACCTACCTCACATTGTTGTCTAATTTGAGCCATTGATCCCTCAAATGAAGCATGGCCCTTGATTGTGATTTGGAGGCTATAAAAGCCCCCCTCTCCTCTCATTTGCGGGGGGGAAGACTTTGAGAAATTGTTGCCAAAACTCTGTTGGAATAAATACAAGTTCATTGTTGAGCTCCTCATGGTGACCTTGTGTTGTTTTAGATGGTTGCATGGTTTCTAAGTGTTCACTCATAGTATAAGTTTAACTTAGTTTATTTTCAGCAAGTTTGTTTTATGTTCATGGAAGTTGTCATTGTTAATTCATGATTGAAATCCTTATGTGTTCATACCATTTATGATTTGTCGATGGCAAGTTGTAGTGCATGGTTAGTCTGAACTTGATCAAAGCCTAACTTTGATTATCTTATGTTCATTCATCTTCATGTTTGTGGGAGTTCATGTGCATAAGTAATTTGAAAACCTTTCGCTTTCCTTAGAAGATTGCATCACCTTTGCGTAGCTGTTGTCTCATGGCGAAGCAAAGTGTGGTTGGGATTTCAATGAATTGATGATAATTGCTTGCATTTAGATTAGAGTTTCCTAAACCCTTCCTCTTTTGCACTTTTTTTTCATATACTTTGTTAGGATTAGGATCAAGCGCTTCATTGCCATATCATAAGCTATCAAATTGTAGAACCTTTGAAGGAGCAATATTACCTTTTGTCCGAGAGAACAAATTTCCTAATTGTTGAACATTTATGTAAGTCCCTTTGTAAGAATAGCAAACATCACATCATTGCCGCTAAGCTATCCGAAATCGCAAAATCAAAGAACTAATATAAGAGAACCTTGGAATCTACTCATTTGATCACTTGGGTTAGCATTTGAGTGGTTTTGTTCAAGAGAGGATAGAGTACGTGAGTATTTTGTTCTGTGTTGCATGTGCAAGGAAAACACATCAACAAGTACATGTAATAGAATGAAAAGGCATGCGGATCAACATAGAATTTTAACACAAATAATGCTACCTAAGCTAGATGCAAAGGGAAGACCCATCCTGAAGCCTAAGTTAATTTTCCAAACATGCATGAAGAAGCTAAGGACTATGACAATCATAGAGTACCTCATTAAATGGAAGTCTTTGCCTATTGAAGTTTCCACATGGAAAGATGAAGATTTTGTGCAACAATATCCACAATTGATCAGCATCAAGGACATTGTGTAACGAGGGGGCATGCTACGCTCTTAATCCTATAGTGTGCATAGGGATATGAGTAGTTGGCTCGTGGCTACCATAACTCTTATAACTAAGTTATATGATCATTAATATAGTCATATAGGTAGTTAAGTCGGGCTAGGTGACATCTATGCCATTAGTATGGTCTATATAAGAGGTAGTAGTTAGTTTACTAGCATCATATTGCAAATTGTGTTTTTTATTGAAGACTTTTGGAGGCTAGCCCCCTCGAAGTGGCTTATTATTCTCAAGTATTATAAAGTATTTGTAGCATATTTCCTATTATACTCTTCTTTTATACTAGTTATTTCATTAGAATATTTTACTTGCACAAAGAGAAATTTACTCAAGGCATTTACAATAAGTTAAATACTAAGAAAATTGGTCCTTGTAAGATATTAAAACAAATTAATGAAAACATGTATATAATTGAATTGCTTGCAGAATTTAATATCAAACCTATATTTAATGTCATAGATCTTTATTTGTATCAAGTAGACCTTGAAGAAATTCTAGATGAGTTTGTGTTTCTTTTCTCCAGTGGTATTACCGATAGGCAAGACTTCTGAGGTTTTCCTTTTAGCTGGTTCTTGTTTTCTACACCAAATTACATGTTGTTTTCTTTGATCTACATCACTTTGACAACCAAATTCAAATCTCTATTAACAGCCCCACCTCTACTAAATTGCATAAGTATGGTCCTCATGAAAAGTTCCACTACATCTTGACTTTTATAGAGAACTGGTGGCGTAAAACCAAATTGCATACTATAAAGGTTTGTAGCTATCCATCATCATCCAAGTGTCCTAAAAAGGAGACCATGTCAAAAATGGGGGCCCATGAAAACATAGTTAAATTTAGGTTGCAACCACGGCCAATAAGAACTTGACAAAAATACATCGCCTATTAGAAAGAATTTGTGATGGTAACCTTACAAGCCTTACTTTATTTATATATTTTTCAAATTTTAGGAAGGAGGGCAGTGACTTGAACACGTGAGTGTGTAAAAAGTAACTGCATCTTGAAAAGAATACCTGTTGATTTTATTATAGAGGGATGATGAAAATACATAAAAGATGAATCAGTTGAGATGCAACACAAGCATTATTATAGGACATTGCATCTCAAATAGAACACAAGCATCATTGGATGTCTGAGATGAAAGCTAACAGCTGATAATATATTGAAGCTCATAATTATTGATTGGTTGCAATTTTCCTGCCTTTAGTATTCAATCAAATATAGCTGAGCCCTTCACATTTATTGTCTACGGATTGTAAACAATCTTCAACAAATTTTAGCATGCCACAAACCTAATGCCATTATTGATTTGCATGCTGAGTACCTCTCTTCGCTACCATTCTTATATTGAGGGCTACAGATTTAATCATCACATGTAGGGTCATTCTGAGATCCAAGGAAACACCAAGGTCAAGATACCGAAACATAAGTTCTGACAATTGTTTCAGGCTTTTAATGTAGACTTTGGTAACTTTCGCTGATAATCACGAGAGAATTTCAAGTTCCTACACAACAATTTCAGAAACAGATCATAATTAAGTATCATATGCTGAGATTTATTACAACTCTACTTCCCTAATGCTTTGGGTAAGTCCCTGTGGATTTAAAATACCCATAGCATTTTTTAATGAGAACGCTCAAATCAACAGCATATAAATTATTTCACCTTGTATGGCATTATGAAGTTGCAGGTAAAGTAACCCCCACTCAAGCCAAGATGGCCAATATATTTGATATAAGTCACTGATATTATAGAAAAATCTCAGAATGATATTCTTAAGAGCACAGCTAAGTGCCAAAGGATTAGGTTTTACTATGGGTTAATACAAACCCATAGTAAAACCTTATTGACACCAATGAAACCTTATTGTTTACTGCCACCCCTGTTACACCAGTTACTACACCCTAGGTTCCAATATGCAGAGACTAGAGACTGACAGGATACAAACCCATAGTAAAACCTTATTGACACCAATGAAACCTTATTGTTTGCACTGCCACCCCTGTTACACCAGTTACTACACCCTAGGTTCCAATATGCAGAGACTAGAGACTGACAGGATAGTTTAGCATTCTATTATTATAATGCCTAAAATGCTGCATTTTATAAGCCTGCAAAATTAAAGAATTCAAATCACTGAACAGGGGCCTATTTTCATTCTCCTTTTGTAAGATTCTAAACTGGAAATTGCATCCACTGACACGATCTAGGAAATAATGTTCAATACTGTAAATTGCACAGCAGTCTGCAGCCTGTGTAATCTGAATACTTCATTATTATAAGCAAGTTTACATCCATGGAGAGCATGTTTATTTTCTGCAATAAGATATCTGGATGAGAATCTTCTATTCAGCTCGCTGATTGGAATTTCTGAGAAGCATAGGAGACTATGGTCCATTCAAAAAGCTCTTGCAATAAATCCACCCATAGATCTTAATGTTGCTTTCTACATCAATCATTAGCTTGCTGGATGTATTGATACTTCTAGAGCAACAATAAAATTGAAACAAAGTTCTTTTTTCTTATCTTTGAGCACATTCCTCATATTCTGATTGAGACAGACAGCCTCATGAAGGGAACGTCAACCAATATATATTATCCAATTTTGAATGACTTGCAACTTCAGAGTTTCTTTGTAGATTCTAGGCCTCAGATAGCATCATACCAACATAGTAATACTTGGAGATAACTTGGACCCAGATGTTGGAAAATGTTTGTTCCATAAATTTCTTCTTTAAAATAGATCAGGAAAATTAAGGACGTCATGATAAAACAATGATTTCTTAGAAACAAATACTCATGGATGTCTTGTTAGTTTCTTTGACTCTATTTCCTTAATGACGCTGAAATTCATGTAGGTCTTGGCTATCCATCTTTCTACCCACGCTTGGATTGAACCACATGTTGAAATGCGACATGCAACACCTTTTCATAGTTGCAAATTATTATTTAAGTGCAAGTTTAGAAGTTGTTGAATCTTCATTTGTAAGTCTCATGGGTTTTTTCTCACAATCTGATCTAAAATATCATTTTTTGCTTCAAATGCAAACACTTACGGCTAGTATGTTTTTGATATTGGTAAACACTTTTAACCGGAGCTATGAACTGGAAAAAGGGGTTTTGAAAGGGCCCCACCCGTACAACAACAGACCACAGAAGAACAAACAGGCCAAAAGCCAAGAGGAACAGCAAGAAGCAAACAGCAAAGAAACAACAACAGCAAATCACCAACAACACCCACCCAGCCAGCTGGGTCAGCAAAACACAACTGGGTCGAAACCCAGGAATACAAAATGAAACCGCTGCTCAAGGTGTCTTAAAACCAAACTTCATCAGGGAGCTTTGGACATCAGTCTTGTCCTTAGTTATAAATCCAGATATGGAATCCAGATGCTGGTCTGAAATAAGAGGGGAGATTTCCTTGTGAGTCTCCGGCTTGTTTTCCTTGTTGGGAATAGTGCGGTCTTTTGGGGGAGGCCTCAACCGACCCAGGCTCTTGCATGCTTTTTTCCCCAAAATAATGATTAAAGTTTGCCACCAAATTTGCAGCTGAAGGAGCACACCGGTCCTCTTTATGAAGTTGCTTGTCTTTCGCAGCCCTACATCCATGGGAAGCATGGCCAGGTGTGAGATAATGGTTACAAAAAACCATGGAGTCCTCATAAATTAAAATAATCTGCTGGACCCAATCGCCAAGTTTGGAGGATAAGGTGATCAAAGAAAGGAGCACCTTATCAACCACCACATTAACACAGAACCTCGCATATAGGAGTCCTTTTCTACTTTTGGTAACATTGTCCACAGCAATGCGCTGGGCCAAGGCGCTGGCAATGCCTCCCAAAATCTCTTCGTCCCATTATTCCAGCGGTAGCTCAAGAAGCCTCACCCAGACTGGAATTGTCTTGATTGTTTCTTTCACAGGGTCAAAGCCTATATTCCACCTCTTAATGAATAGGCAGGAGTTGCCCAAAAATCACGATCATCCTTCAAGGATGTGAGCACAGTCTTCGTGGAGGGAAAAATCGATTGAAAAGAAACCCTTTGGGAGTACGGATATCTCCACAGTAACAATGAGGGGCCATTTCCTCTTAGCCCAACTTTTGAAATAGTCCACATTCGGTCTTGATCCAAGAGATTTACCGATTAAATCTTGCTTCACTTTGAACAGGGTTCTGTCCAAATGGGCGTCAGGGATCTACAAAACACTAGTCACACCCAAAGCATTTGACTTCTCAAACCCAGCCGCAGGAAAATTGTTGCAAGCATCCTTCCGTAACAAAGTTATCAAATTTGGACCCTGGCCAAGGGAAGAGGCGTTCTCCCAAGCCAAGCCCGTCCACGGCGACATAACAGGATGCACTAGCTCCACCAAACCCCTAGCAGGATCATTCCTCCCCCTCATCGTTGAGACTTCCAAGTCGACTACCTTGGAGGGTTCGCCAGGGGAGAGCAAGAAGCCCCTGCGCAGCCTCTGGCAAGAATCGCCCAAAGAAGGGCTCCCACCAACAAATCCACAAACCACTGTCAAATCCTCCATGAGATTCGTCCTGGTTTAAATTCTTTGAGAGGATTTCACACTCCTACAGGGGTTCAACCAAATGTCTAGGAGGTGGATGTCCTCGTCATCCTCATACAAGTCTCCCCATTCGTCCACGCCGCCAGCATTGGCCTCAGACTCTTCATCGCCCTCTATTTTATCCTCTCCATATTCATTGTCCTCCTCGTTTCCTGCCTGATCCTGGTTCGAGAGCCCCTACTTATGGCTAGTATGTTAAGGAGTAATTAAGGTGTGAATTCAACCTCATACATCCATTACTGTTTATATTTATTATATATAAGTATTCAACTCTGCTCTTTTGGTTAAATACTATGTTGTTTGCTCTTTCATCTCTCGCATCAATTCTTGCATCTGATTACATTCTATTGCTGAATGATTAGTCCCTCTCACCTTTTTGGCACCATCTCCCTTTTGGCTTTGCATTTGGCATGCTGACCTTCACTTTTTGGACCTTCAAACTTGCCTCTGAATTCCATTTATTCAAGTAATGGATTTAGAAACAATTATAAAAGTTACATTGGCTTTACAAAACAGGTATAGGCAAATCTTTCCTATAAATGCTACAAAAGATAACATCTAATCCTACTCCGCAAGGAGAATCAGATTCAATATCTTTACAAAACTACAGATTCTTGGCTTTGACAAGCAAAGTCAAATCTCTATTAACAGCATCACCTCCCCTAAATTATACAAGTATGGTCCTCACAAGAAGTTCCTTATATCTTGACTTCTATAGAGAATTGGTGGTGTAAAAGCGAATTGCATGCCATGAAGGTTTGTAGCTATCCATCATCATCCATGTGTCCTAAGAGTAGGGACCATGTCAATGGTAGGCCAATGAAAACATAGTTAAATTCAGCTTGTAACTACACCAAAAAAGAACTTGACCAAAATACATCTCCCAGAAGACATAACTAATTGGCTCCGTAGAGAATTTATGACAGTAGCCTTGCAGGCCTTGATTTATTTATATATTTTCAAATATTAGGAAGGAGAGTAGTGAGTTGGACACTTGAGAGCTATGTTACCAGAAACACAATGTTTGTTCCCCATTTCCCATTTTAATGGATGAAATGCCGTTTTTGTTTTAAACAGCCATTTCTGAGGCAGCTGTGACATTATTCCTGTCTGCAACAGAAAAACTGCAGCAAAGACTGTTTTTTCCAAAAACTCTTCGGTCTTTTTTGTGGTTTTTCCCATAAACTGAGTGGTCTTTATAAGAAAATCCAATCAGAAAGGAAAGTCGAAAATAAAAGACGATGAAAATACATAAAATATGAACCAGTGGAGATACTACTCCAGCATCATTATTGGACATTGCATCTCAAATAGAATACAACCATCAATGGATGTCTTAAACGAAAGCTTTTGTCCTCTGGGATCTTCTATCTAAGCATTTTACATTCTCACTTGTAAAACACCTTTTTTGGTTATAGCAAGTTCCAATGTCTCCAACATTAAATAACCTAATAACTGACGATATGTAGAGGCCCATAATTATTGTCTACATGCAATTTCCCTGCCTTTGGTATTCGATCAACTTTAGCTAGGCGCTATAAAGTTATTGTCTAGGGGCTGTAAATAATCTTCTACAAATTTTAGCATGCCACAAACCTAATGCCATAGAAAAATCTTAATATTGATTTGCATGCTGAGTACCTCTCCGTTCTCTACACTTCTTAGATTCAGGGATACAGCGTTAATCATCACGTGTAGGATAATTCTGAGATCCAAGGAAAAACCAATGGTTAAGATACCCTGTAATTATTGAAACATACTTTCTGACAATTGTTTTGGGCTTTTACAACGTAGAATTATTTAATGGTAAGCTTCGCTGATAGTCACGTTAGAGTTTCAGGTTCCTACACGACAATACCCCACAATAATTCTAGAAACAGACCATAATTAAGTATAATATGCAACTCAAATATTTACTAAAACTCTACTTCCCTCATGCTTTGGGTGAGTCCCTTGTGAATTTAAAAATGACATTTTTTAGTGAGACTGCTCAAATCAACAGCATACAAATTCACTCACCTTGTATAGCATTATGAAGCTGTAGATGCCCTAACCCCCAATCAAGTCAACATGATTGATACATCTGATATGTCATTGATACCATAGAAAAGCCCCAGAACAATTTTTTTGGAGCACAGATAAATACCAGAGGATTAGGTTTCACTGTGGATTAATACAAAAAAGAAGTTACTGAAGTTCATGAAATCTATATATTTAATGTGAAACCAATGAAACCTTATTGTATGCACTGTCACCTCTGTTGCCCCAATTACTGCTCCCTAGGTTCGAATATGCAAAGACTAAAGACCTACAGAAAAGTTTAGCATTCAATAATTATAATGCCTAAAATGCTGCACCTTATAAACTTGCAACATAAAAAACATTCAAATCACTGAATAGGGGACTATTTTCGTTCTCAATTTGTAAGATTTTAACCTGGCAATTACATCCACTGATAATGTTCAATACTGTAAACTGCACAGCAAATTGCTTCTGTGATCTGAATACTTCATACTATAAACAAGTTTACATTCAGCTTGGATCTGAATCTGGATGAGAATCTTCTATTCAGCTTGCTGATTGGAATTTCTGAGAAGCACAAGAGACCATGGTCCTTACAAAGGGCTCTTGCAGTGAATCTGCCCATAGAACTTAATGTTGCTTTCTACATCAAGTTCACCATTCAATAGCTTGTTCAAAAAAATATTACACCAAACGTGACTCACTTTCTTGTTATCTATGGTAACTTGGGATTTCATACACAAATTCAAAAATTGCTGCTATTACTGCTATCTGTCAAGGGAATGATGGGACTGGACATCTTTATGAACAACTGAAAAATCCACGGTCTCATGAAAACTGACCTTCCGGGTGAAAACCTAGTGAAACTATTGAGAACCATAAAGTATCCTCAATTTTCATGAAGTTATTTCATATGAACATGCATTTATGCTTTTAGAATCCGGGAAGATGATAGATATAGCTCATACCTTATCAGTGAGCTCTGTCAGTTTCGCAATCTTCTGTTTTGCATATCTATTTGTTATGTACTCAAAAGAATGAGCTGTGACAACACCTCTAGCGGTCAGTTCATAGTAAAGCTTCATAGCCTCATCTGTCATGCCCTCGGCGTCTATACCTCGAATAAGAATAATATAAGTAGTTTCATTAGGCTTGCATCCATCTCCAACCATATCAATCAATATACTAATTGCCAGGTCTATTCTATGTTGGTCACATAAAAAACGAATGAGGCAATTGTAAGAGGACAAATTGGGCTTATAGTTTGTATTTTTCATCTTTTTTAGCATGTCTAATGCCTCATCTATCCTGCCTTGCCTGCATAAGCCTCCCATCAACGAGGTATAAGCATTGACTGGATCGAATCCTGTTCCATCAGGACAGAATTCCTTTACCAAGTACTCCATAATATCAACAGCATCAGTAAGGTGTCCTGATTCACACAAAGAATGGACTAGCATACCATAAGTGACAGCATTTGGAGCACAACCCGCCTTATGCATGTCAACTAGAAGGTTAGCTGCATCTTCCCACCTGCCTGCCTTGCAGAAAGCTTGGAACAAGGTGCTGTGAGTAATAACACATGGTTGGATTCCTCTTAATGGCATATCATTCACCAATTTGGTTGCTTCATCCAATCTTCCTTCTCTGCATAGCCCCCTGATCAAAACATTGTACGTCACTTTATTAGGAACACACCCCTTGCTTATCATCACATCCAAGACTCTTGCTGCTTCATCCACTCCATATTTTCTGCAAACTGCATCAACCAATATAGTGTAAGTATAAATATTTGGAACCAAACCATCCTGCAAAAGCAGGCTTAAAAACTTGGAAGCCATATTCAAATTGCCTTGTTTACAGAATCCTCGTAAAAGGGTATTATATATCATTAAAGTAGGAGGCAACCCTTGTTCTGTCATGTCAATCAGGAGCCCCATTGCAGAACCCATCTCGCCCTTGATACAAAACCCACTAATCAAAACACCATATGCCGTCGCTTCAACCACACAACCAGACCTCTTCATAATTTCCTGAACTTTTTTGGCTCTCCCGAGTCTGCCACATTTACACAGGCTACTAATAAGCCGTGTGCATATCTGGGCGCGAGGAGCGTAACCTCTTGCCATTATATCTTCCAGCAACTGAAAACCCCTTTCCACATTACCTTCTTCAGACATTTTAAGCAGCATTCTATTGAGTTGGCTTTCCTCGGGCACTTTTCCCTGCAGTACTTGTTTACTCATTTCTGTCATTCCACCTCTGCTCGTGTTCAGGGGCTCCATGAAAAATTGTGTTTCATTTTGGGTTTCTTTATTTTGGTATTTTTTCCTAGTGGGCATTTGGCTTTCATTCTCTATTAATGAATGTTCACTACTCCTGCCGCTACTGACATTGGAGTCGTCATCATCTCTTGTGCTACTTCTGTAATCAAATGCAGAGAGAAACCCAATCCTTTTGGCATGGCTCTGCTGGAGTTGAGAATAATGATAGGCAGCTGTGTATTGACATGGAAAGGGATGTAACAAGGCTGATGGGACTCTAGTGCCTTGCAGATGTGGGCTTACAAACAATGCAGCTGCAGCCATTTTCTCTTGCAGAGAATCAAACTATACTTCCTAATGTATGGAAGTAAGAGAAGCTCAAAAGCAGCGTGAAGCAAACATGCCAAACCAGCATGTGTGATGCAAAAGGAAAGAAGGAAGCAAAATCACACAGGTACCGGAATATATTGATCTAATGTTTGAAGAGAAGATAAGGTGAAGGTGGGGGTAAATCAGGGCCACACAAGAAAGCCAGCTTGGACATTATCTAGAAGAAAGCCAGTTTGGAAACTGAAAAGGTTATATGTTTTTTCACGATTTTATTGTTTATCTAAACTTTTAGGACTTTCTAGTAATAATAGGCTTAAAAGTTACATTTTATTGTTTTGGTCTCGTGGACGTTATTAAAACTCATTCATTCATTCTTGTTTTGCATTTGATTTAGCATTCTTTTTAAACATGATTTGTGATCATTTAAACCATTTGGAACCTTTAGTTACTCTTCAGCTCATACCCCACACTCAAAATTGAGATCATGTAGTTACAATAAATGAACAAGAACTAAGTATTACAAAAGGAGTGCAAGCACAACCTAACTCACACAATTCTCCTAGTGCTTCATGGGCATTTTAGACCTACAGAACCTCTATAAAAAAATTCTATGAACTTCTATTTCTGCACACAACCCCCATATGTCAAACACCTAAAAATCACACTAAAAATGTACCGCTCTTGAATTGTTAACTCAATGCTAGGATCTAATTGATGTAGATCCCACAAATAGCTCCTTCAAGCACCCCCTTCCCTCTTCAATTATAGATCACAATTTGGCTCCAATAGTTGCAGAGGACATGCTCACTTATAGGCATACACCAACATGCATTAGAGGATGCCAGTACATCGTACGAGACACTACCACACTAAGACACATAGTTGCACATGCTTTTGTCACTATGCAAATTGTTGTAGAAACATAGTTTAAGAATTTGAATTTGACAACACCTAGACCTCTTTGT
Source organism: Cunninghamia lanceolata (assembly GCA_027924645.1). Lineage (NCBI taxonomy): Eukaryota > Viridiplantae > Streptophyta > Pinopsida > Cupressales > Cupressaceae > Cunninghamia > Cunninghamia lanceolata. The sequence goes on along the minus strand of BSBN01000846.1, from coordinate 6,841,730 downwards.
GTCTTCTTCTTAGTTGTCTACAACTTCTTCAACTTGTAAAATAAACATGATTCTTCTCTCCCTAGTCTCATTTCTATTTCTAGCTCGAATGAACACGTGCAACCTCAACTCTCATGATTTTCTATTTGTCTAAAACCTAAAAATGCTAAATAGCCCATTATTATCATTACATTAGATTTTTGATAAGAAAGGAAAATTAAAATATAACTAGAAATAAACAAATACAGCTAAGTGCAAAAACTCTTTTTAATCTACACTTTCTTCCCCCCTTTGTAGGTTGTAATTTTGGGGAGTGAGGCTCTAGCTTTGCATAATTCTAAATATGTGGCTTTCAAATACAAGAGCAAAATGTACTTATTTCTTCATTGCTCCAAGATTTCCCCATTCAAATGGTAAGTGTAAGGAATTAAAGTGCATATCCTCCACTTTTACCTCTTTTTTTACCTCACTTTGGGTCTATTGTAAATGCAATCATAGAGTTCAACTTGACTTGTTTGGTATACAAATCAATTTGAACAAGTCACCTAATATATCTTTATTTGTTGCCTTAGTCAAGATTGGTCAAACCTATTAAGTCTCATGCCAACCTAGACTCGGTTGTATAATGTGACCCTATCCATGGACTAGGTTGCACAACATCACCTATTCCACCAAATTCAAATTTTAAATATCCCACTCTCAAGCTAACCTTATTAGAAATTTGACCATTGCCTCATTGACCTATGCACCAAATACCTTGAGTTGAGCAACTAGGATCATGTATTTGTAAACAAATCTAGGTCATTAGCAAATCATCAAAAAAGCATATGGAAAACACACTTTCACATCTAGAAATCAAATCACAATGAGCATTTAAAGCATACTCTACTCTAATATTTTGAATTATTCTTAAGCATTACATTGTTGCTTGGTGCATATGCATATTTTATACAACTCCTAAGGGTTTGATTTCTAGCAAGGAAGTCTACGGTCTTCTCTCTAGCCTATAGCAAATCCCATTGTACCTATCAACATAACCCTTTTCCTAGTGATAGGTACAAAAGGTAGGAGTGCATCAATAGCAAACAAAGCCTTGGTAGAAAGACCAAACCATGTTGTGTGACAATCCTATACCAGGTTGCACAATGTGGCCCATTCTTGCATTTGAATAGTATTAGAAAGAGATTTGTAATAAGTTACATCTTCCAAATCTAATACCAAATCTTAGATTCTAATTATTGATCACATGATATTAGTTTCAAAGGAAACATGAAAATTGTAACATGCCTTCTCATATTACTTGGGATAAATCACACAATTTACCAGGAAAGTAAAAGATACATAATTAACATGGGAAAATGTTTTTTTTAACATGTTGTTTGCATAATCACAAAGAAATAAGTGCATATCTTGATTGAATAATTTCAACCTTGAATTTATAACATATCAAAGATACAATCATAGTGAATCCATTTCACTTTACATTACAATTATTTTGCACTTGGCATAAAGAAAAGTTTATACAAGTTTGACTATCATAAGTCATGTCATGAAATATGTTGCATCTGGATTATTGATATCTATATTCACAAGTCTTAGCGAGTCATCTGCTACAGAGGGATAGCATCATCCAAGTGCTTTACCTCCAACCACAGATTGACGGTCCCCCGCACATCTTCCTTCCTGGAAGTGGCCCTAACCTTCACGAAGAGTATAGATATAAGGAACCATGTTCAGGTTTTTGCCATCTAATTCCTAGTGTTGTGTGCTACATAACCACATCAATTATACAATTCTAGATAATCTTATAGCTAAGTATGTTCCTACTAATAGGTTACGCCATCTAGACACTGTGAACCAACTAATCCATGCAGAGACAAATGCATTACTTTGGCCAAAGTTTCTATATAATAGACGTCTGCAATAAACATAGTCATGTGTTCACACACCTTTGACTCGACTCATAGACTATCTCATCCTATAGTTTAAATTGTTTGACTCATAACATTTGACATGAAGTGTCTTAATTGAGATCCTTTCCTAGTCTACCTGACATAGAAAAATTAGTTCTATTCCCCAAGGAAATCACATACAAAGTATAGATCTACGAAATTAATCTTTCAAGAGTTTCCATTGCATTTAGAAAGCATTAAAGTTAATGACTTCCTGTCACTAAATTTATCGACTCAATAATAACCATTTCTATACTAAAGGTCTTGAATCAACTCTACTATTTAAGTATTATCAAAAGCTTTAATCCACCAAGATTACGAACATATAATATATTATATGATTATGTCGACCTCTAGTCTTTATTAGACTACTATTGTGCTAAACAACCTTAGGATATATTTATAATATAGAACAAGAGTTTATATTTCCCACAATGATAATATTTAATAAATAATTTATCGTAGCATAGTATTATTTATCGAACTGATATTCTATAAAAGAATATAAGACTAAAGAGTTAAGAGTTAAATCTCAATCCAAAGGTAAATAAAATACCAACATCATTCTTGTTTACTGATCATAATACTTCTATCACTAAGCATTTATATAAACTATACTTCTCAATCCTAACATTCCATTCTTGAAAACCTTTATTCAATCAAAGAATTAAGAGGTTTATAGGATTATAACCATATATAAATGTCTCATCTAAGAACAATAAAAGAAACTAGAGAGTCTTAAAATTTCAATTTATTGTGGGCTTCACCACTACAACCTAATAATGAATACATAGAGTGCTCTAAAGGAGATTCTAGAGCTTTCCTTTTCGGAAAAGGTGAGATAAGCAACTATCAAAAAGGATTAAACAAAGAATAAGTCTTCTCTTATCATGCTAAATATAATACAAAGATATAAGGTTAACTGACTCAGCACCAAAAACATGCTTATTGACTTTAGGAATACATAGTGTCTACCCAACTATCAGCCATCTGACCCGTGTTTTGACTAAAAAGATAACTTCTTTACGTTACACCAATTCACAGAGATATGATTTACTTGACATCCATATAAACTTGGATATGTTTCTCACTGACGGTTTATACCACTCACAAAATTCATAGGCTTTGACTAACAAAGGCACTAAGAGACTAATCTGTTACAATGAAAGAAATTCTCAAAGAGGATCATAAATGATCAACTAAAATCACACTGTGATAATTAATAGTTGTTGGTTGACAGGGGTAAACAAATGATATCAGAATGATTACCCCATCGAGATAATCAGAGGCATCGTAAATGTCTAAACTACAGAAATATTTAAGTACAACCTGCAAGGGTATCGACCATAGAAGGCCGGTCTAACACCAATGGTATACAAAAACGTCGTCTGGATTCACAACAATACATACAGTCTTTATTGATCAATTTATATAAGCATCGATTGTGTATAGACATTAATATATATATCATCTCTACTATCGACTGTGTATAAATACTAATACATAAAGTCTCGACTGCCGACTATGTATAAATAATAATACATATTGTTTCGATTGAACGGTGTGTATAAATATGAATAGCGTCTATATAAACATAAACAAGGCATCGTCTTCAAACAATGCAAGGTAATGATTATAAATACTTTTTAGAGCATTAATATCAAGTAAAAACTATAAAAAAATGAGAGAACCTGATTGAAGATCATCCAATAGTTTGAGAAATCCTCTTCTTTGTTAATGATCTTTGATCCTCTCCTGTGTTCTACTATCTCGACGTGTATTTCCTTCGATGGCATTGATGTCCTATCAACTATCCTCAAGGTTTACTTATCATAACCTTTTTCCTCTTACCCATAGGAATAACTGCACAAATCTTTCCTATAAACTCTCATGAAAGAGCATGCAACGATAGTGGAGTGTTGGTTTAATAATGACCACTCCTATATTAATAAAATCTCCTCCACTTACTCTCCACATTAACGTGGTATATGGAGTCGAGTACCACTACTTAAGTGAAGTGGTCTGCATTCAAAAGCTTGCCACATTCTCTTAAGAACTCAAGTGTATTAAATATATACAATACTTATACATCATGATAAAATAAAAACAAATAAATATCATAATCAACATAATGTTAGCATAAACAACATTTACTGATGTCGTTATTAATCATTAGACGAGATGCGTGATTGGGGTTGAGGTATTCTCCTCCCTCGCAATCTTGCGTTGACATCAAAATAATTTGATAGGTTATCTCTGGAAAAACTTACCAAAAAGTATCAAAAATGGAATAGTTTGACCCTTAATAATATTAATATTTCCTGAATATTACTATATTCATATCAAACAAGGACTAACATCAGTAAACATTTCCAAGATGACAAAATGACAACTGTCGAGTCAAAACTAACTTAGACCAAAAAGAGTTGAGTACTACTTACCCAGCTCACGAGGTTCACTAAATTATTAAAAGCACAAGACTTGTATGACAAAAACTCATTTCTTTCTAAACATCTATCCCCTTCTCTCTGATGATACTCTCCCTCTTTTCTCGGAGGATGAAAACCTATTTCCTAGGTACAACTTACAATCACCAAACCGAGATAAGTGTATCGTTAGATAATCCATATACATTTTTAAATAATTAATCATGATAACATATAATCACATGTCTAAATTCTATGCATATAATCATAAACTTATGAAATCATTGATTTATTCTGACATCTTCCTAAATGTCAAATCATTAATCCATGCCAAAGTTATCTACCAATTACATACTAACAAAAAGTAAAACTTAGTCAAAAATTGGGGATGTGACAAAATTCTTAGTATTGACATACCACTTTGAAATAACTAAGCACGTGTTATCCTTTCTCATCTTTATCATACTTGTACCTTTATGAATTAGATCTAATTACATTCATTGTTTGATTATTAGGTTAGACCTAAGTAATGGTGTAGGAAATCACAAAAAGTTAATTTATTCCTAATCATAATGTAACCATACAACCTTCAAGAAATGGCACACATACGTCCATAGTGCTTTGCACTAGCATGCAAGCTTCTATGACATATTGTGCTACTGCACAAGCATTTACAACATTGTGCACTACCACACAAGCTTCAATATTCCTTTACATGACACTTGGTAGTCAATTGTGTGGTCAAAATCCATGCACATGTGGCACTTGCACATTGTTTGGCCTACAGTTTCCAGACATGTAATGTCACAACAATAGAAACATAATCATCGATAGTTGGAAGGTTAGGCAACCCTTGTTATGGATTAAGAATTGTTCTATAACATATTGTAACTCTATTGTACATATAGTCATTTGATTTTTCACATTAGAGATCAGATAACAAAGAATAGTCTAGGCAAACTAGTTTGATGTGTTCACCTCTTTCTAGTTATGGAAATTCACATTCTCATCCTTGTTATCTATAACATCCATTGTATCCTATTCATTTATGCATTAGATAAAAGTAACACTATTTGTTAAATTCTTCCACGCATTCAAATGTGTGATGGTTAACTATATTTGGTTTTCCTTTGCATATTCTATAATCTTGTCTTTTACTAAGATAGGATTGTCCCCTATTGGTATTAGAATAGTGTTTAACACATGTTTGTTCATAAACATGCACAACAAAAGGAAGGCTACTTGCTTGGCTCAACTTCTAAGTATCTATACGAACATCGCATAAAGAGTAAGATGGTTGATGGGCAAAATTAGACATCTAAAATCTCTTCAATAATTAAAAATGATTCAAGACACTCTTAAGATGTAGCACCAAGAGATTTTCAGGCATTTCCATGAACTCATTATTCAACTTGGATTGATGCGACAATGCACTACTAACCAACATGTTGCTACACAAAATCAAATCCCTTTTAAAATAAAAGTAAATCTATATATCCCAACATTTGAAGGCATGATTAACATCACAAAATTGGATAAATAAATTTGACAACTTGAGCTAGACTTCTTTGTCAACAACTTCAATGACATAGAGAATATTTCTTTTGTGGCATTGAATGTGTCCATTTTAATGTACCATTAGTGGCAAACACTTAGGATGCAGCATGAGAGGGATCTTGATCCTATTAGAACTTGGAACTCCTTTATCAATATTTTACAAGAGGAAAACTACTCCCTCAAACAATATGAGGATGATTGCATGAAATTCTAGTAATTCCAATCGAAAGAAATAAAACGGTGTTGTATTTTATTTTTGAATATGTTAAACATACTTGACTATCTAATTTACTTTCCAATATAGCAATGAATGTTAAACAAGTAAATTAGATCTGTGCTAAACACATTCAAACGTACAAGAGTTGGGAATTGGAAACATGACTAGGAAATTAACAAAGAAAGACTAAAAATGTGTTCCTAATTCATTAGTTGATGTTGCAAAAGGCTAAAGGTGCTAAAACTAATTGTAAAGAGAATTTTGGAGCTCTCTAGATTGATGCAAAAGAATCTGGAAAATGACATATGCTAGTGTTTGACTCTTAGATGCTTGTGTCTAACTGTTGGGTGCTGGTGTTTGATCTCTAGGTATCAATGACCTTGTTAGAGGCCAATGTCTTTAACTCTTACTACTATGCAACTTCTTGAGGTTACTTGTCTTAATTTTCTAGGCCTTATGTCACATGTAGAATCTTGACATCGATCTCCATTAATAAGGAATGGATGTATGAAGCCTAAAAAATAGGAAAAATGCGATTAGGGCTATTTATGAAACTACAATAGTTAGTCCTCTTGATGGAATATTTCAACCTCCACATATATTAGGTAAATTTGGGGGTGTGTGATCCCTAGATGATGGTGATGGTGGTGTGTGCAATATTTTTTAGCTATGAGCAATACCTTAGGAGGATGTTCTGTCTATGGTGCTGTGTGCAAGTGCAATGAAGGAAGATAAGAAGATAGAGATCTTTGATGTGTCAATGGTGTTGTGCAAGGGTGATTTGGAAAGGTAGGTCTACAATAATGGAGGTAGAAAAGGGAAATTGTAGAGGCTAGGGTCTAGGAATAATGGAGGGAAAACGGATATGGGAGAGTGATGGAGCTTTTTATTCCTGATAAAAGAGATGGTTTGTAGGTAAATCCAAGCTATGGAGGAATTAAGAGTGGTAGTCTTATCTAAAGTCAAATTGTAGAAGATGGATCTGAGAGTTGCATATTAGAACCAAGAATAGAGTCAAGTAGAACAAGAGTGGAGAAACCTAGAAATGAACAAGGAAAGTATGTTTATAGGATAATCATTGGCAATTGTATGTTAGAGAATCATAGTTAAGATAACTATGTTTAGGGTTACATCATTAGAAAGAGCCAAGATTTGAATTTCAAACTTGGACAAGAGTACCCATGGGTGTTGGTGCCCTTCACTAGTTTAAGGCTTCAATTTCCAAGGAAATGTATATGGTAGTTGTAAGTGCCTAAAAGCATATGGGTCGACATGGCATGTCCAACTATGACTAAAATATGAAAAATAAGTGAATATGGTATAATAACATGATGATGTGGCATTTGACACATGTCTCCAAGGTAAATTCCTACTTGTCAACCCTTTAGGAACTTTTAGTTGCCTTCTATTTTTATTGCTTATCATTTAATGCTTCCTCATGTTTTTATTTTATTTTAAAATCTTAGCACTTTTTTGTGTTTTGGTGAATTTGTAACTTTCAACAGGTAGTGAAAGCATTTTTGCTATGGTATTTTATAGCTTTTGTCATGGTATTTATGTGTTCATCAATATTTATGTTTTTATTGTAGTATTCTAGTAATTGTCATGGCAATTTTGTCACTATCAAAAGTGAAATTTTGCACAAAGTGGTGATTTCGTCATTTTTTAATCACATGCCTAAGTTACCTTAAAATGTTAGTTTTGCTTCTATTTATGCTCTAGTTTGGTTCAATCTAGATGCAATTTTCATGTCTATCAATCCCAAGGGTATTCACTTACAAAAGAACAAAACAAATTCATTTGTAAGAGCCCTTGTGTAAGATAACAAATTACCTACTTTGCAAGCTTTGCCTTATGTTTTTGTACTCATTTTGGTGTCCATCCCCATAAACATGCATAAGAGTCATTTCCCCTGTTTCCTAGTCTAAACCTATCACTAGTATGATTTGTGAGCACTTCTAGCATATCCTAGACATTACAAACATACTTTAAAATTTTGAAATCGATTATCAAATGACACTTTTGCATTTGGACACTAGTGTTGTGCACACTTATGCATCTAGATGGTAGTGTCCAAGTTTAAGAATCAAATTTCTAAGTTTATAGATGAATTGAACCCTAAACCTAGTATGAACCTAATATATTTTCTAATGTATATCTTACTCTAGGCATGAAATAAGAGTTCTCTCACACTGACTTTGAATTCTCTTCTACACACTCATTAGGTTTTCCACAAACTCTCTATTATTTTCATTTTTTTGTGAGATTTTTTAGCTATATTTCTACAAATTAGTTTTTGTTGAAATAGAGTGTAATTGTGTGATGAGATATGTTAAACTTTTATGCATCCAAATTCATTTATAATGATAGATCAAAATGGAAATGGAAATCAAGCATAAATAAATGTAAACCATAACAATTACATTTACATGGAGAAACCCTTTTGAAAAGAAAAAAATCCACACCCAAAGAGATCCAATCTTACATATAAATGAATAATTAAGTTGCAAAACATCAACTTATCCCTCCAAATTTTGGTAGCATAACGGTGCTCGAATGATCTGCAAAACCATCTCACAATACTACTATCTCAAGGCGCCAATATATAGTAGATATGAATGCAAGATACCATGAATGGTATTCTAAAACAAGTGGACAAAATCACTCACCCAAATTTAGGCATCCAAATGCTCATGCGGAATCTCACACCTCACTAGAACTAGTCAACATACCTTGAATAGTAACTCCTCTTACACACCTTACATCTTCATAAGCACCATAGATTCTGTCATAATGGTCGAATTAACCAAGCTCCCAATCCTAGGTGCTCCATGGGAAGATTGACCAAATCTATCATAAGATCCACTTGTAGAACATCCTCTTATGCATCCCAATCTTTACCCAATTTCCAATATCTTCCCAAACTCCTAACTTAAATGCCACTACAATTACATGCAAGATAATATATAATAATAAATAATTTTCCTACCACATAAAGGGAGACCTATTTACCAAGTAATATGCAATGTTATGGCTTCAACCTAGAAAAGTTGCTCAAGCTTAGCACTACTTAGCATGTTTCTAGCTCTATCCATCAAAGTCTTGTTCATTTGTTCTTCCACTCTATTTTGCAAGGTGAATGACACCTAATCCCAAAAAAAGTTTAGAATTCCTCCTTGCCATATTCTACACCTCCACCACTAAAATATTTCCCTAATTCCACCATTTTCATGGTTCAATCTTCTTTATCACTCTCCTCCTTACCATTTTCTCACTATCCTCCTTCGATTGCCCTAAATGCTTCTCTAACTACTTTCCAAATCCATAATTATTGAAATATGCATTCCTCCTTATCCCCTTTTGTAGATTACTCCATTAAATTTCCTATTTTCCCTACTCTAAGTATCCCAGTAACTCATATCACCTCCCTTGTCCTCTCCATTACACTTGCACACGAAACTTAGGATTTTAGATTTCTCCCTAGGGTTAACTATTTCACATATTTGTACTCATTGCATTCACCCCCACTTAGGAATACACAGTCAAATCATTTCAAAGGATACTTAAAATTTGATCTTCGGAGACTGACTGAGGTCTAGTCTCTTATATAGCCAAATCCCCAATTTCCCCCCATTAAATATTCATATTGAAATAACAAGGTACAAAAGACACTTTGATAGATTCTACAAGCGTATAGAGGCCAAGAAAAAATAGATGAGCAACTTTTGAAGGTTTCAAGACCATTAGAGTAAAGAATAGGAGTGCCTAAGAGGACACAAGCGTCACATTGTCAAACCTTAGTGCCCTAATGTCAAACTCAAGTGTACCATTGTTAGACATGAGCATCCCTTTGTTAAACACTTGTGTAGGACACTAGCATCCATTGCTGACTCTTATGTCTAGGCTCATCATGTTCTTTTGAAAATTTCTAAGATCCTTTCTATAGCTTCCCCCAACACATTTCAATAGTCAAATCTAGCCAATCTTCAATTATAGAAATGTTTATACTTACCTTTGTGTTTCCTTTTAGATGTTTTTGTCCCATCTCTAGTGTTAGTTTTTCTTAACTTAAGGAATTTAAATATTGTTATACTATTATATTATTAGAAAACAAATTAGATTTAATTAAGTTAGATTAACACATCCAAGGAAAGTGAACTTAGTTATTAGTTATTAGCTTAACTTTTTACCATTTTTTTAATCTTTCATTAGGAAATTTCATTGTTGTAGCCAACCTATGCCAAGTTTCTTATGAGACTAAATTACTCAACTATCTTTTTAATATAATTGAAATCATACCAACCATTAGTGTTTCTCTAGTATCCCAATTCTTTGTATTTATCCTACACTTGCCCTAAATCTACCCACAATTAGGTGATCATGGGAAGGAGGAAGCAAATCAAGAGATTTGGACCCGAGGATGCTTCTACCACAACAATATGTTCTACACTCAAAGCATTTGGCTCCATGTGTGAATTTTCCTTGCTTTAGTAGATAAGTTGATTTTATTTTAATTAGTGTAGAATCCATGAGCTATAGTAGTTTATATTAGATTTACTATTGGCTTTCTTATTGAATGTTTATTTCCTTTCTTGCTTTTGTTTATTTTTATTGTATTTATTTTGTGTTGTAGGAAATTTAAATGTAATTGGTTATTCTTAGTAAACAACACTCTTTATTTTCTATCTTTTTGAGCCAATAATTATTTCTACCAAATCGTATCTAAATGGATCTAGAGGTTTGGGTTGGATCAAATCGTAATCTAGATCCTCTACTATATTCCCTTAGATATGTTTATATGTGTAGTTGAGTAATTGTCTTCAATAGATTACAAATAAATTCTATTATTTTTTGAGCAAGCCTTAAATCATTATCATTAAACTTAGATTTCTGAAGGAGGTCATTAAGCCCACAAGGTTTTTCTAGGAACCCTTGTAGATTTGTCAAAGTGGTTTTCCTATAAAGATTAGGAATTTGTTTAGTGGAAACAAGTTAGTGTATGTGCAACACTAAAAATCTCAACAAAGAAAAACCCATTATAAAAAAATGTTCTAGAAGATTTCATTTAAAAAGATCTAAATTATTTATGTTTTCTGTAGACACTTGAATTCGTCCTAATACAACCTTACTCTAAAGTAACTAAATGATCAAATTAATTAGTTAATTTACCCCACCTAATGGCTCCCACACGCTAATCAAATCATCTTATTATTCAATTAGTTATTTTCCCTGCGGCACACTAATGAAATAATCTTATTATTTAATTATCCATTTCCCCTCACACATAATTAAATAATTTTAGAAAAAGAAATTGAGTACAAAGTACTATTTGTTGAAAAAGAATCTGCTTTGCAGATGGCAATTTCTAGTAGAAATTCAGAGCATGATGGAAGTGATTTAGAGAATATTCCTAGAAATGATTCATGGTCCTCATCTGGTAAAAGGGACATAGATCTTTTCACTGATAAAGGGGGAGCTCCACAAAATGAAAACCTTGATTTATAGGCACAGATAAAGGAATTGTGTCAAGAACTAAAACCTTCATTTGACTGAAGAGCTATGCAAGAAAAGAGAGGACACATGAATTGAGTGTTGCAGAGCCTCCATTAGCAATTAGATCTTTTGAATTGGATGCACTGCAAGGTAGCTTAAAGGAGCTTGATGATTTACAGGAAACGAAAGAGGAAATTTATAGGAAGAATGAATAAACTACTGCAATTATGAAGAAACAAGCCAATCAATTGGTTGAGACTGAATCTCTTTACAAGTCAGAGCAAGTGTGTCACGTAGGGGCTCAAACCAACTAAGGAAAAACATGTTCTGCGAGAGACCCAGAACTTATAGCAATCAATGGAGAGGAGTTTTGAGATTGTAATCTTCAACTGCCACCAGAAATGATTATGAGTTTAACACATGTGAGCCCACTTTGCCTCTGAAAATTCTAAAACATAAGGTATCACAAACAAAGCAATGATAGGCGTATATCTTTACCAAGAAACAATAGCTACTAAAATTAAATTTAAGAAACTAATAATTAGCAGAGTCGCCAGAAATGATATAAAACCAGAATGAAACTTACTACAAATCACTTACATTCACATATGCAGATATAGATAATCCTTAAAAGTTAATCCCCAATTGATCTCATGACTGTGAGGTGCCTCGAGTGTGGTGATCAAAAGATTGACAAGGAATTTCCCACTGGTATGCACATTGCACCACAACAGCTGAAATGAACTTGAAATTTTGTCAGGAAGGCAGTGAATGAAGACCAATTAAGGAGTTATTCAAAAAGTAAAATGACAAAAATTCACAAAATTAGTTAAAACTAGAGATTTTGGGTTCGATCCCTAGCAAAGTCACCAAAGATGTAAGCAATAATTCTGACTTAAACTAAGAAAGCATATGCAAAATGAAATATTTCAAATATAAATTGCCACAAACCCCAGATAGAGCATGCAAATGGAAATCAAACAAAGCAAATAAAGGTAATTTTACCACCAATCTCCATTGTTGAAAGTAGATTTGCTCTAACTAATTTAGGATGTGGATGCTCCTTGCACAAATGACTACTATTTTGACAGCAATGGCTAGCATGAAAAAGTGGATGATAAAATGAGAGAATGAAGCTCTTTTTTATAGATTTTTGGAAGAAAAAATCAACATAGAGATGAGGTGAAAATATCAACAATGGAGGACAAATGAGAGGAGTTTCCTAGGAATGAGGAGAGGATGAACGGTCAAGATTGAACTTGTAAAAAATGAATGGCTAGGATTGCATAGGAAATTGTTGCAACCATCCTTTATTCTTGAAAATTGTTGAGGGAATATAGCAATTTGTTGTGACTATGCAATAGTGTCCCCTTTAATCTTGGAAAAGGTGGAGACAAGATGGAGGGAATATAGTTTTATCCATGTGAGGTGGCCATGTGAGGTACATCACATGGTTAAAGCTATATTCACTCCATAAATTATTTAATTATCCTCTTTTCCACCTCACATGGCTAAAGCTATGTTGCCTCCACCTTGTTGAGAAAAAGCAAGTGTGAACAAGGTAAAATTGCAGCTATGTTGCTTTTAAATATTTTTAAATTTGAAAATTAATCATGTGTGGTGTTGCAAATCTAAAAATTACTTTCAAGATTATCCAATTTAGATGTATTAGTGTTTAGCCAATTTAATGAATAAGGTATGAAGAATTTAATCAAGGAAGTTGACACAAAATTTACATGGAGAAACCCTTGCTGGAAAAAACTCCACACACAAAGAGATATTTATGCTTGTATTAATTCTTATAATCAAGTTTACATTAGCACTAAAATTCTCTCTGAATTCTGCCAGCACTTCATTACTCCTTCAACTTCAAAAACCTGTCATTAATTTCTACCAATCAAAGGCATCATTATATAGAAGCCATGGATCTCAAAATACAAAAAATGTATCCAATAACATGAGAAGAATCCTCATACAAAACAAAGTGCCCAATATAGTGAACTTGAAATCACCTGTTAACTGAAAGTCTCAAACATGGGTGCCCAAGAAGTGCCAATCAAACTCAGTAAATTGAAGTGTCATGTGACAATAACAAGGTAGAATTGAATGTCTTCTTATGGGTGCCTAGCAACTCCCAATTAATCTTAGTCAATTGAAGTACTCCAACTTACACCAATGTCATGAAAACAACATGCATTACTTGGCATCCCCAATATGAATCTGTAACAACCTATTTGTATCATGCAAAAGTCATGCAACAACGTGTAGCATCATGCAAGAGCCATGCAAAGCTGAACCTAAGTTAGAGTGTCATGCAAGACACATGCAACACAATATAAGTACATGCAACTAAAATGCAACAACATGCAAGTACAAGCAACTCACATGCAAGTACATGCAACAACATGCGAGTCCATGCAAGCTCATACAAGTGACATGCAACAACATGCAAGTCCATGTAAGCTCATACAAGTGATATGCAACAACATGCAAATCCATGCAAGTAACATGCAACAACATGCAAGACCATGCAAGCTCATACAAGCTCATGCAACCAACATGCAAGTATCATGCATCTTTAACTCCAATGTTAACTCCCACATCATACTCATGCAAAGTATGCCAACATTATCCACTCATGCAAACAAAAAGGCTAATTGCAAGTCCACATTGTATTCTTCTCCAAAGTGGGTGCCCATGATGGGTTCCACCTCATAGGAACTTGTTGCAAGTATGGGTCTAACCGGTGTTGTCATTGATGTCAACATACTCATGTTGCATTGATGAGAAGGATTGGTTGAGCAAAGAGGAGCAATGGAGACAGTGAAGTGGAGATCCCAACTAAGATGCAGATCAGAGGTTGCGGTTCAAAGGGTTTGTAGATATGAGTCTTGAGATGATCTAGTAAAGTTTTCAGAGGTCAGCATGAAGATCTGAAGAAGTTATAGCCGCTCAAGTAGAACCGGTTTCGATAGGTGTTCAGAGGTGACAGAGTGACACAGATAGTTCCGGTGAGATCCAGAAATGCATTATTCCATTCTTCAGATTTGAAGGAGTGTTGAGGACGTCCTTGTGAAGTGTCAACTCTATTGGTTCGGGATTTGAAGGTCCGGAAGCACCTATTCCTTTGTGACAGTAATGACAGACTATGTTCTTAAAGCTCTGGATGAAGGAGAGAAGAATTCCATCAAGCAGATGAAGTGTGGATGTTCTTGGTGATTCGGGAAAGGTTGTGGTGATCTTTGGATCGTGTCCAGTTCATGTTGGTGGTCCGCATTGAAGTTAGAGTGCACATTTGAAGAATAACCACACTGGATGATGGTGTTCTTCCTGAGACTAGCCGACCAGATGTATTACACGTCTTGCGGATGTTCTAGTAGATGTTTGCCGACTTAGATGATTATTCCTAAGTCGATGCCTTGTATAAATAAGGGATTGTGAAGTCTTTCCAAAGTGTGTCTTGTGGTGATGAGAGTGTGGTAGCGAAGAAGAGAGCGAAAGGCAAAGCAAAAGTTTTTGGGCTTAAATGGAACTGATCCAAGCATGGTAAAGATGCTATTCTCCAGTTCAAATTTGTAATACTTGTTACTTTGTAGACAGTGTGTCTCTTGTAGGTAGTGAGCCTCTTGTGAGCAGTGTGCTCGGGCATTGAGCCCTAATTGGCATGTGTCATTTTGTTCTTTCTATTCTTCTAACAGAGAATACAATCTTAGGTTAATCACCCTATAGTTTTTCCCTTAACTAGGTTTTCCACGTCAAAATCTTGGTGTCTTATGTGTTGATGAGTTTTTGCTTGCTATTTAATTGCATTATGTTTCATGATTGATATACTACTAATCACTAAGAAGATTTAAGTGTGAAATTGGAGAAAGTTTTGGACAACTGATTCACCCCCCCTCTCAGTTGTGTGCCCTAAGTCTAACAATTGGTATCAAAGCCAAGTTCCTCTAAAAGGAGCTTAATCGCTTGAGGAGATCCAGGATGTCATCATACAAGAAGGATAGTCTGAAGTTTGATGGAACCAACTTTAATCTTTGGAAAGGTCGCATGAAATGTCACCTGCAATGTATGGGTATGGCGTACTGGACCATGGCTACAACACAGTATGTACCTCCACAAGGTGGTCCGAAAGCCGTAAATGAAATTACAGATGCTGAAAACAATCTGCGGTCTATTGAAGCTCTTCTAAGTGCTTTATCTGATACAAAGCTTTCAAATGTTGTTGACCTACCAACTGCTTTTGAGATTTGGCAAAAACTAAAACTTCTGCATGAAGGAGACAAGTATGTCAAAAGT
Source organism: Cunninghamia lanceolata (assembly GCA_027924645.1). NCBI lineage: Eukaryota > Viridiplantae > Streptophyta > Pinopsida > Cupressales > Cupressaceae > Cunninghamia > Cunninghamia lanceolata. Next base: position 6,825,810 of record BSBN01000846.1, on the reverse strand, counting down.
GCAAGGTTACAAAGTCTGAAAGGAAAATTTGAAAACCTGAAGATGAGAGAAGATGAAAACATCACTACTTTTATGCCAAGAGTAAATGAGCTTGTTAGTGGAATTAGAAATGCTAGTGGAGTCTTGGAAGAAGATGAGATTGTTGGCAAAATTCTCAGATCCCTTCCTGTTTCTTACAAAATCAAGGTTGCTGCCATTGAAGAATTTAGAGCCCATACAACTGTCGCAAGAGATCAATTGGCTAGAAAATTGGCTGCATTTGAAATGACAGAGTTTGGAGATGACCCCCCCAAGACCGAATTTGCATTCAAAGCCAGTGCCTATGTTAAAGGTAAACAAAGGTTTGATCTGGGAGAGAATTCATCAAGGAAGTTGTCATGGTATGAAAAAGCAAGAAAAGATCTGGAGGAAGAAGAAGTAGAAACTGCTCAACTTGAAGCCCTTATTGCAAAGAGGCTGCCAAGAGGATCCGGTAAGTATGAAGGAAAATTGTCTTTTAAGTGTTTCAACTGCAATAAGATTGGTCATTTTGCCTCAAAGTGTCCGGAAAGATTTTCAAGGCTAAATCCTAACAGATCAAGGTTCCAAAAGAATTGCTACTATGTTCATGAAGAAGATGATAATGAAGGAGTAACAGATGATGAATCAGAGACAGGAAACAAATCCGGAAGTGATTGGGTGTTTATTGCCATCAAGGAAGAAGAACCAATTTCCTCTGAATCTGTCAATCATAAAATTATAGAAAGAGCTCTGGCTGCTCAAATTGAAGAAAAGGATGACTGGGTCATTGACAGTGGTTGCTCTCACCATATGACAGGTGACAAAAATAAGTTCATAGATTTGGAAAGGTATGAAGGAGGAGTGGTAAAGTTTAGTGATAATTCTGCTGGTAGAATCAGAGGAAGAGGAACTATTCTTTTGATGGAAGGAACAAAACCGGTAATGTACTATATGTTGAAGGTTTGAAGCACAATCTTCTCAGTATTGGACAGTTGGTGGACAAAGGCTATGATCTCCAGTTTAAGAATGGAAAATGCAAGATCTTTGAAAGTTCTGGAACAGAGATTGCATCCGGTACCCAAACTAAAGGTAATATCTTCCACTTGGTTGGTACTGGCAAAAGTTGCTTATTTGCTCAAGTTGATCAAAGTTGGTTATGGCATAGGAGAATGTGTCATGTGAATTTTGATAATATCATCAAGATAAGCAATACTCAAGCTGTAAGAGATCTTCCAAAATTGGTGAAACCTACAAATAGATTGTGTAAAGAATGTCATTTGGGTAAGTTGAGCAGAGTCACATTCAGGAGTAAGGAACTATCTTCTACTAGATTACTGGACTTAGTTCATATTGATCTTTGTGGCCTGGCAAGAACCAGGAGTGTGCAAGGTGATAGATACTTCATGTTACTAATTGATGACTATTCTCGGATGATGTGGGTAACCTTTCTAAAAGAGAAATCAGAAGCTCTTGAGAAATTCAAAATATTCAAGGCTATGGTAGAGAATGAAACCGGATTAAAACTGAAATGTCTGAGGTCTGATAGAGGTGGGGAATTCACATCTGGTGAGTTCTTAGAGTTCTGTGAGAAACATGGAATAAAGAGACAGTTATCTGCTCCTAGGACTCCACAGCAGAATGGAGTAGTGGAAAGAAAGAATCAGACCATCCAGGAAGCTTCTAGGACCATGATGATGGAAGCAAATGTTCCTCAGATCTATTGGAGAGAAGCTGTCAACACTGCAGTCTATACCCTTAATCGAGTTCAAATTAGAAGTAATACTGGTAAGACTCCTTATGAACTTTGGTTTGGCATCACTCCTACTGTGAGGTATTTCAGAGTTTTTGGTAGCAAATGTTACATTAAAAGAGATGAAGATCTAGGAAAGTTTGATGCTAGAAGTGATGAAGGAATATTCTTGGGTTACTCTACTCAAAGCAAAGCATACCGGTGTTATAACAAGAGACTAAGAAAGATAATAGAAAGTACAAATGTGAAGGTTGATGAGGGAATTGAGAAACCCTCAAGGTTTTATGAATATGATCAAGATGATTAGAATGGTGTTCTAATTCAAGAAGTCCAAACCTCTTCTAAAAGTCAGATTCAAACTGATCCGATAAATCAGGAAGAAGAGACAAGTCTGAATGAGCTTGATCAAGAAGCAGAAGTGCAAGAAACTCCCAAAGTTCTAAGGTATGTAAGACTGAACCACTCTGAAGATCAGATCATAGGTGACAAAAGCAAAGGTGTGCAAACTAGAAGGAGATTTGCTCAAAATTCAGATGAGTATTGTCTGATTTCAAAGATTGAACCTAAGACAATAAATGAAGCCTGCAATGATGAAAACTGGACCAAAGCAATGGAGGAAGAGTTGATGCAAATTGAGAAAAATCACACTTGGGATTTTGTTCCCAAACCTAGAAACAAGAATGTGATTGGAACCAAATGGGTCTTCCAGAACAAACTAAATGAAGTTGGTGAAGTAATCAGAAATAAAGCTAGATTGGTCTGCAAGGGCTATTCTCAAATAGGAGTTTGATTTTGAAGAAATTTTTGCTCCAATGGCAAGAATTGAAGCAGTTAGATTATTTCTTGCATTTGCTACCTTCAAAGATTTCAAAGTATATCAGATGGATGTCAAGTTTGCCTTCCTAAATGGTGACTTGGAAGAAGAAGTGTACATTGAGCAACCGGATGGATTTCAATTGTCTGATCATGATAATATGGTCTGCAAGTTGAAGAAGGCACTGTATGGACTGAAGCAAGCAGTAAGCGCCTGGTATGAAAGATTGGATAAACATCTTTTGAAGATTGGTTTCAACAAAGGTACTGCTGACAGTAATTTGTACTTCAAAATTGATCATGAAAACATCTTGATTGTTGAAGTGTTTGTTGATGATATCATTTTTGGAGGAAGAGATAGTATGTGTAAAACTTTTGCAAATCAAAGGAAAAGTAAATTTGAGATGTCCATGCTTGGTGAAATGAATTTCTTCTTGGGTCTGCAAATCACTCAAACAAAAAAGGGAATCTTCATTTCTCAGACCAAATATGTGAAAGAATTATTGAAGAAATTTGGGATGGAAGACTCAAAACCAATGAACACTCCCATGGCAACCGGATGTAAATTGAGCAGAGATGATGATTCTCCTAAGGTTGATCAGGCAAAGTATAGGTCAATGATTGGAGGAATGTTGTATCTCACTCAAACTAGACCAAACATAATGCAGGATGTTGGTCTTGTTGCTAGATTCCAGGCTGATCCCAGAGAATCTCATGTCATGGCAATCAAGAGGATTTTTAGATATCTAAAAGGAACAGTTGAGTATGGTTTGTTGTATCCTAGAGATCATAATTTCTCTCTTCATGCATATACAGATGTAGATTGGGCAGGAGATGTGGATGACCGGAAGAGTACCAGTGGTGGAGCATTCTTTTTGGGAAAGAGATTGGTTTCTTGGCTAAGCAAGAAACAAGAGGCAATATCCCTGTCTACAACTGAAGCAGAATACATTGCAGCAGTAGGTAGTTGCACTCAAGTTTTTTGGATGAAGCAGATGCTAAGAGATATTAAAGTAGAGTATGAGGAGCCTATCACAATCTTCTGTGATAATTCAAGTGCAATAAATATATCTAAGAATCCAGTGTTGCATTCTAAGACTAAGCATATATCTATCAAGTTTCACTTTCTGAGAGAGCAAGTGAACAAGAATGAAGTCAGACTGGAGTTTGTGTCTTCCAAGGATCAGATTACAGACATCTTTACCAAACCTCTTCCTAAGGACTCTTTTGAGTATCTCAGGGAGAAGTTAGGGGTTATTGCCCCTCCGGTGATGAACTAAGGTGCACTGATGTGCATCAGTCTGGTGGATATCACAGTCATATCTTGTGATCCAGATTGGTGATGGGGAGCTAATACTCAGGGGGAGCCGCTGGTATGATTTTGAAGTGTTGGTGTTGCAAGTATGAGCCCTTTGCCATTGATGTCAAAAGGCGAGAGAAGACATGTGAAAAACAAGTGGTTGATGATCAAAGGGGGAGCAGTAAAGGAAGAGAAGACATGTGAATGGTTCTTGCTGATAGGGGGAGTTGTGACAGTAAGGAGAAGTTCTTATCTTGATGGTTTTTCACATCATATGTTGCCATCAATGACAAAGGGGGAGATTGTTGCAAGTATGGGTCTAACTGGTGTTGTCATTGATGTCAACATACTCATGTTGCATTGATGAGAAGGATTGGTTGAGCAGAGAGGAGCAATGGAGACAGTGAAGTGGAGATCCCAGCTAAGATGCAGATCAGAGGTTGTGGTTCAAAGGGTTTGTAGATATGAGTCTTGAGATGATCCAGTAAAGTTTTCAAAGGTCCGCATGAAGATCTGAAGAAGTTATGGCCGCTCAAGTAGAACTGGTTCCAGCAGGTGTTCAGAGATGATAGAGTGACACAGATAGGTCCGGTGAGATTTGAAAATGCATTATCCCATTCTATGGATTTGAAGGAGTGTTGAGGATGTCCTTGTGAAGTGTCAACTCTATTGGTTCGGGGTTTGAAGGTCCGAAAGTGCCTATTCCTTTGTGACAGTAATGACAGACTGTGTTCTTAAAGCTTCGGATGAAGGAGAGAAGAATTCCAGCAAGCAGATGAAGTGTGGATGTTCTTGGTGATTTGGGAAAGGTTGTGGTGATCTTTGGATTGTGTCTAGTTCATGTTGGTGATCCGCATTGAAGTTAGAGTGCGCATTTGAAGAATAACCACCGGATGATGGTGTTCTTCCTGAGACTGGCCGACCGGATGTATTACACTGTTGATAACTGAGAGGGGGGGTGAATCAGTTATCCTATTTATTTTCTTTTTGAACTTTCTTATTAATTAATGCAGCACTGAATCAAACACAAAAATATTACCATGAAATAAGAAACACATGACACAGTATTTTTGACGTGGAAACCCTGTTAAGGGAGAAAACCACGGGGTGATTAACCCAAAGATTATTCTCTGTTAGAAGAATAGGGAATTACAAAAATGGCACTTGCCAATTAGGGCTCACTACCCGAGCACACTGCTCACAAAGAGGCCCACTGCCTACAAGGAGACACACTGTCTACAAAGTAATAAGAATCACAGTCTTGAACTGATTGGAAGCATCCACATATGCTGGTGTTCAGTTCCGGTTTAGGCTCAGTACACTGATCTGCTGCACTTCATCTTTCCTTTGTTCTTTATTCTGCTATCCTTTCACATACCGGATCTTTCTTACTACTTCTGCTCTGTTCTGCACTTATTCGCATATGCCTTCACACAATCACTGTCTTCACAACTAAATCCATCCTCTATATATATCAGCACAAGTAATTTCATCACCTTTCTAGTCGGCATCCGGAACAGTCTAGTTTCTTACAAACTCTGTTCTGTCGGCTGAATCCTTGCTCACCAAGCAATGCGGATCAAGCATATACTTGTAGATATCATTAATCATGTCGGCCAAACATGATTCATGCCTTCACAACCTTTACCATCAATAATAACACATCCGGAAAATAGTCTGATACTCTGTCAGTCAGTTCTTCCTCTGTTCTCACTGTCTCTCAGGAATCCGGTACTCAACTATTCATATATTTTTCTTTGTTCATCACCGGAGGCTAAATCCTTGGAATATACTACTCAAGGTAGTCCTCTTGACTTCCCCAAATCCGCACTGCACCAAGACACTTCCTCTGAGAGATCCGGACCAATCTGTCGGATCTTGCCATATGCTCTGTTCTTGTTCACCGGACCACAACAATCTTCATTCTGACTTCCGGTAGAGACACACCATGACTTGTGGATATGTGGGATGACCTTTGTTGCCATCAATGACAACAACCATGAATCCATATAGTGTCTCTTGCCAACAATCTCCCCCTTTGGCATTGATGGCAACACTTAGTGAAAAATGACTAAGTGTTTACACTATGCTCCCCCTTTGCTGATGCTCTGTCTTTATATACAATTTCTGGAACTCCCCCTTAGTTGGATTCCTCATTTTTCACTGCTCCTCACTCCCCCTTTGACATCAATGGCAAAGGGTAGGGTCCGCACACCAAAATTTTCAAAAATTTTCTATACATAGCCGCATATTTACATACTCACATATACTGAAGAATGTCTGTAAAGGATGTCTTCAATTGGATCAGTTCTGTAGCCCAACTTTGCTTCATTCTATCCAAAATTGAAATGTGACCACTCAACAAAAATGCAAAAGCTTCTACCCTTTTGAGATCTGTCGGATCATTAGTTTGGGCGGTGGTCTGAGCATCACTGATGGCCTCATGCATAGTTTCTAACTTAGGGATTATAATCCTTCTAAGTTCTCCCATCCGGTTAGTGATATTCTTTCTTTCCTTCTCAAGGTTCTTTATTTCACTCAAGACTGCAATAGTCTGACATTCTTGATTTACTATGGAGGAAGAGAGAGGATCAAAACTTTGAGATAAACTTTGTAGTTTGTCCCGTTCCTCTTTTATTTTCTTATCAATTTCTGCTGTTGCCTTTGACCAGGATATACAAAATTTGTAAATGTCACCGCCATCCTTAAGAGCATTTTCTAAGCTCTTTATTCCAATACTCATATTTCTTCTATCATTAGAGATTAATCCTAATACTTCTGAAAATCTTTTATCCAAAAATTTCTTCCGGACCTTTTCTTCAGCTGATTTTTCTAGAGATTCAAAATGTGTACTAACACTGCTGACTAAGGTTTTGAGATTACCGGAAGAGGAGGCTGCCGGATCTATCTGGACCAATGGCATAATCTTCTCAAGCACTCCGGAGGCAGCCTCTATCAACTCACAGTCTTCCATATGAGACTTTAGTAGTTTCTCTTTGACTTTCTCATTTGCAAATGAGGCTATTTTCATTGTTTGCACCGGTGACAAAGAGTTAAAATCTAATGGTCCTTTTAGCAGGTCCGGTTCATCAATTTCTATAGTGGCTTTTGTCAAGAATTCTTGAACAGTTTGTGCTGTGTCTCTTGCCGGAGACAGAAGTTTCTCTGTTGGGGTCTTCTCTTTCTCTGCATCCTTGGTGCTGTCAACCTCTTTTTCTTTGACTGCTGCTTCTTTCTCCTGTAGTTTCTCTTCTTCTTGGGATCCGGAGACTGTGGGGGAAACCGGAGGAGAGATGTTAGTCTGTTCAAGGCCCACTTCTTCCGGCGCAGATGATTCCAAGTCCACAGCTGTTTCTGCACCTAAGTCCTCTACAACAGGAAGATTGAACCTTTTGAAGGCCTTCCGGAGGATCTCTTCTGTCTCTTTGGCCACCTTGTCAGTCTCACCAAGCATGAGTTGATTCATCCTAGCTTTACTTCTGAACTCATCTTTGCAGTCTTTGAATATTATGTTCATTGTCTTGGGATCAATTTGAGGATATAGCTGAATAGCTATCTGCTCCCGGATGTCAAGATCTTTTGCATGAGCATTATTCTTTCTTATTTCTAATTCCTTTTCTAGGCTTTTAGGAATTAGAGATATGATCTCAATGAAAGCCTTATTGTATATGTTCAGATACTTGACTGTGGCTTCCTGCAGAATCTTTTGGTCAGCCTCATTGTAGTCATCATAAAATTCAGTCATTGGTTGAAGGTTTCCATCCACCGTAACCGACTTGATTACACTCTCTAGAGACAGAGTGGGCTTTTCAACAAATACCTCTGCCATTTCATCCTTGTCTTGGCCTGTGGAGGGTTTATCGGATCCTTTCTTCTTCTGCTTCTTTATTTCTTTTACTCCCTCATCTGACTCAGTTTCCTCTTCATCCTTTTGGCTTTCATAAGCCCTTGTGGCTTTTGTCTTAGATCTTTTACCGGATCCCTGGACTTCCGGTTTTGAACTTTTGGTTGTGGGAGGTGCAGATCTTTTTGATGATCTGGTCTGGGTGGAAGTTTCAACCGGAACACTTTCTTTACTTTTCTTTTCTTCCTCAGCCTTTCTCCTCTTTTCCCAGCTAGCATCAAGTGCCTCTTTTGAGATGCCTAGGCCTTGAGCAATATGCTCTACTTCTTTTCTCACTTTTCTCTTTATCTCAGGTTCCCTGAGTTCTACATGGATCTTTACACTCAGCTCCTCAAAGGTTCCAAACCTTTCTGCCTTTGGATCTTTGGGCTGACTTAGCATGTGTTGAACATGCAGCTCCACTATCTGTTCATCCACTTCATACCCCATGGGCATGATCCAGACAGTCCTTGGCTCCACTGCCTCCATTAGGCACTGATCAGTGTCCACCATAAAGCACACAGAGTCTTTGTATTTTTCAACAAGAGACTGGGGAATTCTCTCTCTTGCTTGCATCATGCTTTGGAAGTTTTTGAAGTATCCCCATAGGGCTGTATTTCTTGCTTTGGCATCCCCAAGCCCATGTAGATAGTCTCTTATTTGTACTGCAACAGGTTTGTCATTCTGCCATGCCCATCCACTTGATCCGGGCAGCTCATTCATGAAGTAGAAGAATAGACATAATATAAGAGTACCATACTTGAAGGAATTCTTCTTGTCCTTCTTGATTTTCTGTATATTTTCCATTAATTGGCTTAAGAGCAGTTCGCAGAGATCATATTCTGCATTCTTCCTTAGCATTTCATAGGCAGTATATACTACAGTTCCGGATACAGAATTCTCCCTGCTGGAGTGATAGATCTTGTATCCTATTATCATGGATGCATACTTGATATCCGGATCCAAAATATCTTCAATGGTCATCGCCCTCTTATCGAATTTTGATCCGGTGGCCTCAGTTACAATGTTGTTCTTGACAGATTTGAGGATAGGTATCCCTTCGGAAGAGTATAGACCAGTTACAGCTCTAATTGCCTCTTTTGTGATCTTGCAGGGTCTATCCAGCCATAGGAAGTTGTCATGCATCCTGCTCAGTACATACCGGACCCATTCATCTTCTTCAAAGCAGGGGAAATGAATGAATTGATCAAATTGTTTCTTCTGGATACCCTTATACTCTGGTTTAAGCTCAAAAGCATTGTCTATCAGTTATTTGTGATAGAGATCTCTCAATTTGAATTCCCCAAATTCCTCAATGCTTGCATGTATGTAAACCCTAATGTCTTCTGTGTGTAAAACTCCGTGAGGAACACTGGAAAATGCTCCTAAGGGATCTACCTCCAATGACTTGTATGGATGTTTCTTAAATTCAGGTTGGGGCCTATCTGAGATTTTTACTATATTTGGAGTAGCCATTTCTTCAAAAGATTTGTAGCAAGATATCGAAAGTGGAAAATACCTTTTGCGTCTTCGGTTGCACGGAGTAGCTGGATTGATTTCTGTATGTAATGACTTCGGCAGGAGATCTTCGGTAAACTTGATGAATTTTGTTGCAGAGCTCCGCTTTTCGCTTCTTCTTGGATGTGGAATGATCAAATGATTGTTGAGAAATCCCTTATATCATTTCGCAAACCCTAATATATGTTTGCAATAAATGCTTCACCTATATTATTCTGGTTTGCCTTGTCCGGATAGCTTGGAGTATCCCGGATCAGTCCTGATCTATGAGCATCATGCAGATCTTTCAATTATGAATAAATTGAGATAACACATCACAAGGACATCCCAAACACTCTGTCCAATCCGCAGAATAAGATAATGCACTTCCGGATCTCTCCGGACCTTTTTGTAATCCTCTGTCATTCCAGAGCATCTCTCGGAACAGGTCTTACTTGATCGATCACAGCTTCTTCACATCTCCATGCGGACCTCTGAAATATTATCTGGATCATCTCAAGACTTATATCTTTAAACCCTTTACTCCGCATCTTGTGCCACATCCGGCACCACTTGATTGGCTGGGGGAACAGGATTTTCTTTGAGTCTCCCCCTGAGCCAGAGCTCACTTTTTAATTTTCAGAAGAAATATCAGCACCAGAGTCTGGTGCGGATCCAACCTCTACATTCTCTGAACTTTTCTTCACCCAAATCTTGCTCATCTGATTCCTAACTTCATCCGCATTCATCTTTTGTTTACCCTTGTCTTGATTCTGATTATACACCGGACCTCTTTTGTCCTGATTCTTGCTTCTGCAGATTTTAGCATTATGACCGGACCTATTACAGATTTGGCAAATAACATTTCTTTGCATATTTGACTGATAACCTCTTGATCTGCATTGATTAGCCATATGACCTACTCTATTGCATGTAAAGCATCTACCTTTGAATGAATTGTTTACTTGCATATTTCTGCATTCATGGGATTTGTGTCCATACCTTTTGCAGTTAAAGCACTGTCCGGAGAAGGATGAATTAATCTGATTCATTCTCTTTCTGCACTGATTAGCTTTGTGACCAAAGTGGTTGCAGCTGTGGCAGTATCCATTGAAAGATGGATATCTTTGAGCATTGGGCTGTCTTACCGGAGGTCTTCTAGGCCTATTCCTTGGATTTTCTGATCCAAAATTCTTTTGACCGGATCCGGAGCTTTCTCCTTTCTCATATCCCAAACCATACTTGTCATCTGTCCTCTTTTGACTTCCAAGAAGTACTTCAAGTTGGGCAGAACTTATCTTGAATTTTTCTTTATATTCATTTGCTGTTTGAAGATCTCTTTTGAGAGAGGCAATTTGATCCTCAAGTTTTTCTTCATTATCTTTGGCATCTTCAAGATCAGATTCAAGATGTCTGATAATCCTATCCATCTGGTGGCATTCTTCTAATTTTTCTTTAAGAGATTGTCTTAGATTGTCTTCAGCTTTTCTTTTTTCTTCAATCTCTTGAGTAAACTTTATAGTTCCTGATTCCATTTCATGTCTTAACATAATGACTTCTTTTGATAACTTTTCACATAACTTGGTTTGCTCAGTCAATTCTTCATTTGTATTGCTTTCTTCACTTTGTCTTGCCAATTGTTGGAGCAGCTCCTTTCTCTTTTTCATAGAGAGACTTAATTTGTCTTTTAATTCTCTCATGAATTCATCAGCCTGTTTGAGTCTTTCCTTTAATTCATTGACTTCAGAATTTGACTGTTCAAGATCCTCAAGGGCAGTCTTGAGTTGCTCCCTTAAACCATATGCATCCATTTGAACTCCCAGATCTTCCTCAAGCTGTTAGGCTCTATTAGGAGGAACTTAGCTCTGATACCAATTGTTGATAACTGAGAGGGGGGGTGAATCAGTTATCCTATTTATTTTCTTTTTGAACTTTCTTATTAATTAATGCAGCACTGAATCAAACACAAAAATATTACCATGAAATAAGAAACACATGACACAGTATTTTTGACGTGGAAACCCTGTTAAGGGAGAAAACCATGGGGTGATTAACCCAAAGATTATTCTCTGTTAGAAGAATAGGGAATTACAAAAATGGCACTTGCCAATTAGGGCTCACTGCCCGAGCACACTGCTCACAAAGAGGCCCACTGCCTACAAGGAGACACACTGTCTACAAAGTGATAAGAATCACAGTTTTGAACTGATTGGAAGCATCTACATATGCTGGTGTTCAGTTCCGGTTTAGGCTCAGTACACTGATCTGCTGCACTTCATCTTTCCTCTGTTCTTTATTCTGCTATCCTTTCACATACCGGATCTTTCTTACTACTTCTGCTCTGTTCTGCACTTATTCGCATATGCCTTCACACAATCACTGTCTTCACAACTAAATCCATCCTCTATATATATCCGCACAAGTAATTTCATCACCTTTCTAGTCGGCATCCGGAACAGTCTAGTTTCTTACAAACTCTGTTCTGTCGGCTGAATCCTTGCTCACCAAGCAATGCGGATCAAGCATATACTTGTAGATATCATTAATTATGTCGACCAAACATGATTCATGCCTTCACAACCTTTACCATCAATAATAACACATCCAGAAAATAGTCTGATACTCTGTCAGTCAGTTCTTCCTCTGTTCTCACTGTCTCTCAGGAATCCGGTACTCAACTATTCATATCTTTTTCTTTGTTCATCACCGGAGGCTAAATCCTTGGAATATACTACTCAAGGTAGTCCTCTTGACTTCCCCAAATCCGCACTGCACCAAGACACTTCCTCTGAGAGATCCGGACCAATCTGTCGGATCTTGCCATATGCTCTGTTCTTGTTCACCGGACCACAACAATCTTCATTCTGACTTCCGGTAGAGACACACCATGACTTGCGGATATGTGGGATGACCTTTGTTGCCATCAATGACAACAACCATGAATCCATATAGTGTCTCTTGCCAACATACACATCTTGCGGATGTTCTAGTAGATGTTTGCCGACTTAGATGATTATTCCTAAGTCGATGCCTTGTATAAATAAGGGATTGTGAAGTCTTTCCAAAGTGTGTCTTGTGGTGATGAGAGTGTGGTAGCGAAGAAGAGAGCGAAAGGCAGAGCAAAAGTTTTTGGGCTTAAATAGAACTAATCCAAGCATGGTAAAGATGCTATTCTCTAGTTCAAGTTTGTAATACTTGTTACTTTGTAGACAATGTGTTTCTTGTAGGCAGTGAGCCTCTTGTGAGCAGTGTGCTCAGGCAGTGAGCCCTAATTGGCATGTGCCATTTTGTTCTTTCTATTCTTCTAATAGAGAATACAATCTTGGGTTAATCACCCCATGGTTTTTCCCTTAACCGGGTTTTCCACGTCAAAATCTTGGTGTCTTATGTGTTGATGAGTTTCTGCTTGCTATTTAATTGCATTATGTTTCATGATTGATATACTGCTAATCACTAAGAAGATTTAAGTGTGAAATTGGAGAAAGTTTTGGACAACTGATTCACCCCCCCTCTCAATTGTGTGCCCTAAGTCTAACAGAAGTATCTCCAACTCAACATGGACTTCAAGAAGTCAACTCTAAGTCTCCATGGGCTCCACTTCTAGAGTGGGCACCCATATTGGGTACCACCACATAGATTGTAACTACAACATGCCCAAGTGACATAATTAAATAATAATTTATCTTCCAAGTCTCTATGTGTTCAAAACACTTTCAAAGAACTTTGGAGACACATGAAAATGGTTAGGATTGCAAAGATAATGACAACTTATCCCAACACACCTTTTCCAAGATTAAAGGGCGCACATATTGGATAGTTACAACAAATTGCTATATTCCCTCAATTGTTTCCAAGAATAAAAGATAATTGCAACAAATTCCTATGCAATCCTAGCCCTTCATTTTTGACAAGTTTAATCTTGACCCTTTATCCTCTCCTCAATCCTAGGAAAGTCCTCTCATTTATCCTCCACCGATGATCTTTTCACCTAATCTCCACCATTGCTTTTTTCTCCCAAAAATATATAAATAGGAGCTTCATGCTCTTATTTTATCATCCACTTTTTCATGCTAGCCATATGCTATCAAAATAATAGCCATTTGTGCAAGGAGCACCCACATCCTAAATCATTTGGAGCAAATTTACTTTCAACAATGGAGATTGATGATAAAATTGTCTTTATTTGCTTTGTTTGATTTCTATTTGCATGCTCAATTTGAGGTTTGTGCTAGTTTAGAGTTGAAATCTTTCATTTTGCATTTATTTTCTTAGTTTAAGTCTGAATTATTGCTTACATCTTTGGTGAATCTATTGGGGATTGAACCTAGAATCTTTAGTTTTAACTAATTTTTTTATTGATTTTGTGAAGATTTGTCATTTAAATTTTTGAATAACTCCTTAATTGGTCTTCATTCACTACCTTCCTAACAAAATTTCAAGTTCATTTCAGTTGTTGTGGTACAATGTGCATACTAGTAGGAAACATATCTCTTTTTGGGCATCTCATAGTCATGAGATCAATCAAGGGTTAACTTTTAATGATTATCTATATCTACATATGTGAATGTGAACAGTCTATAGTAAGTTTCAGTTTGGTTTTATATCATTTTCATTGACTATTAATTATTAGTTTCTTATTAGAATCAAAAGAATACCAACCAAGATAGAGAAAAAGAAAGGGAAATTTGAGCCAAACTGGTTGGGTCCCTATGGCATCATTGCTAAATTTGAGTCAGGAGCATACAAATTGGAAACTCTTGAAGGCCATGAACTAGATGATCCCATGAACATCATACATCTCAAGAACTTCTATGTGTAAGTCATTAGTATTCTTCCAAAGCCAAAAATAAATAAAAAATAGAAAATCAACAAAAAAAAATAAAAAACAACCAAAATAGTAAAGAGAAATAACTTCATCCAATGGTGAAAACCACTTCTTGTGGTACCCTGGGAAAGTACCATGATGAAAACCTAGCAAACATGTGTCATGTGTAGTAGGTAATCACTCTTGTCTATGAGCATGCATCCTTCCATTCATCCATCACTAAAAATCTCCCTCACCCAAATCCTCCACTTCCTCCCTTACCCCTGAATTGTTCGCTCAACCTCCCCATCCACCATATCATGTTATACCTCTTTCATATTGCATCCCTCTCCAATCCATCTTCCCATTCCACTCCCCTCCCCTTGTCCTCTATCATTCCATCCTCTTTTGTCAGATTGCTCACCTAACAATACTTCCCCTCATTTACTCTTTCCTTCCATACCATCATCCCTTCACCACTTTCATTTCATATCCATCCTCCTCAATTATGCATGCCACCCTTTCCTTGATTTTGTGCTCAACTAGGGGTATCCCCTTGCTAACATTTCTTATGGAATGGTTACCACATATATCCCCATTGGGGCATGACCTACCCACCTTCATCTATCGTCACATCACATCCCTTTGGGTACTCACACTATGTTTACGAATTCGCTCCTTGTTTAGAATCTTCCCCATCTCTCATCCCCTCCCAATTGTCCCTCCTAGGATCTCACCCATACATTATCATTTCCCTCCATCTATCCACCTCCTTCATTTTTTACATCCACCTCCTAATCATCCCCTTGGCTTCAACATATCAATGGATACCACCTCGGGTGTTTTCTTGGATGTTCTTTGATTGATTATCTACATCTATTTGTGTTCATGTTTATCACTTGTCTATTTGAGTGTCTATATATAATTTGTTTTATCATTTGTATTTGTTTCTATTTATTCATTAATTAATAGCTCTAGTGCTCCATACAACACATTGTCACGGTCTCCATAACCATTATATTATGGTATGCTATGACAACATGCTATTTGGATCACTATGTTGTTTGTGACTTGTCTATTTTCTTGTTCGCCTTTTCGCACATGGCACACAGTCATCATGGTCCATAATATGATGATGCATGTTGCTAGTGCTACAACAAATAATAGGTTGCTCTTTGCACACAATGTTACTTTGACATCATTAATCCTTCATCCATTTTCCGCTATCCACAAATCACGTGCCATCTTACTTGCACTAAATCTTCACGAGACATCATCATCAATCATGTACACCCATGACATCTAGAATCATTTAATCCACTCGTCCAAGAGACATCAATCCACGTGTCCATTCCTTTTCCATAATCAATTATATATCAATGGCACATACATCACCACAATATGATTTCTCTCAAGTAACTCTTCCCTCCATAATGAAACATCTTCTCATCTTCTCCTATCTTTTCAAGAGACCCCCATAGGCCCCATTGCACCTAAAGGCTTTCTTGAGGGGGCATCAACTTCATCATTATCCCTATTCTTTTAAGCCACTAGGGAAACCTGCCACCAAAGCTCCACTTCATCTTATTTTTTATTCTTCTTTGACATAATTGTTAGAGTTGGCTATGATTAGAGCCACCCAGGATCTAGGAATTCATGAAAGCATGAGAGAGATCAAATGAGAATAATTATATTCTATCAATGAATGCAAAAGATTGATACAAGATTGTTACAATGTACATGATATGCCTTGCTTATAAAGACAGGGATGAAATTTAGGATGTTGTAGTCATGTGACAAGTGTCTTAATCCTATGACATATGACAACTATAGGATAAGAAGACAACTATCAACAACTATCAACAACTAGACACAACTAGAAACAACTAGTAGACTCGCTAAGTCAACTTAACATGTAAATTATGTGTGATGTGTGAATATTATTTAACTAGTAAATAGTTAAATAATATGAATTATTCACATAAGGGTAAACCAGATAGGTAATAATCATGTTCACACCAACACCCCCTTAAGTGCAACTTAGGGAGTAGCTAACTAAAGCAAGATGCAATGATGGATGGGTCCTAACTACTAGGCCATTTTAGGTACCCATGTACAACAAATCTCAAGTGGAGAAAAGGAGAAAACCTCATGGGACAAAACGCCTCTCCAAAAGTGAGAATGCATAAAACAATGAAAGAAGAAGTGATAGTAAGAGGACTCAACATGACCCCCCAAGGACTACTTCTATCACATATATACAATCCAATAACCCCCAGAGGAGAGCAAGAGTGAGACTATAGGTCCCCCCTACAATGAAGTAGATCCTGTGTCGATGGTGAATGCATGAAGATGAATGTTGGAAAGTGTCTTGTACCTGCAAACAACATTTATCCCCTCAGGAAGAAACCAATCCAAAGGTTGATGCAAAAGAAACTCCATCTCCAAGAAGAGATGTGGAGGAAGAAGTCTCATGATGGATGTCTCAGAAAACTATTGAAATGTCCACATGTCAGAATCAAAGAATGGCACAATGTAATGAGGTGTGACTAATCCAAAATCCTGGATATACTCATGAAGAACAATCTCCAAAGATGAAGTAGAGGGGATAACATTTGTGCTATAACAGTCATCAAAGAGGAGAGATATCCCCTCAAGTGTGTCCTCCAAATCTGCAATATGAGACCCACAAAAAAAGTCTGATATACCTGCCAATAAAGTATCCCACAAGACTGTATCTGAAAGACCTAAATGATCCTACTCAACTGAAGTAGAAAAAACCACGTCGATGTCAATCTCTGAAGAAGCAGGAGGTGGAGGAGATTGAAGCTCAGCACTAGTCTAATGAACCGAAGTAGATGAAAGAACACCAAGGTACAAGTGATCAAACTTCTCCTCAGAAACATGATTCACACTTAATGCATGAGTGTGAATATCAATCAATGGATCTACAACATCATTAGAAGAAGCAAAATGGTAGAATGTATACAAGTGAGATGTATGATCAACCATCCCAACAACAATGATATCTCTAATCTCTAAGTCACATATGATCATTGAATCGGGAGTGAACTTAACTGTCTTCCCTACACCACAATGAGTAATCTCATAGATGGAAAGGAGATTGGTTGACAAGGAAGGTACACACAATACATTATTGAAAGTACCCTCACCAATATCAATAGTCCCTTTACCAATTTCATGCATGTATGTATTGTTACCCATCAAAATAGGTGGCAAAGTACATGACTCAAATGAAGATAACTCCCCTTTTGAAGATGCCATATGATGAGAAGCTCAGAAATCAAGAAGCCGTCTCTCTCATTGAAGACTTGTAGAAGCAAAGAGTGCTTGTCCTTTTCCCTTGTTTGTCCAATTAATAATGTCTGTTGTCCCTGTCTGTGTAGATGATGATGGTGTCGAAGAAGGGGGTGGACTAGATGGCATTTTGATGTTGTGCTTTTGAATAATGTAAGTCAACTCATCAATTTTCTTCTCATAACACTTATGCTCATCATGTCCTAGTTTCTTGTAATATGCACACTTTGGTCTCTCCTTAGATGATTCCTCTTTGAGAGAGAATGAGGACTTAGGTGAATTGGTTGATTTATTTGCTTGCTCATTGTTCTTGAAATCCTTATTTTTCTATTTCTTGTATTTGCTAGGTGAAGCCTTTTGATCCTTTGTACCTTGATTAGCAAGAAGAGCTTGAGGTCTAGGAGGCTTCAATGTGCCCATGTGTACTAACTTAGTTTTCTCCCTTGTGAGTGATGTGGTAAACTCATCGAGTGAAGGCATTGTGAAATCTCTCCCAAGTGCATCCATAGTAGCATAAAAGGTAGAAAAAAAACTGAATAATCAGGACCAAGCTTGGCAAGGATTGAAACAATCAATTGAGTGTCCTCTTTCTCAATTCCACATTGTTTGAGCTACGATCTAAGTGATTTTAGCTTTGTGAAGAAGTCTTGGATGCTTGCAAGGTCGGTTGGATTTAAACCAATTAGTTCATTCTCCAATTTGAAATCTCTCATAGTATCTTGCTTACCAAAGAGATTCTCTAAGGTAGTCCACACTTCATTAGGTGTGTATTAGGGGAAAAATCAGGGCTAAATCATAAACAACAATCATTAAACCCTAACAGCACAATGGAGTACAAAATGAACATAGAAATCAAAGCATAAACAACAATATCTAAACTCCTATGTCAAACTTGGTGTAGTGCCCACCCATGTGCATCTCTTATTGTGTCCTATTATTCTTATGGTTAGATGAAAGTATAGTTATTGAGTTGAGTATTATATGATGTTATTGCAAGATGGATATGTACCTTGCTAGATTATGCATCCTCATTGGTCATTATATGTTTCTTTGGCTATGATCTCCATTGTTGGATTTGATGTGTTGCCTTGAGTGTGCAGGATATTCTTATACAGATGTTTGACCAATGGATGGATGTGGAGGAGGAGACATGGGACCACTAGGCCATATCACCTTACCTAGTCTAGTGGATGAGTTATTGACCATACATTCATGTGGTATGTCAGTCGATTAACCTGTCCTATTCGATTTATGAATAGTGGCCTATTCCAGTACTTACCCAGTTACATTAAGCTGAAATCATTTTTAGTTTTGGACCCCTGTGTTATGCGTAAACCCATTAAGTGTCATGTTCTTTGTGTGAGTATGGTTCAATTGAAGTCCATTTCTCTTTATTGGCTTTCTGCAAAGATTAGTTGTGGTGTGTTTGCATTGACCTTCTTGCTTTAAATGTGGAATCGAATTAGTTCCACTACCTTCGTAGGAGCATCCTTTGCATTTTAACATATGTTTTCTCGAATTGCTTCAAGGGAGTTAAAAGATAGTTTGGGAGGTAGACCATTGTTAGATTGATTTAAACTAAGTGCGAAATTCACTTAGAAAGAATATCATCTTGCTGAGATTTTGGAAATGTTATTCAAGAAATCATTTGTTTTCCATAAAGATGTAATTTGTTATATATATTTGTGTAATGTCCCATTCTAGACACATGGTTAGTCCATCATGGAGTTCCCGTGGGCTAGCAGTTTGGTTAGGGAACTGTGGTTAGTTGGCTATGGAAGTCTTTGTCAGTGAGGGAGTTATGGTTCGCATTCAGTGGATCCAGTTGGCACCCTCGTGGTTGGTTCAGTGGGCTCTTGGTCGTTACTTACTATTTTTAGTAAGTTTGGGTACTGTGTTGGTTTGAGATTTTCAGAGTTGGATCAGAAGTGTTTCGTCGAGACCTTTCCGGTGAGCTAAAGATCAATGATTTCTGACACCGTCTTCATACTTATTTTAAAGTCCAAAGATTTATTAATTTATATTAATATGGACTTTATTATATTTTGCCAGAAAAGTGAATTAATGGGAAATATAAAGTCTTTTTGCAAGTTGTGACCTTGGGCACCCATCCCTAGGCAAGTTAAAAGTGATTTTAAATGACAAAACTCCCTCTTGAATTCCAACGCCATCTTGGAAAGGGAATATAAGGTGTTTTTGGAGCTCATTTTCATTTATGCTATGTTTTTTATATTTGCTTGTGAGAGCTCTGCTAGGGTTTCTGGAGTTTGAGAATTTGCATCAGGCTATTGGAGACAAAAACCTCCATTAGTGACGGTATCCCACAGGTGTGAAAGACCACCCAACAGTGCCATTGACGATGGATGTATTCGGCATTCACATATGTGCTGAAATGGAGACATTTGAGGTTGTTTCTTGTGCTGAGTGAAAGATCTTTTTCTATTGCTGTTATAAGTTGATAATGGATGGTTTAGAAGGCAGAAACCAGAGTGCTTCAAGTAGTTTCTTGTTGTTGTGTTGTATTCCCTTGCTGGCCGTACCATTTGGGAGCAGGCCATACCTCTTGGCAGCTCATTTCATGAGATTTTCGGCAACTATCTTGTTCTATCTTGGTCGTATGGCTTAGTTTTGTATTTCAGTCAGTATTTGCAGCAGCCACAAAGGGATTTCAGACTTCTATATGCATTTTCCTTTGGCAACCATGGTCGTACCATGCTGAGGTCATGGGTTTTGTGAAGCCTTCTGTCCTTCATTGTAATACCTCTTTGGTCCTATTTGAGGCATTTAGGGCATGATTCTATGTTGTCATCATTTGTATGAGCTATATCTGACACATTGAGGAGCTTGGAGGCCTTACCAGGCATACCCACTTGCTGGTCCATTTCTGACGGTCATAGCAAATTGTATATTTTCATCTGGGTATGTAATAGTAATTATTTTCTGGCTATTCTACTATTTGGGTTGTCATTACTTTCTTCAGATTCTTTGTATATTTTCTGGATACCTATTATATGCAAAATATTGTGTGCTCCGGCACTACATCTGTAGGAAAACATAAAACCCCCCTTCTACATCTTCTGTCTATCTGAAAGAACACAAAAATCTAATAAAATCACACAAATAAGATTTTAAAAAAATACAAATAGGTACGGCACATTACAGTGGTATCAGAGCTAAAGATCTTGCCATCCTGTGAGCTTAGTATTGACATGTAGAAGAAAAATGAGACATGTGACCTACAAATAGATATCCTTTCAGAAGTACAAGGGCAAGGTAAGTAACATAGGTTCCACAGTCAGTTATTCCAGAGAATCCAGTACCTATAATAGATCCTTTTGAGCCAGAACCAGAAATAGTGGTAGCAGCTACTGAGGATGATTCTCAGGTATCACGAACGGACCCATTTTCTGGAGAGCTTCCACCAGTTACAGGTCCTAAAGGAGAGATGGATGACAGGGAGGAATCAGAGCTTAGTGCTCGAGATATTTTGTTAGCACTCACTTGAGAGATGAGGGAGGCTCGACGAGAGATGGTAGAGGCACATGCCATCGAACAGATGGGTAATGACTTGGAGAATCACCATGATAGGAATATGTACAATGGAGGTGACAGGAACAGGTACCATGGAGGTGACAGAAACAGATACAATGGAGGTGACCGGAACAGGTACCAGGACGGTGATAGAAACAGACATGATGGAGGAGAAAGGAACAGGAATGATGGGAATGATAGGCATAATGGTGATACGAACTAAGAAGAACGGAATAATGGGGACAAGAATCATGATGATAGATGCAGGGATAGAGATGATGATGATGAGGCTTCGGTTAATCACCGTAGGGCTCCATATTTCACTGCGGGAGATAGACCTGGCATTCTGATATTTGCTCCCAGGAATCAAGTTCCTGAACAGGATCCTACTCAGGCAGAGTTTCAAGAGGAGATTCTGAGGGACTAGAGAGCATCCAGTGAAGGTTTCAGAAATGAGATGACATTTGCTGAATATTCTGAAATGAGGACTAGGTGCAAACCTCGGAGGGGAGGTAGATCACAGAACCAAGAACTGCAGAGGAAAGTAAGTAAGATGACACTTCCTTACGTTGACGGATCGGGCAAGACCACCACGAGAGCTTGGGTCCATAAATTAGACAGCTACTTGCAGATTAGTCCCATGCCAGAGGAGGACGCTATCACTTATGCAACTTTACACTTGGAGGGGACTGCTCACAAGTGGTGGAGTAACGGGAAGGTCACACTAGGTCATGATCAGGTCACTTCGTATGTGGAGTTTACTGCTAGACTGATCGACAAGTTCGATAAAAAGGACCCAGAGTTACAATTCAAGGAGTTGACTCAGTTGAGATAGAGTGGATCAGTAGACTCCTACATTGTTGATTTCTAGGATATATCCGTCATGGTTCCGGATATTACTGAGCGTAGATTGGTTGTTCTTTTCATTGACGGATTGTTAGATCAACTTCGCGGTTGGGTGAAGGGTTTTGACCCTACTACACTCCAAGAGGCCATGAAGAAGGCCCAGGACATGGAGTCATCAGTTTGGAGGAATAAGTTTCAATCCAAAGGATTTCTACCAAGGAAAGATAAGGAGAGGGATAGAAGACCATTTCAGAGAGATGCAGGACAGCAGCATAAGGGTTCTTCTAGATTGGACAGCGATCAGCTGAATGACTTAAGGAGGAAGAAGCTCTATTTTCAGTGTCAGGAGCCTTGGGATCCTAAGCACAAGTGTGCTGCCTGAGGAGAGGCCAAACAGTTAGAGTACTTTTCAACCAACGAGTCTGTTGATGGGGAGCCCCATTCAGATTACAATTCAGAGGCTGAGGGTACAGAATCAGAGGGCTCAGGGGAAGCATCAGATAGAGAGGATGATCTAGCTTTACCTACAACATGTATCATGAGTATCCAGAAGGAAGGGTCATTCAGGATACGAGGAGTACTGAGCGGGCAGCGATGTATTGCTTTACTTGACACAGGTGCCACTCATAACTTCATACACGAGGGCTTGGTCGCCAAGAGGGGGCTGAAAACCAAGGAATTTGAGGGCTTCAAGGTGAAGGTTGTAGATGGTTTTGTACTCACCTGCACTAGGAGGATAACCAATCTATCAATCCAGCTGAACAGGTACACATGCCAATCAGAGTTCTATGTTGTCGACATGGGTGAGATGGATGTTGTGTTGGGTATGAAGTGGTTGAATGATATTGAGGAGTTCACTCTCAACTTGCAGATGATGGAAATGAAGTTTGAGGTGGACGGAGTTAGACACGTGCTCAGAGGCATTTCAGATGGTGGGTTGAGAGTTGTTTCTCTCAAGCGGATGGAGCGATTGATTCGACATGATTAGGTGGAGTGGGCAGCTGAGGTTATGGTGATGCCAGCAGTATATCAGCAGAAGCATGCATATCCTCTTGACATACAGTCTATACTTACTAAACACACCAAAGTGTTTAGTGATATTCCACCAGGTAAACCTCCTGATAGAGGTTTTCAGCATGTGATTGAGTTGCAGGAGGGTGCTAAGCCAGTAATCACGACACCTTACAGGCACTCAAAGAGGTATAAGGATGAGATCGAGAAGGCTATCAAAGAGCTTCTCGAGATGGGTCACATCAGGCCTAGTAAGAGTTTGTTTGCATCATCTGTGGTATTGGTAAAGAAGAAGGATGGGACTCTCAGAATGTGTATCGATTATAGGGAACTCTAAGAAAACAATCAAGAATAGGTACCCGATTCCCAGAATTGATGAACTGATTGACGAGTTGCACGGGGCTTGTTACTTCTCCAAGATTGATTTGAGATCCAGTTACCATCAGATACGGGTCAGAGATGAGGATGTGGAGAAGACAGCATTTAGGTGTCATTATGGGCACTTTGAGTTCTTGGTCATGCCATTCGGTTTGACCAATGCACCGGCTAGCTTCCAGTCCTGTATGAACAAGGTATTCAGAGAGCAATTGAGGAGATTTGTGCTGATTTTCTTTGATGATATATTGATTTACAACAAGACATGGGAAGAGCATCTGAAACACATTGACATTGTTCTGAGCATCTTGGAGAGTGAGTCACTGTATGCCAAAATATCAAAGTGTGAGTTTGGGATGACCAAGTTGCTATACTTGGGTCATATCATCAGTGCCGGTAGTGTGAAGGTAGACCCAGAAAAGATTCGGGCAATTGTGGACTAGCCACCACTGAAAAATCTCTCATATCTTAAGGGATTTCTTGGCCTATGTGGATATTACCACCAATTTATGAAGGGGTTCTCTCAATCAGCAGCTCCCCTTACTGATTTGACACGTAAGGATGCTTTCAGTTGGTCGGATAAGGCACAAGAGTGTTTTGACAGGTTCAAACAGATCATGAGTACTTGCCCTGTGTTAGCCATCCCAGATTTCAACAAGCCCTTCGAGCTATAGTGTGATGCCTCAGGTGTAGGCATTGGTGCGGTAATCATATAGGATAAGCACCCCATTGCATTTGAGAGTAGGAAGTTGAGGGGTGTGGAGAGGAGTTACAACATATATGATAAGGAGATGTTAGCCATCATGCATGCATTGGCTAAGTTCAGACAGTATCTGGTGGGCAGCAAATTTATGGTTAAGACAGATCACAACAGTCTAAAGCATTTCCTTGGGCAGAGGGATTTGAATGAGAGGCAACATAAGTGGGTCAGCAAGTTACAGGCCTACGACTTTGACATTGTTTATGTCAAGGGAAAGAAGAATGTTGTTGCCGACGCATTATCCAAGAGACCTCATCTGTGTGCACTAGGTGCTATAGCTGATGATTGGAGAGAGTTGATTTTAGCAGAATATGCCAAGGATGAGTGGGCTACTGGAGTGATTGATGGCACCATCAAAGATGACAGGTACAATCAAATATTTTATTTATTCTTTTAAATCATGCACAAATAATTAAATAAATTTATTTATTTAATTTGCTTTCTTATCTTCTAAATTCTTAAAATATCTTCCAAATCCTCTAAAAATAAGTCTTCTTCTTCATGCACACAAAATTAAATAATTTATTATTTAATTTCTTTCAAATCATACAAAAGCAAATCACAAGTTGAGTTAACTAACTCAATCAACCTTGTTTTTATCAATATCTCTTAAATTAGAAAAAAATATTCTAATTTATGAAAGCATATCTTATCTTTATAAAAGAAAGCAGTTAACTTAAACAAATCAACTTTTTGTGAGACACTTGTCTTCTTTCTATTCGCGCACATCCTCTCAAGTGCTCTATACTGTTGATCTTCTCATTCTTTCTATACAGTTGATCTTCTCTCTCACAAGTCTATAAATTGAACCCAATTCCTCCATTTCATTCATCTAAGCTTTTAGTAACCTTACTCTGTAGAAATTACAGTGCGCCTTTAGCACCCAAGTCATTCCATTTGCTTGCGATCAACTTGTTACCATACTGTTACCATTGTTTTGAAGCTCATCTTCATTGCAATAAACTATCATAGCCATTCCCACTTGACATCTTGGAATAGCAAGGAAGTGCACCTTCTGAGGGCCATATTCATAGACAAGATTATTTGAGATAGGTAATCAATGGAAGCCACGAAGTGAAGAGGTTTGCAAGGTTTGATGTTTCTTTGTTTGATCGATTTCTTTATTTCTTATTTTCGTTGAGTTATTGGGTATTGTTGATATACATTGATTATCCATTTACACCAATTTTCCCATAACATTTTTGGCACCCATCGTGGGTCCTTGCCCTGATTTAACCCAAAAACTAAGTTTTTTGTGCAAAGGTTTTGTACACAGGAGGATTTTGTACATCTGAGCTCTGTTTCAGCGCATCTACTCTTTCAGCGCATTTACCTCCTGAAGTTGCACATCTGTGTTCTGTTACGGTGCATCTACCGAATGGCGCATATGCTCTCTGTTTCCACACTTTTGACCTCTATCTCAGCACTTTTGTAATAGCTACACATTTGATCTCTATCTCTGTGCATGTAATCTTTGTACCTACGCATATGATTCTGATAGTGACTTTTTGGGTTTTCTTGTGATTCTGCTAACATTGACACTTCTCACAGAATTTTTCTCTGATCTACTTGCAGGTTAGGGGTTGGTTTAGACATTCTAGTTGCATTGTTAACACACATCATATTTTTAAAGGATAGTAATTGGATGTTCATGCAAAATCACATCTAGATCTAACTATGAAGGATTGTAATTTGATATTGTTGCATCAACAAATTGAATATAGTCTCAATGTTAGGAGGATAAAATTGAACCATTGCTATCTTACTTTCAAAGTTAACAACTTGCATGTGTGCCCAAGTAGCTAGCTCATATAGTCTTTTTCATTTTAACTAGGGGAAAAGAACCACTGTCTTTCGTGTTTTTGGAAATGATACTAGGCCTATGCTCCCCCTATCTTGGGTGACCAAAATGCCAGACATATCATTTTGCATGTGTTAAACCCTTAGAGAGGCCTGCCCTTGGATATCCTTCCATCCAAGTGGGAACAACTTTAAGTGGTGACAAGCTAAAGCCAAGCTCTGCCAAGCCACTATAAATAAATTGCGTTTGGAGCGAAAGCTTCAAACAATGAGTGTTGTGTTATACCGATAGCCAACCTCCCCAAAACCCTCCAAGGCACAACCCTTGAAGGCTGGGAGACTCCATAATGGAGAGTAGCGATGCCACACGTATAACCACTCGAACGGTTGCACTTACTAATCATCCTTTGTTTTTAGTAGCCAAAAACCCCTATAAGTTGGTGCAGGAAAGGGTGATTATCACCTCCCGAAGATGCCTCATCTAGAAATAGTGAGAATTCAGTTTATATTGTCCCAGCCAGCCTCGGATTTGTACTTGCTTTTGAGTCAAAAAGAGTCCAGAAAATTACAAAAAAAGATTAAAAAAATCATGAAAACTTCTTTGTGTTTGTTGTGTTTTTGCCATAATTGAGAAATCAGAACAAAAAACCAACTTGCAAACTAAGAAACCAAAAACACCGAAAAGTGTGCCAAGAAAATTGCAAAAATAATCGTACAACCAGAGCTACGCATCCATTTTGACCTACTGCGCATTTACTGTGACTTCCTGTGCATTTGTCGTCTATTACTGCACTTTTATCCTTCACCAGAGTTGTGCATTTATCTCGACTTGCTACGCATTTATCCTTTGTTTTAGCACATCTATTGCTGCACATCCGCAACAGTGAGCATTTCCCCATCTTTTGAGAGAAAATTTTCAACCTTTCTGGTTACCCATTTTGGTCTTGTGTCAGTTTCTATGGATATGACAACCCAATTAGAAGCAAATGAACAAGAACTCCAATCCATACAACAACAAATGGCAATCTTACAAGCTGAACAGGCCAGTACTAGCTATGCCTCACACCAAGATCATACATTATTTTCCTATCTTAATGATACTCTTGACAAGAGAAGCACCACCTCAAGTTGGAAATCATATACCACTCCAGCTACTAGTCCTCCTTCACCATTCCCTAGAAGCCATAGCCTAAAGCATACCAGTCCTACACCAACACCGACATCAAGTTCCCCAAGCTCTAATCCAACAACAAAAAATCCTCGGATGATTTTTTTAAAAGATGTTTTCCAAATTTATGCAGCAAAAGAAAAGCTATGGAGAACTCCAAATCCTCCCATCCATTACCGCATTCATGTACCCCTACACCTATGAAAGATGTGATCCAAGGGCTACTAGCAAAGAGTCAACCATGTCCCCAAATTTTGGTCCTTGACCTTACAAAAGATTCTTCCAATGCCATGTCAAATCCCACAACCCCTTGAGCTTATTGAAGAATCTCCTATCATGAACCAAAGTCAAGGTCCATCGTACCTTCATGTTGTTGACCAAGAGTCCTCTACCTCCACTTCAATTCAAGCACATCAAGAGTTATGTCACGAGCACACTTTAGAGCATGTGGAAGCATCAACCCCTTGTCTAAATCAAGATCAAAGCACCCCTATCCAACCCATCTATAACCTTTATCTTTTCTATGATCCTATACATGAGAAAGAGATCCAATTCCAATCCATCCATAACCTATATCTTTTCTATGATCAAGATATCCCCTGTGAAGAAGCTAGCCATGAGCCACTTGGTCCTATACATGAGAAAGAGATCCAATTCCAACCTCTCCATAACCTATATCTTTTCTACGATCACGATATTATTGTTGATGAAGAACCTATGCATGTGCACATTGATCCCATCATGCTTAATCCTATCTATTATCAAGATCCTTTCTATGATCAAAATCCCATCTATGATCACGAGCCTATCTATGATCAAGTGAACCATGATGATCCTCTTAACCAACTTTATGCATTCCATGGTTATGAGCAAGAAACCTCCATTACATCTATCCATCCTCCACCTAGTCCTATCCATGATCCAATAATGCCCACTTCCCTGGATGAGACACTTGCCTCCCAAGTGCACATAGATGATCAAACCAATAACTTGGATCCTAGGGAACATAATGATAATCAAGATCCTAATGATCCTTCACCGTCCATTATCGACCATGTTGCAAATCCGTTATCATATCCCCTTGGTCTCACTACCTTCATCCATGATTGTTCTTCCTTAGAACACCAACAACCACTATCCTCTATCTCACCTTCCTCATCCAATAAGGAGATCACTGCTAGTGTCCAACACACCCATAATCCCACTATCCACTGCATACTCCAACATATGAACTATCAAGGTAAAGGCTTAGGCCTTCATGAACAAGGTATTTTGGATCCTGTCCATGTCAATGTCCCTCCTCGCTCGTATGGCCTTGGATACACACCCCAAGGTGAACAATCTCAAGATGTTGGTACTTCCTCCGCTCCTTCCAAATCCACCACTTTCCATCACAAATCCTATCATATCCCCAAAACATATGTCGCCATTCCACCTCCCTTATCATATACATCCCAAAAGCATGTGACCATACACCTTTCACCATCCAATCTACCTCTGCTACTTCCAACTCGTAACATTCCACCATGCATTCTACCACCACTTCTTCCAACACCTTATCCATCCATCTATCAATCCTCTAAATATCATAATCATGGCCAACAAATGCACATGTTGTCTAAACAACGAGCTTCCACCAATCCCACTTCCACCATCCCAAGGGAATTCCATAGCAGAAATCTGGATGCCTCTACCTATCAAGTCAAAAATCCTAAGAGTCCTCATGACCTAGGATACAAAAGCCAAGAACCAAAGAAACACCCATCTCAAAAGCTACATACACCCACACAACTCAAAGCAAAACTGAAAAAGGTGTATGTCCCCAAGCAACAAGTAATTATCTTTGAAGCTGCACAAAAGCCACATATACCCAATCCCATACCTTCACAAGTGAAATCTAAAAGCAAAATGGTTTGGATATCTAAGCAAAGAGCCACCAAGTCAAATGAGGCATCCACCTCTCAAGCATCCCAACCATCCACTTTCTCCTTTTCCATCCAAAAGTCACCAATCCTTCCATCCCACATGACAAGCAAATATCAGAAGTATACTAAGTCTTTGTGGATCCCTAAATACCTACATCATTTATCCACCAAGAAAAAATCTCCATTGCTTCCTACACCACTTTCCCATCATATGCTTCAATGTTTATCACGGTATGTGCAACCGTTGGTCATGATTCCCTTCCATTCCACAACATTTCCATATACTTCCATCTCCCCTTCCTTCCACTATTATCCTACATATCTTTCCCATCCTATTCCTATGGTCCATGCTTTTGCATAAGCGTTCCCTTCATCCATGCATAAGTCCTGCACAATCCACTCATAATCCACTATCGCACCTTCCATTATCCGCTATATACCTACTTCATCTTCCTTTCACGCGATCCTTACCAACATCTATGAGCATAGTGACATGTGGCATGATCCATCTAACAACATGCATTTCTAGTGGGACACTATCACCTTCATGGAACCAAGCACTTGAGGTCCTCTCATCCATATCCACCTTCTCCCATCCAAATGTTTCCAATAAAAATAAAATCAAAAGAGTAAAGAGAAATCCCTTTGTCCAACGGTGAAAATCTGGCAAACAGGCGCCTTGGATAAGTACCATGATGAAAACCTGGCAAACATGCGTCATGTCTAAGTTGATCTCTCACGTCACCTACACTTGGGGGCACCTTGTCTCATCAGCATATCACTCTTCTCCTATCAGTTTCCTTCCGTACCGTTTCCTATCCTATCCTTCTATCCATTACTCACCCATCATTTGAGTCCATTCATCTTCCATTCCTCTTTTTTTTTTATCTTGATAAAGATTGGGGGGAGAATGTTGGCAAATGTTTCAGATTTCTCTTGACATACCTTATCCCTCCAAGCCAAGCAAATCCTACATTATCCTCTCATCCACCTATCGTCATAAGCAGTGTCATGAAAAATCCTAAGTATTCTACCTACAATGGGGCACGTTATTTGGTGTATGTTATGCTCCAGGGTTTGCTTGCACCAACCTACTAGAAGACTTCTCTCTGCCTTCACTCAAGAACCTGACCATTTCTAGGTTCTGTCTTGACTTAGATCATCAACTAAGCCTTGTTTCAACTTTGCTACAAGAGTCTTACTCCTTGTGCTTAACCTTGGAGGACTTAACACCATTTGAACTTGTAGTCAAACTCCTACACTTAGAAGGATCCAAGTGCCAACTTCATTATCAAACTTGAATTGCTTGCAGGGGAGCTAGAGGTACTGTAAACATGCATTACATACCCAAACAGATCCATTTTGGATGGTATTCTATCTTCACACTACCCGTTTCCAAGATTTTGCCTTGGTGATGCCTATCTCCTTGTAGCCCTTACCAGTCACTTTTTCCCTTTTCTTGCTTAAACTTGTCAAACAACCTAGCAAATAAACCTCACTTCCAGACACCCTTTATGAACCTTTAAATGTTTCACAGGGAGTCAGACCACTGTCTTCTCCGTACAGTGGATTCCTACAATCAAGGGTAAAAGGGCTAATTGACCTAATTCCTAGGGTATTACTGCTTTATCCTTCAAATCTACTTCTAATGGATTGATTGAAGTTTCAATCCTTCTGACATGTGAAGATCTTACTTTACCCTACCTGGTACCATGCTTCTTCCGTACAGTACTTGGAACCCCTGCCTATGTTCTTCACTTTTCTCTCTCAAACTCCTAACCGGACTATCCTAGCTCGCCTAGAGTTTGAGTTTGATAATCCTTGCTCCATTCCCTATACTTCCTACTACTAAAGATATACAAACTACTGGCTCCCCTAACATATCCATCCCTCCTCAGGAAGACCCCGTGGTTAGACTTCATGGGGGAGCCATAGAAAAGATTGACTGTTCAGAATAAGACAATAAAAAGCCTAAACTCTACTTATTTACACAAAACACCTAACTCAAATCAGATAAACTTGCTTCCAAAAGAAAGAATGCTTGGATTAGTTTAGTAAACTCAGATCCAACGCCTTTGTTATCTCTATTTTTCAAGATACTCGGGTGAAACACAGAAAATGCAGGATTTCTCTATTCCTTCAAACCAAAACTTGATTACAATCTCTTCTCACTGCTGTCTATGAGCCACCACACCTACATAGATGCCTTTGCCATATTTTAAGGGAAGTTGATCGATCCCATACTCCTGATTTTTAGGAAATCCAATCCAACTAAGTTGCATGCAACTTGACAAATGTTGTCATGCAACTTTACAACAACATTTTGCAACTTATCACTATGTCATGATCCTAAATTTTAGGACCTCAATCTCCTTGATTCCGAGCCAACAACTCCCTCAACTACCTCTTGGCATCTTCTAACAACAAGGATGTGGTTGTAACACATTTAAGGCTCAACCTTCCAACATAAGCTGTCTTAAGCTAAATAAAACAACATTTAACAACAATGATAAACTAAGATGACCTTAGTCCTAGTGACTAACTCACCACACACAAACAAGACCTTCTAAGGTCCAAATTAAACACTCAATCATCCTGACTTGGCTAAGGTCAGGTACAAGCCAAAATTGATGACAAAGAAAATGGAGGTTAGCCTAGGTGCTCCTGCACCATCCTCCCCAAAACAAAAGATTTCAATCCACCCTTGGATTGAGCAAGTTGAGATCAATGCCCAACTTCTTGAACTCTGATTCCTTGATCCACATTGCATCAGCATCAGGTTGACCATGTCTTTTAATCAGATGTTCTTTGTACTCCTTGGTTCTGGTTCTCTTATAGACCCTAGTATCCAATATACTGTCAGCTTGTTTGACTGTAGCAGAGGCAGTTTGAGTTCTTCCACATCTTGAATGACTTCATGGAGGGTCTGATCCATGTTTGGTGGTGGTCCTTTGTAATGGACTAGATCTGTAACATTAAAAATAGGGGACAGTCCACTGTCATCTGGTAACTGCACCTTGAAAGCATTGTTTCCATATTTCTCCAAGATAGGACAGGGACCTATCCTCTTCATTTGAAACTTATGAGGGACTCCTTTCTGCAGTCTAGACTTGTTTAAATGCACCATCACTAAGTCTCCAACATGGAACTGCACTTCTCTTCTATGCTCATCCACCTTGGTCTTATGCTTCATGGTATTTTCTGCCAATGTCTTTCTGACTGTATCATGAATCTCCTGCATTGCATAGGCAAAATCATCAGCATATCCACTTCCTTTGACTCCATCCCTTAACTCTCTCAGCTCATAGATTCCTCTAGGATGTAGTCCATAGACAATTTCAAAGGGACTCTTCCCTGTTGATCTGTTTATAGTATCATTATAGGCATATTCAGCTTGCCCAATCAATTGATCCCATTGTTGACCATACTCCTTGGTCAAGCACCTTAAGAGATTCCCAAGAGTTCTATTAACCACTTCGGTCTGACCATCAGTTTGGGGATGGTATGCAGATCCAAAGGATAAATTAGTGCCCAATCTTTGCCAAAGAGTCTTACAAAAATGACTCATGAACTTAGTGTCTCTGTCTGATACAATGTTGATTGGTAATCCATGAATCCTTACTATCTCCTTGAAGAAAAGAGAGGCTATTTGACTGGCATCATTGGTTGTTTTACATGGCACAAAGTGAGCCATTTTGCTGAATCTATCCACAACCACATAAACACTGTCCCTGCCTTGCCTTGTCTTGGGTAACCCAACTACAAAGTCCATACTCAAGCATTCCCATGGCCTAGTAGGGATAGGCAATGGTTGGTATAGGCCTGCATTTGAAGAAGTGCCCTTGGCCTTTTGACACACCATACAACGCTCCACATACCTCCTAACATCTAGGTTCATCCTTGGCTAGTAGTAAAACCTTTGAACAAGTTCTTGAGTCTTGGTGATCCCAAAATGACCACTCAATGCACCATTATGCTTTTCTTGTATCAAGTTCTCCCTAATAGAACCTCTAGGAACACATAGCTGATTCCCTTTAAACAAAAGTTCACTTTGCAAAGTATATTCAGCATATTTACTATGAAAGTGATTCTTGTATTCAACACATACCTTATAGATGTCTACAAAATCTTCATCATCTGCATATAGATCCTTGAAATGATCTATCCCCATGCTCTTCAACTGAATCTCTTGAATGGTGAGGACTCTTCTGCTCAAGGCATCTGCCACCTTGTTGAGAGCTCCTTTTTTGTGCTTGATATTGAAGGTGTAAGCTTGCAAGTACTCCACCCATTTCATGTGTCTGTGACTCAACTTCTCTTGTGAATTCAGGAAACTGAGTGCTTGGTTGTCTGAATACACTATGAATTCCTTGGGAAGCAAGTAGTGCCTCCATTTTCTTAAAGCCTGGACCAATGTATACATCTCAAGGTCATAAGAAGAATACTTCTTCTTGGCTTCACTTAACTTCTCTGAATGAAAAGCCACCGGTCTGCCCTCTTGACTGAGAACAGCTCCAATAGCCACATTGCTTGCATCACACTCAATGGTGAAGAGCTTCTCAAAGCTTGGTAACACCAAAACAGGTTGGGTAGCTATCTTTTCCTCTGTTGCTGTCTTTGGAGTAGGCCAATTAAGGATGGCTTCCACTTTATTGCTGTCCATCTTCAAGTTGCCATGTGATAGCACAAATCCAAGGTACACCAGCTCTGTTTTGATGAACTCACACTTTTCCAAATGTATCTTCAACTTCTCCTCCTGCAGCTTCTTGAAAATCAACTCTATCTGTTGGAGATGCTCTTCTCTTGTTTTGCTATAAATTAGTATATCATCAAGATACACCACTACAAATTTGCCAATGTAATCTTTGAGGATTTCATTCACGAGTCTCATGAATGTGAAGGGGGCATTAGACAATCCAAATGGCATAACTAGCCACTCATAGAGACCCTCGTTGGTTTTGAAAGTTGTTTTCCACTCATCTCCCTCATTTATCCTAATTTGGTGATAACCACTCTTTAAATCTATCTTGGTATAGTACCTAGCTTCACCTAGACAATCCATGAGATCTTCAATCCTAGGGATAGGGAACCTATACCTGATGGTTATCTTATTTATGGCCCTGGAATCAGTACAAAGCCTCCATTCTCCTCCCTTTTTAGGTGCTAAGACAGTGGGTACTACACATGGAGTAATGCTCTTTTTAATCAGACCTTGGTTTAGAAGTTCTTGAATTTGCCTAGCTATTTCCTCATTTTGTTGAGGAGTCATCTTGTAGGCTACTTTGTTTGGTAGGGTAGCCCCTGGTATCAAGTCTATCCTATGACTTATGGCTCTCTTAGGGGGTATTGTTGCTGGTTGACCACTACTTACAATGCCTTCATAGGTCTGCAACAATTTCTGTATCTCCTTAGAAAGCTCTGGTTTTTTAGCTGCTTTCTCTTTGCTCCCCTCTCTTGGCTTGATCATCACTGCATAGCCAACTCCTTCTCCTTCTTCCAAGGCTTTGAAGAACTCTTTTTCACCAACCATGAGCAGTTTAGGACCTGTTGTCTGCACCTCTGTATCTTCTAGCAAAGACTGAATTTTGAAGGTTACCTTATCTTTCTTGAAAGTATAGGAGTTCTTTGCTCCATCATGCATAGCTTGGCGGTCAAATTGCCATGGTCTACCTAGGAGCAAGTGACAAGCATCCATAGGTAACACATCACACAAAACTTTGTCCTTGTACCTACCAATTGAGAACTCCACCCATGCTTGTTCATTCACCAAGACATGTTGACCTTTATTGAGCCATGTGACCTTGTAAGGATTGTTGTGGGGTATCCTTGTCAACTTTAGCTTGCTGACTGTCTCC
This sequence comes from Cunninghamia lanceolata, assembly GCA_027924645.1. Classification (NCBI taxonomy): domain Eukaryota; kingdom Viridiplantae; phylum Streptophyta; class Pinopsida; order Cupressales; family Cupressaceae; genus Cunninghamia; species Cunninghamia lanceolata. The sequence goes on along the minus strand of BSBN01000846.1, from coordinate 6,791,174 downwards.
TCTGACACAATATTGTCAGTAGACCCTGAGTCAATGATAACTCTACACACTTTTCCCATCATCTTACACTTTATTCTAAACAGGGACCTCCTTTGACTTGGTTCTTCTTTCACTGGCTCCTTGATCAAAGTTCTCCTCATCATGAGGTTCTCACCTTCCTCTGAATTCAATGATACTTCAAGATGTTTATCTGCTGCAGCTGTCTCATCATGAACCAGGTTAGTTCTCTTATCACCTCCATGAGAAGTACTACCTTTCTCTGGACATCTATAGGCTGGGTGTCCCAATTGATTGCAGTGATAGCATTTCATGTTGTTAAAGTAGTTACCTCTACCTTGTCCACCACTTCTTCCTCTGGAGCTGGAGCCTCTTCCTCTACCACCTGTACTAGAGCTTCCTTCTTGCTGCTCAGAGTATCTAACTTCTCCTTGGGCCCTTGGTTCTAAACTCTTTCCACCATAGCCACCTCTTTGTCCTCTGCTGTCTTTCCCTTTACCTCTACTTTTGGGGTTTTGCTCTTGCTTCTTTTTGCCTTTCTCCTCTATCTTCAAGGCCATTTGATAGCATTGGCGGATGGTTTTGAAGTTCACTAGGCTCATGTCTTCTTGGATAGACCACTTGAGCCCATTCAAGTACCTTGCTAGCTTGATGCTTTCATCTTCAACCACCTTTGATCTGAGGCACAATTTTTGAAACTCCTCAGTGTATGTTTGGACATCCATATCTTTTTGCCTAAGATTGTGTCTTCTCCTATGCAACTGAACTTCATAGTCATCAGGTAGATAGGTCTGCCTTATTTTAGTTACCATTCCTCTCCGTGTAACTATGGGACCCTTGCCTTCTTTCTCTCTTTCAGCTTGTACAAATTTCCACCATGTGAGAGCTGCTCCTCTCAACCTTGACTTGGCCACCTTTACTTTTTGGGCCTCTGTTATACCATCACATTCAAAGTGATTTTCAATACTCTCAATCCAGTCCACAACTGAATCAGGGTCCATTTGTCCACTGAATAGTGGTACTCCTTCCAAAGCTTTGCCACTTAGGGCCTGCAATGCCTTCAAGAAGGGTTCTTCAACAAGAACAGGGTCAGGTTTTGGAGCTTCCTCCTCCAAGTCCTCTTCTTTTTCCTTGGCTTCCTGCTCTTCCTTCTGTTCTATCTTATCCTTCACTTTGTCTGCTGTTTCTTGGACGTCATCCAAGAGCTTCTCCATTTGAGACAACCTTTCTCTTAGCAGCCAATTGTCCTCCTCTTGCTCTTCTACCTTTTTAGCTAACTCAGCATTGGTCACCATGGTTCTTTCCTCTGGTGTGTTTTCTCCTACTGACTCAGTGGACTGCAACATCAATCACAAGCCTTGATCAAACTTGCTCTGATACCAATATGGTGTATGTTATGCTCCAGGGTTTGCTTGCACCAACCTACTAGAAGACTTCTCTCTGCCTTCACTCAAGAACCTGACCATTTCTAGGTTCTGTCTTGACTTAGATCATCAACTAAGCCTTGTTTCAACTCTGCTACAAGAGTCTTACTCCTTGTGCTTAACCTTGGAGGACTTAACACCATTTGAACTTGTAGTCAAACTCCTACACTTAGAAGGATCCAAGTACCAACTTCATTATCAAACTTGAATTGCTTGCAGGGGAGCTAGAGGTACTGTAAACATGCATTACACACCCAAACAGATCCATTTTGGATGGTATTCTATCTTCACACTACCCGTTTCCAAGATTTTGCCTTGGTAAGGCCTATCTACTTGTAGCCCTGACCAGTCACTTTTTCCCTTTTCTTGCTTAAACTTGTCAAACAACCTAGCAAATAAACCTCACTTCCAGACACCCTTTATGAACCTTTAAATGTTTCACAGGGAGTTAGACCCCTGTCTTCTCCGTACAGTGGATTCCTACAATTAAGGGTAAAAGGGCTAATTGACCTAATTCCTAGGGTATTACCGCTTTATCCTTCAAATCTACTTCTAATGGATTGATTGAAGTTTCAATCCTTCTGACATGTGAAGATCTTACTTTACCCTACCTGGTACCATGCTTCTTCCGTACAGTACTTGTAACCCCTGCCTATGTTCTTCACTTTTCTCTCTCAAACTCCTAACCGGACTATCCTAGCTTGCCTAGAGTTTGAGTTTGATAATCCTTGCTCCATTCCCTATACTTCCTACTGCTAAAGATATACAAACTACTAGCTCCCCTAACATATCCATCCCTCCTCAGGAAGACCCCATGGTTAGACTTCATGGGGGAGCCATAGAAAAGACTGACTATTCAGAATAAGACAATAAAAAGCCTAAACTCTACTTATTTACACAAAACACCTAACTCAAATCAAATAAACTTGCTTCCAAAAGAAAGAATGCTTGGATCAGTTCAGTAAACTCAGATCCAATGCCTTTGTTATCTCTATTTTTCAAGATACTTGGGTGAAACACAGAAAATGCAGGATTTCTCTATTCCTTCAAACCAAAACTTGATTACAATCTCTTCTCACTGCCGTCTACGAGCCACCACACCTACATAGATGCCTTTGCCATATTTTAAGGGAAGTTGATCGATCCCATACTCCTGATTTTTAGGAAATCCAATCCAACTAAGTTGCATGCAACCTGACAAATGTTGTCATGCAACTTTACAACAGCATTTTGCAACTTATCACTATGTCATGATCCTAAATCTTAGGACCTCAATCTCCTTGATTCCAAGCCAACAACTCCCTCAACTGCCTCTTGGCATCTTCTAACAACAAGGATGTGGTTGCAACACATTTAAGGCTCAACCTTCCAACATAAGTTGTCTCAAGCTAAATAAAACAACATTTAACAACAATGATAAACTAAGATGACCTTAGTCCTAGTGACTAACTCACCACACACAAACAAGACCTTCTAAGGTCCAAATTAAACACTCAATTATCTTGACTTAGTCCTATGCGACTTAGTCCTCGACGATCACATCCTTGTAAGTCCAAGTCCCGAACTGTATTGCCTTTGGGTCGTCACGTAGGCAAGGCCATTTAGCAATGCACCCCCAAGGCACTAGGTCAGTCCCTTAGGGTCCATTTTACCAGGCATGCATACAAGTACAAGCAAAAAACCCGCTTTCAAACAAAAATCTTGACGCAAAACATCAACCTATCCAAGTCAAAGCAAACAAGTACCTACGCACTCAAAATGATTCTATCTAAATTATGGCAAGAAAAACACATCTAAATGCAAGAATGTTTTGTGGTTGTGATCAGGTTAGGTTACAACATCTTAATTTTTGTTATCATGTCTTTCTATACTACTCGAGGATGCCAAAATCTAGAGAAGCTATGATGGGGGCATGATTATTTTCTTTATTTGTTGTTTGTGGATCAAACTTTAGTCGACATGATCGACAAAAGATCATCAGAGACTTCAGAGGTCTAACATGAAAGGGGCAATCCTTGTCTATTGATACGCAAGAAATACTCAGGTCATCTCGGTTCAATTATACCTCGATGCTTGTATTAACTTGCTAAATCAAAATCTATGTAAGTAATACTCAGGTCATCTCAGTTTAATTATACCTAGATGCTTGTATTTTCTTACAACATTTTAAAAGGCCCAATGATGAAATAAGCACTTCAAAATACTTGAAATATCAAGATGACAATATCCATATCCATAACGTATCCAATTGCATCTCATATCCGTATCCATAAATACATCCATTTACATTTCGCATACCATCCATGCAATAAATATTCTGTGCAGAGTATCAAACAAAAGCTTGTGAGTCCTTCTATCGAGTCATTCTTCTATCAGTCAATCTTCTATCTTTCATCCTTATCCAATCAATTTGAGCAATGGTCCAAATGCTAGTCCATCCTTACTCCATACCAATCAAGTCAAGTCAATCTTGTCATATGATCCAATCACAATTAATGGTCTTGATCGTTGTCTGGTCATAAACCATCTCAATCAGTCATAATTATCAGTGGGAGATACATTTCCCATGCCTATTGTGTTGCTCTAGGGATCTATCGTTCCTCGCCATGACAACACTATCCTTTGTGTTGCTCTAGGGATCTATTGTTCCCTGCCATGACAACACTGTCGTATATCTTTATCGATTAATCATTGGTTTACCGTTGGACATGGGCAATACCTTGTTTGTTCTTGTATCATTTGTGCATACTTACTTATTTGCTTGTGTGTTATGGTTTTATCATTCGGCTCTTTCTTCAACCTAACCTGTCTTTCACCTTCTTCATCGTGAAATTGTCCGTCTCACGTCCTTCTGCTTTCTTCCCATCTAATCTCCCAAGGGGGCATCCTTCCGTTATTAAACCTATACCAGGGGCAAACTAGGGCATGTATCGTTATCAGAAAATTCTTATTCTTTGAAGCAACGTGATAAAACACATTGCATTAAAGAGGGGCAAAATGTATACGCCTAAAAATGACACGACTCGGTCCAAATAAATATTCTTAATATTTATTTCATTCTAATTCCTCTATCAATAAATAAATAAACAAATTTATTTATTCGATTCATATTCCTCTAAATTAATTAAATATCAAAATATTTAATTACCTCTTCTAAAGTCAATAATTAAATAAAATCATTTATTTAATTTAATTCTTCCAAACAATTAAATAATTCTTAATTATTTAATTAAGTCAATTCTTCTTCCAAATTTAAATAAATCAATCAAATTTATTTAAATTCTTTCAATCTCTAAAAATAAAATACAATCAAATATTTTATTTATTCTTCCAAATCATGCACAAACAATTAAATAAATTTATTTATTTAATTTGCTTTCTTATCTTCTAAATTCCTAAAATATCTTCCAAATCCTCTAAAAATAAGTCTTCTTCATGCACACAAAATTAAATAATTTATTATTTAATTTCTTTCAAATCATGCAAAAGCAAATCACAAGTTGAGTTAACTAACTCAATCAACCTTATTTTTATCAATATCTCTTAAATTAGAAAAAAAAATTCTAATTTATGAAAGCATATCGTATCTTTATTAAAGAAAGCAGTTAACTCAAACAAAACAACTTTTTATGAGACACTTGTCTTCTTTCTATTTGCGCACATCCTCTCAAGTCCTCTATACTGTTGATCTTCTCATTCTTTCTATACTGTTGATCTTCTCTCTCACAAGTCTATAAATTGAACCCAATTCCTCCATTTCATTTATCCAAGCTTTTAGTACCCTTACTCTGCAGGAATTACAACGGACCTTTGGCACCCAAGTCGTTCCATTTGCTTGTGATCAACTTGTTACCATACCGTTACCATTGTTTTGAAGCTCATCTTCATTGCAATAAACTATCATAGCCATTCCTACTTGACATCTTGGAATAGCAAGGAAGTGCACCTTCTGAGGGCCATATTCATAGACAAGATCATTTGAGATAGGTAATCAATGGAAGCCACGAAGTGAAGAGGTTTGCAAGGTTTGAAGTTTCTTTGTTTGATTGATTTCTTTATTTCTTATTTTCATTGAGTTATTGGGTATTGTTGATATACATTGATTATTCATTTACACCAATTTTCCCATAACAGGGGTTCTAGTGTCGGGTTTAGAAAATTTTTGGTTTTTTGTGTCATGACCACATGGCGAATGCGGGCATGACATGTGGTTTTTCTGTCATGACCACATGGCAAATGTGGGCATGACATTTGGTATCAGAGCCCATGTTTCAACATTGGGAGCTCTAGGGTATTTGTGTGTTTGTTGGGTCGTCATGGAAAGGATTTGAGGTGGTTGTGACCCTCGTCCTACTTCGTGTGTTTGCGAGAGAGAAAGGTTGTGGACGGACAACCAACCTTCATCTTGGAGGAAGATCCATCCTCTCATTTTGTCATTGTGGTGGCTTTGTCACACGATTATTGAAGTCTTACGCTTGTGTTTTTGTGGTGGTTGTGTTCCTTCTTGTTGATTCTACTCTTGAGTAGGTTGGTCTATATTTTGAAGGATGTGTTGGACCCCTTTTCTTGCCCTTGTGTATTTTGTGGAGTGTGGTGTTGCTCCCTAGTGTGCTCTACTTGTGGTTGGGATTAGAGATTAGCATCATGGGAATAGTTAGGCTTGTGTTGTACCTTGTTGTGTGTTATGCTTTTGGTTGTGAAAGAGATGAGGTTCTACTCTTGTGCTTGGGTTCCTTGGAAATATAGTGAAGTCTTAATGCTTGTGTGATTAAATCATGCCTTGTGATCTTTGCAGGCGTATATCATATTGTAAGGATAGCATACCTTCTTGCTTCTTAACCTTTTTATCATTTGGAAGTGGTATTGTCTCCATTGGTTGGTGATTAGGAATACTTGCATGGAGTGAATCTTACTTTGACTTTAATGAGGGCAAGTCATTATGTCTGTAATTGCATTATATTAATTGTAAAAGAGTAAGAAAGAAAGAGGTGTAAATGAGTCATATGCTTGGTAATTGTTAAGAAATAATGTATGTGTTCGAAATGTTTCAAGGGTGAATTGTGTGCTTGACAACTATGTATGTTGTTATCATTTGTTATCATGTGTATGCGAGTGCATGATTAGAAAATTATTGCTAAAAGGAGTTACTTTTGGCGACTAGATTGGAAATTCCTAGTGGTATCCTCTTTCCTAATGAGTTCTAGATATTTATGTGTATGGCGGTGACCATTTGTTAAGTACTTCCATAGTGTGAATTTTGCATTTTATAATTTTAATCTTGTGTGAATTTGATATCAAGTTATGCATACCTTTGTGTGGAGAAGATGTTTGGCATCATAGGGTAGAAAATTAATTTAGGGACTTAAGTTTTTTATTAGATTCTTCTTATTATATGCCTCTACTTTATGAACTTTGTTGTAGATAAGTATATGTATTGTTCGTAGTGTATATGTAGTATGTATGGTATATAGAGAACTCCATGATGTGTGATGTGTTGTGAGGCACCATCTTGCGAGTTGAGATAATGTTGTTTTGATTCAATTATAGCCTAGTATGCAGTGCTAGTATGTTGGTATCCTTGTTTGGGGCATCTCTAAATGTGAAGTTATGGTTAGATTCCATTTATGCCTTAGAAAGGTTAATTCTAATCGATGTGGGGTAGACTTCTTAGAAACCTTTATGGTAATTATTATGTGATTTTGGTGTATGAAAGTTGTTCTTCCACACTAAGTAATGGACGATAAAGGAATTTATCTTATGTGTTACCTTGTAGATGTGATTACCTGTTATGAGAGTACTTGCTATGTGTTGTGAATATCCCGTACATGATTTGTGTACTCATGAGCTTGTGATACTAGGTATCCATCCATGGGTTGAGTGTATAGCTACAAGTATGGTGGAGTCATGTTTGTGTGGTTGCTTGTTTGTACACCTTGTAAGGTCCAAACTTGGAGTTGGAGACCTTACATGTGTGGAGTTAAGTAGTGGAGAGGAAAACTTAGGAAGCGATGGTGTTATGTTGTGGCATTAGTTTGGGGTAACCCAACTGACCATACCTTCCTATGCAAGACTACCCCCTACTTCTCCTTATTGAATGGGTTGTTGAGAGGTTCATAGTGCTATCCTATCATGCATTGTTTCCTTGATGGTACTATTGGCATCTGACTTGGGATCTTGGTTATGGTTTAGTATGGGCATGTGATTTGATCGAGGCCATGTTACTTGGCGCAGGTTTGCTCTTACCTTTGGTATCTTATTTTGAGTGGGATGTGTAGTATTTTGGAAACATTGGCACTATGATAGAGTTGGCATTTATACAAAAAATAAATATGTTTAATGCTAATCATATTAGAGTATTGATTGAGTTGCATTTGACTTATGTTATGTTATGGTATTTACGTGCATCGACACCTGGTTGACATGATGCGAATAGATGTGATGCCACACCACACTGATGTTCCAACATAGTGTTGGTAATGATGATGTGTTACTCTTAGGAGGGCACAATTCCACGTAGTCATACGTGAAGGCGCATTTGGTACTACCTACTAGATGATGTTTATTGCATTGGTTGTGTTTGCATGGCATATGTAGTGACCGTGATTTTCCTCCTTCCTTATTGGTGACTTGATGATAGTCACATTGTGATGTAATGTGCAATTTCATGAATTGTGATCTTTCTTTCGGTTATTGGTGATTTTATTTATCCTGCCTGTGACGACCAACAACGTTATTTTATCTTGTCTGTAAGTAGCTTAGCCACAAATCTTTGAATCTTCCTTTTTCACGTGACTCTGTTAGTTACGTTGATTTATTGTTGAAATTGCACAAATTTATTTACTTTATTGTTGGTTTTAGAAACTTCTTCTTTTGGTATTTTTGAATATGTGTGTTGGCTAAGCTAGGTTATTTTTGTTTTCAAGTACTGGTCTTGTGTTGTGATGTTCTTCTCGCCATGTCGATGGAGCGACCTCTGGTCGAGTGTAGATAAGGAAGCAGACATGGGAAACTTTTTAGGATAGGGGTAAGTGTGGGCTAGTATGGGATAGTCATCATCCACTTACCTTCCTAGTGATTTATGTTCTTATGTTGACTATCTCTTGGAGGCTAATACCCTTATACAAACAAGAGGTAGGTCATTTGTGGAAATGTATGGAGGGGCCCCTAGGTGCGTGGCCTCGAGACCATCATTCCACTTGATTCTTGGATCCTTGGTTACTCGACATTTGGTTACTTAGCATTGGTTATTTGTTACGTAGTACTATGATGAGACCGTGGCATCCTCGTGGACCTATATGTGAACCTTATGATGTTATCCCTATGATGTGGATGAGTGAGAATAGGTGTTTAGTTGTAAGATCTACATTTGATGTATCTACATATGAGTTGATGTTTTCTTTATAAACATGTTGTACGATGTGTGGATTCCTCTATGCATTTGTGAAAATGATTGATGATCATGGAATTCTTTGTGTTGAGTTTCAATCAATAGAATGTGTATTATGAAAAGAAATATGCTTTTATGGCATTTAGTTTACCGTGCTTCATATTCTTGTGAGGAGCTCTATATTGCATGTGATATTTCCCATCTTATGGTTGTTTGTCATGTTGCTTCCCTTGTTTGGTGTGAATTAGTTTTGGTGTGGTGCTTCTATCCTTATCTTCATGACTTCCAAGAGTAAGTCAATCCCTAGGAGGAGGATGTAGTGCCCACCCATGTGCATCTCTTATTGTGTCCTATTATTCTTATGGTTAGATGAAAGGATGGTTATTGAGTTGAGTATTATATGATATTATTGCAAGATGGATATGTACCTTGTTAGATTATGCATCCTCATTGGTCATTATATGTTGCTTCGGCTATGATCTCCATTGTTGGATTTGATGTGTTGCCTTGAGTGTGCAGGATATTCTTATACATGTGTTTGACTAATGGATGGATGTGTAGGAGGAGACATGGGACCACTAGGTCATATCACCTTACCTAGTCCAATGGCTGAGTTATTGACCATGCGTTCATGTGGTATGTCAGTCGCTTAACCTGTCCTATTCGATGTACGAATAGTGGCCTATTCCAGTACTTACCCAATTACCTTTAGCCGAAAGTATTTTCAGTTTTGGACCCCTATGTTATGCGTAAACCCATTAAGTGTCGTGTTCTTTGTGTGAGTATGGTTCAATTGAAGTCCCTTTCTCTTTATTGTCTATTTGCACAGATTAGTTGTGGTGTGTTTGCATTGACTTTCTTGCTTTAAATGTGAAATCGAATTAGTTTGACTACCTTCGTAGGAGCGTCCTTCGCATTTTAACATATGTTTTATCGAATTGCTTCAAGGGAGTTAAAAGATAGTTTGGGAGGTAGACCATTGTTAGATTGTTTTAAACTAAGTGCAAAATTCACTTAGAAAGAATATTATCTTGTTGGGATTTTGGAAATGCTATTCAAGAAATCATTTGTTTTCCGTAAAGATGTAATTTGTTATATATATTTGGTGCCAAGAATTCAAATTGGTTTAGTTTTAGTGAATAACTTGGGTTCTCTTAAAAATATATGGTTTAGAAAATGCATGTCTTTGTAATAGATCTTTTTAAAAAATAATTATTTTGGCATTTAATTATTTTCAAGTTATTTAGTGCCTTGTTAAATAACAAGGGTTTAAGCAAAATGTTTCTGCGTATTGAAGAACTTGGATTTATAAAATGTTTACTTTTGGGGGCAGAGTTTTATTTTTGAAAAACAAGTATTTTTTTATGACAACTATCTAATCTATGGTGCTTTTAAAATACTTTGACTTATCTTAGTAAAATTGTGTAAAACCATATATATAGTCAGTTTGTCTATAATCTCTCCTTTCATATGATACGACATGTGGAAATTTTGATTGTATTTGTTGTCTTATGATTCAGCCTTTTTATGTCTTCGAGGGTAATAGTTTTTGTGAATGGTTTATTTTTCTAGTTTTAGATTCGTAAAAGTTGTTTTATTTTGTTGGAGGAAATAACTTTGTTTAGGGAGGACAACTTAGAAAAGGGTTAGGGTTTGAGATTTTTGGGGGATGAGAAAAGAAAAAGAAAAAAGAAAAAAGGGGGAACACCAATACTGTGGGGCGCATCTACAGGGGGGAGGAAGATAGTTTTTTTAAAGAAAATAAATAGCAAGTGTATGGGGATGCTCGGAAGAGGGTTTTTGAAGGCACAAGAAGAGGGGAATATTTGTTGTTGGGGGCATCCTTGAAGATTGAGAGGTTTTTATTTTTCTTTCCCTTATTATATACACTTTTCATTTTGTAATCCTTACTTTTGTCATTCGACTTGAGAGGCAAGAAAGATGTATTAAAACAAGACTCCTTCCTTGCCTATCATTTTGGTTGGTTACTCATACAGCTAGCTATTTTTATAAACCTCCTTCCTCACCTTTTTGTAAGCCATTCGAGTATGGACAGAGAGTTAATCTTTGTTTCCTGTGTTTTAATATCAAATGAAAGGAGCTCATCGAATAAATAAGAGGCGCTTTAAACAGAAAGACAAAAATAAAACAAAGCAACATATGTGGTTAGGGGGCACAACAAATAGCAGGTAGGCGTAGCAGTAATAAAAAAATTATGAGCAGGTCAGTGGGCGCAACATCTCTTCAGGGTGTAGCTGAGTCAAACAAAAGTGATATAATGTTTTTTGTGGTTGTTTTTCCTTGTCTTTGTGGGGCCCATGACCTGAGTGGGGGGCGTGGCCTAGCCACAGGGCACTGATTCCCTCTTAGAAGGCGTGGCCTCCATTGATGAGGCTCAACATTCTCATGGATCATCTTCTATTGGAAATTGTAGCCTTCCAGCCACTCACAACCTCTCCCTATGGCCGTAAAACTCTGTTGCTTAGCTGGATCAAAGAGTAACTTCACCCTTGTTTTTTATTGTAGGATGAAATGTTATCTCTCAGTTATTGCCTCATGGGGGATCGACTTAAAGATCTAAGGGTAGCTTTTATTTTACTTTTATTTTTATTATTTTTGTTTTGTGGAAATCCACACTGTGAAATAAATGGGAGACGTTGAGAACATTTGGAGATTTCTATTATTTAAAATGTCTTAGATTCTGGAAACTTTAAGCATTTAAATGTTTATTCAGTCAACACATAGTCTAGAATATTCCTCATATGTATGTTCAAATAGTGAATGAGTAAGATCAATTCGAGGTGCATCAAGTTTCTAGATGGTTTAATATTTTAATACTAAGCATATTTTGGTGTTATAAAACTATTGTTCCTAAACTTGTGTTATTTTCTTAGTTATGAATTACGTGGTTAAAAAGAAGTGCTTATAACTGGTTAATGTTCAGTAATAAAACATGTATTGGTTGTTGGGAATTAAGGTGTCTCAACCTTGGTAATTCCTTGCATTTATTTATTTATTGCCTATTGTGTAATTAGGATGCAAATCCTGTTTTGTCATCTTATGGGAGTTGGCACGGTGATGTGTCATCCTACGTGGAAGGTGACCACATGTAATTTTGTCCTCACATGAGGAGATAGGCTTCCCACTGAGTGGTAGAGGTATTTTACCATGTGTCGGTACTTTGACTAGTGTGTAAGTGAATCTTGACCGAAACGGTTATGACAGATTCCTATGACAGAATCTATGACGCGTAAGAGTTGTAAATGGAATGTTCTATGATAGGTGAAGACATGTGTCACAAGGCATCTTGGAAGAAGGTATCTTTGGGTGCCCCAAGGAGAGTTATGACATGTTGTAAGAAAATATGCTATTTTTAGTCAGTGTATGACAGATTCTCTTACAGCTATAAGTACTGTCAGTATGACAGATTCTATGATGGTTGTAAGATGCGTAAGAGAATCCATAATTGGCCGACTTGGGAATAGGCAGCCATACTGGGATGGGGTGATATGACAAGTGTCGTGACCATGCTGCAGTGTTGGACAAGTGTCCCTAGGCGTGGCTTTTGGGCCATGAGGCCAAGTTGGACGCCCATCTCAAGGAAAGCTCTTTTTTGCCTTGTAAACTTCTATTTAAGCAGGTGCTTTGAGAGGAGATGTATTATCTGATTGATAGGTACTATTATGCTGCCGAATTGTCTCTGGATATGAGTGTCGAAGACTTCTGTAAAGACTTGCATTGTAAGTGTGTTGTAAACCTTGTTGTTTATATAATACATTGTGCAGGTTTTGGAGTGTGGGGTTTTTCACCCGTAAGGGTTTTCCCCACGTTATATCTTGTCTCTCTTCTTCTGTCTTACATTCTTGTGTTGTGTATTGCTGCAATATCTCTATTGTTGGGTTAATAACACTGTAATTGTAAAGGTTAAAAAGAATATGCACTCATCTCTCCTCATTAGATTAGTGTAGAAAGTGATTTTCACACACCTAGCTTCCTTTCAGTTGGTATCAGAGATTGATCGCCTTTAGTCCTAGTTGTTGGGTAGGGGTTATTTGAGTTGATCTTAGATTGAGTGGGAGTCTGTACAGAGTATTCTGTAATCTTGTAATTGCAGGAAAGAGATGGTAGGCACATCTGGAAGATTAGAGGTGGAGAAGTTCAATGGCACAAATTTTGAGTTATGGAAACTTAAGATGGAAGACATGCTTGTTGATCAAGACCTATGGGAAACCGTATCCAGTGTAAAACCAACCACAATGGCACAAGCTAATTAGGATCTCAAAGATCAAAAGGCTAAGGGTCTCATAAGACTCAGTCTAGCTGATTCTATCATGTTAAATGTCCATGAGGAGAAGACCATGAAAGACCTTTGGAAGAAGTTGGGAGATGTTTATCAGGGTAAATCCCTGGTGAACAAGATTTTTCTAAGAAAGAAGTTGTATTCTCTAAAGATGGAGGATGGAGTATTTGTTGCAGATCACCTGAATGCTTTCAACATGTTAGTTGCACAGTTGACATACGTTGGTGTGAAGATGGAGGAGGAGGATCGTTGTATGACCTTGCTTTGTTCTTTGTTGGACTCATGGGATCATCTTGTTGTGGCTATTGGGAGCACCACATCCACTTTCAAAATGGATGAAGTGGTATCTTCGTTATTATTTGAAGAGATGAGGAGAAAGTCCTCTGAAGCAGCTAAAGAGGCTCTTGCGCCACAGTTCATGGAAGACCCAAAAAGAAAGGGAAAAAGAAGGACAAGAAAGATGAGAAGGGTAGATCCAAATCCCATGGGAGATCCAAATCTCCTGGAAAGTCCAAGGCTCTCTGTTGGAACTGTGGAAAAATTGAGCATTTCTGAAAGGAATGCAAAGGAAAAGAAGAAGAAGAAGAAGAATGTCCCAAACTCAGATTCTAACAAGTCACAAGATGATGGTGATGTCTTCATCGCAGCCCTAGCCACCCATGTATCTAATGATGTGTGGTTGATTGATTCTAGTGCATCATTCCACATGACCTCGCATCGAAGCTTGTTCACGAAGTATGAAGAGTTTGATGGTGGAAGAGTGTACCTGGGTGATGATTCTCATCTGAAGATTGTTGGTTGTGGAAGAGTCTCAATCTGATTCCCTGATGGATGAGTGAAGGGGATCATTGGGGTCATGCACATCCCAGGCTTGGCACGAAACCTGCTTTCTGTAAGTAAGTTGAATGATGTAGGTGTGCAAGTTGTCTTTTTGAAGGACGGATGCAAGATGACTAGAGGATCTATGGTGCTTGCGAAGGGTACTCAGAGAGCTACTTTGTTTTAGCTCGAGGCATGCATTTCACAGTGCTATAGTTCTTCTAACTCGAAGAAAAGAGTTGCAGTCACTTCATCCCCACCATTGGAACCGATAGTGAAAAATTCTGATGGTAGTGCATTTTGTGTACCCAAGGGTGCTCATGCTTTGGAAGGTAAGCTTCCTACTGAAAAGATAATGTTATGGCATATGAGATTTGGCCACATTGGTGAGAAGGTTCTTAAAACCCTGAAAAATAAAAACTTTGTTGAAGGGTTAAATGATTGTAATCTTGAGTTTGACTTTTACGAATATTGTATATATGGAAAGCAAAACCTTGTTCAGTTTTACTCTGGTTCTCACAAGTCTTCTGGTGTGTTGGATCTTATTCATTCTGATGTGTTTGGTCCTATTAGTGTTCCTTTGATTTGGAAATTTGTATATTTTGTATCTTTCATAGATGATTACAGTAGAAGGACTTGGATTTATTTTCTCAAAAGCAAGACTGAAGTCTTTAGTCAGTTCAAAGAGTTTAAAGTTTTTGTCGAGATTCAGACTAGTAAAAAGATTAAGTGTTTGAGGACTGATAACGGTAGTGAGTTTTGTTTGGCAGAGTTCGATAAGTTTTGTAAAGAGCAAGGGATTGAAAGACATAAGACAACTCCATACACCTCATAGCAAAATGGAGTTACAAAGAGAATGAATAGGACACTGATGGAGAGGACTAAAAGTATGCTTAGTGGAGCAAGCCTTGAACAAAAGTTTTGGGCTGAAGCTGTAGCCACTGCTTGCTACTTGGTAAATAGGTCTCCTACATCAGCGCTTGTTGGAAAGACACCTATGGAGGTGTGGTTTGGTAAGAAGCCTTTAGTTGGACATCTTTGTATTTTTGGTTGTGAGGCATATGCACATGTGCCTAAAGAGAAACGGTCTAAATTGGAGAACAAGGTTGTTAGGTGTATTTTCATTGGCTATGGTGTTGGTGTGAAAGGATATAAGCTTTGGGATCCTGTGTCTGAAAAAGTGTTGTATAGAAGAAGTGTTATTTTCAGAGACCTAACACCTTCTCCCATTGTTCTATAGCTAGAAGAAACAAAAAAGAAAGAGGATGTGGTTTAGTTTCCTTCTACCCCTGAGAAGATTAAACCGACAGACCCTGTGAACCTGATGATGAGGAGAGCTCTAGTAGCTCTAAAAGTTCAGAAGAAGAAGTAGAACCTCAACCTCAGCCATTAAGGAGGTCTACACGAACAAGGAAGCAACCTGATAGGTTTGGTTATTCATTGCTTGATTATACTTGTGCTTTTGCTTTGCTTACTAACACTGATGAGCCTAGAACTGTGACAGAGGCTATGGGCATGAAAGATGTAGGTTCCTGGAAGGAGGCCATGGAAGATGAGATGGCTTCTTTGGAGAAGAATAAAACATGGGACTTGGTGCCTTTTCTTGAAGGACAGAAACTTGTTGAATGTAAATGGGTGTTCAAGAAGAAATTCAGTGCAAATGGCAGTGTTGAAAAGTACAAGGCCAGACTGGTTGCGAAGGGGTACTCACAAGTGGAGGGAATTGATTATGGTGAAATTTTCTCTCCCGTTGCAAAGCTGATATCTATTCGGTTCCTATTATCTCTTGCAGCAACTTATGACTTAGAGGTGGAGTAGATGGATGTGAAGACATCATTCCTTCATGGTGATTTAGAGGAAGAGATTTACATGTCACAACTAGAGCATTACATAGAGAAAGGAAAGAAAATTTGGTTTGCAAGTTGAAAAAGTCTTTGTATGGTTTGAAGCGGTCTCCTAGGATGTGGTACTTGAAGTTTGATGCTTTTGTGTTGTCAGTTAGATTTCTGAGATCAAAATTAGATCATTATTTGTATTATAAATTTGACAATGATCACATTCTCATTATTGCATTGTATGTTGATGATATGTTGTTAATTGGGAATGACAAGAATATGATTTCTGATTTGAAGTCTCAGTTGTTAGCACAGTTTGAGATGAAAAATCTAGGGGCAGCCAGGTACATTTTGGGAATGGAAATCAAAAGAGATAGAGCTAACATAAAACTTTGGTTAAGACAAAGTAAGTATGTGAAGATCGTGTTAGATAGGTTTAGCATGGTAGATTGTAGACCATTATGTGTTCCTATTTCTTTGGGGACAAAGTTATCTGTTAATGATTGTCCAAAATCTCCTTCTGAGGTGGAGGACATGAGAAGAGTACCTTATGCTAGTGTTGTTGGCAGTTTGATGTATGCCATGGTCTGCACAAGACCAGACATCGCCCAAGCAGTGGGAGTCCTTAGTCGATTTATGGCTAATCCTGGATGAGTACATTGGGATGCAGTAAAGTGAGTGTTCAGATATTTGAGGGGTACTTCTTAGTATTCCATATGTTATCATAGTAATCCTACAGGACCTCCACATTCAGTTTGTATTCGTGGATTCTAATTGGGCAGGTGACATTGACAGTAGGAGATCCACCAGTGCTTATGTGTTTACTATGTTCGGTGGTGCAATTAGTTGGATGAGTAAGCAACAACATGTGGTTGCTTTGTCCACGACAGACACTGAGTATATGGCAGCAACTCATGCTTGCAAGGAAGCCATTTGGCTTAAGAGATTGTGTTTAGATATTGGTGTTGATGCAGGACAAATTATGATTTGTTGTGATAGTTAGAGTGTGATTTGCCTAGCAAAGAATCCAACTTTCCATGCCAGAATAAAGCATATTGATGTATAGTTTCATTTTGTGCGAGACATGGTAGAGGATGGGAAGGTGAATTTGGAGAAGGTAGACACTTTGAAGAATGTTGTGGATGCATTGACAAAACTAGTGGGCACAGAGAAGTTCAGATGGTGTTCAGAGTCTATGGGCCTCTCAGCCTATAGCAGCTAAATCCTTACTTTTGTCATTCAACTTGAGAGGCAAGAAAGATGTATTAAAACAAGACTCCTTCCTTGCCTATTATTTTGGTTGGTTACTCATATAGCTAACTATTTTTATAAACCTCCTTCCTCACCTTTTTGTAAGCCATTCGAGTATGGGTAGAGAGTTAAGCTTTGTTTCCTATGTTTTAATATCAAATGAAAGGAGCTCATCAAATAAATAAGAGGCACTTTAAACAGAAAGAGAAAATAAAACAAAGCAACATATGTAGTTAGGGGGCACAACAAATAGCAGGCAGGCGTAGCAGTAATAAAAAAAATTATGAGCAGGTCAGTATGTGCAACACCTCTTCAGGGCGTAGCTAAGTCAAACAAAAGTGATATAATGTTTATTGTGGTTGTTTTTCCTTGTTTTTGTGGGGCCCATGACCTGAGTGGGGGGCGTGGCCTAGCCAAAGGGCATTGATTCCCTCTTAGAAGGTGTGGCCTCCATTGATGAGGCTCAACATTCTCATGGATCATCTTCTATTGGAAATTGTAGCCTTCCAACCACTCACAACCTCTCTCTATGGCCGTAAAACTCTGTTGCTTAGCTGAATCAAAGAGTAACTTCACCCCTGTTTTTGATTGTAGGATGAAACGTTAGCTCTCTTTTATTGCCTCATGGGGGATCGACTTAAAGATTTGAGGGCAGGTTTTATTTTACTTTTATTTTAATTATTTTTGTTTTGTGTAAATCAGTGGAAATCCACACTGTGAAACAGATGAGAGACATTGAGAACATTTGGAGATTTCTATTATTTAAAATGTCTTAGATTCTGGAAACTTGAAGCATTTAAATGTTTATTCAATCAACACATAGTCTAGAATATTCCTCATATGCATGTTCAAATAGTGAAGGAGTAGTATCGATTTTGGGAGCATCGAGTTCTTAGATGGTTTAATATTTTAATACTAAGCATATTTTGGTGTTATAAAACTATTGTTCCTAAACTTGTGCTATTTTCTTAGTTATGAATTACGTGGTTAAAAAGAAGTGCTTATAACTGGTTAATGTTTAGTAGTAAAACATGTATTGGTAACATAAGGTGTTGTCTTAAATTCTAAACTAGATCATATTAATGAATGTATATTTTTTTTAACAGTAGAAATTTTTCCTTGAATGGTTATGTATTAATTTATCATGTTGATTGCTCCATGCATGTACATATGACACTTTGATGTCTTGCCTTCTTATTTTGAGTACTATCTCATTGTATCAGAAATGTTAGTTTAGTGTGGATTAATGGAAGAATGTATTGCGGCTTGAGTGTGTTCCTCCCTCTTCTGAACTGCATTAAAACAAAATGAATAGTGCTTTGAAAAGAAAACAAAAGCTTTGTATGACATTAAATTTATTGATGTTCCTCGTAATGTCTTCGTTCCTTCTCCTGCTTGTGTGGGTTGTGAGTGTCCTTATGGTGAATTTTGGCATTGAAACTGTGCTTGTGTGTATGTGGTGCATTGAGTTTCTTTTGTCCTATTATTTCCCCTTGTTGATGTCTTGGGCGTGTGAGACTCATGTTTTATAATTATGTAGATGAACTTGATGTCCTCCTTAAGACCTTTGTTTTGTACGAGTTTGGCCTTGTTAGAAGTGGGTCCACGATCTCCTCTCTCCGTAGCTCAAGGGTTGCCTAGAGTGCCAATAGACATCTATTGTACTCGACGATGGAAATATGGTTGGGAGGTGGGCAACAACCTCCATTGGTCCCGTTTTGGCGATCTCTTGAAGACTTGGTGAGATCGTTGCTCTATGTCATCATGATGCACTCATGTTGTTCCCTGTACCGTTGGAGCACCTTGGTGGATGTTAATTATTGTTGTATGATTATGCGATGTAATTTTATAATTAGAGTATGATGCTTCCATGTTGGGAAGATAGCCTCCGCCTTGTAATTGTAGTACATTATCATTAGATTTAAAAATTGACTCTTTCTTTAAATAGGAAATCACTTCTTGTGTATGACCTTAATTATGCCTTATGGTTTAATCTGTATGTTCAAGTCCTTGTACATTCATTAATGATTCCATGCTATGTTTTAGAGTTGGATTCAAATCATTATGTCTGGAGAATTTTCTCAATACTCTTGTATGCTAGATTGATTAAAATTGTATCTCATCTACTTATGAATGGTTTAACTTAACTGGAGATGAATGATTGTTTTATTACTTCTTGTTGTAATGAGTAAAATTTTCAATGTTTATGTTGGTTTCCCTAGGTTTGCTCTTCCCTGATGAGGTTTCATAGTTGTCTCCTCCCATGATCTATTGGACTTATGGTCCTTTTGCCTTGAGCTTTGGTTGGTAATTACTTTCTCAGTTTTTAAGCTTCTCACTTTAATCTGTGCGGTTAGAAGTTCTTATAGAGGCTTTAAATTGTTATCTTGATCTAGGGTTTTTAAACTAGGGAATGCCTCGTGATGGAGACCTTCCCTTTTGGCAATGTATGATACGACGCCTAACCTATTAGGTTAACCCCCATTTTGATAGGACACAAAATGAGTTTTGTGTTCCTTGTCTTTGTAGACTTTAAACCTCTTTTCGTTGCGACACGATTAATGTGGTTTGCACTAGCAACAATGTTAAGGACGCTTGTTGTCAAGCATGCATGATGCATGCAAGGGGGTTGTAGTGTTGGGTTTAGAATTTTTTTGGTTTTTCGTGTCATGACCACATGGTGAATATGGGCATGACATATGGTTTTTGTGTCATGACCACATGGAAAATGTGGACATGACACTCGGTTCACCTCCATTGTTCTTCTCAATCTTGCATAGGAATGCAAGATATCAAAGGATGAATGTTGATTTCTCACTAATTCAACATCATAACATTGGCATGAAAGATGAATGAGAATGGAGGTTTGAGAGGAAATTCGACAGCACAAGGCTACTTGAATGGATCCCCCAAATGTTTTGGGTGAGGGTTGATTTATAGGAAATGAGTGACTTGAATGAATGGTTGAGATTGAATGTTGATTTGAACGATGTGGATGCTTGAGATTGAATAGGGTTTCCCACTCCGTGAGGAGTTGTAGTCATGTGATAAGTGTAGGGCTGACCTAATTTAAATAATGGAATTATTAAATTAGTGGGACATGTGAAGAGTATTAAATGAAAAATGTAGTATGTGACATGTGTTGGATTGTGGTGAAAGGTGAGGACTAATTCAAATATTTTATTTGAATTAGTTGGAAAGTGGGAGACAAAAATTAATTAAATAAATAGGATTTATTTAATTAATTGGCTAGTGGGGTAAATGGGATTAGTAGTGGGATTAGGAAAAAATGTCATATGATGTCTCTAGTAATGTGTTGACAAGGTGATGTTGCAAGACATGGACAATTTTAAGTGTCTACATTTTGCCCCTCTTTGAGATGATGTTGGACTAGAAGTAACATCATTTCAAAGAAGATATGGTATGGATAGAGGAAAAGGATGATGATGTAAATATAGGATGATGATGCCCCCTCGAAAGGATAGGTGGGTTGAACAAACATGGGTAGGCTCTCGAAATGAAATGGATTGGTCAAGGAAGAAAGATAAGGGAATGGATAGAAGAAATGAATGATGCGTTATGCTGTAATGAAGGTGACCAACCATGAAGTTTGATATAGCACTAGACGTTATGCACACCAAGGTATAAGGACCAAGGTGATGATGTGTCTTGTGCACCCAGTGTAATACAACCTTGTCTAAACATATGAGGAAGTAAACTTATAGCATTAATGTACTAATGAACAAAAGGTATGATATGACCTTAGATGCAAAGGATAGTGCAAAAAGCTATTCCAACATACACAAGATATGAATATTAGTTAGAATGATTGGAGATGTGATACAAATGCAAATGAAAATGATAACACACATAACCAAGCAAGAAAGCATGCATAAATGATGCCAAAAACAAACAAGGTATTGCCCCTATCAAGTTGTAAACCAATGATTGATTGATTGATGATTTTGTTTGGTTTCAGGAAATGAAACATGTTGTATAAGATGCCTGGTCTAGTTTTGACAATGCAACATCTTATATAAGACAATTGATATGACTGATTGACACTAGTGTTGTTGGCCATGCGAATCAACACCAGGATTTGATTAATTGATTGATTGATTGATTTGGTTTACATCAAGATTAGGATCAAGACCATTGATGTAATTGGATAATTTGACAAGATTGATTGACTTGATTGGTATGGATTAATGACTGACTTGCATTTGGATCATTGTTTGGATTTTTTGGATTTATATGATTTGATAAGGATGATTTGATTGAATCGACTTGAAGAATTGGATTGATTTGATTTGAATGGTGATTTTGCTGATTGGATTGATTAGAAGAAGCGATTTGATTTGAATGATGTGATGAATTGATTTGATTTGAAGAGTTTGATTCATTTGATTTGAAGAATGAAATTGGTGATTTGATTGGATGATGAATTGGATTGATTTTATTGCTTGGATTTTTGTTGGATATTTGATTTTTTGTATTTTTTGAATGTTTTAATTTTTTTGTGTTTTTTGAAATGTTTTGATTTTTTTGTATATTTGAAAATGTTTTATTTTTTTGGATTTTGAATGTTTTAATTTTTTTTTGGATTTTGAAAATGTTTTGATTTTTTGTTTTTTGAATGTTTTGGGATGTTAATGGATTACAATTTGGGTAGCTTTTGTGCTAGATACCAATGACAAGGGAAGACCAAGTCTAGATGCAAGGATGAAGGTAGGATGGGATGAATGGATAAAAGGGTGGGCAATAGGATGGAAGACTCATGATAGTTGAATGGATAAAAGGATAGGCTATGGAATGGAAAGATTGTGATAGATGGATGGGTGAATCATAAGGGAGCTAGGATGTGATCTCCAAAGACTATGTCACATAGGAATAACATGCCCCATTCTTGTTGTAATACTTAGGATTTTACATGACAAAGCTTATGACAATAGGACAATGATAGGATAATTTGGAAGGGATGAGGTATATCAAGAGATATCCAAAGCATTTGTCAACATTTTGCCCCCATATCTTTATCAAGATCAAAAGGAGGAAGGGAGAATGAATGGATTCAATGGGATAAGTATGTGAGTATAATGGCTAAGGATGGTAGGATGATATGGAAATGGTATGATGGGATAGATAGTTTGGATGAGACAATGTGCTCCCAAGTGTAAGTGATATGGAAGATCAACCTACACATGACACCTATTTGCCAGGTTTTCATCATAGGTACTTATCCAAGGTGCCACCAAGGTGGTTTTCACCATTGGATGAATGGATTTCTCTTTACTATTTTGATCTTTCTTTTCTTTTCTTTTTTTTAACTTATTTTATTTTAT
Organism: Cunninghamia lanceolata; assembly: GCA_027924645.1. Classification (NCBI taxonomy): domain Eukaryota; kingdom Viridiplantae; phylum Streptophyta; class Pinopsida; order Cupressales; family Cupressaceae; genus Cunninghamia; species Cunninghamia lanceolata. The sequence goes on along the minus strand of BSBN01000846.1, from coordinate 6,768,819 downwards.
TTTTTGATGGGAGAAGGTGAATATGGATATGAGCGACTCAAGTGTCTAGTACCATGAAATGTTATGGTCCCACTAGAGATGGATGTCATCGCACATGGACCATGTCAAGTCTCATTATGCCCATAGATGTTGGTAAAGGATTGCTTGAGAGGGAGATGGATTATGTGGGTGGTGGAATATGATGTGGATTATGTAGGGAAACATGCACAAGGATGGATGAGAGGTTTATCCAAAAGCATGGACCATAGAGAGGTGATGGGGGAGATATGTAGGATAATGGATGAAAGATGGGGAGATGGAGGTATGGAAAGGAATCGTGACCAACAACTGCACACACTGTGATAAACATTGGAGCTTTTGATTGGAAGGTGGTGTAGGAAGCAATGGACATGTTTGCTTATGGGATGGGTAATGTAGGAATTTAGGTACCCACATAGACTTAGGATTTTTATGATTTTTTCATTGCTTGTAGAATGAAGGAAATTGAGAATTTTGAGTGGAATGAGATTTTTGAGATTTTTGGATGGAAGAGGATTTTTGGGATTTTTGAGATGTGGATGCTTCATTTGACTTGCTTGCTTTTTTCTTAGGGACCCAAACCATTTTAGTTTTGGCCTTTTCTTTTGAAGGTATGGGATTAGGTGGATTTTTTAATGTACTTTGCTTTGATTTTTTGCATTGATGTCCTAAGGCATTAGGGCCTTTAGGATATTTAGCTATATGGAAGGAGGCATCCAAATTTTTATTTTTGAATCCCTTGGGACAGGTGGAAGATTCTTGTTTAGATGATGTGTGCATTTGTTGATCATGATTAGGAATGAATTTTTGGATAAATGGATAACTAGATTGGATGATAGGGCTATTAGGTGTTGGAAGAAGTGGAGGTAAATTTGATGGAGGGATATTAGAGTTGGAAGTAGTGGAGGTAAAGTGGATGGTGTAAGGTGTATGGTCACATGATTTTGACATTTGTAGGACAATGGGGGTGGAATGGCAACATATGTTTTAGGGTTATGTTAGGATTTATGATGGAAAGTGGTGGACTTAGGAGGAATGGAGGAAGTACCAACATCTTGAGATTGTTTTCCTTGGGGTGTATATCTAAGGCCATATGAGCGTGTAGGGACCTTGACATGAATGGGCTCCAAAATACCTTGTTCATGAAGGCCTAAGCCTTTACCTTGATAGTTCATTTTTTGGAGGATGTGATGGACAATGGGACTATGTGTGTTTGGAACACTAGACTTGAACTCATTATTGGATGGAGAAGGTGAAGTGATAGACAAAGGTTGTTATTGTCCTAAGGAGGAACATTCATGAATGAAGGTGGTAAAACCAATAGGATATGATGGTGGACTTGAAATGGTGTCGATAGTGGAAGAGGAAGGATCATTAGGATCTTGATTATCATTGTGCTCACTAAGATCCAAGATATTTGTTTGATCATCTATGTTTACGTGGGAGGCAAGTGTCTCATCAAGGGATATGGAAGTTGGTGTATCATGGATAGGTGGAGTGATAAGCTCTTGACTCTAGAATGCATAAAGTTGACTAAGAGGATTATCATGGTTTTCTTGATCATAGAGGGGCTCTTGATCATAAATGGGAGCTTGATCATAGATAGGATTAAGTGTGCTATGGATGGGATCATTTTGCTCATGGATAGGTTGAATGGAAGGGATTTGATCTTGAATAGAATGAGGGCTTGATGTTTCCACATGCTTAGGGTTAGGTTCTTAACATAACTCTTGACTTTCTTGAATGGAAGTGGAAGGCTCTTGATGGTCAATTGCATAGGAGCATGATGGAGGTTGACTTGGGCTCATGGGGGAGACTCTTTAATAGGATCAAGGGGTTGTTGACTACATGATGGAGTTGTAGGATTAGACATGGTGTTGGAAGGTTCCTTAGTAGGCTCAAGGATAGGAAATGGTTGACTCCTTGCTATTAGCCCTTGAATCACATCCTTTGTAGGTGTATGGGTAGGTGAATGATGTAATGGATTGGTGGATTTGGGTAACTCCATAGGTTTACTTTTGAAATGTTTGAATTTAGGGCATGAAGTTGATGGAGGATTAGATGATGGTGAGGGTAGTGAAGGGTTTGATGTATTAGAAGGTGGAGAAAAAAATGGATTAGGACTAGGAGAATATTATGATGTTGGTATAGACATTTGATTGGATGGTGGTATAATATACTTATAGGTCCCACAAGCTAGAGTGGTGTTACCCTTGTCAACGACAACATTAGAACTTGAAGGCACTTGATCTTGTTTCAAGGGGTGACTTATCCTCACATATTCTTGTTTGGATGTGACTTGATATGAATGTTGGTTGACATGGAAAGAAGTGGGATAAGTTGATGTAGGATTGACATGATAAGTGGATGGATTAGGTTGGTATGAAGTGGAGGGGGATGACACATAGGATTGAGGTGGACTTTGTTGATGTTGAGGTTGTGTTTGGGATTGACAAGTGGCTACGAATTGTTGGATTTTGACTAGGAGTTGTTGTATTGGATGTGATTGATTTTGTTGAAGTGGTTGGATGATGTCTTGTAGCTGTTGTATGGTTTGTTGGTCTAGGGGTTGTGGCATTTGGTGAAGTGTTTAGATGATGGATTGGAGATGTGGTGCACTATGACCTTGTTCTCTAATGTTGGCATGAAGTTAAACACGTCTTTGCATCTTCATATTTCATCATGCTCCTCAAGGTATGCAACATGATTCTTGACATTATTTGATTAGGAGGATGGTCCCATCTAAGTATAAGATTAGGTCTTGCATTGGTCTCATCATTAGGATTAGAAGAAAGGCCTCCTCGAAGTATAAGGTTGGGCTTAGGATTAGGCGTAGGCTTGCTAAGGATCAAGACCATTTTGACTAGTGATTGACTAGGACAATGATGATGATGTGGAGTGATTAGGATATGATTAGGATTGATTGGATAATTGGAATGATTAGGATATGATTAGAATGATTAAAGTTTTGATTAGGATGAAATGACAAGGATGATTAGGGTTTTGATTAGGATGAAGTGACAAAGATGAATGTGTTGGCAAGAATGTTTAGGGTGATGTGTTTGTGTTGATGTCTTGACTTAGGTAATGTTTTTGCAAACACAGTATATCAAATGTACATGCATGAATTCACACACAAAAGACACATAAGCAAGTTTTAATTTGAAATTTGAATGTGATGATTAAGAAATCACTTGAAAACACATCAACAATCCTAAGATTAGTCAAGTGGGTTTGGCCAAATAGGTCTTACTCTAGGATGCACAAGTTTGACTAAAGATGTCCCCAATATACTCAAGGTACGGAGGGCCCAATTATGTGAAATAAAAGCAAAATAATATCAAACAGCTGGGAGAAAGGGGTAACCCACCCTTGACCTTCACTTCCCCAAGGTATAGAGTTCTTGGGGGCTTAGCCCAAATGACAAGATTTTGACTTCCAAGAGGGTGTCTTTCGATTCACACCTCACTATTTAGACTTCGCCAGAACGCTAGAGTTGAGGTCATCCCTTGGAGTGGTGCATCTCCAAGAAAGCCTCCTAAAAGGGTGACAAAAGCAAATCTAGAGGGTGCTTTTGATCTCCAAGATCACCTTGCAGTGCTAGGAGAGAGCATACACATGCACACTAGATTCACACTCACAATGTATATTCCCCTTAAAATTTGAAATGTGTGGTGTGAAATTGAATGGATGAAAGGTGTTTTTGATTCTCAAGATCACAAGAAGCGCATGAGAAGAGCATACACACCTCTAATCACACTCAAGTTCACCAAAAAATGCAAGCACTTGTTCTTTTTAATCCAAAGCTAAAATGTGTGATGGAAGACACTAGTTCATTCTAAGCCTGATTTTGATGTGTGAATGCAAACAAGAGTTCATTTTGGAGCCCAAATCCAAAGATGATAGTAAATAAGTTGATTCATTTTAATGCCCAAATTGAAGTGTGAGAAAAACAAGATTGATTGATGAAATGAAAGACAAGGGAATAGAATGAATGCACCTAGAAATTTTTCTTCCAAATTTGTTGTTGTAACTGATATAAATGTTGCTACATCCCCATGTGATCACCTAGAAGCCACAAAAACCAAGAAAGAACAAGTAAACTTGCAAACTAAGGCGTTATGCAAAAAATGAAGAATCTGATGAAATCTAATTCAAATGAATAGTTACATCATAATAAATAGCATGAACAAAAACTAGATGAAATTCTATGCAATTTGAAAAAAAAATCCTGAAAATTGGATGAAATTTGCAAGAGATATGTACGTTTGAAGTTGCAAAAGGGAGTTGACTTTGACTAGAAAAAAGTTGATGAAAATGGTATAGTCACCTGATAACGACCACACCACAGCATAGCTGGGCGAACCATCTTTGGAACGCTGCAATTCGTGAAATTTCGCTCCGTATGCAAAAGTTATGGAAAAAAGAAAAATAATGCCCTTCTAGGGTATGAGGAGGTGAAATGTAGGGCCTGGCAATTTGACCAAACCGCTAGCTGTCTAAGGCACAATTGTCACATTAGGCGGTTAGCTATTTGCAGTTAAGTTTGGCGGTTAAGCTTTAGTCAGGCCCCTAGTCGCCCATTTGACTAGGGGCTACAACAAGGAAAAAATAAAAAAACAAAATTTAAATTTAAAAGGGATGGTGACCGACAGAGCCAACTCTGAGGTCATAAGTGACAGCAAGCTTAAGTGAAACGTGTGCCAAGGGAGCCAAAACCTAGTGGTTAAGGCTTGGAAGCAAGCATGAGGGTGACAGTCCAGGATGGAGGATGATAACTACACGGCAGAGGTTGGAGGTAAGGCAGAGCAGAGAGGTGACCAGGAGATCGGGTAACAGGGTTTAGCGGCGATGGAGCGGAGCTAGGGTTTAACAAGGGAAGCAGCGATGTTAGGAACGATGGCGGGAGGTCATGGCATGTGCAATGAGGATTTTTTTCGAAGAGGGTGGCGACTTAGGGTGCTGACAGAGTGGATCAGCGGGGGAGAAGAGGCACAACAGAGGTGACCTCTGTAGAGAACAATGGAGACGGGGAACTGAGGAACTCGACCCAGCCACAGGGATGTTGACTGAGATGCCTAAAGGTGGCAACGGGTTTAAATGCAAGCGGCAGAGGATTTAGGTGATGGAAATTAGGGTTTTAGTGCAGGGGCCTAGGGTTTTAGAGAGTTGATCAAGGTTTTTGATGGCGGCTAGGGTTTGTAAATAGAAAACTAGGTCGACCAGAATCTGCAAATTCACCGATCACCTTCAAATTCAACCTGCAAAAAAAATTGAAAACCCATGAATATGAAAACATTAATAGGTAGGGAGTAAAGGGGGGACCTGTACAGTACGGACTCGTATGGATCCGTACTGTATGGTTCTGCAACTAAAAAAAATTCAAAAATTTTTGCAATGAGCAAAATATATCAAGTTTTATGTTGTTTTTCGCCTGCAAGGCCTCCTAGATGCAATGACGAGGTTTTTTTTAGGCTAGGAGATTCATGTCATGTTCACCAAATGTATTAGGGGAAAATCAGGGCTCAATCATAAACAACAATCTTTAAACCCTAACAACATAATGGAGTACAAAATGAACATAGAAATCAAAGCATAAACAACAATATCTAAACTCCTAAGTCAAACTTGATTCACCTCCATTTCTCTTCTTAATCTTGCATAGGAATGCAAGATATCGAAGGATGAATGTTGATTGCTCACTAATTCAGCAGCATAACATTGGCATGAAAGATGAATGAGAATGGAGATCCTAGAGGAAATTCAATAACATGAGGCTACTTGAAGAATTGATCCCCCAAATGGCTTGGGTGAGGGTTGATTTATAGGAAATGAGTGATTTGAATGAATGGCTGAGATTGAATGTTGATTTGAACGATGTGGACGGTTGAGGTTGAATAGGGTTTCCCACTCCATGAGGAGTTGTAGTCATGTGACAAGTGTAGGGCTGACCTAATTTAAATAATGGAATTATTAAATTAGTGGGACATGTGAAGAGTATTAAATGAAAAATGTAGTATGTGACATGTGTTGGATTGTGGTGAAAGGTGAGGACTAATTCAAATATTTTATTTGAATTAGTTGGAAAGTGGGAGAGGGAAATTAATTAAATAAATAATATTTATTTAATTAATTGGCTAGTGGGGTAAATGGGATTAGGAGTGGGATTAGGACAAAATGTCATATGATGTCTCTAGTAATGTGTCGACAAGGTGATGTTGCAAGACATGGACAATTTTAAGTGTCTACAGTGTGAGTAGAGGAAGTTTGTTTCAATCCATCATACAAGAGTACAAAAAAGAACACAAGTACAACCCCCCTTTTACTCAATCAATGAGATCACCCCCCAACAAAAAATGATTGTGGGACTTTATAGTCAGTCCAATTACAATTGCCGAAAGCCAAAACAACAAAGTGGTCTTTGATTTTGGTACAATGCAAAAGCCAAGATTAGGCTAGATCTAAAACTACAATTTTTGAGTAAAACTGGATCAAACTGATAATAGATCTAGAAAGTACTCAAAAAATCATGCACTTTCAAAAAAATTACCAAAAAATGTTACTGTATGAACCTGAACAAAGCATTTGAAGTTCTAAAAACGGGAACTATTTCGGTACATGTGAGAGAAACTACAATTTCTAGAAAAACCAGACACTGAAACCAAAATCTAATTCCGCCACTATTATAATTTAAATAGTTAAATAATATGAATTATTCACACAAGGGTAAACCAGATAGGTAATAACCCTATTCACACCAACAATAATTCCACTTAGTCATGATGTTGTATCAAAGAGGGGCAAAATAAAGACGCTTGAATTTGTCCTAGTACAACCTTACTCTAAATTAACTAAATGATCAAATTATTTAGTTAATTTACCCCATCTAATGACTCCCATACACTAATTAAATAATCTTATTAGTTAATTAGCCATTTTCCCTCTCGCACACTAATTAAATAATCTTATTATTTAATTAGGCATTTTCCCTCTCACACATAATTAAATAATTTTATTATTTGGTTATCCTCTTCTTTGCCTCACATGGCTAAAGCTATATTCCCTTCACCTTGTCTCCACCTTTTCCAAGATTAAAGGGGACACATATTGCATTGTAATGTCCCCTTCTCAAGCTTAGTCATCTTATGTGGATTATCCTTTTGTGGCATTGAGCTCAGTTTGCAAAGAGTTTCACGGTGACGCTTTCAAAAGTGTTTTTGGACATTTGATCCACACTCCACATTTCTTGGAGCTATCTATTTTTAGAAAGTCATCGTTTCGGCACCGACTTAGTCCTTTGGCATTAGTAACATCTTGGTACACTCAATTTCAATATTTGATGCCTTAGTAGTGCTTTCTACAAGATAGGTGGATTATTTTAAATAAATGCTTAAGTTATAAAGTTTTAATTAAAAAGCGAGCTTAAGTGTTTATTTAAAAATAAAGTGGCTTAGACCCCTTTTGAGATGGGCACCCATGTTGGAAGAAAGAAATGATTTATAAAATAAAGTTTATTTCTCCAATGAGGGCATTGGGTTTTGGGGGGAAATATAAAAAGGTATTCTTTGAGATTTGCATATGCAAAGATTTTATGATATTGTTATGTTGTTAGACTGAACTTTGGTTCTTCCAAGAACTTCTTGAGGATGAAAAACCCTCATGAGAAATATCATCCATGGTGGTGAAGATCTTCCCTGGGTGATTGTTGATAGATTCTCTTAGGACCTGAGAAAACCAAGTTCCCAAAAATGCATTATTTGCTTAAATCCATAAAAAAAACCTAACTTGTGCCTTTGTTCCTTAAACCCATCATTTATATCCAATTTGAGATTATTTTCCATGGGTTCCCTTCATAAAAAATTTAAGTAAAAATCCCACCAAGTCATTGTGTTTTCCTTCCTTTGAAATTTTTTCTAAGTGTTGGTCTTTATTGTCTTTGTCGGTGAATTGATTGGTTCACGAACTGTTGATTTCGCTGACTAAAGTTCCTTAGGTTCGGTATTTGGTCAATTTGTCGATGAGGCAAAAAGTGAAAGAATGTGAAGTCTTTTTTGGTGAACTTGTTAGTTTGTGAACCTGCAAGTTCGCCGACGGCCTGAATCAGCGACTAGGAAGTGGAAGATTTTCTAAGGCGGGAAGGAAAGAAAAAGGAGAGAAAATGAAGTCTTTTGTCAGCAAATTTTTGGTTCGCAAACTTGAAAGTTCGTCGACTAGAGTATTTTCTGATGGAGAGAAAGAGAAAAGAAGATGAAGGAAGAAAAAGACAAGTCTTCATCGAAAAAAGGGTGAGTTCATGAACTGTTAGGTTCACTGATGATAAATTTTGCTGATGGGGCAAAGCACCAATGAAGAGAAGTGAAGAGAAAAGAAACAAAGGTGCCTTTGTCACTAAAAGGGATGGTTTGTGAACCATATGGTTCGCCAACAAAGAAAACTACCGAAAAAGGGAGAGGAAAGAATGAAGAGGCAAACAAAGAAGATAAAAAGATGAAATGGATGGTTCATTGATAAGGCAAAAAGGCCGATGGATGAAGACAGAGCACCAAGGAAGAAAAAGAAAGATTGTGTAGAGGTTCACAATAGATGAAATTCACCAGTAAAAGGCAAAGTGAATATCAAAAGTAAAAATCAAATGAAAATTAAATATTATGTAAGGCGCGATATAAATGAATAGTTTAAAATATTTTAAATGTGAATGAATAGTTTAAAATATTTTAAACTTGTTTTGAAATATTTTAAAGTAATTGTAAAGGCTTTACACGAGCATTTTGGTAGGTTTGTATTTCAAATTCCCATCTACTCCTTGCCACCACGAATGCAAAATTGAAAAGGATGAACAAGTTGGTGGCCAAGTATGTGGAATTGGTTGCAGGAATTTATGGAAGTTGGTGAGAGTTAATGTTGGTGCAGGTGGGCAGATGATTACTGCCCATTTGCTGCATTAACTTTACCCCTATATATGCATGTTTCAGAGATGTTCTAAAGGGGATTCTTTGTTGTTGGTTGGAGGTTGTGCAGGTCTAGTAATGTTTCTAGGGCTCCAAATCACGCCATTTCCTGTTACAAAGAAGTAATGAGGTGGTGAAATAGATGAAAGATAGTGTGCTATAGGGGTTGTGCAGAGAATATCTCCATGATCATTTGTATGTATTTAGGGTTTTCCTCTTATCACATTTGCTGATAAGTTTGTATTGGGCATTTGAAAATGTGATAGCATTTTAAAAATATTACAAGCTTTGTAATTGTCATATATTCTTTGCATTTGATTACATGCAGTTGGTTTCTGGATTACTAAGTATGTTTGAAGCACAAAACTTGCAATCTAATACAATGTTTGCTTAGATCAAATTTTCTCTATTTCCTTCCATTGTTTTCTTTTATGTCACCTATGACTCCATAGCCTAGTTGGATTGGCACCGGTCTTGGCTCCACCAGACCAATCTCATATCATTTAAAACAAACATTTACTAGTGGTTTAGGGGAAAAACCATCACTCCTATGCATGCATATTTGCATAGTTTGTATCAATTATATAGGGGTTTTATGACAACTAGTTGTTCTTGGTTCAGTGACAGTCTTTGGGGCCAAGACAATGAGTTGGGTTTGGTTGTCCATTTGTTTTTAGTTGTTCATCTGGTTTTGAAATCAATACTTATTAAGGTATACCCCTTGGAATATCTCTCCAGAGTTTAGTTGAGCTCCAAGTGCAGGGGATGAAACCCACTCCTATACTGTTGACCTTCAACCCTCAATGTTATGTTGATGGATCAATTATGCTTGCATGACAACATCCTTGGCCTTGTGAGTGTGATTCCATCCTAGGAAGTTGAGCTATGGCTTTGGGACCCAACAGATTCATCCTGAGTCTATCCTTGTGCTTCACTGTTGAAGGATTCGAGTTTGCACAGAAGGGTTTCGATTTGGAAAATATTGAAGATTCTGTAAATAGTATTTTGAGATTCAATGAAGGGTTTTAGTGTAGATTTTCAAAAGACTTAAGGTAGATCAAAAACCTCCTATGTTGGTCATACCATTCCCCAAAAAGGCCGTATAATTGTTGCATGAGGGACATGAGGTTTTAGGCCAAAACACATAGTTTTTGGGTATTCAAGTCACTCAAACGTTGGCACCATAGTCTTAAAAATATAGGTGTTTCACATTAACAAGGTGGAGAACTTGCATTTGGAGCTATTAGAACCTGATTTCTAGACATTTGTATTGTTGTACTAGACTTTATATCAGACTTGTAGTAAATAATAGTTATGGGTATGTTTAAATATTGATATAATGTTGATTTAACCTTATGGGTATTGTTATTTTGTATGCTATAATGATGTTCAAACATTGTTACCAGACCTGTACATTATTGTAGCACATGGGTATTTCAAAATATTGAACTTTTCATGATTTATCCATCTAGGTATGTGTAGAAACTATTATATTTTGCTGCACTCACATGTTTGACACTGAGAACACACTATAACAACATTTTGGCTTCATGGATGTGATGTGTTTATGAGTTTTCTGATATTCTATGTTAGTTGTTTCATTATATTTCAAAAAAATTAGGGTATGTTGTTACATGCATAGTTACAACAAATTGATATATTCCCTCAACCATTCCCAAGAATAAAGGATGGTTGCAACAAATTCCTATGCAATCCTAGCCCTTCATTTTTAACAAGTTCAATCTTGACCCTTCATCCTCTCCTCAATCCTAGGAAAGTCCTCTTATTTATCCACCACCATTGATCTTTTCACCTCATCTCCACTATTATTTTTTCCCTCAAAAATCTATAAATAGGAGCTTCATGCTCTCATTTAACATCCACTTTTTCATGCTAGCCATATGCTGTCAAAATAGTAGTCATTTGTGCAAGGAACGTCCACATCCTAAATCATTTGGATCAAATCTACTTTCAACAATAGAAATTTGTGGTAAAACTTTCTTTATTTGCTTTGTTTAATTTCCATTTTGTTAGCCCCATTCTTGACCTGGCCAATTTTTAATTTTCCAGAGCACCCTGAACACTTTAGCTTGCCAAATCACAAAAATAATTAATTTTCAAAATCTATAAAAGTTGGTGCAAAATCCTTTTATGTACTTGACCCCAACCTCATTGTATCCGACGTTGCCAGTTTTTATGCCTAAATTCCTCACCATTTGAAATATTTTAAAGTTCTAAGTTTATAGCCAGCAATTCATGAATGATGTTAATTTTTGAATTTTCTGCATCTAGAGACAAAACAATTTTTGGGTTTTTGTTCTTAGGGGCCTAATCATTATTCTGTCCAAATTTCACAAAAAAGGAGTTTCCAGCTAAAAGTTATGGGGTTTTCTATTCTCAACTTAGAATATAAAAGTTGCAAAGTCTTAATATGTGCCAATTACATTGCCTAAGGTTATAAGACTTTATTAAAGTTACCTTTTATTTATCGGAGATATTAAAAGATTTTGGGGCCTTAGGTGTCGGCAGTTTATGAGGTTCTTAAACCTTATATATCACCACTTCAAAAGTGCCCATTCCTGACTTCCTTTGCAGTCGGTATTTTTAAAGGTTCAAGAACTTATTTTATTCCCGATTGACTATTGGTCGGGCAGTTTTTGGGTTCAAGAACCATTATTTTCACCGACAGGCCTCTTCTCAATAGCATTCTCCATAACTAAGCTACCGTGCAATCAGAATCTACATGAGCGATCGATGTAGTGAAGAAGATGATCACAACTAGACATGTATGCAAAATGTGGAAGACAAAGTCTGCGAACAGTTTGATAGAATGCTACAAAACAGATATAATATCACGAGATGCACTGATTACAGGATATGCACCAAATAGATTTGTTGAATTGGCTTTAGAAAATTTCAAGAAAATGCAATTGGTGGGTGTAACGCCAAGTTCCATAACACTTTCCTAGCATCCTTCATTGCCAGTGTCAAAATGAGAGATTTCAAATCGATTATGGCATCCATCAGAGCATGATGAAAAGGGGGTTTTGTCAGGAAATTCACAAAGGAGACCTAATGAAAAGGTTTTAGAAACCAATGCATTTAGCAGGTGTAAAACTCAACTCCACAATTCTTGTCTATCCTCCTACCTGTGCACCAAATAGGGAGCTTTGGAGTAAGAGACAAAGTCTGTGAACTATATGAAAAATGCCTCCAAGGAATGTCATCCCTTGGAGTGAAATGATTACAGGATTATAGTGTCACATCAAAAGGACAGCTTCATCCAAACGGATTTGAATTTTTTGAAACAAATCATTATCCGTTCCAGATGAAGAATACACTGGCAAGGTCACAAACATCTTTGACAATGTGTATGCAACAGTAAATCTCATGCAATACTTAAAAATGTGAAGATCATTTTTAGAGAATTGAGTTGAAGGTCCGAAGGTTCGTGATTTTGAAGTATGGTTAAATCCAAACAACACTTCCTCATATACATTACCAACTCATTCAAGAATAAACATTGGCGTTAATATTACTTCTAGAAAATGCAGATTGAATATTGTTTCTAAAATGAGCATCATTTTACAAAGACGTGTCTGTTCTAACTGTCCGAGCAGGTGTCTGTGTTTCCTCCAAGCTTATACCAAATGTCGAGTCGTTCATGTGCTTTTACCTGTGTTTTGAAGCTCAGAATGTCACCTAAATTTAGACTTGGCTATGCACTCCTCAATACAAGGATGTACAACACTGGAAGATCTAGCTTGAATTCTAGAATGGGATTTAGATGGTTTGTTGGAGAAAGTGTGGGAATACCTAGATTTAACTCGAATATATACAAAGGCTAAGGGGCTTAATCTTGATTACGAAGATCCTATCTTTGCATTCACAAAGATGTGCTTAAAGCAGTTTAAGTATGCATTGGTATGGGGTTCTAGTGTAAAGCATGAATCACAAAAAGTTTGAAAAACTCTATTGCCGACATAAAATACTAATATTCAAAACAACATATGTCATAGGTATAAAGTTTTGAAGGTTTGTTTTTAATTGGAATCTTGGGAAGTTGAAAAGTTTCTCAGAAATAAAAGATAATTTAATTATCAAGAATCAGTTACGAAGCTAAGAAGCGGTTACGGGAGGGGAACGGTCTCCCAAAGTTCTATTTATTTCTAAAGAAGGGGATCTTTTTTTTCGGTTGTTCGAGGAAGGAGAAGGAGTTTATTTTCCTTTTCAAACACAATTTGTTGTACAGAGATTTTGAGTCTGTGAACTCATGATTTTTGCATTGGAGAAATAAAATAGATTTTTTAAATATGTGAATTTGTTAATGTTTCTTTTGATTGCAAATGTCTTGTGTGTCTTTGTAATCATTCTTCAATGCATTGTCTATTATATCAGATTGTGTATGTGTTTATGTTCGAATCTGTGAATTCTAATTAACTCATCTATTGGAAAGGTATGTTGTTCATTCTTTTTTCATTATCATTTGTGGGTGTGGAATGGATGATCTATGCATCATTTATTTGCACTTTCTTTACTCTAGTTAATCAATCGTGTTTGTGTCATTGTTGTGCACATTCGTTAGTCTTCATTTTTTGCTTTCTGGTCAAAAGCAAACATTGTTCACATTCATTGCATATCATCAGAAGGTAGTTGTGCCTTGTAAAATAAGCAGAGAGTCATTGCAAATATCATTGCAATTGACTTAACTGTTGGTTCGGTTGTCATTTGTGTGGGCAAGGGAATACAGATTTAAGTGACAAATTTGTATACCAACAGATTTTTGGCGACTCTGCTGGGGAAAGAATCGAAGTGCCATTGTCTTCTTTTCTTAGAAATCTAAAGGTACCTCTTTGAGAATGGAGGTTGGTGACTCTGTAATATGGAACCTGCTCAGAAAATATTTTTGGTAGAAGATTCAGTCAGTCTTTTTCTAAATCTGCATTATGGCATTACTTTCACTCTAGCCATGGTGCGCTCATTTTGGGCCTTTATCTCTACCACAATATTCAGACTTACCTGCAGGTTGAAGAAAGCATTTTCTGAAGTTTAATGGAGAAGATTCACAAGTTGCAGATGATCATATTTGGGCCTTCATCATAGCCTGTGGAGTTTTGGGAGTAAAAGAGGAAAATGTCTTCGTCCGACTATTTTTTGAATCTCTCATTGGAGATGTTGCAATTTGGTTTCAATCTTTAAAAGATGGATGTATCACTAATTGGGACATCATGAAGTTTCTTGGAAGATTTAAACATGCAGTCAACGTATGTGCACTCATATCTCAAATTTTTAGCATTAAAAAGAAAGAAGACAAATTTGAAAGAGAGTTTGTGGAATGGTTCGATAGATGTTTAAAGAGGATTCCTCATAATATTCAAAAAAGTAAGGGAATACAGAGTTAAGTGACAAATCTATATACCAACATATTTGAATGCTCTATTTGAGGTTTGTGATAGTTTAGATTTGAAAGCATTCATTTTGCATTTGTTTTCTTAGTTTAAGTTTGAATTATTGCTTACATTTTCAATTGGTTGTTTTTATTTATAGAAAGGGAATTGAATTTTTGTTCATTGTTTAGAAGATGTTAAATCTTAGTTGAATTTAATTAATTAGTCTCATTTAATTACTTAATTGTATTGAATTACTATAGTGTAATTTAATTGATTAAGTGTATTTGATTAGTTGTTTGTTTTCAATTAATTAGTTAGTTTCATCCACTTAATCAATCAAAAATACAAAAATATTGCATGATCATTTAACCCACAAATAGAGTTAAATTAGTTCTCTCTACTTATTTCAAATAAGAAAATTAAATTTTCACTACAATTTTTTTATCATTGAAAATGGCTTTAGGGAGCCATACCCAAAAAGAAAATTATAACAGAAAAATATTATATTATCAGTTGCTCCAATGGAGGGCCATTTTATCAGTATTTCATTACATCATAAACCATATATCACTGTATATCCATCTACAACTACCTTCCTTATGCATACTTGATGAGGAGCGCGCAGTGGTAACATAGACAAAATCAAATTTTGTTTTCTGTCGGCAAGACTCCACTTACTGGCCACCGATACACCTCGATCGGTCAGATAATTGTCGATCGGAATGACTTTCTTAAGTCTCTCCATGATCAAACTTACGTCGATATGACCACAAAACTTCCTTCGCCGAGACTTACTTCTATCGATGAAGTCTTCTATCCTTCAGCCGATGCCCCGATGCCTTAACCGACATCCCTTTTTGTCTTAACCATGACTGTGTCGGTATGACTCACTTCTATCAGAAAAACTTTGAACTTGTCTCCCAATGTCTTAGTCACTCCGATGTGAGGTTCAACACTATTTGCCTATTAGCAAGAAAATCACCATCGGTCATCTTCGAACTCGTCACTCTGACATCTCAACTCTTCCTGATGGGTGACTCTACGCTTCTTGCCTATCGACAAGAAAAGTGCTATTGGTTACTTTAGATTCTATTTCGCCGATACACCGATCACTCCAGTGTCACTTTTGACTTTCACTTGTCAGCAAGACAATTACTATCGGCCACGTTAGAATTTGCTTCATCGATACGCCAATGACTTTTGTCTTCAGTGAGACTCTTCTCGTCGGCGAGCACTTACAAACTCTGGCCGATGCGCCGATACTCTTGACTCCATTTGACTTCAGCGAAAACTCAATTCTGAGTCCTAGCGATACGCCGATGCACAATTTTCTTTCTCCCTCTTCAACTGAACCCTAACACATGGAGATGCTAGGTCACCCTACTATGCAAAACATTTTATCTGGATCCTCTGCACTGTCGAACACAAAAACAAAATAGAAAACAAAAATAAATACTTGTACAATGAAGCCATTCCACTAATTTCGACATAAATCATACTAGTGGAATGCTTTACGACGACATACTGCAACAATGGAAAGCATAGAAAGGATAGAAATCTACAGTTATACAAATTGTAGTTACAGGGAACATAAATCAAATTGATAGAACAGAATAGTTTTATTTCTCCTTAGAACAATACACACTCACATTCACACACTTCTCCTTCCTCCCTCTTCGATAGTTCCTTCTTCTGGTTGTTATCAACTCAACCTGTCAGCAGTTGGAAAACCAACCGATGCAAATAGTTGGGAGACCAACTGATCCAAAATGGCTTCAAACTGTCCTACTGCCCTGTTTTGGCACTATGTGATTACAATATGACAAATGTGTCCTAAGTCACTTGGGACTTACAAAATTGGTTTTAGGTCTTGAAGAACCTAGATACAAACTGAAATGATAAGCATTGGTCAAATAGACCTTATTACAACACAAAACATGATTTTCTAGATGCTCCTGCATCGGTACTATTCCTGGCCTTTAACAAAATGCCAAGCCTTCTACCTAATTACATACAATGCCCTTATAATCAAAACAGGACATCAACTATATGTCGAGACTATTTAGCTGCTACCTGCACCGTCAAGATTGCCTCCCTCCATGCCATCGCCACCTTCTACTGTCGAGCTTGACCCCATGACTGCATCCGTCTAATCCACCTCCCCACTAGGCTGAATCCACAACACCTCTTTTAGGAAACCAATCCCCTAATTAGCCACCCGCCTCCAATTTGCTTCATTCCTGCCAACCACTGGAATAATGAATGGTATCGACAAGCCTGAGTATGTAAGAATGATTTGCGGCCATCTCCTAGCTCTCAGATGAGGACCCAGACCCATAATAGCCTCCTCAATTATATTCAGCATCCCCCCTCCATCCTTCTTTGACAAGAATGTTAACCATTGTTTTGATCACCTGCTTCTCTTCTCCAACGTCAAGCAAGGCTGCTAAAAAACATGAAAGCAATAGTAGAGTTGACTCAGTATCAAAGGTCTGCCTCCAAAAAATGTCCCCTAAAACCATATTGATGGCATGAAGCACTGCCCCAAACCTCGACCGAAAGACTTTCTTTAACCTTTGCTCTATTACTTTCCCTAACAATGCTACTTGCCTTCTTCGAGCTCTCAGACAAATTGTGGTGTTCATTATGGCTTACTGTTTGTAAAATGTCCCTTGTTGGATTTAAAAGACCCCCAAAGATCACCCACAAAGTAAGCGATCCTCACTCAGCTACCATCATTCCTTAACAATTTGTCCTTTGCCGTCCTCTCTCCTTGCCAAATCATAATTACACTTGAGTTGCTTCACATGCTTAGCCCTCTCGATCTCCTGCCACAGGTCCACATCATCTTCCTTGGCGCAAAGTATGACTTCACCAACAACCATGTTGATTGCCTTGTTGGCCAGCAAGTCAGCTAACCTACTCCCTTCCCTAAACACACGACCGATAGAAAAGTCCTCAAGCCTCCTCAATGCTTCCCAAATCAGCCCCACAAATTTATTTAATTTCCAATTCAAGGTCCCCTTTTTTTTAATTGCATCAATTTGAATAGTTGAGTCTCCCTCCACAACAACCTTTTTCACTTCATTTTTTTTCAAGTTTGTAATCCTAAGAGGGTAGCCTCTATTTCGGCCTCGTTATTATTGGAAATATGTAGCCATGGAGACAAATTCCTCATAACCCAATAAGAGATTCAATGTGCAATAAACCAAAAATCCACATGCAAAAGAAATAGACAATCATACCATCAATGGTGACACAAGATATACCCTAGGAAAACCCTCATAGAGGGAAAAACCTAGCCTCCAAAAGGATGCATCTCTCATGTATTATTCAACAATAATCAACAAATATATGCAGAGATAACCTCTGAAACATCAAGCTCTCTCTACCTGCAATCCATGTGAACATGATGTAACCATACCTCCCATGCCATGCTTCAAACCCTCACACAGCTAACCTGTAAGAGAAGCTACAACCCAGCCAACAAGCCAAATGGCTAACTCCAACCAACCTCTACAACTACCCTTGTGTTTGCTTTTATAGACATAAGCTCACACAAATACAACATGTGGTATTGTAATACTATTTTCCCCAAAACCATGTGTCTATAAAACCATTGACCCCACATTTGATTATTGGTAGTAAGTTTTCTCAATTAATCAAATAATTACAAATAAAGTAATTAACCCAATGTTACATACAATGATTACAAGTGGCATCCAAATAAATATCCAATTTGGATAAACACATCGCATGATGCACCACAATTAAATATTTATTTTACATAATAAAATAATACCAATGTTATGCAAGGTGTACAACACACTTCCAACAGTTATTAGTACCTCTAGGGAGCTTCTTTGCTGCTAAGTTAATAATCTTCCCAAACTAATCCCGTACCACACATCATGCCCCTAACTTTCCTGGGTTTCATATGGAAGCCCCATCGAAATTGACCTTGTACCAATCTGCCCTCAGGGGTACATATCTTGTGTCTCCCCTAATTCTTTCCTTCGGATTAACCTGAGCAATCCCATGAACGGGGAAATTTTCACTTTAATTAAGTAATGTTCTTTTAGATTTTAATTATATAGAAAGCATTCTTCTTTTTCTAGATTAATTTATTTTTCTATTTCAATTAAATATTAAAATATAGAAAAATACATTAAAAAACATTCAAATAAACACAAAATTCCAAAAAACAATAGAAATCCAAAAAAATCAACAATCACATTCTTCAACAGCATTCAACATTACTTGTCACATCCCTAATTTATGACTATATTTTACTTTTTACTTATAAGTAATTAGTAGGTAATTTTCACATGATTTAATGATTTGACGTTTTGAGAAGATGTCAGGATAAATCAAACTATTTCATGAGTTTGAATTTAAATGTTCAGAAATAGACATGTGATTATATGTTATCGTGATTATTCATTCATGATGTATATGAAGTAACTAATGATGCACTTAATCTCAGTTTGGTTGATTGTAAGTGTAACCAGGAAAATAGGTTTTCCATCCTCCAAGAAAGGAGAGGGAGAATATCATCGGAGAGAAGTGAATAGACATATGGAAAGAATAGTTTGGTGCCATCTAAGTCTTGTGTTTGTTCAGTTTTGTGAACCTATGAGATTGGTAAGTTGAGTTTGACTTTCTTAACCTTTGATGGTTCTCGATTCATCAATAGTCAATTTGACGTCAAATTCCTCTACATTAGGTTATGTCGTATAACCTAGATAGGATGTTATGACCATCGTTAAGATGTAGTCAATAGTTGTTATTTCTACAAGAAGAGAATATAGAGTAAATATTCAAAAGTAGATATATACTTGTGATAGTGGTTAACTAGCTCTGTTTTTTATTATTTCCTTTATGGTATCCTATTTGGTTATTTTATGTTGCCAGTTGTGTTATATTTGCAAGACAGAGAAGGGGGAGAATGTCTCGACCCCATTCTTGCAATACTATTTATTATGTAATTAAACAACGTAAGAATACGTTGTGCATGTCTCCTTTTTCAATGTTATATATATATATTTGTATGTGACCTTTTTGTGTTAAGGTCAATTAATGGTGTGGTTATTCGACCCATTTATTTTCTCAACTAATTGAAGTTAGTGGAGAAGTTTTGACCAAGTAATGAGTGGTCATAAAGACCATCATATCCACGACTTGAATGTTGTTGAAGAGATTTATGACAAGCATTTATAGTAAATAGTGGAACGCGGTTAAGGGCAGAGGCTTCATATAGCATCGCAGAATCTTCTCTGTTGGGATACGGAGACAAATGAACTACTAAGAGGAAGGACTTGTGAAGAGACATCGAAGAAGCTCGATTGCACGTTGTACTTTCAGGTTCTTTTCTTGTAAATATTATTTTGAGATGATAATTCCTTGATTGATGTCGGTTCTGTTGCTATAATTATCTGAGTTTTAGAACAGTTGAAAGTATATCATAATCTTTGAGTTATAAGTATTCGATACTTTATTATATCTTCTGTCATTTAAGCTCTCTCTCTCTCTCTCTCTCTCTCTCTCTCTCTATATATATATATATATATATATATATATATATATATATATATATATATATATATCGTTATGATTTCATAATTGAGAGTTATATTTAAATGTTGTTTCGGTATAGTCGACAACATATAGCTATCTTTGTGTTTGTAGACATTAAGAAGTTAGTAAAACTCTGTGCAATGAAGCCGTAAGTTTCCTAAGAACTCTGTGATCTGTAGAGTTAATACTTTCTTATATTTATCTATATTTTTGTATTCGAAGTTTTCAACTATCTCTATATTAGAGAACCATAGTTTGTCAATACATTTGCCTATAATATGATGCCGGTAGTCTTCACTATGTTTTCCTGTGAGAAGCCTTTAAACTGTCATATCTTGTGTATACCTGAGTGTTTGGTTTAAAACTTCTTGAAGGAGAGTTAACGGTTGAATGGTCGTTCTATTGTTTATTCTTAGATGTTTTCAATTTAGTCAAAACTCTGTTTCTAGAGAACAAGAATTCTTTATGATAAGATATTACCATTTTAAACATACTAGACGAGTGCAAGTTGTTAGGATATTGAAGCATTACCTGTGCAGATCGAAAGGCAATAAGTCACAGTAGGTTTTTCTAAACACAGTCAATTAACTTTTATTTAATTCAAACATCAGTTTGTAATAAGTAGAAGTATGCTCTATTCCAAAGTTGATGTAATCCTGTCAAGTATAACTTGTAGACAAAGTTAGGGAAGTAACTAGACCATGATTATACTTAGTAAGATTTGAATAATCTGGTTGTCTATATTTATCTTGTACTTAGAATAATGAGGGATACAAATGATGTTCTATTTATTTTTAAACCTAGTGGAACCTACCTTAGATGTCATTTTGAGCCTCTTGAGATTATTTTTCTAAGTCTTCCAGATTAAGACTAGAAGTTTGACAAAGATATTTTCTTTATCTTTTAACCCTTATTAGTTTCATTGTTTTTAACACTAGACTTCAAGGAAGGTTCTCTCTTATTCTAAAATTAGTTTAGTATGATTGGAATATCATTAGGAGAACTTGAAACTATGTTATCTTTTATATTAGCATATATGTGTATATTTAACTAGATTATGTATTACCATTATGCTTAGATGATGTTTTATCGTTCTTAATCTTAATCAATGAATGAGAGATGATAATTAAGTTCAAAGACATCATTACTTTACTATCCATTTAAACTTGAATCCTTGTCGGATTAAAGATAGAACTTAGTCAAGTATTTTATACTCTTATTAGTATTTATTGAGACTAGATATAGAAGAGGATAAACTTTATATAATATGATTTTTTATAAATGGTGATTTCGATCAAAGACCAAATAGTCAAGATTTGACAAGAGGTTATATTATTCACATTATTTTATAGATATAATTTTATTAGTTTTTAAAGGGTATTTTGATATTGCAATAGGAAAGTAAGAATCCTAGATTTTACCCCTAAGACTTTAGAAATCTTTAACTCTTAAGTTAAATATGATGATGGATTTGTCCATTGAATATCTTGGTTGACAGAATTAGGTCAAGAAATCATAAAAGACTAGAACACCTTGTTGTTAGACAGTCAATACTTATTCAAGTATGATTTCATTTGAGTAAATTGCGGATATATACAAAAAGAGACTCTAAAAAAAGATTGAATTATTCAAAATTGCATAACGTATGTATATCCTAGATAACAAATATTTCTAAGTTAGAGAGACTAAGAGATTGAGTAAAATTTAGACAATTATGTCTTGAATCAAACTGTAGGATGAGATAGTCTTCAAATTGAGTTAGAGGTGTGTGAACATATGAATACGCTTATTGCAAACATCTATTTATATTGAAACTTTGGCCAAAGTGATGCATTTGTCTTTGCATGCATTAGTCGGTTCACAGTGTCTAGATAATGTAACTGGTTAGTATGATCATACTTAGCTAGAAGATTGTCTATAGTGGTATGGTCGATTGTGTTATGTAGGACACAACACCAGGACTTAGATGGGAACTTGTTATATCCATATGTCTATACTCTTCATGAAGAGTAGAGCCACTTCCAGGAAGGAAGATGTGTAGGGGACCACCGGTCTGTGGTTGGAGGTAAATTACTCGGATGATGCTCTCCCTCTATAGCAGAAGACTTGCCAAGATTTGAACAATAGATGTCAAGATTTCAGAGACAATAATTTTTATGTAAAATTTCATGTTATGATTATGATGTAAAACTATTCTTTTGCCATGTGCAATATGATTGTAAATGTAAAGTGGAATGTTTTCACTATAAGTTATCTTTTGAATAAATTGAATTTCAAAGTTGAAAAATACTAAAAAAAGATGTGCTTTTATTTATTGATGTTTAGTAAATATAATGATAAAAAAAAATATTCCCTCTTGTATATCATTTTCTTTTACTTTCCTAGTAATTTGCGTGTGTAATTCCAAGTAATATGAGAAGGCATGTTACATATGGTATAAGAGCTAACCAGGTTCAACACATGGACCTTGGAGCTCATTACTTGAAAATTTATCAACATTGAGCAAATAGCTAATGTTTGAAATTGGTTTCATGCCAAAACGGCATGAAGAAGAGCCAAGAGAACTTCTAGAAAGTTTGTTCCCCAATGTTTGCCTAAGTTAGTTGTTAAGAAAGAACTTACCGAGGAGGTTGAACTCAAGGAGCATATTAATTATGCTTAGGGTGCATGGTTGGAGGATTCAAAGACTTTGGCTAATGCTCTTAAGTGTATACGACCAGAGAGGAAACAATGTATTAAGTTGGCCAAGAATCCTATTGTTTCTACTTGAGTAGTTAAACCAAATAAATCGTCTGCAAGACGCGACATGCCATTTGGATGTGGTCATGATGCTCTTGATTTAGGAAAAGAGGTGTTGGAGGAGTACTTGCATGTACATCCACCCTCTAAGTTTGTTTTATTATATTTCAATGGGGAAGAGGAACTTGGGGAATATCCATTAACCAACAGTGATATGTAGACTTGTCGTGTTAACTATCTAAATAAGCATGTAATTATACCTAGAATAAAATTATAATAAAGATGAGATTGTTACCTCAAATTAGAGTTTTTGTGCAAGATTTTATTGATGAATTTTGAATTAATGAGCTGCATTATTCTGAATTCTAATCTATAGTTTGATACAAATACCAGGTGTGATATAGAGTATCATCATGGTTCGAACTTGAACAACTTTGGAAGATAGTTAAGGAGAGTCAAATCCTTCTGAAAATCCTATGGCTAAGATGGATCATATATTGACCATGTTAAATGAAACCAAGAAAAGATTGGGAAACTTGGATCAGGAGGTTGGGGGAAGGTAAATCTAAAGTAAGAAATGAGGATTCACATCAAGGAGATGATGAAAATATCCATGAATCTAGTAATCATAGTGAGCCAAGAGTGAATGTTGATAAGACTAAGTCTCAAGAAGAGAAGAAAAGTAGACTGGCCTTTGAACTATCTAGGGATATGAAGAAAGTCACGCCACCCAAGTTCAATGGAACAGAAAGTGGTGATGCTACGGAAGCTTGGTTGATAGTGTAATGCCCTGTCATGTAACCCTAGAGTGCTAGACTAAAAGTGCAAAAGTTACAGAAATAATTTTTTTTTGAAAGCAAGATAGTGCAAAGTAGTAAGCAAACATATCATATTACACCGTAAAAACAAAATTATTCTAACAACCCTAGGGCAACATAACTGCATCAATGACATAAAATAAAACTACAGAAGCAATAACCATTACACTACTAAAACAGATACAAATAACTTCCACTGAAGCAGAATAGATTAATTACAGAGTCTCAATACAGGATTACATGATTACAAGATTATAAGACAGATCAGGCCAGTTTACAAAAGAATACATAAGAAAGCATACAACTTTGAAGGAGAAAAATGAACTGGAATTGGAACACCTCTACGCAGAACTCAAACCGTATCTCCAAAAAGGACCATTGGATAGCTCTTACCACCCAACCATGTGGAACCCTAAGGTCCACCCCTCTGAGCTAGGAGATAACGACGAGGATTCCACTAAGCTAAAGAAACAACCAACAACAGAATGACAACAGACATGAAACAACCAACCATATCAACAACACTACACAAGCCAAGATTTCACTCCAGAGGTACCATCAAGAACAATAGAACTGCATAAGGTGAGTGTCTTCGCATGGTCCTAGCATGGGTTACCCAGGCTATCTATCACTAGAAGCCGACCCCCATCTATGGTTACCCTGGCAGCCTCTCACTAGGCACCGGCCCCACCATGAATGCCACTCCCTTAGCGTTCTCAGGTCAAACATACATACCACAACATATAGGTATAAAAGTCACAAATCAGATCTGGGCCATAACACATGCCATTCACTAGTCCACAACAAGAAATCCATAATCCCTTCAAAATGAAGCAAAACCATTAAGAACCAAGTACTATATCCAAGGCCATTCCCCATTCATTACAGGGCATGAAATCCAAATACCCCATTACATTGTCATTCCACTATCTAGACCAAAGATCAAGACACCTCACCTCTGGAGTTAGGTACACCCAAAGATAAAGAAACCATAAACAGGCAAGGTCAACACTTCCACATTGACAACCAGTGGACATAACATCTCACAAGATCCCCTCTTCCCAACAAACCAACACATAGACAACAACTCCACCCAAGACAAACACAAGATCCATTACAAGCATATAGCTATGACCATAAGACTCCCAATTCCATCCTGAGAACACTTAAGGGATAAATCATCAGTAGTCATACCTTTGAGATTCCTTCTCAAAAACACCTCACCATCCAAAGGACCACACTAAAAAACCTTCAACAATAATTCAATCATAACCCCATAATTGCAACATATGATAAATTCAATCTTCAAGACAAAGCAACACCTCATATCTACTATAAAGGTTAGTATTCATATATGAATCCCTCGTTAACTATGTTTCTCAAACAACCATCTTGAAATGCAATCTATAACCTAACATGACTCCAATTATGCACATTATTAACATTGTTACCATCTTTATCAAGAGATAGCCCTATGGTCTATATAACATCATAATAATTGAGCATTTTCTTACATAGTCTCTAATTCCATCTATACTAACTTCAATTCAACCAATAACACTAAAACATTAAAATATTTCTCACATCATTATCTACAATTAAGGTAACACTGAGCCATTCTTATCTTATAAGTTGACAACTACACAATTCTATTTACATCATGTACAAATAAAGGTTTACTATTATTTCCATAATATATAACCTACACAAAACACATCTCTACTCTATGATGGGATATCTATAACTCTAATGACATATAAATATTTTGGTAGATTAAATTTTTATCTTACTAAGGTAAGTCTTGATAGGTCCTCCGCTAAGGATTCTTACAAACTCCATCCCCAATTATCTAAGATTACCAACCTTATTGGTTCAACCATTAACTTACCTAAGACATAGCATGCTATCCAATAAGCTTGCATTAAAGAATGAGGAAAAAGAAACCCAATACAATTGCTTGATATGATGCAGGTAGAAGGTTTATCCTTGTTGCATGTTATTAAAAGCAAGAACAACCACTTAGTTATACTATATACCTAGCTAGAGAAGATAATGTTCGTATAAGCTTTATATAATGGTAAACTAGAAACCTCATACATTATTAAGAAAGATGAACAATTATTATTTAAAACTACTTATTAATCTAAGCAAAGAATAATTCTTTACATCACTAAACTAAGTCATCTATTCTATAACTAAAATAGAAGAGCATAAGGAACTAATAAAAACTATACTTCCTTCTAAACACGCTTTAGTTCAAAATAGAAAGAAACATGACAATACTGATCCTATTAGGTGTTTCCCCAAAATAAAACCAGATTTATTAATTTTACACTAATAATATTATCTTCTTCAAAATACATGCTATTTAATTTCAAAAGGTGACTTCACATTTAACCAGCTACCTCCATTGATCTTGAAACACTTAGAACTGCTCGTTATTTTATGCAAAATTGGCAGTGGTGGGATTCTATCTTATTTATCATATAAGGATGAAGATATAATATATAACTCAAGGCTAAACAGTTACAACATGGATTCATTGCTACAGCCTTCGAAGCTTTTAACAAACGGAATTGGTTATATAAATAAATAAAGAAGTCTGATCACTACCAACCAAATCTTAATATATGGAAAACTGTGCAATGATGAAATAAAGGGTTTAAGTCAGTTTACAAAGGCAGACGTGCACAGCTGTTTGGATAGAGAAAGAGTTGATTAAAGAGGTATGAGACTAAAATAATGAAAAAAAATAACAGAGACTGATGCAATTATGCACAATGGAATATAAGAACAAAACAATTCAATAGAGGATATATTTGCTAAGTCCAATGACTCATAAGAAGAAGGTAGATTCATTATAGGTGCTCAAATGAAGGAGGAACCAAGCTGGTGGTTATAAGAACAAATAGATGTACATAGAACCAGAGACCATTTTAACAGGCGGAGGAAAATTAACAGACAGGGCACACGAACTAATTGACAGGCCGCCTCAAAGTGAGTAATATTGTGAGATAAATATATGATAAGGATTTAGCCAGGATGCTCTCAAAGTCTGAATTCTAACATTGTAAGTATTGCTTGAGTTCTAGATGCGCACAGCTGAGTAGATCTAATAGATGAGAGCTGTACATATTTCAATCACATTTGTAAATTCAACACAAAAAAAATGGATAAATTGACTAGGAAGATGAAGCGGTGAGATATTTAAAGAAGTTGTGCAAAATCATGAAAGATTTTGTTTCCGCCATGGAGATAAGTCAACAAATTTAACATTTCAACTAAGAATCGATGCCTCAGAAGAGATCTAAAGCAGATTGTCATTATCTAAGTTTATGTTTATAAGATAACAAAAGGGGGGGTCTGGCTTTGTCTAAGGATAAACAATAAGCAGATCCTAAACCTACGCCATCAACCTCCCTACCAACGCTATGATAAGAGCTCGAATAGAAGTATAACGAATATAGAAGTTTTGTCAATTGTTGTGCTGACCCAGTTAGACATGCAAATAAGATGAGGGAGTGGGTAAATATGCCAAAGGGATGCTTTCTCAGTATTGCAACGATTGTAGGATATGCACCAACAACCTATACTATATTTCTGCCCTCAGTTTTTCACTGGAAGTCTAAGTTATAAGTTTTTAGACATTCCCGAGTAGTCTATGACAGAGGAGGTAGAGGAGTACACAAACAGCTAGAAGACTTCGCTCCCAGTAAAGGGATCAACCCAGCTTAGAGGCCACGATGTAAGAAATGGATTTG
The DNA here is from genome assembly GCA_027924645.1 of Cunninghamia lanceolata. Classification (NCBI taxonomy): domain Eukaryota; kingdom Viridiplantae; phylum Streptophyta; class Pinopsida; order Cupressales; family Cupressaceae; genus Cunninghamia; species Cunninghamia lanceolata. The sequence continues at coordinate 6,741,568 of BSBN01000846.1, read as the reverse complement.
TTTACAGGCTTAAGAAACTTTTGAACAGATGCAACTGGCAGTGTAGAGTCAAATTCCACAACCTTTGCCAGCATCCTCCCTGCCTGTGTCAAACTGGGAGCTTTCGCAACAAGGTATGGACATACATCAAGCATAGAGGAAGGACAAATTTCATCACACGTTGAAGTTGCAAATGTCCCAATGCACATGTATGAAAAATGTAGAAGCTCACACAAAGCACATAAATTGTTTGACAAAATGCCTCAAGAAACGTGGTATCACAAATGCAATTTGTGGGTGTGGGCGAAATGCAAGCCTAGATCTGCAATTTAAACGGTTATGTGGGTTGCTGTAATGGAATCTAAGGGACCACCTCAGCACTTGGACTATTCTACAAAACATGTATGATCGTAATTTGATGGAGGGAATGACAGCAAACGGCCACGAATAGGTGAAAAGGGAGATGGATTCCAAAAATCTTTGGCTTTAGTCGATGGATTCCAAGAAATGCACAAGGATTTCAGATAGAACCGAATAAAATCTCTCCTTTCATATGATACGATATTTTAAAAATTTTGAATGCGTTTTATAGCAAAAATGCCTAAATGCAACTATACAACTGTCGAATTTAAACCCTGGCTCCAATGGCTTCAACAACAACAGGTGCGCCCCTCCAATTGATCTCCGGAGACACAGGAGGGTTTTCATTACTATACTGAAGTTTATGCATTTTAATACAGGAACAGAAATGGTAAAAAAAACTATTGAGTTTCTTCGTTCAACTAAAGAAAGAAAATGAATTACAATGAAGGAAAAACCAAACATACCTTTCAAAAAGAATGTAGGGAAGGCTTAACAAATATTGCAAATTGCCAGTTCTTTTGCGATGCGAACAGGGAAATGGCATCCTTTGAAGTCCACATTTGGATGCGATTGTAGGATAATGGGCATTTTCCCAAAGCATTGTTAGGGGCATGTAACCAAATGAAATTCGCAGGTTAACTCCTGTTAGAAAACTTCCCCCAAAATCTTTCTCTCCCCCCAATGGTCCTTTCTGCCTGCCCTTATCTCCCCCCTTTTTCCCATACACCTACGTGCAAGAGAAAACCATGAGCTTCTCACAGCTATCCCTTCCAAAATAACAGGTGTCCACAATAAACCCCATCTTAATAAACAGAGGACAACAAGAATAGCAACTGTCAGCCAGAATGGGCGGTGGAGGATGCTGTGTGTCTTGGAACAGCATCGTTTTCCTTCCCCAGACAAGACTCCCAATTTTTATTCTATCATTCTACCAAAAGGTCAAATGATGGAACCAAGTACTGAAAACTGATCATATAAAAAGAAGATAAACATTTAAGAAAGAAACTAACGTATCCTTGTAAAGTTCACCAAAATCTTTTAACTATTTTCTTGATCTTCTAATATGAATAGAGGAGAGTTGAAAATTAATGGAAATAATTTATTTGATGTAGAAGGTTATGTTGGATCTCATTCGTTTAGAGTTGCAAAAGTAAAAGAAAGCTAAACAGATGTTCAAAATAATTCTAAGAGTTTCTATATTACTTCTCCCAAGATGTTTGATTTCTCTAGTCCTTCTATTTCCGAGAGAGGTTATCCATATGCTTTTCTTGTGAAAAAAAAAAACTAATAAAAATATAAGGAAGCATGCTATTCGAAAGAGAAAGGGGACCAACTTATATCCAATGCAGGAGATGCCAGACCACATCAGAGTTTGACCCAAAAGGATGGACTAACAAATATTATACCGCTAAGTGGTGCAAATCGAGAACTACACCTCAAACTTAAGGATTAATTACTATACCAAGTGGCAAGCCTGAAAATTAATCATTTACTGAACCAGGTTTTAAGAGTGGAAGTGCTACATGCAAATTATGCAAGTGTGAATTGACTAGAATAATGTCTAATAATAAAACCATAACGAAGATACACGCAGTTTATAATGACATGCATATAATAACGAAGGATATATGTAGCTTATAATGAAGTATTCGACAGGCATATACGAAATTTTGTAACAACATGCATGCAAGATGTGGAAGCACAGACAAGGCATCTGAACTACTCAATAGGATGCAATAGATAGGAAACATCTAATGGATACCATTCTAACACAAGTCAACACCGCTCAATCCCACTAAGTACCCGTAACTCCAATTTTACCACATAATCACTTTTTGGATAGCAGATTATAATTCTCACCTATTATAACATTTAACCAAGGTGTCATCCAAAACTTTTAAGCTAATTCATCAATTATCTAATAAACAAAATAGGAGCATTATTACTAACCACTAATCCATTAGAGAATCTTCCATCCACACAGGAGAATAATTTTAACATTATAAAATACGACTTGACTAACATTACGACACAACCTGACCCATCATCACAAGACAAGGACTAAGTATCCCAACACGACTCAAGACCACAACAGATGACAAGGACCAACTTAGTGGATTAGACCTCGTGTTACCTCCCATCACTAATATCCATTGGTGAAAGAACCCGCTCAAACCTGCTATATCAAGTGGAGTCAAGGTTCGGTACCTGCAGCCTGCATCCAAACAACTGATTAAATACGATAAAGCACGTAAATGTCAACACACAGAGTTAGAGAATTGCGGCGTAGCAGGATACTCGAAATGAGTAATGCTACACCGTCCCTGCTCTTGGATAAGATTATAATCTTAACATTCAGAAACAGATATCTACGAATCTAATAAAACATGTAAATAATAATCCATTACTAAACTTATTCAACACATCATAACTGAAGTACTCATAATGTCCTCTAACTCATAACAGATGTCTAATTATAGCAGTCAAATATCGTTCATCAGATAAACATAAATCATAACCTACAAATCAACTATCTCAAAACTGTATCAATGAAATGAACGGTTAACAACTGTCTCTGACTGACAGAGAGCACTGCAGAACAACCACCATCACAAGCTAACAACGAGGGGGCACTACAGATAGAGATGCAAAAATATTTCAAGATCTAAAATTACTCTAAGATAACCAAGGTCGTATGGGGTGCCTTTCAATTGGCAGGAGAAACATCCATGTGGTGGATGAATAAGAAGATGGAATTGGGGTTAAGTTCTTTAAGCTTAACCTGGGAGCAATTTGTGATCTTATTTCGCCAAAGGTGGTTACCACAGCTATTCTTTGACCAAAAGTTAACAGATTTCCAAAATCTAAGACAAGGGGATATGTTAGTGGTTGAATATTAGGAAAAATTCACCATCTCCTGAAATATGTGCCTCAATATTAGAAAGATGAAAGGTTTAGAATTAGGAAATTTATCATGGGTCTGAATGCCCAGATAGGTGGAGAAGTGGATGTGCATGGCCCTTCCACTATGGATCAAGTGTTGGAGAAGGCAATCAAGCAAGAGCAAATATTGAAGTCAATTTCTGCATATCATGAGAAGAATCACAAGAGGTTTAATAAGACACCAATCTCACAACCTTTCAAGAAAAGGAATGGTAAGCCAAATGTGGCTAAGAAAAGCAACAGGAGTTCTAGAAATAACAAGAACAGATCTAGGAATGAAAAAAAGAACAATGGAAATGTTCAAAGGAATGATAATAATTCAAGTAAACTTGTTGAGAAGCAAGGACATCCTAGAGGATGTTTCACTTGTGGTGGAGATCACTATGCAAACCAATGCCGAACTAAGAACCAGGGAGTTCAACAACGTGGTAATGCCATACCCACTCAACAAGCAACTTTTCAACAGAGGATCCATGTGGCTTTGTACAATTGCCAAGCGGAGTACCATATTACTCCCATTGAGACAACATGTACTTTTTTTGGAGTTCCTATTTCTATGTTGATTGATACTGGAGCAACTAAAAGTTTTATTTCTCCAGAGTATTAAGTAAATTTCCTAGAAGAGTTAGTTTTATGGCTAAACCTTGGTTAATAGAATACGCTAACCAAACTAGAGCTTGGGTGGAGCAATGCTTGTTTGAAGCTAAAATTGATCTTCCTAGTTTCTCGACTAAAGTGAATTTGTTTGTAGCCCCCCTAGGTTCCTATGATGTTATCTTCGGAATAAATTGGCTATGGAGGCATAGGGCCAATGTTAATTGTTTTGTAAAAATAGTGGAGTGTTTAGATGATGTAGGAAACAAAGTCTTTTTGCAATGCACTCAGAGAGAGATTAAGATTAGACCAATCTCTACTATGCAACTGAAGAGAGCTAGGTGAAAAGGTTGTGAACTTTTTGCAATTAAAATGGAGTAGGTAGAGGAAGATCCTAGTAAACAAAGTATATCTTTGGAAAACTACCCTTTCCTTAGAGATTTTTATACCTAGATTTAACTCGAATATATACAAAGGCTAAGGGGCTTAATCTTGATTACGAAGATCCTGTCTTTGCATTCACAAAGATGTGCTTAAAGCAGTTTAAGTATGCATTGGTATGGGGTTCTAGTGCAAAGCATGAATCACAAAAAGTTTGAAAAACTCTATTGCCGACATAAAATACTAATATTCAAAACAACATATGTCATAGGTATAAAGTTTTGAAGGTTTGTTTTTAATTGGAATCTTGGGAAGTTGAAAAGTTTCTCAGAAATAAAAGATAATTTAATTATCAAGAATCAGTTACGAAGCTAAGAAGCGGTTACGGGAGGGGAACGGTCTCCCAAAGTTCTATTTATTTCTAAAGAAGGGGATCTTTTTTTTCGGTTGTTCGAGGAAGGAGAAGGAGTTTATTTTCCTTTTCAAACACAATTTGTTGTACAGAGATTAAGATTAAGATTAGACCAATCTCTACTATGCAACTGAAGAGAGCTAGGTGAAAAGGTTGTGAACTTTTTGCAATTAAAATGGAGTAGGTAGAGGAAGATCCTAGTAAACAAAGTATATCTTTGGAAAACTACCCTTTCCTTAGAGATTTTTGGGATGTTTTCCTAGATGAATTTCTAGGGTTACCTCCGAAGAGAGCTTTCATTTTCTCAATCAATATTATACATGGATCAGAGCTGATTTCAAAAGCCCCATACCGTATGACTACTATGGAATTGATGGAATTGAAGGCTCATCTTCAAGAGCTTTTGGCTAAACGATTGATTAGACCCAGTGTTTCTCATTGGGGAGCCTTAGTGATCTTTATTAAAAAGAAGGACAGAACCTTATGCCTGTGTATAGACTATCGTATGCTTAACAAAGCAACGATAAAGAATAAGTATCCTTTATTGCGTATTGATGATCTTTTTTATCAGATGCATGGTGCATTAGTGTTTTCTAAGGTCAATGTGTGATATGGATACCATCAGCTAAGAATTAAAGATGAGGACATTCATAAGACAACTTTCAGAACTAGATATGGGCATTATGAGTTCATGGTTTTACCTTTTGGACTTATGAATGCTCCTGCTGCATTCATGAATTTGATGAACAGTATTTTATGGGATTGCTTGGATAAATTTGTTCTAGTGTTTCTAGATGACATTCTTATTTACTCTAAGAATTAGGAAGAGCACTTGTAATATATGCGGATAGTCTTGTAGCGGTTGAGAGAGCATAAACTGTTTGGGAAGCTTTCTAAGTCTACTTTCTTTCAAAGAGAGATATAGTACTTAGGGCACATTATATCATCTGAAGGAATATCTATAGACCCTGCAAATATAAAAGCTATACTCGAGTGGCTTGTGCCAAGAAATGTGCATGAAGTGCACAAGTTTCATGGGGTTAGTGGGATATGATAGGAAGTTTGTTTTGAACTTTTATATGTTTGCAAGCCCAATCACTTAGCTTCAGAGAATGTCAGGAGGCATTTGACCTGTTCAAAGAAAGGTTGACAACTGCTCCAATATTGAAATTTCCTGATCTGGAAAGTCAATTTGTTGTCATAAATGATGCCTCAGGAGAAGGTTTGGGTGGAGTGCTTATGCAAAATGGGCAAGTGGTAGCCTATGAATCTAGGAAGTTGAGATCATATGAGCAAATATACATGCAAATATACTATATATTATTTTGTTATGACTATTCATGTAAATATACTGTATATTATTTTGTTATGAAAGACATAACGATTACTTTGTGCAAGAAGGAATAAGGGAGATGTATGTGTCTAGGGGCAAAGTAAGAATGGTTGTAGATATTGTATTTGAGTTCTTGATGTCTTCATAGGCAGAGTAGTACTCTGATTAATTGTCCTCTTTGTCATAGAAGTTGGTACTTTCAATTTGTAGAGATTTGATGTGAATGCATAATGATCTTGAAGAGTTATTCTTTGAATAATGAGTGTAGAGTATGGTACTGTTTTTTAACAACTTCACAAAAGGGTGACTGAGTAAAAGAGTTATAGAACTCATCTATAACCTAGGATTTCATTGTAAACAAAGTAGTACTCTATATAACTTTATGTTTTGTGTTTGGAGTTGGTGCTCCTAGTTTGTGTAGAGTTGGTGTTCTTGATGTAGGAATTGGTGTTCCTATCAGGAGGCGATTAGTGAGATCTTTTCCTGTGAGGCATGAATGTAATCGGTGAGATTTTGGTCAGTGAGACCTAATAAAGAATTTGGTGAGGTTGGATAGTGGTTTTTCCCTATTTAGGGTTTTCCACTTTAAATACTTGTGTCATGGTTTCATATTTGTGATTCTATTGCTCTCTATATCTTTGGCATGTTAGTATTGATTGCTCTTTCAACTATTGGTTTGAACTAGTTTTATTAGATCACTGATTCACCCCCTCTCAGTGATCCATTGTATTCCAACAATTGGTATCAGAGCTGTAGGTTCCTTGCAAAAGTCTACTAGACTTGGGTCGATCTTGGTGGTGGAATATTATGGCTAAGAGTAAAAGAAATAAAGGAAGAAGAAATGCCGAGCAAAAAATTGTTTAACAAGTCCAAATCAAATCAAGTGATGTGTTGTTGCAAGAAACACCCTTGCCAATTGACACAAGATATGATATATTTGAAAGAGAAGATGATTTTGTAGTTGAGAATGTTGACAAAGGAGACCACATTGTGAGCGAATATGAACAGGAGTATGATGAAGATGAATGTGAAATTGATATTGAAGGTGAACTCATTTGTGCCCTAGATGAGATAAAGAAACTCAAAAAAGAGAACTAGAGATTAGAGGTACAACTTCAACAAGAAAAGGACTCCAAGGCCAAAGTACTTTCAGCCTTTGAAAAAGTAGAAAAACAAATCATGGATTTAAGGGTACAAGTTGAAGAATCAAACAAACTAATCATTAACCTAAAAACATATATTGAAGAGGCCAAAAGGATAGCAGATGTGATGAAGTCTGAATCTAAAGTCAAAACAATTGAATGCCAAAAACTAGAGGCAAAGATAGTGACTTGAAGAAAAGATTTGGAAAATCTCAAAGTTCAGTCAAAAAAATCAAAAGTTTGAAAATAACACCAGCAGGTTGAATGAGATGTTGAGTAAGCAAAAACATCATAAGGACACTGCTGGATTAGGCTATGAAAGAGGGCAAAGTTGTAAGGTCAGAGATGCTCCTAGGAAGAAGATAGATCTAAAATATCATTTAGCTACTCCTGAAACTGAAGACAAGAATAAGACAGAAGATAAGATTGTTGATAATGGATTTTTCAAGGTTATCAACAATGGAAGAAGAAGAACTATTAGGTGCACATGATCTCCACCTACCAGACAAAATCAATCTATAAAGTACAATTATTCCTTTCCTGGTTATTGTTATTCATGTAATGGCTATGGTCATAAGGCTACAAATTGTAGAATTACTCAGAGGAGAAGATTTGAATTTATGAGTAGGAACTCTTTTGCCTCAATAAGGAACACGGATCTAGTGTGTTATACTTGTAACAATTTTTCTCATAGGAGTTCTAATTGTAGAACAACTACTAGAAGATTTACAAACCCTATCTAAGGAAATGTTTTTGTTTCTCCAAGGGATATAAATGTAATTTGTTATAAATGTAACAAATTTGGGCATAGAGCATAGTTTTGTAAAGTTATTTGATGAAACCATCTAGAAACAAAAGGGTAGATACCTTGAGCAAGAAGAAGAAAGAGCCTATGAAAGTTTGGAGAAGAAAACTAGAGCAAAAGAAGGAAGAACCTAATCTTGTGCAAACTGTGCAAGAGACATCTTAAATTGCTTAAAGAGAAACATGAGGTTAGGGGGAGTTGACCATTGTCTTATCATTCAATCCCTTAGTGAAGACAAAGAGGGTGCTGTATAAAGTTAGACAACATTATGATGTAGATATTAGAATGATAGTGCAAACAAAATTAGGGCTTAGGATTTGCAAGATGTCATTTGATAACATGCAGAGGCATCTATAGGATGAGAATGACAATTCATGTTCATTGATACATGGACCTATAGACAAGTCTAAAATAGGGTATGTTGGGTTATCACAAAGAAAACATATGTCTAAGGCAGTGTAGGGTTCTAAACAAGGACTTGTAGTCCTTCACAAAGAGCATTGCAGAGCTAATCAAAAAGTCACAAGTTTAGAGACTGTAAAGGCAAATGATCAGTCAAGCCTATACAAAGCAAAGTGATGCATTGAAGTGGTGTCTCCATCTCCCTCAAAGGCAGTAAAATAATGCTCAAATGATAATTGGAGAAGTCCCAAAGAACTATCACAAAAGATGCAGAAAAGAAAGATACATTGAAGAGAGGACTGTTAGATATTCAATGACCTCAACAAGGTGTTTTGGAGTTTGTCAATTGTGTATATATACAATCCAAAACTACATATCTGCACGAGAACCCTGTTAAAAGTCTAGAGGCATACAATGAAGACCCTTATGTCTCAATGCTAGGGCAAGATGAAGTTCTCAAGTCACCACAAGGTCTGAGAAGTCATAGCAATGCACTGTCAGTTGTAGAATGGTTGCAGGGCTCACAAAAAATAGATTTGTTGAAAATACTTTTGGAACATTCAAGAAAATGCATTTGGCAAGTGTAAAATCAGACTCTGCAACTTTTGCCAACATTCTTATAATTTGTGCAGTGATTGGGAACCTTGGAATAGGGTATAGCATCCATCAAAGTATAAAGGGACTGTTGTCAAATGTTCTAGTTGCAAGTGCCCTGATAGACATGTATGTAAAATGTAGCAGATTAGACAAGGCACATGAACTCTGTGACAGAATACCTCAAAGAAATGTGGTCTAATGGGATGACATGTTTATCTTTGCTAGCATGTCTGCTTCTCTACTCAAATTGGAACTTTTCAAATGGATGTGGATAGTTATCAAAGCATAATTGACAGTGGCTTATTTTAAAAGATGTAATAGTTGTAAGTGTCTAAGGATTTGTGGTTGTGTGTACCACTGTATCTTGTCCTTGTTGTGATAGTATTGGAGTGGTCAGTGGTAGGAACTTGATAAAGGTTGGACAACACTTGAAGAGCTTCTTGAAACATGATAAAATCCCTTAGGCATTTGGTGTTGGTGCAATCCCTTGGACATAGCAATGAGACAGTAAAAAAAACAGACCATGTGACTTCTTTGCTTTTTTGGTATCATGCAAATGATTTGGTGACATAGTGATTACAACAAGACTTTGTAGCCTTGATAGTGATGTATCTGTATGATCATGGTATTTGGGACACTGTTTGTGATTTATGTTGATTATGAGTTGTGTGAGATGTTTGCATCAGTTTGCATCAGATTATCATGTTGACAATGATTAAAGGAGATAATGTTTTTATTGTTATCATTGACAAATGTTTTTGTTTGTAAAGTTGCATCAGTAGTCAGGAAGGATAGTATCAACCATACATTTTAGGGGGAGTAGAGTCTTTGACACACCATTTGCTTTGCTTTATTGTAGTAGTCAGAGATAGTTTTCTTTATTGAATACAGAGATGCTTTGTTGAAGATAGAAATAGTGGTTTCAGGGCAGAGGTGGCTGTGAAGCTGCTATTGTGAAGTTGTTACCGTGGTTTCAAGGTGACAAGATATCAATTTAGGTGACAGGATGACAATATGCCAGTGTTATACCTCTATATCATATCAAGCAACCATTGACTTGTATCACTGCATCAAACATCTGATAGTGATTTGCAGGGTTATTATCCAATGACTTTATAAGGACAACAGTTACGGGGAAGTAATCTTTATGATCTTCATAGGTTTGTGATCTCAATATGGTGATTGATGGTCCAAGCAATCTTTCATCTTTCAGTCCTTGTGTGTAGACAAGCTAACATTTCCTAGCTTTCCATGGCAATATACCTATTTTGTAGTTTTGCAGGGGGAGTATGCAATCCTTTGTCATTTGATGTCAAAAGGGGAGTGATTGATTTTATAGTTTGTGGAATTGGCATCAATGACAAAGGGGGAGTTTGTTGGCATGTTTTGTCATTGATGCAATTGATGTCAAGGGTTTGTCATTGATGTCAAAAGATGATGAAGTGACAGTTGGATTGATATGTTAGTAGTGAAGTGATGATGAGAGATGGGGTGAACTTGGAGTGCACTTAGTGGTAGATGTAACAGTGTTGTACTTTACTTTTGTTATTGTCATTGATGTGTATATCTTGGACAAGATTGATATTTGGACAGGATTGTTGTTACGTGTTGTTATTGTCATTGTTGTGATATATCTTATATCTTGGACATGATTGATGTTTGGATAGGATTGATGTTACTTGTTGTTATTGTCATTATTGTGATACATCTTGAACTTGTTGTTTGATTTGTTTATGCCCAGTTCTTATGATGGGTCTTGGAGGTTCTTAACAAGATCCTTGATGATAGACATACATCAGAAATGCAATGGACAACATACATCAGGAGAACATATCTTATGCAGTAAGGAGTAAGGCATACATCAAGGTTTTCTTGAATCCTTTTGCATAACATCAAAAGATCAGGTGTTAAGGTGTTTGTTGTTTGTAGAGTTCATCAGGTGTTTGTCATTGTTCATTTAGATATAGCGATGTCGATGTTGGAGTGATGTCAGTTGAGATGATCAGTTGTGCAATGGATTGATGGCAAGTGGCAGTATCATGCTTGTTTTCATGATACAATGAGGTCTACACCAAAAGTTATACATGAAATGATCATTTGGATGTTTCAAGTTTAAGGGTTTTGTCAATCTTTGAAGACCTAAATTTTTAAGTCTTTAAAACCCTAAAGCTCTCTAAAGTGAAGTGTCTCTTAAAGTTCAGAATGTCTTCATTATTTCACCTGCAACAAAGATGCTTAGTAGAGATCAAGGGTTCAACGTTAAAGAATTAAGGGTTTTGCATAATGTTTTTAAGACCTAACAACTATTATCTTGAAACCCTAAATGATATTATTTAAAACCCTAAGTATGACCTAAAACCTAAAATGCAAGTTATAAACTGCCTAAACATACGGGTTACTTTTTGTTTTATTTCGAGGTTGACTTGTTACAATAGGTTAAAGAGTCACTTAAGTGACTACTTAAGGGATCAAATACATGGGGCAACTGACCCCTCCTCCTAGCAGCTATCAGTTCCATCCAATGCACCTTCTCCCTTTGAGTGCTAAAGCTACATCAACGATGGTTATTTAATTTACCACGAGCACGAAAGGTCAAATCCACGGTGTTGATTTAAATTGATTTCAAGTTTCAACGGTTGACCTCCAAGGATAGGTATTGACGGGCATCTAGTTGTATTAGGTGAATGAAGTGGTTAGACAAGTTTTGTAACTATTTGTATCAATGATGGTTTTAGGGTTTTGATTAATAGTATCATGTAGTGTGATCGAGGATTTTTTGAAGAATTTTTTTTAGAGGTTTCTCAGGGAATGTAAAATATGACAAGAAATGTATTTTTGAATGGCAGATTTACATCAAGAAAACATTGTGTTTAGTGAATGAAAAATGCAGATGGAACAGAGAGGGACTAAATGATGAACTAAGAGTTATTGCAGGGTTTTTGCAGAGAATGATGTGTTCTGGTGTTTTAGAAGAATGTTGTGAACAAAACTTATTACATTGAACATGTAGATGACTGAAGACAATAAAGATAATGTAAGAATTTATAGAAAGTACATGCAACAATAAATAATGAGTCATTCATGAAATGTGTTTTGAAAGGGCTTCTTGATGTAATGATAGCATTTGTAGAGGATTGCTTTGTTGAACACTCATAATACTAAGAGGGGGGGGGGACGAATCAGTATTCTTTTAAACCATACACTCATTAAATCAGTAATTCATTTAACCATTCAACAACATTAAAGCAAATTAAACATAGCATAAACATCCATAAGGCATGAGACATGAACACCAAGATTTTTACGTGGAAAACCCAAAAAGGGAAAAACCACGGTGAGTGTTAGCTCACAATATATTATGTAGTAACAATACCAAATTACAAAGAGGCTCACTACCCAGGGCTTACTGCCTAAAATGCTCACTACAAAAAGGCTCACTGCCTAAAGAAAGATAAAAATGAAAGGGTGTCTCACTGCCAAAATGAACTGCTAGAATCACATCTACAAATGCATGATTATAGTTCCAATGATGCTAAAAAAACTGACTCAAAACTCTTCATCTTCCGCTGCTCTGCTACATTGCTCTATTCTTACATGAAAAACAAGATCTCTCTTCTTCTGCACTTATTGCTTTCACAAAATCACAATCTTTAGCATGTCACGCACACACATCATCATATTCACACACACATACACCAAACACTGAATTGGATCTCATATATATATATATTTGCAACACTTAGAATCTCCATATTAGGTCGGCCCATGAAGATGAAACTTGTATTCATGCTTTGAGTAGCGTGTCGGCCTAATTCTCTCACCAATATCCTTTGTGGACCAAAATAACCCTTGAAACACCTCATATGTCGACTTCAACTATAAAAATGACTTAGGATAAAGTTCTAATCAATAGAACTTACCACACATAAATCAAACTATCATGTCGGCCTCAAAGATAGACTGTTACTAACTCAGTCATTTTGTCAGACTACAACTTTCACTGTGGACCACAAGACCTGCTCAAAATCATATCAAAGACTCCTTAGACATCAAAGATCATACCTTCAGAACCGTAGAGCATAATATCAACATGCGGCAAAATACGGATTGCTAAAACATAGACTTTGTCATAGCTAGTCACTGTCAAACCATGTAGCGATACTCAATGTCTTATAATTGTCTTTCTAGTGGACCTAAGACTTCACAACTTTGGATTTAGACACTTCATACAAGTGTTTACAACACCTCAAAATTGCATAACTAAATATATAACACCAGAGGAATGCGGACCAAAACAAATGTGTGTTCTGCTTTAATTGGCATTGTATTATGTTCTGCTGGACTTAGGCCATTTGAAGATATACTTCCATAATTGATCAAAAGATAAACCTTTGGATATAAGATTATTTGAGAGTTAGGAACATCACACCAGAACCGCAATACCTGGTCTTCAACTGCAGACCAATGCCAATCCAAACACTGTCTTTGTACACTGCTAAAACTTAGCCATTGACATGACTAAGTCTTCTTTACTGGACCAAAATCTCTCTTCCAACCTTGTTCATTTTCTTGTTGCCATCAATGACAATACCTTCAAACATCAAGCTCAGCCAAATTGCCAACATGCTCTTGGTTTTGAAGGTAAATGAATATTCATGCAAATATATTGTATATTATTTTGTTATGAAAGACATGATGATTACTTTGTGCAAGAAGGAATAAGGGAGATGTATGTGTCTAGGGGGCAAAGTAAGAATGGGCAGATATTGTATTTGAGTTCTTGATGTCTTCATAGGCAGAGTAGTACTCTGATTAATTGCCCTCTTTGTCATAGAAGTTGGTACTCTAAGTTTGTAGAGATTTCATGTGAATGTATAATGATCTTGAAGAGTTATTCTTTGAATAATGAGTGTAGAGTATGGTACTTTTTTGAACAAATTCACAGAAGGGTGACTGAGTAAAAGAGTTATAGAACTCATCCATAACCTAGGATTTCATTGTAAACAGAGTAGTACTCTATATAACTTCATGTTTTTTGTTTGGAGTTGGTGCTCCTGGTTTGTGCAGTGTTGGTGTTCCTTTCGAGAGGTGATCAGTGAGATCTTTGCCAGTGAGGCATGAATGTAATCTGTGAGATTTTGGTCAGTGAGACCTAATAAAGAATTTGGTGAGGTTGGATAGTGGTTTTTCCCTATTTAGGGTTTTCCACTTTAAATACTTGTGTCATGGTTTCATATTTGTGATTCTATTGCTCTCTATATCTTTGGCATGTTAGTATTGATTGCTCTTTCAACTATTGGTTTGAACTAGTTTTATTAGATCATTGATTCAACCCCCCTCTCAGTGATCCATTGTATTCCAACAGATGGTTGGAATTGATGTTTGACTATGATTTTGAAATAAACTATATCAAGGGAAAAGAGAATCGTGTGGTGGATGCTCTAAGTTGATGGAGGCATATCTCGTCGATTATCTCTGTCCACTCCAACTTCAAGGATCTAGTTTTGTAGAATTTTGTAGGTGATGAATTTTATGAGCAAGTTAAGCAAGCTCTCTCTATGAATCCTCAAGATTCGAGGTATGAAGGGTTCTATTTTGAACCAGATGGACTTTTAAGATACAAAGGAAGGATGTATGTTCTAGATTTGACATGATTAAGAAATCTTGTATGGAAGGAAGTTCATTCCGCACCATATTCAGGTCATCTAGGAGTGACTAAACTCTTAGCTAATGTGAAGCCTCTTTATTTTTGGAAAGGAATGAAGAATGATGCAACAAGATTTGTACCTAGTTGCTTAGAATGCTAGATAATCAAGGCTGAGCATCAACATCCAACATGAATTTTGTATCCACATGATATTCCAGAATGGAAGTGGTAGGTTGTTAGTATGGATTTTGTGCAAGGTCTTCCAATGTCTCGAAATAGACATGATGTTATTTTAGTAGTGGTGGACAAACTCACCAAGGTAGCTCATTTTATACCTAGAAATTTAATAGATGGAGCACCAGTTATAGCTCACAAGTTTGTACATGAAGTGTTCAGGTTGCATGGAGTTCTTGAGAAGATTATCTCAAATAGGGATGCACACATGACTTCAAAGTTTTGGCAAACTTTGTTTTCAGTGCTAGGAACTCGACTCAATATAAGTTCAACTTATCACCCTGAGATAGATGGTCAGATAGAAAGGGTAAACCAAGTTCCAGAAGATTTGTTGTGAATGTATTGTATGGATAAGCAATACAAGTGGGTAGAGTACCTATCGCTTGCAGAGTTTTCTTATAACAACTCCTACAACTCTGCAATCAAGATGTCTCCATTTGAAGCATTGTATGGAAGAAGATGCTAAACTCCTATAAGATGGGATAAGCTAGAAGATAGGATAAGCATTGGTCCATAAATGTTGGCAAAAATGGAAGAACATGTTAAACAAATCAGAAAAAGATTAGTGGAAGCTAATGATAGACAAAAAAGTTATGATGATGCCAAACCTACACCAAGACAATTTTTAGTTGGAGAGAAAGTTCTTTTGAGGGTTAAACCTCAAAAAAGTTCCATAAAGTTTGGGAAGTCTTCCAAACTAGCTCCTACATATGTAGGACCCTTCGAAGTTCTCCAAGTGATCAATCCAGTTGCCTGCAAAATCACTTTACCACCAGCTCTTGCCAGGATGCATAATGTTTTTCATGTTTCATATTTGAAAAAGTATATAACAAGTGATAATCATATTCTTGATTGGATTTTTTTTGTAGGTGCAAGAACCAGGAGTGGTCATGATCGAGCCTCTCAAAGTGCTTGAAGTTCGCAAGCTCTGCTTGCGTAATAGAGAGGTTACTCAATGCAAGATCCAGTGGGACCAGTATACTGAGGACATTGCTACATGGGAAGATTATCATGATTTTCATCAAAGATTTCCTCATTTGTTTTATGCTTTTCAAAGTTGAATGAAAACTATATCATGTTATTAATTTTGATACATTGGATTGTCAAGGACAATGAATCTTATGGGGGGAGATATGTCACATCCCTAATTTATGAATATGTTTAACTTTTTACTTATAAGTAATTAGTAGGTAATTTTTCCATGATTTAATGATTTGACATTTTGAGAAGATGTCAGGATAAATCAAACGATTTCATGAGTTTGAATTTAAATGTTTAGAAATAGACATGTGATTATATGTTATCATGATTATTCATTCATGATGTATATGAAGTAATTAATGATGCACTAATCCCAGTTTGGTTGATTGTAAGTGTAATTAGGAAAATAGGTTTTCCACCCTCCAAGAAAAGAGAGGGAGAGTATCATTGGAGAGAAGTGAATAGACGTATGGAAATAACAATTTGTTGTCATCTAAGTCTCGTGTTTGTTTAGTTTTGTGAACCTGTGAGATTGGTAAGTTGAGTTCGACTTTATTGACCTTTGATGGTTTTTGATTTGACAGTAGTCGATTTGACATCAAATTCCTCTAGATTAGGTTTTGTCATATAACCTAGAAAGGATGTTACAACCATCGTCAAGATGTAATCGATAGTTGTTATTTCTATAAGAAGAGAATATAGAGTAAATATTCAAGAGTAGATATATACTTGTGATAGTGGTTAACTATCTATGTTTCCGATTATGATTCCTTTATGGTATTCTATTTGGTTATTTTATGTTGCCAATTGTGTTATATTTGCAAGACAGAGAAGGGGGAGAATGTCTCAACCTCATTCTTGCAATACTGTTTAGTGTGTAATTAAATAAAGTAAGAATATGTTGTGCATGTCTCTTTTTTCAATGGTGTGTGTGTGTGTGTGTGTGACCTTTTTGTGTTAAGGCCAATAAAGGGCATGGTTTTTTGACCCCTTTATTTTATCAACTAATCGAAGTTAGTGGAGAAGTTTTGTCTGGGTAATTTGAGTGGTCATCAAGACCATCATATCCATGACTTGCATGTTGTCGAAGAGATTTATGACAAGCATTTATAGTAAATAGTGGAACACAATTAAGGGCAGAGGCTCCATATAGCACTGTAGAGTCTTCTCTGTTGGGATATAGAGACATATGAATTACTAAGAGGAAGGACTTGTGAAGAGATGTTTGAGGATCTTGATTGCACATCATACTTTTAGGTTCTTTTCTTGTAAATATTATTTTGAGATGATAATTCCTTGATTGATGTCGGTTCTGTTGATAAAATTATTTGAGTTTTAGAATAGCCAAAAGTATATCATAACCTCTGAGTTTTAAGTATTTGATACTTTATTATTTCTTCTATGATTTAAGTACTCGACACACACACACACATATCTCGTTATGATTTCATAACTGAGAGTTATATTTATATTGTTGTTTCGGTATAGTCGACAACATATACCTATCTTTGTGTTTGTAGACATTAAGGATTTAGTAAAACTCTGTGCAATGAAGTTGTAAGTATTCAATACTTTATTATATCTTCTGTGATTTAAGTACTTGACACACACACACACACATATTTATAAATATCTCTCGTTATGATTTCATAACTGAGAGTTATATTTATATTGTTGTTTCAATATAGTTGACAACATATAGCTATCTCTGTGTTTGTAGACATTAAGAAGTTAGTAAAACTCTGTGCAGTGAAGCCATAAGTTTCCTAAGAACTCTGTGATCTGTAGAGTTAATACTTTCTTATATTAATCTATATTTTTGTAGTCAAAGTTTTCAGCTATCTCTGTGTTAGAGAACCATAGCTTGTCGTCTATACATTTGCCTATAATATGAAGCCGATAGTCTTCATTATGTTTTCCTGTGAGAAGCCTTTAAACTATTGTATCTTATGTATACTTGAGTGTTTGGTTTAAAACTTCTCAGTGGAGAGTTAAAGGCCGAATGGTTGTTCTATTACATTTATTCTTATATTTTTTTAGTTCAATCAAAACTCTGTTTTTGGAGAACAAGAATTCTCTATGATAAGATTATCATTTTAAACATACTAGACAAGTGCAGGCTGTTAGGATATTGAAGCATTACCCGTGCAGGCCGAAAGGCAATAAGTCACAGTAGTTTTTTCCAAACACAGTCAATTAACTTTTATAATTCAAACATCAATTTGTAATAAGTAGAAGTATGTTTTATTCCAAAGTTGATGTAACCTTGTCAAGTATAACTTGTAGACAAAGTTAGGGAAGTGATCAGACCATGATTAAACTTAGTAAGATTCAAATAATCTGGTTGTCTATATTTATCTTGTACTCAGAATAATGAGGAATACAAATGATGTTCTATTTCTTTTTAAACCTAGTGGAACCTACCTTAGATGCCATTTTGAGCCTCTTAAGATTATTGTTCTAAGTCTTCAAGATTAACTAGATTATGTATTACCATTATGCTTAGATGATGTCCTATCGTTCTTAATCTTAATCGATGAATGAGAGATGACAATTAAGTTCAAAAACATCATTACTTTACTATCCATTTAAACTCGAATCCTTATCGGATTAAAGATAGAACTTAGTCAAGTATTTGTACTCTTATCAGTATCTATTGAGACTAGATATAAAAGAGGATAAACTTTATATTGTATGATTTTTGATAAATGGTGATTTCGATCAAAGACCAAATAGTCAAGATTTGACAAGAGGTTATATTATTCACATTACATTATGGCTATAGTTTATTAATTTTTAAAGGGTATTTTGATATTGCAATAGGAAAGTAAGAATCCTAGATTTTACCCCTAAGAGTTTAGAAATCTTTAACTCTTAAGTTAAATATGATGATGGATTTGTCCATTGAATATCTTGGTTGACATAATTAGGTCGAGAAATCATAAAAGACTAGAACACCTTGTTGTTAGATAGTCAATACTTAATCAAGTATGATTTCATTTGAGTAGAGAGTAAATGACAGAAGTCATAGACCTTGATAAATTGCAGATATATGTAAAAAGAGACTCTTAGAAAATATTGAATTATTCAAATTTCATAATGTATGTATATCCTAGATAAGGAATATTTCTAAGTCAGAGAGACTAAAGGATTGAGTAAAATTTGGACAATTATGTCTTGAATCAAACTATAGGATGAGAGTCTTCAAATCAAGTTAGAGGTGTGCGAACGTATGGCCCTGCATTTATTGCAAACATCTATTTATATTAAAACTTTAGCCAAAGTGATGCATTTGTCTTTGCATGCATTAGTCGGTTCACAGTATCTAGATAACATAACTAGTCAGTATGATCATACTTAGCTAGAAGATTGCCTATAGTGGTATGGTCGATTGTGTTATGTAGGACACAACACTAGGACTCATATGGCAATTTGTTATATCCATATGTCTATACTCTTCGTGAAGGGTAGGGCCACTTCCAGGAAGGAAGATGTGCGGGGGACCATCGATCTGTGGTTGGAGGTAAAGCACTCGGATGACGCTCTCTGTAGCAGAAGACTTGCCAAGATTTGAATGACATATGTCAAGATTCTAGACCGTACTTTTAATGTAAAATTTCATGTTATGATTATGATGTAAAACTACTCTTTTGCCATGTGCAATATGATTGTAAATGTAAAGGGGAATGTTTTCACTATAAGTTATCTTTTGAAAAAATTGAGTTTCAAAGTTGAAAAATACTCACAAAAGATGTGCTTTTATTTATTGATGTTTAGTAAATATAATGAAAAAAAAAATTCCCTCTTGTATATCATTTTCTTTTACTTTCCTAGTAATTTGCGTGTGTAATTCCAAGTAATATGAGAAGGCATGTTACATTACTCAACATTTACAAACACACCCATCTATTTATGAGCATCAATGCAACATCCACCAAACTTTCTCGTTTTAGAATAACATGGGGTTCCATGGTCCTAGTTGGATATCACCTAAGGGTTGCAAGAGGAGGCATTCATTTCTACTAATGTGTTGCCTATTCTTATCAATTAGCTAGAAACATTATAAATGGACAAGAAAGAATTATCAAAAGGTCAACAACTCTAAGGCTCCTTGTTCCCCATGGGAGAAGGCATAAGTGACCCCCTCCTAGTCCACCTCTTGACCTTAGTTGACCACATATGTTTCTCCAATGAAACCCACCTAATCATTCGATCCAATGAAACCAACTTGTACCTTTTCCATTATATCCTTAGGTATTATCCACTAGTCAACAACCTTTGACTAATCACCCACTTAGTTCTGCTTTTAGTTTTCTACTACCTTATCCTTGTTAACCATTCCCACCACAACCATAAATTCCAGCACATCATCCACATAGTGGATTGACTTAGAATGGCCCTTAGAAGTCACATGCTAGATTTTAGGGTATACAACATCAAAGCGAGTCTCATGATGCATGCAAGGCACACCAAAATGAGTTTTAGGATGAAATGGATCCTTTTGTAGTCTACGATGTCGGGCGACTTGATTTTGGGTCTATAAGTGGCTTATAACATATGAGACTACCTCATACTCCCAATATGCAGGAGGCACCTAACTGTGCTTCTAATATGAGGCATACGTACCCTACTACCTACAGGATTTGAACCTGTGACCTCTCTTTCATGAGGGCAAGTTTTTCACCAGCAAGCCAACTCAAATGTCTCATAAACATTATTAAGAGAATGCACACCAAATTTACTAAATGATTCCTACTTTATATACTTCAAAATAAATTCTATTCAAATTTGATGGTTACATTTTAAATATATAATAAATGCTTTCAACTTCAACAATAAGAACTTCAGCTCTCAAATTCTTATTTCTGAAATTTTAAAATGCTCGCTCACGATTTGCCTAAATAATAGGCAGCTCGTGTGGATTTACTGTTACCCATTGAATCAATGTCTACACAAATGGAGGTTTCGAGGAAAATTATATTCAGACATTTTGTCAAACAACTAGTAGCCAATGAATGAATGAAGGCTTTTAATAACGTCCACGAGGCCAGACAGCTAACTCAGTCTTTCTCACCGCCTAACTTCTTATTAAGCTATTTTGGTTAATGACTAAAAGTGGTCAGTGGAAAGGAAATTTTTTCCTTAAATGTCAATATTTTTTGACATCAATGTAAAGATATACCTTTTTTTACTCTAAAAATCCTTTTAAAAAAAGGGAAATGATTTGTTATTGATTACTAGGTGAAGTTATTTATTCAGAATAAAATAATATAATAAAGGTAAAAGTGAAGGTTTAAATTGTTTCGTGATAAGAAAAAACATGACTTAAACTATTAGAAAAAACTTAGATTAACTTTGAATAAAATACATATACATCACCCTCATGTACAATATACTTAAGACCCAAAAAAAATTAGCTATTTTATATACTTTCAAAACAAATTCTATTAAAATTTGATGGGTACATTTTAAATATATAATAAATGGTTTCAACTTCAACAATAAGAACTTCAGCGCTAAAGTCCTTATTATTGAAGTTGAAAGCATTTACCATATATTTAAAATGTACCCATCAAATTTTAATAGAATTTATTTGGAAGTATATTAAATAGCTAATTTTTTTTTGTCCTAAGTATATTGTACATGAGGCTGATGTATATGTATGTTATTCAAAGTTAATCTAAGTTTTTTCTAATAGTTTAAGCCATATTCTTTCTTATCACGAAACAATTTAAACCTTCACTTTTACTTTTATTATATTATTTTATTCTAAATAAATAACTTCACCTAGTAATCAATAACAAATCATTTCCCCTTTTTTTAAAAGGATTTTTAGAGTAAGAAAGGTATATCTTTACATTGATGTCAAAAAATATTGACATTTAAGGAAAAAATTTCCTTTCCACTGACCACTTTTGGTCATTAATCAAAATAGCTTAATAAGAAGTTAGGCGGTGAGAAAGACTGAGTTAGCTGTCTGGCCTCGTGGACGTTATTAAAAGCCTTCATTCACTCATTGGCTGCTAGCTGTTTGACAAAATGTCTGAATATAATTTTCCTCGAAACCTCCATTTGTGCAGACATTGATTCAGTGGGTAACAGTAAATCCACACGAGCTGCCTATTACTTAGGCAACTCGTGAGCGTGCTGGCACATGAGCGGTTATACTTGTTACTTCTCCGAAACCCCAATAAAAAAAAAAGGCAAAAGAAAACAAGCAGACAGCTAACATGATGTCAGTCCCAAGTGGTGTAGTGTGGGGCAGCTCACATCGGACATTGACTGTTAATAGAAATTGACTCAGAAAGAAGTAACGAGGAAACAAAGAAGAACTAATATCAAAAAATTGGAAGGAAAAAGAAGTACCTAAAGGAAGATGAGTCGAAAAAGGGGGCAAAAGGATCCATGATGGATTGATTAACATTTCTAGCACATCCACAGCTATTAGAATGATGATGGATAATAATGGGAGAAGCCGCCTCGCAGAAACCCTTGGGGGATCCACTGAAATGTTTGCATTTAAATGCACTTTCAGGCTAACTGAGATTTAGTACTTTTCATTCTGTGTGCTCGGTACGAAAAAGAAGAGAAAGATCTACTGCCGGCTGGTTCTTATTTGTTGACTCCGTTTGCTTGTTCCATTTCGTGCTGCGGACATCCAGGGTTAACGAATATTCTCTTTTTTTGATCTTGGTCTCTCAGAGCTTTGGTTGATCTTCATACCCACTTCAGTTTTGGTCAATTAGGGTTTGGAATTGTCGGTGTTTAGTGCAACTAGGGTTTGGATAAATACTGCTTATTGGGGTTAGATACAGTCTTGTTGTTCGTTCTGGGTGTCTTGAGAGTTTTGCTTATCTTTTATACACACGTGTTTTTAGGTCGATTAGGGCCCGGAGATACACATTTTTTTTTGGGCGCTTATGTCATCTAGGGTTTGCGTAGACATTGATTGTTGGGACCTGATTTCACGCGCTGTAGGGTTGATTCTGATGACTTTCGCTTCATAATTCTGATACCCACTTTATATTTTGATGCCCACTTCATATTAGGTGAACTAGGGTTTGGATAGATACCATATTGTTGTGACCACTTATAAATCAGGGTTTGACTTGGAGGGGTTCAGTTTTGAAAAATTTCAGTTGTCTGAAGGTCAAAGGATTTGACTGTGAAAATTCATTGGCGGGCGATTTGGTTTATCTAGAGGCATTTTCTATGTGGGGATTCTATATTAATTTCTGAGCGTCTTTTAATTTTCATGGGCAATACATGCCGGGGATCTTTAAAAAACATATATAGTCAGGGCTATAAGGAGCCCTCCGATCGCTCTAGGAGAAACAGTAACATAAATAACAATAGTGAATACAATACAAGCAAGACTGACTCTGCTTCCGATCTTTCAACTAATAGTGTAACATTGCGTTTGATTTCAAACGATTTTGGCAAAGAGAGTTTTGATAAACCATCAAAGAAAAAGGGGGTTGCTAACACCAATCAAAATCAGAATCAGAATCAGAATAAGCCTGATTTGCAGAACCCCAAGGAGGAAAACATGAAAAGGGGGGATAATCTGTCCTATTATGTGCTGGGTCACCGCACAGCGAGTCTTAGGGATCTTTATATGCTAGGACGAAAATTGGGTCAGGGTCAATTTGGGACAACTTATTTGTGTACTGAGATTTCCACTGGCAAAGAATATGCCTGCAAATCCATCCCCAAAAGGAAATTGATATCCAGAGAGGATGTTGAGGATGTGAGACGAGAGATTCAGATCATGCACCATTTGTCTGGGCATCCTAATGTTGTGACTATCAAAGGGGCTTACGAGGATTCAGTACATGTGCATATTGTTATGGAGTTATGTGCCGGGGGCGAGCTTTTTGACCGGATAATACAGAGAGGACATTTTAGCGAACGGAAGGCAGCTGAGTTGACCCGGATTATTGTGGGTGTTGTTGAGGCCTGCCATTCGTTGGGTGTTATGCACCGTGATCTAAAGCCTGAGAATTTTTTGCTAGTAAACAAGGATGATGATTCATCGTTGAAGGCAATTGATTTCGGGCTGTCAATTTTTTTCAAACCTGGTAAGACTCTTTTGAAAGGTTATGTTTACCTTTCTTGAGCTCTGCCTGGTGAATTTTTAGCAATTGAAACAGTTTAGTAGTTTAATCTGTGGTCTTTAATTTCTCTACACTATTTTACAATATTAGAAAGGAAAAAATGATTGGAAGAGATTTATTTGTGTTCATATTTTACATAGAGGGAACTCATGATATTTTTCTGCATTTTGAGATGGGCCAGTTATGTTAACTTTTCTTGAACTTTCCCTGGTTAATCTTTCAGCAATTGTAACAGTTTAGTAGTATAATCTGGGGTCTTCAATTTCTCTAAGTTGTTTTACAATCTTAGAAAGGAGAAAAAGATTGGAAGGGATTTATTTATGATTGTGTTTTACATAGGGTATTCATGATAATTTCCTGCATTTTGAGATGGGCCAGTTCACATTGCCTAAAATGTTTTGCATCTTAGCAGATTTTCTTTCTTTTTTACTTCTGCACTTTCTCCATCTTTCTGTATCTTCTTTCTTTTACATCCAATTCCCCTCTCTTATAACTGTCTTTCTTTTGATGACACGTTCTACAATTATTAAGCATTCCCTCAATTTTGTTCTGCCCTATTTTCTTCTCATCCTTTTTTATTTTCATTTAAATATATTTGGCATTTCTTCCCCTGCAATAGCTTTGTTCACAGCACATATATTCTTGAAGCTATTTGAAGCCCTCTTCTTTTAAAAGCATAGTGACTTGATTTGAAAAAAGAATATGAAGTAGTCTTTTAGAGTTAAATCCATATTGTGATCTCTCCCTGGTCAATCTTTTAGTAATTGAAACAGTTTAGTAGTTTAATTTGTGGTCTTTAATTTCCCTAAAATATTGTACAATCTTAGAAAAGACAAACAGATTGGAAGAAATTTATATATGTTTATGTTTTACATAGAGGGTATTCATAATAATTTTATGCACTTTGAGATGGGCCAGTTATGTTTACTTTTCTTGAACTCTCCATGGTCAATCATTTAACAATTGAAGCATTTTGGCAGTTTAATCTGTGGTCTTTAATTTGCATAAACTATTTTACAATCTTAGAAAGGGAAAAAAAATTGGAAGAGATTTATTTATGTTCATGTTTTACATAAAGGGTATTCCTGATAGTAATCTGCATTTTGGGATGGGCCAGTTCACACTGCCTAAAATGTTTTTGCATCTTAGCAGATTTTCATCCTTCCTCTGCATAGTTTCCCTCTTTCTGAATTTTCTTTCTTTTCTGCTCTCATATAACTGTCATGCTTTCATTAACACCTTTTACGACTGTCAAGCATACCCTCATTTCTTGTTCTGCCCTTTTTTTCGCCCATCCTTTTTGTTTTTCATTTAAACACATTTTGGCTTTGTTCCCAGCACAATTTTTTGAAGCTCTTTGAAGCTCTTCCCTTTTAAAGCAATGAACGTGGTAACTTGATTTGAAAAAGAGTCTGAAATAGACCCTTAGAGGAGTTAGGTTCATATTGTGATTCTAAAATGGTTTAGAGGCTTAAGCAATACGTGAATGGTCCATTGTACTTGCAGGCCAGGTGTTCAGTGATGTTGTTGGAAGCCCATACTATGTTGCTCCAGAAGTTTTATGCAAGCAGTATGGTCCACAGGCAGATGTGTGGACTGCTGGAGTCATTCTATACATATTACTTAGTGGTGTTCCACCATTTTGGGCAGGTGAGATGCCATATTTAAGGGATGCAACTAGATTTTCGTTCTGTTAAAGTAGCTTTTTCTTAATGAATAGATATACTTATGGATACGTCAACTCATGTCTGATATTCTTTTTACTTTTATTTTTCAGAAACGCAACAGGGAATTTTTGATGCCGTTCTACGAGGTCACATTGATTTTGAATCAGAACCTTGGCCTTCAATTTCTGAGAGTGCTAAGGATCTTATCAGAAAGATGCTTACTAAAGACCCAGCTCAGCGCATCCATGCACATGAAGTTCTATGTATGAGATTACTTTGCAAGTCTTCACTGTATTTGAGTTTGTTAGCAAATGTTACTTTCCTTGAAAGATGTAGTGCATTAGGCGGGAACTCAGATGCTTTCAAGATTAATTGTTAAAGAAATTAGAAATGAACTTCTGTGCAAGACTAGAGGATTAGTATTTGAAAAGGATTTTGGTAGCTTTTCTACTTTTTGTAAAAACTTCATGAGTACATACAAATTTTGTATTTTATGTAAAAATTCGAAATATGTTTAAATAAACTAAGTTTACAATACATTCCAGGTCACCCTTGGATATGTAAAGATGGCGTTGCTCCAGATAAAGCTTTGGATCCAGCCGTGTTGTCCCGACTAAAACAATTCTCTGCAATGAATAAATTGAAGAAGATGGCTCTTAAGGTAACTGGACTGTTTTTCTTATCCGCATGAGTAACTAGTTATAGACAGCATTGATAGATAAGAATTAGTAGTTTAACAATTCTCTTAGAGAGACATTCATGTTATTTATCAATTATCACCAAGCAGTTTTTTCAGAAGGGAAGGATGATAAAATTGTTGTTACAGTTTCATAGAGGTCCAGATTTTACTTTCTGAATGGGTGTTGCCTTTTATCATGTTAGGGCATGCCCACTTATAGTAGTTTTATATGTCACTATCAAGCAAGACACCGATTTTATGACTGAGTTCCACTTGTGTTATGACTCTTTCCGAGTGTCTATTCACACAAGAGAAGCTAAAAATCATAAGACGACATCTGATGTTTTAAGTTTTAATTCCCACCTACCAACTTCCAGTTGTCCATCTTTTCAATTTCTTTTATCTACCTTTTCCAGCTGTCTACCTACTTATAATTTATTCTAACCTAATTATAATTTAATAATTTATTTCTACCTATTCTTCTCTTGCTGTTAGGACTCTCCTCCTACCTTCAGTTTTTATTCACCCTTTCCAGAAGCTGCCCCACTTGTGTATGGATTTGATTGATAAATCAGTAAAGTTAAATTACTATGTTAGATGTCCTCATATTTTGTACTCCTTGGTTTTGCTTTATGACCACATTAAGTTGTGAACTCAAACTTGACCTCATGTGTGGCTTTGAAGGAGTTAAGCTTGTGAGATATTTTGGAAATGAGTTAAACTTGAATTGTCAGATAAAAGTATCGTGGCCTGGGTTTTGTGGTGCCCAAAACATATTTTCATAGTATTAGATGTCAAAACATTCCAATATTTTACAGAAAGCATTTCTTATTTCAAAATTTGTGCTTATACGTCAAAGTGAAATTCTTTTGTTGGCTTTGCAAGTTGACATGTGATCAGCATGTTAGCAGTGTCTTAACTAACGTGAAATTCAAGGGAAGACTGCCTTATTTATTCAGCCCTGTTAAAAATGGACTAGTTTTTTGAGACTGTCATGCCTGGGATATATATTGTCAAAGATATAACCAATTTTCAGTGATTAGTTTCTATTTTCAACCCAAATTCAATATTGCCCTAGAACTTTATACTTGTATACTTAACTCAATGAAGTTATTCCTTAGCAACATTGACCTCTAGGAGCCAAACCAGTCCAGCCTTTGCAAAGTACCCCTTTCTTCTCTCTCTACAGAGTAATTTTGGTAATTTCAAATGACTTAAAAATGTAGGATGCTTCACAATTCCAAAGTTTCCTTCTTTAAATATTTGTAGCTTATGTTAAGACTCTAACATTATAGTTTCTTTTTCCTCATTCAATTTGTACTTGAGGATTTAACTTTATGGTTATGTTTGCTATGGTTACAGTCGTATTGGCATACTTGGTGTTTAATTAAAGCCTGTCACTTGCCTCCTATTTGGGAAGGAGCCATGCAATATTATAAAGATTTGCTAATACTGCTGTCTGCATGGTTCTTTCTAGTCCACATTCCTTTTATTTTTTAGAGCAACCTCATAAAAGAACTGATACAATGTGCATTGCATGTAAGAGACATGAAATTAAATCTTTTCTTTAGGGGAGAAAGGATGCATTAAAAAATGTGTATAGAAAGGCAGATAAGAGTTTCACAGTAATGCTTTCTTGTAGGTAATAGCTGAAAGTTTGTCAGAGGAGGAGATTGCTGGTTTGCGAGAGATGTTCAAGACAATGGACACAGATAATAGTGGAGCAATTACTTTTGACGAGCTAAAGGCTGGACTGAAAAGATATGGATCTAACATGAAAGAATCAGAGATCCGTGCTCTAATGGATGCGGTAAGATACAGTTCATGCTCAATGCAGTTACTTGTGTTATGCTGCCATGCACATAGAAAATAAAAGTCTATCACACATACTTATTTTACTATAAAAATGAGCCTTTCTATACATCTATACACACACACATAAATGCTTACACCTATACGTACATGCACATATGTAGACATAACTTTTTGTGCTTGTCATGTTCTGTATGTATATACAGTGCACATATATATCTTACATAGTATCTGTGCTGGTTGCATAAATTTTTGAAATAGAAAGTTAGGAGAGTATATGGTATATTGAAATTGTACCCAAGACTACCTGTACATGTTAGTGCTCTTCTGTCTTGGGTGTAAGTTGATTGATAATGATATGTCATTGTAAATGATGTGATTAAAGTATTATTTATAAAATATAGTAAAGTGACATTGAAACAACATTACAGTTTTAGACTAACTGACATAACAAATAGGTATAAAATAAGGGTAAATCTTCAGTGTGTAATCAGATATGAAGAGAAATCTCAAATCTGCAAGCTGTTCACATTGATTTATTGTAAATGATGTGATTAAAGTATTATTTATAAAATACAGTAAAGTGACATTGAAACAACATTACAGTTTTAGAATAACTGACATAACAAATAGGTATAAAATAAGGGTAAATCTTCAGTGTGTAATCAGATATGCAGAGAAATCTCAAATCTGCAAGCTATTCACATTGATTTTAGCTTTATGAACATTCTATAAGATTCAAAGGGTATTACAAGTTTTCAACAGTCTCAAAGTGTCTATGGTGGAATCAGTCATAGCTGAATCTTGAAAGTACTCAGTACTTAATTTATATTATCTCATATCTAGGATTCTAGACCATTTGCATTTTTCAAATATTTTTCTATAAGTTCCATATAACAGCTAATGAGTATCTATCAAAGATATATTGTATACTCACTTGTTTGTTAAAAAAGTCTGAATGCTGTGACCCTAGAAGTTGAAACTAATTCCAAAAATTTGTGTTTTCTAAGGTTTCCCCAAAGGATGCAATGTGACACCTTAACAAAAGTTAGAAAAGGGGAGGCAGAGAGACCGTGTTAAAATCTTCAACAACTGTAAACATTATAAAATCTTCTTGTGGAAGCTTAAATATCTTCAAGACTTCAACTACTGGCAACCAGATGTGAACGTGTATGCTGTGACATATTTTTCAACAATCTTTTTGAACTAGAATAATCACAACACCAAATAACCCAGGAAATAAGCCCCTCAACAACAATTCTGATCTTCAATTTTGAACTTGAATCCCAGACAGAACTTGGATTTGTTGAAGTATGATGTATGATTCAGACAAATTGGTATTAAATTGAGTGCTTTCAAGTCTTTAAGGTGGAAGAGAACATATTAGATTACTCGCTTATATGGTAACTTGATGCGATGGGATTACCCTCAATACTACTTCTTGGGTAAATTGACAACGTAGATTCCATAACTGATAACCATTTAGTCACCATGTCAATAGCTTTGTAAAATATTAAAAGTCACTGTAAAATAAGTACGAATAGATGATTCCACCAGCCCACAGATGAACACCCTTTTTATACCCGTATCAACCAATCCTAAGTTTTGTTAAGAACATAAATTTTGATGCCTTGGATGTAAGATAGGGCAGCAAAGCCTCAATGACAGACATCCACAAGTAGAAATTGATAATAATACTGCTAAACATTTCAACATTGAACTCTTTCAGTTGATGTCTTTGTGTACTCTTTCAGTTGATGTCTTTGTGTAAAACAAAAACTTTGACATCAGAATTAGGTTGAAACCAACAACAATTATAGATTTTCCTCTTCAAAAAATCATTTTTCATACACCAGCTTCTATATTTAAATCTTTTACTACTTATTTTAATAGTTCCAAAAATTGAGTCACTGTGAATAGTTTTAGCAATCATAATTTATTGTAAAGGGCAGCTATCTATTTGGGGGCTTAGCAGTCAATGCAATGGTGACACCATTTAACAATTTGAACTCCTTTTCCAATGATAATAGATAACGGTATTCTGCATCATTTGGATCAATTTACAAGTACAATCAACTTCAGAAATTCTTTCTATTCATTCCTTTTCTAGCAGCCAGGATCTTGTTACTTTATTCAATTATAGTGGCGAAGGTTGCCTTCGCATCCTTCATCTTAATCATCACTCAACTCTTAGATGACCTAGATATTTCCTTTAACATCTTCCACTATATGTAACCTTAAGTAATACCACGAAGCAGCTTATATTATAAGCTTTTAAATGAGTTTATTTCATGTATTATGCTGCCTGTATTTCTATTGGGAACATGAATTGAATGTTTGGATTATTCTTAAGTCATGGATGGAACATCCCAGGCATCATTAATGAGTATCTTCATTCCATCAATTGTATATCTCATTCAATTTTTACTTCTTGATAGGGTATGACTGTGCCCAGCAGATGTTGTCTTTATAGTCGTATAGACATGAATTGTAATGATAATTTAAATCACATGCATAATTAACATTAATACGTATTATATAAGAATAATTTTCCAACAGGCATCCCAACAAGAAGGCTTTGGTATATCTCCAAATGGCTTTACTGAAGAAACAATGTTGAACAGGATAAAAATATGGTTTTGATCGCTAATGGTTTCACACCCTTGGGTGAACACCTTTTTGAATAGCTGTAAAGTCATTGTAGCACAACTAGCATCTACTATCGCGTCCCACAAGAAAAATTAGCAATTTCCATCTCCATAGCCTGTTTCTGCTATCATGTAGGCAGTTCATGAAAACATGAGAACTCAGAGATCGTAGAGGCATGCATAAGTTCATTCTTCCAAATGATCCCTTTTGTTAGTTGTGAAAGCTCACTAAAGGGAAACCCTTCAGGCCATTTACATAGTAAAGACAAATGCTTATCCTGTCTAATTCACTCAATATTGTAGGGGCCTTTATATGGACCATTGTCCTCATCTCGCAACACAGACTAAAGATAGAGGTAAGGAGATTCAGGATAGTTCACAATTAACCTGTTGGTGCATTATTTTATTTTTGCATTTAGTTTGTTACTTTATTGCATGTTATGCACCTAGGATAGGATAAGCTTGCTTAGGTAGGCATCTACTTAGGTAGGTTGTACTTGCATCATGTGACTTGCATCTACGTAGGTAGGTTGAGATTTGGAATAATATTTATCTCACATTGGTTGTACATTCACATCTCTTGGTGTTGTATCTTATATATGCCTCCCTTCTGTACACATTTTGTACATATATCTTACACACATTGTTCATACATTGATCTTGCATATTGCAATCTATTGATCTTCTGATCTATTGCGCTTGCCTTTAGTCTCTTGATCTTGGGTGGCTTCCATAGCCAAATCTTGAAGGGAGGAATAACGGTGGCCCCGTAAATACTAAATCCCTCAAGTGGTCAACAAAATATGGTCATCATCAAGAACTTACAAGGATAGAACATCTATGGTGAATATTGCTGGACATTCATTGTCCTATTCTTCAGAGTTGCGCTTGTTAATCTTTGGCTCTACAACTTTGCCGTATTTACTTCATTCAATGATTAAATATAGTAAGATATAGCAGAATTCATGATTCAATAGCAAAAACCTGTGCCTTTAAATTCCCAGAAATCCTGCAAATAAACTTGTAGAAATATGAAGTAAGAGAATATTTGTCCAAAATTTAAAGGAAGAAAAATGATTAGAGAATTAAAAAGTCTGTCTTAATGACAATGGATGCACTAAGTTCACTGTATACCGATAAAAGAAATTAAACAATTACTGTGCCATATCTTTTCTTGTGAACAACAATAACAATTGTATAGAATAAATTTCTTAAAATTGTACCCCAAACGATTTGCACCTCAAACAAGTTGTACCTTAAACAAGACTTCCAGGGATGTCCTAAATCTTGATATCCAAAACAGGTCTATGATTCATTCAATATTACAATTTTAGCTACTGTTCAAGAAAGAGAATGTAGCAGGAAATAGGGAAATCTATGATGGGACAAGTCATTAATAGTTGAAAAGGGGTAATTTACTAGAGAAGATCATGCAAGGGAATATGAAAAATAATATATGGTTAGGAGGATAAAGAAGGGGAGGATTAGCATTTATGAGGGCAGGTATAAGTTGACATAGTTGACCCTAATTCATCCCTTCTTCATATTCATAAGCTCCTTTACAACAACTTAGATTCTTTTCCCTCAACTCCGCAATAGGAACCTCCTGTCTAACTTGGTTTATTTGTCCTGTTTGTGTGGCAATCTGTCTTTCAACTTGGCTTGTCTTTAGTGTTTGAACAATGGTTTTCCTTTCCAGCATTGGTTTCTTCTAATGGAATTTCTTTATGCATATTTATCTTCCTTTATAATGGATCAAGGGTGTCTTGAATTGTTTTGAATATGCAGAATATAGATTCTTCATTGGATTGTAATGTGTTTATTGGTAACTGTAACAATTGGTGGCTTTAAGTGGCCTGCCTTACATCCTAAGTCACAAGGTTCATTTTAATTGTTCAAGTTCATAAAGGGAAAAATCAGAACAAGTTTCTCAGCCAAGAAAAAAATTAAGTTCAAAGTATATAAATCTGCCCAGTTTATTATCTTTATCTTCAAAATAAGAAATGAATAAACGTGATTGTCAAAATGTGAAAATCTAATAATACTAGTATAGATATCTTAAAACTTAAAAGTTAAATACATCTATCTAAAAAATATTGGGAGATATCAGTCTCAAGTTATATTATTATGCTGAGAGATGGCAAGGCGTCGTTATTTTATTGCATAATAATGTATCTCCCACGATGTATTTGATTAAAAGACTCTCCCAAATGTTTTGCAGCACAAAGCAGATAAAAGTTCTACAAATATGAGCTAAAAGATGACTAACATGAGAGGGTTTTTTTTGCCTCTTCTTATAATGGACGCGCTCTTTTTTCTTTTTTGAGATTTTTTCTCCTTTTCAAGTTTTTCATGGGATATGGCTAAGATTTTATTGCAGCCATATTTAATATGTTTTCCAGCCTTGTCCTGGCTTTATTCAAATAAAGCTACTTATTGCTTTCAGATATGTATCAGATACTTGAAAGCAAATATGTGGCAGAGGGGGTCAAGTTCCTGTATCCATAGTGTTTCAGACAAAAAAGATGTGTTCCTAATTGTTGCATTCGGTCACAAATGTCCCCATTGTTTGAGAAGAGGAGAGAAAATATTTTGTTTTGATGTGGAGTTTTTCTAAATGATGAAATAAAGATGGTTTTAAAATAGAGAAAGAAGGCTTGGTCTGTTCAATAAGCAGGTTTAAATTATCAAGTGATAACCACCCAGTCTACTTGTGAAATAGCTTATTTCCATGTTATATAGAATAAAAAGCATGCCTTGACAGCGAAGTCCTGTCTATATAAACAGGAATAGTAAAATAATAAAGGAAAATCAGAATATAACAACATGCTTCTTAACATGTGATTCAGATGAATCATCTGTCAGAAGAGTGCTATTCTTGTAATTACCCGTGATTTGAGACATTTGTGGTTTATCAGTGAATCAGGCCATGTTTTATTTTCCCCTTTTGCTAGTGGTGTGCTTCTCTGAGCTATCTTATTGCTCTGTCAGGCTGATTTAGTAAAATACTAAAGGAAAATCAGAATATAACAACATGCTGAATCATCTGTCAGAAGAATGCTAGTCTTGTAATTACATGTGATTTGAGGCATTTGTGTTTTATCAGTGAATTAGGTCATGTTATATGTTCTCCTTTTGCTAGTGGTATGCTTCTCTGAGCTATCTTATTGTTCTGTCAGGCTGATGTAGACAACAATGGTTCCATTGATTATGGAGAGTTCATTGCTGCAACTTTTCATTTGAACAAACTGGAGCGTGAAGAGACTTTATTTGCTGCCTTTTCATACTTTGATAAAGATGCAAGCGGTTATATCACAGTAGATGAACTTCAGCAAGCATGTGTGGATAACAACATGAATGATGTTCCTATTGAGGAGATCATTCGAGAGGTGGACCAAGACAATGTAAGTATTCTTTCTCTGATTTAGACCTTTTGCAATTGTAGAAACATTTAGTGGGAAAAATGCAGGCTGTATTACATGGCAACCTAAAATATCCCAGGAGAGGGGACTATCTGCTTCTGTGAAATATTGCCAAGAAATGTAATTTGATAATTTTTCACATATTTTGGCATTTTCAAACTTTTTCACAATTGATTAAAGAGACTTCTTGTGCTACCCTAGGATCATTTTCAAATTGCGTCCCGCATATTTTCAGATCTACTCTGCAATGCAATTTTCAGTTTACAACTATGAATTGTGAGTTCAGTTTATATGGTACAATGCATGTTTGGTCATAAATAATCTTTTTGTTTTGCATTGAGAAATTTGAGTCCAATTATAAATATAATGCCTTGGCGTCAGTTAAAATTGAATTTCATATTTTGCTGCTTATTAATTGGAAATTCTGTTATAGTTATTAATGTAAAATAGACTCAGCTTCTCATTTACCATTAGCATGATATTACTAAAGCAATGATACTATTTTGAATGATATTACCCTTACCTCATGAAGTGCATATTTATTATCTGAGGGCTCTTTAGTTGCAACATCTGCTGTATGTTGGCAGAAATAGTCTGGTTACTCTAGGGTATGCATAAATTAACATATTTTAAAGCACATAGAAGAAATATAATCACATCAAAAGGAGAAGTTGGGTAACTGTCCAATCATTTCTGAACCGTTGTAGGAAGGTGGGGTGCTCTCTTCAAAAACATTGTGCTTGGTGTACTGCTTTGGCAAGCCTGTGAAGCACTTGGATTTTATTGTGCAATGCTTTTCTACAAATCCACTGTTCTTAAGAATGAGCAGTTACTACTGCTGCAAGCCTATGAATTGCACAGATGTTACTAAAAGCCATAGGATGGTAGTATCAAATTGAGAAAGATGCAAAGACAATTCAATCTAAATTTATCTTTATCCTATCTTACTGAGTTGGCAGGAAAACCCTTCGTTTCTGGGCATGCTTTGTCCCAGAATCAGGTTCGGATGTGATCTGACTATGGAATTGGGTAGGGTTTGATTTTCAGTGGTCGAAATTGTGTGGAATCATTGAAGGGCATATCCAGGCGATTCTAAGGTAGACGTGATGTTTCCAGATCCATTCCAGCAGTGGGCGAACTGTTCAAAACCCTAAACAACAGTCCTAAAATCCTAAAGACTTGTCATATAATGCATTTTGTGTGTTTAACAACCTGCAGCAACAGTAAACAGTTATTTCATGTGTTGTAAGCATTGCAGCAACAGCAAATAGCCATTTCGTGTGTTTAATGACTTGCAGCAACAGCAAACAGGGAACAAGTCCCAGCAAAGTGTAAACAGTGAAGGAGTTACCAGTCAGGGACTCAACAATAACCAGTTAGCAAACAGTCATGAAGCTTGAACCGGACATATTTACCAAATTGAACTTAGGGTTATAGCTTATAATTTATAAATTCTTAAGATTTAGTAAAATCATATGCAGACTGCCAAACAGTCATGAAGCTTAATATTAAAATTTAAAATTATTAATCATAATGTAAATTTTTATACTGTTTTAAAATTTTCAAATATTTTTCATACTAATACAAATTTATATACTGTTCTTATCATAATGTAAATTTAATATTGATCATACAGCAATATCATACTGTTTTTTATTTTCATTTTTTATTTTTGATTTATTATACTAATATAAATTTGTCATACTGTTTTTTAATATAAATTTCATTATAAATATTAAATTAATACACAGTATGATTAAAACAGTATATAAATTAGATAAAAACAGTATATAGTTATGATTTTTATATGTTTTTTGTATGGACATTCCCAGAATGTACCCAGCCTCCAATTGCTTTTGCCGCACCAGTGCACCGTATGCATGTACCCATACCCACACTTGATTTCGATTTGGTAACCTAGTCTTTATCTAAAGCGATAATGGGGTACATATACAAAAGGTAATACTAGTTGGTTAACCATACTTATGTATGAGTGCCATTTCTCTATCATTACTCTACCTTGTTGATATTTCTTATCTCTCAAAGCCGATAGCTCAACAAATCTCGATGATGATATGCTCAAGAACTCCAGTAGCATCTCTGGGCATATTCTTTCTGCCATTCATAGCTGCTCTAGTGCCCCCGCAGAGCTTGTTGTCCCAGCTTCACAGGATCTCCTGAGGCAAAACAGTGACGAGTGCAATTGTAGTCTTCGATGAGCAATCAATTGTCATCTGATTTCTCAAATATAAGGCATCTTAAATAAAAATGAGATAAACATTGTTGTCGTTTTGTATGATGAGTAATTGCTTCATATTGTGTTTTGTGTTCTTCCCCTTTTCAATTCTCTTCTTGTAAGCACAGGCTTTAGGCAATGATAATACTATTTAGATTTTCTGTCACCAAGCTTCTAATTTGAGAAGCATTCCAGGTGTATATCGTACAGCTTAAGGAAGATCAAGATGTAATTGACTCGGTATATGCGTATATGAGTAAAAATTAAAAATAATTGATTTCAGGATTAAAAGAACATTTTAACTTTTCTTTTAAATGAGATATAACAGTATAAATGAAGGGGAAAGTAACATTTTTTTTGGCAACTAAAAAATATATAGCATAGCGTGGCTAAAAATTGAAAGTGTACATTGCTTATATTGGTCTTTTATACAGATCTGTTTGATTAGTTATAATGTTTTGGACAGAGTGCATTGCTTACATTGGGATTTTATACATGTTTGATTATTTTTAATGTAAAATGCTCATTGACATCTTTCCAAATGTGACTTTACAATATATATTATTTCCTTTCAAAATCCTAATTTGGTGGAAATTTGCCTTGACTGTTTAGAATGCAAAGATGCAAATACCCTAGGGATTGTGCCTAACAACAGAAAGGTGACAAAATGTGTTGCCCCAATCAGGTACAGTATACTATTTATGTGGTAGTAGTTCATGGTTTATGCAAGGGATAGCAATCTTTGACTGCATGGACTCGCTTTGGGTTCCTGTATGGGTACAAGGCCATCTATGCTCTTTGAGCCGATGGGGCTCAACCAAGATGTCAAGGATCTGAGGGACTACAGGGCATTTATGCCCCACAATCTCCTACCATCGGTCAAATAACTCAATCACCATCCATTTGTCTCACTATGGTCTACTTATTGTATACCAACTTGGGCATAAGCTCTCATTTTCTATGATAAATTTTGAAAGCAGTAATGCCAACCAGTTTTAGAGCCAATATTAAATGGCCCCCCCTTTTGTAAATACAAACCTTGTTTTGTTTACTTGTGTGAAATTGGCGATGAATTCTTCTCTTGAAAAGGGAATCCTTAGGAGTGTTAAACCTTGTAGCTTGCTGTATACTGTAGTGGGGAAGGTGTTAGAGCATAGCTGGGTGGTCCATTAGGTAAGCAGCATTGTGTTAGTTAGTTAGTACTGAACTACCTAAAAGAAATAAGTCTTATTGCATCAGCTGGGAAAAACTGCGTGATTCACTTTTCTGTATTGATAGAACAATACCTCAAAAAATTCAAGTAGATGCCAAAATGTCAATTTTGAAAATGAGGCAAATTGTATTGATGGAGCTGTTGGAAAGATCATCTGAGCTAATGTTAAGAGTTTGCATTGGTTACTTTGAAGCCATTTTGCTATTCTTTCAGAAAATTCATTTCTGATTGGATGCTTTCTGGCGTTGCTACATACACTAAGATTACAAACATAATTTGTTTGTGATGGAGGTATTGGATTTTGTGTAAGATTATTTAGTGTTTCTCCCTTTCCTTTGTTATTACTTTTTTCTATACTTTTCTGCTACTTTATTTCAATGCTAGGAGAGTGCTCCTCTCAGATTGGGAAAGAGAAAGAGATCCGATATGGAATATTCATTGCTTTTTGGAATCAGGGATAGTTTGTGTATGTTGTTCAGCTGATTGTTTGTCTGCTGTACACATAGCTTATTGTGAATTTTTGCTTTCAAAGTGAATTTTGTGTTACAGAAATAACTACTTTAATTTCTGCTTGGATCATAACTCAATCATAATGAATTCGATATGATCTTTGATAACTAGTGTCTATATTGTTTAACAATTACACGACTCTTATACTTGCAAGCCTGCAAGCGGGTGTTACATTTGTAGGTGAACCAGAGAATGTTAACTACAAACAACCACCATTTTCTGTGGAAATAAAAAGTTCCATTTCACTGCAATCATTTCAACAGACTGCCTAAGCCTGATGTGATATCTGTTTCCCATGGAATTTTAAGATAATTTCAATTTACTCACACAACCATGTTTTCATGTTTTCTTTCAGGATGGGCGCATAGATTATAATGAGTTCGTTGCTATGATGCGAAAGGGAAATGGAGGTATTGGTAGGAGAACAATGAGGAACAGCTTGAATGTCAGCATGAAGGATGCTTATCCAGTTGGTTAGCCCAGATCTGCACATAATTTTTGGTTTGAAGCCATTCTCTAAGGGACATGTGACCACACATTTGTCCTTGTCCTTTGTCTAAGCTACTTTTGAGTATGGTGTAAAATTGAGGTTGTATTTGGGAGGTTTATTAGATGGCTCACTTTACACGATGTACATGTGTAGATTGTATTCTTATTAAGTGCTACTTGAACATGGTCAGTGAAAGGATTTGTTTTACAAGCTTTCAGCTGTTCGCCTCAATTCTCATGAATGACGAGGGAATTTTTTAATGATGCAATTTCACGTGTCTGTTGAATGTGGCAGATTGCAAAAGTAAAACTGGCATGTGGAAGGAACATACTATCAACTAATGTTTGGCAGAGAAAATATTTACATTTGGCCCTAATAATTATCACTTTGTAAGCTTGAATGAATGCTTAAAATTAACAAACCTGTGATCTGTCTTGTATAGGAATGCACCTTTTGAGTCTACTTGTGGTATAGCGATCTTGGTAGATACAAAATGCAGATCAAGACCATTGGTAGAAAAAGAAAACCCTATTCCTGTTGGTCATGCTTTTGAGAAGAGTAGGAATATTTATGATTATAAGAGAGGATGCGTCCCATGAGAGGCTTTTGGAGGTTTACGAGAAAGACACAAGGACGAGGGTGAACTCCTTTATGGAGAATCAAATTCAAGAGGCTAAAAGATTTGTTTTGGATCAAAATACTTTATATTTTTTACAAGCCTTTCCAACTCAGTGCTTGAAGATGGGTTTAATATTACCCTTGTGTTCGTGACCTTTTAAATTATAATTGATATTGAATTCCTTTTTACTAGGAACTAGAGACGAATCCAACAAATGCTACATGTCTTGCAATCTAGGCGGGAAGTTGTGGGGGACTTGTTATTTGTAATCATGAATCTGGTTAATTTGCAATGAGGGGCAAGCTACCACATTTTTTTCTTTTTTCCAAGGATGGTAGACAGTGGATGGGCCAGAGATAATTCAAGTTGTTCTGTAGTGAGAGGCAACATAACCAGGTGTTAGGTCTTTCCATTTATGGGGTAAGGTTAGGATACACACAAGGGATATTGTTGACCCTACTTAACTGTAGAGTTCATAGATCAATTTTTTTTTCAGTCACTGAAATAAAATTTGACAGGGTGTTTGGCTTTAGTTCTACATTGGGCAAATGCAAGGCTAGGAGATGACATGTATTACCATCTCAAGGTGAGCACAGTCAGTTCTCTGTATTTGAATGCATGTTAATGTATCATATGAAGACAAGAACAGATGCTATGACTATTATCACCATGGAGTTTGACAGAAAATTTGGGAGTCATTTTGTATACGGTAGGTTTGGGAGTCATGACTGCAAGCCCCGCTTTCTATATTCACCTTCTGTATTTGTGGGGCCATTGCACAACTAGATCGGTAGCACCCTTAGGTGCAAAGGAAACATGCTATTAGATACAGGTTGCAATTAGGATATTGTATGAAAAGAGAGAATTCTGAGGATGGGTAGACATACAAAACTCTAATAGAAAGTAAAAGTTATTGGTGCCTAAAAGAACTTTAAAACTTCTTTATTTGTGATTGAAAACTACTTAATAGTCTATTTCAATATATTGAGCAAGAATCCAGATTTACTGAGATCTATGTCAAGATAGATCCGTACATAGTTCAAAATCCCTGGGTTTTTGATCATCTCGGAGTCCAGGAGGTATTTCTTTATTGCTGGTTGTATATTTTTCGATTGCTTTCTCTTCCCGTTAGTCACTTGGAAGCAAATAAAGGTGAACCTAGACAGGGACTATGCTTCGAAGATCTTCTGCTAGTTCAAAATCCTTGGGTTTTTTATCATCTCGGAGTCTAGGAGGTATTTCTTTATTGCAGGTCGTATATTTCTCCATTGCTCTCTCTTCCCAGAAGTCAGTCGGAAGCAAATAAAAGTGAACCTAAACAAGGACTATGCATAAGATCTTTTGTTGGGTTGAAGGTGAGAACCCACGAATAGACCGGATTTGTTGGAGAATCATATACCTCATTGGAAGATTATATGCTTTACTTGCTTGGAGGTTAAAACAACCATAAAACATCCTTTAGGTCATCATGGTATCTATTGGACTATTAAGGTTTAAACTTTTTTTGCTTTAAGAGCCCAGGGTCCTGAAAAATTCCCGATAAAATGACAGGTTAGGGCATGTTCCCTAACGACTAGATAAATTGTTCCCTAACGACTAGATAAATGATTGGGAGCAATCTATTGGATTATTAAGGTTTCAACTTTCTTTGACAGTCTAGGGTCCTAAAAGAATCCCTATAAATTGACAGGCCATGTCTTGTTCCTTAACGACTAGATAAATGATTGGGAGCAACACTAAAACATGTGAAAACAAAATGGAACACAATATTATTCTATTAGATATAAGGATCACAATTACAAAGAGGTTCGATTTTTTATAGAGTCTGAAGATGAAGTGGATAAACATGATGCATGTCTAAGTTTCTAAAAATTAAGAAAAACAATAAATTTAAATCAATCAAGTCACTATGGCGACTTTATTACAAAGGTAAGCCTTATCTTCTAATACCCCTCTTAAGACTGCACAAAAAACAAAGCAAACTATCATAATGCATAACAAACTACAAACACTCAAAACCATGAATTCATTAGAGGTTTTTTTTTTGAAAATAGAACATAAACTAGGTAGAACTCCATCAAGTTGCCACATAACCTTTGTAAAGGTGTAACTCTTGAGTTGAATTCCGGAGTTTATAGATTACCACCTTCTTGAACTCTTGAATCACGGATCTCCTGAATCATTGGACAACAATCCATGTTGAGCAACATCCACAATGCTTCATCGAGTTGTCTCATGACCCTTCTAAGGGTATGAATCCTAAGATCCATGGACTCCTAAACTATCTAGGCAACCATCC
Source organism: Cunninghamia lanceolata (assembly GCA_027924645.1). NCBI lineage: Eukaryota > Viridiplantae > Streptophyta > Pinopsida > Cupressales > Cupressaceae > Cunninghamia > Cunninghamia lanceolata. The sequence goes on along the minus strand of BSBN01000846.1, from coordinate 6,700,043 downwards.
ATACTGAGCTTCAACTACACTGGATTCCTTCCTGTCTCCAAAGTGCAAGCTTCTTTAAAATGCGTAAAAAACACATTCTTCACCATTGTTAACATCTGGAGGATTTTCAACAATGGCTACATTAGCTCCATTTGTTTTTTCTTTGAGCTTTCTTTTGAGAACATCATTTGCTCAAATTCTTGTGTGACCTATTTTCTTGCAATAGTAGAATTCAGTCCCCCTTTTGTCTTTAGTGGATCTTCTAAAATTTGTGTATAATGCTGTCTTAGTTTGAGGATCATCCTCTGTATCTCCTGCAATTGTTGTCTTTTCTTTAGCTAGAAGCGTTGGAATCATATCTTCTAGAGTATGAGAAGATAGTTGATTAAGAGTAAAGATGACACTTGGAGGCAAATTGTTTAACAAAACGGCTTTGGCATCTTCATCATCCACTGTAGTATTGACTTCTGCTAGTTGTCGAAGTAGAGACCTGAGATTGTTTATGTGGCTAGACATAGTGACTCTGTAAGCCATCTTGAACTTGAAAAGCTGAGGCTTTAGAAAATATTGTGCATTAACTGCTTCTGTTCCAAACAAATTCAAATTCTCCCAGATTTCCTTAGATGGTTTTGTCAGATCTATATGATATAACTCAGAATCGGAGAGAGCAAGACCAATAATGGCTTTATCATTTCTGCTTTTCCATTCTAGTACTTTATTAGCATTTGTAGGTAGTTTCTTATTTCCATTTACTATTCTCCACAGGCTCTTGTGCATCAGTTGCATCTGAATTTTTACTTTTTAAGTGTGGAAGTTGAAGCTAGAATATTTATCTAATAAAATTTCCATTTCCAGAAATTATACCAAAAAAAAAATTTCAATCCTTAACACCTACTTCAATTTGGGTCAAAAAATAAATTGTTTCAAAAACCTTGCACATTCTTGCCGGCCAGCAGAAGAAAAAAATGAAACTCCGTACCTTAGCTGTGGGTTTTAAACAACCATTAAAATTGCTCAAAGAATTTGATAAATAACTTGTGAATAAAAAAAATTACAGTAAACTGAAATGTCCCTTTTTCAAAATATGAAAGGTAGTGGCACAGGTTTTTATTTACATGATAGAATATGACCATCGATTATAAAGTTGGTCGACTAAGAAGAGTCTATGAAGCAGCGATAAAGTAAACAATGGCAGCAATTAAATTCATGTGAAGATGGTCGACTCCCTTACGTGAGCGCTTAAGTTTGAAGGAATGAAAATAAGTTAAATGCTGGCCATGACCGACTCCTTCAAAAGGCCGATAAAAGAGCATTAAAAGGAATTGAAATGTAAGGCCGAATTCAGAATATGCTGGCCGACTTTCCCATTTTGGAGAAAAAGAGAGATGTAATTAATTTGAAATTATATATTGACAAATATTAATGATAGAGGGGCAACGATTAATTATGAGGAGACACATCCATTGTGTAGATTGGTGCCTCTCAAAAGGCATAGCATTTCTTCATGAGGAAAAGGATCGCATAAAAAGAAGATCAAGCGATCAAGGAACAAAAAAAATATAACGTAGATAAATCTGCAGAAAGAATAAATAACGATAAACAGTGATCTACAGTCTCATTGTTAAGTAGTGAATAAATTGATCAACGTTTGGTATACGTATAATGCATAGCATTTTAATTGACTAAATTGATATCTATCTATTGATAGGAAGTAATATGTTACATAGATAACACATTGTTACTGTTTTTGATTATTCTTGCTATAATTTTGCCAATCTGACAATCCATTTTGAGGAGGAGATATTACATATAATGAATGCAAGAGCTACGGAGTCCATTCCAGTAAGGAATACCCCAAGTTGGGCTGGGAGGTCGAATGGCGGGTGTCATTCTGTGAATCATAAGAAATCTTGTAAACACAAGGGAGTGTTAAATGTCATCATGATAAACTTGTTACAACAATTAGATAATAATGATGGAATATGGTAACATAAGATGTCACTTTATCATGAAAAAACATAGAATCATAGGGTGTGAGCTTGGTAATCATGGAAGACCTTTCATCATCATAGAGAAAGATTAAGTTAGTAAAGCATGTGATCAAGAATAATAATCATAATCATTGTAGTCATATGTAAAAGTATGGAAGTGTATCATCAATATATAGTAGAATAGTGGCCAATGCCATAAGATATGGCTCCCAAGTAGGAGACACTGTCAAATAAAGTATATATATGCATATTTCATAAAAATATAGGGAGCATAAAGCTCAACCAACTACATTTTCATCATCGAGGAGATTAACCTCATCCCAATTGTGGTACACAAAATTGCTTTCAAGTAGTTGTATCTCATCATGGTATGATGTAATACTTTTAGAAAAGGTGCTTGATATGTATGATTTAGGAAATGAACCTTTGATAATCCATTGTTGTTGTACCTATGGAGTGGGTTTAACTTGTGCTTTTGGAACATTTTTTATTATTCTTTGGAAACTAAGATGGCACCTTTAGAAGATGTAGTAGCAATATCATCATATTGAACCTTCTTGTTTGGATTGTTAGGAAAGGATTGAAGATTCCTTGCTTGGTACATATGGAGTAATGGAATTATCTTGTTCTTGCTTCTCTTATGGAGGATAAGAATTTTAAGTTGGCTTTTGTTCTTGATGTACTTTGGGAGGCAATGGATATGGCTTTATTTGCTCCTTATTTTGTCTTTCCATTTTCTCTTAATTCATTCTTTGTACATACATTTAATATTGTTACACTCAAGGACTCACAGGAGCCAAGATCACCTGTAGGATTTCGTCTACAAAAGAGAAAAACTAGAATGAGAGGAAAATATGTGAACATTACTTCACATGCATTAATTATTTACAGAGAAATAATACAGATAAATACAACCACACTTGCCTAAAAGAGACAAGGTGGGAAAGGAAAACTTATGACACATGGCACAAATCTCTCAAGCACAATAAAGGAAATAAAATCCTAATTATTTACTCTATAATAAACTTATTTTAATGTGTAAATATGATTTTACACAAACATCCCCCCATAAGTGCAACTTAGGGAGGTTACACACAAGCTAAAAGAAAGATGGGTTCCAAAAATAAGGCATGATCAGGTACCCATTTACAAATCAAGATCGCTTATAAGCAAAGAAAAGAAGAAAAACCTAGTGGGAAAAAACTCCTGTCCAAAAGAGAGAAAACAACATATATGTACAACCCCCCATGAGAGAGGATGTAGAGAGAAGGTATGGAGACCCCCCAGAAGTGAGAAGAATGGAACCCCACGTGAGGAAATACTCCCTCCCAAAACAGAAATGAGAAGAGAGACCATGTGAAATGTCCCCAATCTGATTTTTATTAAAACCCCACAAAATTTGAAAGTGACTTTGCATTAACTACACAACTAAGCATCACAATATCTAGAAACTAGTGACTAGTTTGCACAATAAACCATCCAAAATATTGCAACACAACTCCAAACCAATTTTATTATTATTTTCTAATGGAAACACATATGTGCAGGTCTGATACATAATATTTACCCAACAGCAAACTATCACAACAAATTAGTAATTTCAGCCACAACCCATTAAGCAAAATGCTGAAATATACATAAAACAACTCGCTACAAAGCCTCCAAACTCTTAGATTCACACCCAGAAATGATATGGCTGTAGAATGATGTTGTAGATAATGTATTACAGTAGCACACAAAGCAAACCAAACCCCACACAACAGCAAATGCGAACAACAACACAAACAACTCCTAAAACACACTACGAAATCACTACAAAATCCTACAACACAAGAACATTGTACTACTAAATCTTGTTTGCACAAATGCAATCTTTGAGATAAGATTGCTGTATCAACCTAAGAACACCACCCTCAGGTTGTTGGAAACTCATGTCCACCAGCCACAAGCTCCGTCTTCAATAGTTTCCCTGTCCACTGAAGCTGCACAAGCATCTGCTCTGCAAGAAAGAGTGAAAATGTCATTAGCCTCCCAAAATGAAATGTTACATTATTTTATGATGTGAGAGGCCATCTTGGGCATCCAAGATCTCCCATGCCTGAATCTTGGGAGTTACAACTCCCATATGCCACTTGGATGCTTCAAACAATGCCCTCCGTCCACTTGCAGTCCCTATTTTTGGCAAATCTCTTCACAAATCTGCTCCAAATCTCTATAAAATATTCCTTCTCAAATCCAAATGCCCAAAGAGAATATTTGAGCTCTAAATACATTTTATTTAATATTTATTTGTCCTTTAATATTTGAAAATGCATAGGAACAAACATAATATTAAATAATTAAATAATTAATTTCCCTCCAAGCTGCCATGTAAAGCGACTTACTATTTTCGGATAGGAGGGACTTACTAAAAATAGAAAATGTTATTTTTGGAAAGGGGACATGACACCATGCAACCACTCCTTAAGATGACTCCTATAGTGTTGGTATATGCTCGGCACTAGATAATGATGAAGATCCACAAACGTTGAACAACATTCCTCCCCTTGGGAAGAAATAGAACTACAAATGTGTGCAAATTAGCTTCCCATTCTAGATAGGAATATGTAGGAAGAAGGATGAATGTCTTTGAACTTTTCACATGATCCAAAGACAACAATGTTTTCTTCGAATGCTGCTCAAAGGTATCCAATCCACTGTCAAATTGTGATTGAGTAGGAGACCTTTGAGAAGCATTTAGAGACAACATTGTTGTCTTTGGATCATGTGCAAAGTTCTGAGATATTCATCCTTCTTCCCACATATTCCTAGTCGGAATGGGAAGCTAATTTGCACACATCTATAGTTCTATTTCTTCCCAAGGGGAGGAATGTTGTTCGACGTTTGTGGATCTTCATCATCATCCAGTGTTGAGCATCTACCAACACTGTAGGATTCAACTTGAGAAGCGGTTGCATGGTCTCTCTTCTCATTTCTATTTTGGGAGTGAGTATTTCCTTACATGGGGTTTCATCCTTCTCACTTCTGGGGGGTCTCCAGACCTTCTCTCTACATCCTCTCTCATGGGGGGTTGTACATATATGTTGTTTTCTCTCTTTTGAAGAGAAGTTTTCTCCTTTTCTCTGCTTATGAGAGATATTTGTTTGTAAATGGGTACCTGATCAAGCCTTGTTGCTGAGACCCATCTTTATTTTAGCTTGTGTGTGACCTCCCTAAGTTGCACTTATGGGGGGTGTTGGTGTAAAATCATATTTATACATTAGCATAATTTTATTAGGGAGTAATTAATTATGATTTTATTTTCTTTATCGTGCTTGAGAGCTTTGTTTAATGTGTCATAAGCTTTCCTTTCCCACCTTGTCTCTTTTTGGCAAGTGTGGTTGTATTTATTTGTATTATTCCTCTGTGAATAATTAATGCACATGAAGTACTATTTGCATCTTTTCCTTTGATTTTTTGCTATTGTATGCAAGCTCTCTTTTGTAGAAGAGTTACTGCAGGTGATCATAACTCTAACAAATATAACTAGTGAACCCTATCTTTATGTTTACAAGGAGCTTCAATATGATGTTGCTTACCCTCGTGATCATAGAGAATGTTCTTAAGAGTTGTAACATAATTGTCGAGTGTGAAATGACTTGACTTGAAAATAAGTACATAGTCATCTCTCTCAACTTTCACAATTCTATATCCATAAAAATATTTCAAATATTGATTCACCAGAAGGTACCGCCTTTAATTTCTCTAACCAAGGTCTTCAAAGGAGCAAGGAATCTATTCAAAGGAGTAATATGAAACAATACATACACTTCCTTAAGCCCCACTTGGAGAGGCAATATAATACTTCCCAAAGTGTTCATAAGGACACCATTAGTCATCTCCAACACTATACTTGAATGTGCATGGTTATCTTTTGCTAATTTGAAATCATATAGAATTTCTTTTGTGCATGTGTTGTATTAATTAGTTAGATCAATGATGATACCCTCACATGGATGACCATGGAGGAAGCATTGAACATATAGTGGACCATAATAGTTATTCTTGGGGATCTCTCCATAAAATGAAATAACCAGAGGGATATAAGGGGGATAGATTTTATGAGTCAATCCCACAAATGCATTCATAGGAGTATGGGAGGAGGAAATAGAATTCTTAATATCCATAGGATCTCTGGTCATATGTGTATGTGCCATAGGATGCTCAATCACATGTTGATATTCAATATTGTTAGATTGTGATGTGATGGAAAATAACTAGTATAAATTTGCAAGCTTTGATTTGGAGCAACTGAATGACTGCCCCCATCATTCACATCAACATGATTCACATTATTGTCAATGAGATCTTGGATTTTATGTTTGAGTGCCATACAAATTTGAGTGCGGTGTCCATTAACTTATGGAAATTTCTTAAAGCATTGGCATTGATAACCCTTAGTCATCCTCTAGATGGATCCAATGGATGAACACGAGGAAGGGTGATCAAAATATTAGTAACACTTGAAGTACATTTTCTAATGGTTCACTAAACAAGTTATTCCATATCCCTTGAGGTTTGAGACATATAACATTGGCACTAGGTTTATATTCTTTCTTGTCATTTCCTTTTTGAAAGTGTTTTCTCTTTTAAGAGGGATAAGAATTGGTAGGGGAGGCCCCATGCTTTAAAACATTAGATGTAAGAAATTTAAGTTCAACCTTTTGCACATGGATGCAAATCCATGGAAAAAGTAAAACCATTCAATTAAACACTATCTTTGATAGAAGGAAGGACTCCTACAAGAAAAAGGAATTGTAATTCATCATCATCTAGTTGAAGATTAATTTTACCATATAAATATTGGAAGTGAATGACTAGCATTAATAGGATCATAATGTCCTTGCGAAAATTTAATCATACCAATCACAATTATTTTCAAACCCATATTGACATGGAAGTGCTATAATGTTCCCAATCAAATGATAGGTATTGATGATAGAAAATTACAACGTTGTTGTTCTATGTAAAAAAGAAACTAAAACAGATCCCGATTAAGGACAAATGACTTTATTAATCTTTTTCAAGATGAAAATTTTGATTTAAATCATACCTTGAGTTGATTAAAAAATGAATATTGATTTGACATTTTTAAAACATAAAAATAGATTACCTAATCTATTTTTAATTTACTAGACGATGCTTTTCTCTTTTAGAATATAAAACTAAAGCATAGTAAACATTTAAAACATATTTCAAATTCTAAAATCAAAAGAACATTGAGTTGAGATTATCCATGGAATGAAACGGAAAAAGGGGAAGAAGGATTGTTTGTTTGGTAGTTGGTGAAGATGCAATCAAATGAAGAAAGTTAGGAGTAGAAATAGGACTACTAGGCTTAGACTTTCCACTCTGCATTTTGGCTCTATGCGAATGGGGATAGGACCATAGGTGGTAATGTCCCACAAAGGCATGGTTTTATCTATGTAGCCATAGTACTATTTAACATATGCATTGGTGTCTCATATCGCTGTGGCAACATCCTTTGTAACTTTTGATAGAAAACATGCAACCTTTGATAGTGTCCTTTACACCTGTTCCTACATTGAAATGTCTCTTTTTAACAAAATTGGTGCTTGTATCACATTCAAGGATTTTCCTCAGTCAAATCCATGGGTTGATTCAATAGTAATATTGAAAAACACTTAAGTTTTCTATGAAAATCCCTAGGTGCTAGATGACATGTGTTGCTACATAAATGTTTGTCTAGAAATGAATGTCTCGTTGTATGAGATTGCCTATGTGTGTATGGGTAATCTCTTGGATGCCCTAAGTGTCTCCCTTTTGTTTCTTTTTTAATTAAATCCATTTTTATAAGCATACCCCACCCCTTTTGACTATTGGAGGTGGATTAGGGTTTTTAGAGTGCAAAAAATGAGTTTGGGTAGGATTTTTGTGAATGTGGGGGATGTAAGTGTGTGTTATAGACAGATCCATGACACACTAGCATTTGACATGGAAAAGGCCAAGAGTGAGAAAAGGGAGGATATTTAGATGTGAAAGCTATGCTATTCTGATATTGGGTAGAGTTTGGGGGCGATTGGATCTCCAAGTGCTAAAAAATAGTCAAATTCATGTTTAATAATGAGGGCAGTAAAGTGAGTGTGAAATGAGAGGTAAAAGTGCGAAGTATGCACTTTTACACTCTACATTTTCCCCCACTTTAGTGTACTTGTGAGGTACAACAAATCGAGTATGCTAAAGTAAAACAAAATTGCATTTTTTCATACTTTATAAAAAGGACACTAAAGAGTGTTAGGAATTAAGTGTGTTGTACAACTTGTATAATAAATCTATATTTTAATTATGTAAAATAAATATTTATTTGTGGTGCATCTTAAGTATCTTAAGTTATGTGTTTAGCCACATTAAATATTTATTTGGGTGCCACTTGTAAAAGTTGTATGTAACATTGGGTTAGTTATTTTATGTGTGTGGGACACATAGAATAATTAATTATTTATTTGGGAAATTATTTAATATTGGGAAAAAAAGGGAAAAATTAGTACCAATAATTAAATTAGGGGTCAATGGTTTTGCATACTCATGGTTTTACCATACTACATCTTGTATTTGTGTGAGCTTATCTCTATAAAAGCAAGCACATGAGTAGTTGTTGGGGTTGGATAGTTGGCTAGTTGAGTGGGCTATCATTGTATTGAGCTTCTCTTGTAGGTTGTATTTGTGAGGAGAGGAAGCATGGATTGGGATGTGTGGTTATATGATTCTCATTTGCTTGTTCACATGGAGTGCAATTAGGGAGCTTGATGATTCAGAAGGATTCATGGAGGCTATGTATTGTAATATTTGTTCATGAGATAATACAATGGGTGTGGATGCTTTTGGAGGCTAGGTTTTTTCCCTCATGAAGGGTTTTCCCAGGATATATCTTGTGTTATCTTGATGATATGTTTGCCTATTCTTTTGCATGTGGATTTCTGAATACTTGTTTGCATAAATATCTCTCATAGGGTTATGTGGAAATTGTCTTTCATGGCTGCAAATTTCCCTTCAAAGAGTTCTTTCTTGATATGTTTTGTCTACGTTTACTTGAGCACCGCCTTTAGATTTGCAAAACACACAAGAGATTTGTTCTTGATGTTGCCCCTAATGTGGGGCCAAGTGTTGTGCAAGATACAATGTTAAAGTACAACACAAATGGAATGAGGAAATGATAATTTGCCACATAATATGTATTCATTTAAAAAGCAACAAATTAAGGAAATGAGGGAGTTTTACAATGTAAGAATAGTGAGAAAGTGAAGCATGTCATAGGAAGCATGGGAATAGTGGGGAGATACAAGATTCTTGCTCCCCAAGGTTGCTTCTAGTGGAAGGAAAAGCATTGAAACATGACATATAATAAGCAAGAAAGTGTCCATGTGGTTAATGAAAAAAGATGCGATGTAAGATAAAGGCATGATAACATAGTATAATAGATATGTGAAGAATCTATCATTTTAAAGCACAATGTCACAAAGTGATAGCGATGCTAATAAAATTCTATTTAGGAAGTATGGCTTAATATGTTGTTTGGAAGTTGCCACATAAATAAGGAGACTTTTGAAAAGGTGAAGATGTGACTAGAGACTTTTTTTATTGTTAGGTTTTATGAACAATGTGAACAATGAAGACACAAGAGAATAACAATAACAACATGAATAAATAAAACATAATAATCAAAAGGAAATACAATATGATAAAGATGAGAAGCAAAATAATTATGGTGCAAACAAAAGGTCAAAAACATCAATAAAAAATAATGGAAATTATGTTTTTGGGTCAACATGATGAAAGTGGGTTTGAATCACTCATATACTTTGCATCAAACCCAAATTCATAGAACAACACAAGGCAAATAAGTAGATTACATGGATGGACCACACAACAAAGGAAACTACGATTTTGGGTCAACATGATGAAGGAGAAGCACCTTGATACTTTGCATCATCCTCAAATTCATATGAATAAAGCACAATGAAATAAGTACAAAAAAGAGAATAATTGACATGAAGACATGAAGGATTATGCTTTGGTCAACATGGTAAGATTGTTTTTGAGGCACTCTTATAACCTTGAATTATTCTAAAAACATAAGAAAAACACACAAATAGAGGAAGTATATAATGGGGGTAAAGGACACAACAATATATGTTGTTCCTAACCCCTATGTATCAACATGCACCCACAAGTGTGGCTTTGCATTATCCATGAAGGTGTAAGGACAAAGCAAAACACACATAACAATATTATAAAAGAAACAATATAGAGGTATATTTAGATTTAACATAAATAGTTAGCGTATGCCTCTTCAATAAGAAAATCATCCTCAAAGTCCTCAAAGAAAGTGAAAATATTATGTATTTGAGTGCTTTGGATTCAACTGTGTGTTGGGATAGGTGTCACATAAATATACAATGTATTTTATGGATCATTGATAGGGGTCATGTGGGATAGTGACCACCATTTGTTGATGTAGAGATTTTATACATTGATGTAGGAGGGAATGGATGACTTGGGATTGAAGAAGCCATGGATGGCTAAGGAGAAGGTGAAGATGATAAAAAGTAGGGATAATGTGAAATAAGGTGTCCCCTTCAAAATTTTTGATATAGACAAAAATAATAATAGATCCCAAGGTGTTTTGGAAGAGCCTGTGAGCACATTTTAAGCATACACCTCATTAAGCATATGCAAATTATTCTTAGTGGTTATGTAAATACATCTTTGAATGTAAATGTTAAATTGAGAACTAGGTTCAACCAAAACACATTGGATACATTTATGGGCAACTATAGTAGAAATATAGAGGAACTTGATATCTATTATTATGAATGTTAACAAGAGAGAAGGCAATGGTCAAGGATGGAGAAGAAGAAATTGGTGTGCCTTAAGGGTGGAAACAAAGCCAATGAAAAGTAGTGAAAGGCACATGCTTAGGTTCCGCAACAATGAGGTTTATGTGATTGGATTATTAATGTTGAGGAAAGGAATTAGTGTAGATATGTATATTTTGGTTGGGAGGGTGATCAATAAACATATGGGAAATATTTTCCATGAGCTCACTACAAATGAATAAAAATAATGAGGGAAACAAACTATGATAATGACCTTGATGATTAGAACAAATAAGAAACTAAATAACACCAGTTGGAGCAATAATAGCCGATACCCAATTTTGTTAGATGTAGGAATAACAAGAATGATACTAGAAAATGATAGTAACTAGAAAATCCACAAAAGCACAAAGTCTTTTGCCACTTTCCACAATAGTTCCAAAGAAAACAGAATGATATGTGTTGTAGCCCAAAGTCTCTCAACGCCTATCATAGTAAGATTGCACGAACAACGGAAATAACCTCTAGCTCAAAGACTCCAAGTTATTCCTCAAATATGATTCCAAAATAGTAACAAGTGCAGCAAGTTGTAGCTCAAAGTCTATCAACAAACAACATCGCAGATCCACAAGAATATAGCTAACAATTGTGGCACAAAGTCTACAAGTTCTCAACCAAATTCATACACAAAACATATAACTCCAAATGTAATATGATAACACAAAGTTTATCAATATCAAATCTAATTTCCATTCAATAATGAAATGATATGTTACTCATAAACCAACTTCAAGATAATATGACAAGAGAGACATAAGAACACTCTTTCATACAACAAACATATTCCAAAACAAAGGTTGGAGAAAATCTGCTTCTTTTATTGATTAATTATTGAAATGCACATTCAACACAAAGATTCAAGTATGCTTATCAAAATGGGTAGCACTTCACTTCAAAAGATTAAAGGTTATATTTACAAAAGAACTCCCTCATATATATAGAGGAGAGTTGAGAGCTAATCTAGCAAAAGTAAACCTAAATCTAACTTATTCAACAAAAGAGCCCACATTGATTTAGAACTTCTCTGTTTTTACATGTATTTACATTTTTGAAAATGACGTAAAATGTCTAGAACTAATTACATAAAGCATGAAAATACTAAAAATAAAGCTAAGGCGTATTTATCTTTCTCCACCATCTTTCTTCATGAAATCTTCATACTTCTTCATGATTGCTTGCACTTCATTATTATCTGGTCCTAAAGTATGTTTGGAGATAGCAAGGGCTCTTGTGATTGAATCCTTAACGGTGTTACAAGCTTTCTCATGCCTTCCCAAAAACACTTTTATGTTATCCAATGTTAACTGAATATCCAACAACTTGTCCATTGAAACCAATGAAAAGGCCTGATCTTTAAACTCCTTCTGGATCATGTTGTTGAATTTCAGAATCACTGCATCTGAGGAAATAAACTTTTGGTTGTCATCAAGTAACTTACAAGGAAATTCTTCAATCTTGTTGACAAGATTCACATCATTGTCTTCACTGACTTCTCGAGCACTTTGCAAGTCTTTGATCAATTCCTTGATGATGCTCACTTTGTGTATCATGGTTTCTTTGACCTCTACAAACATTTCTCTATCAGGAATGATCTCAATTTCCACCAATGTGCCCAATTTGAGCTTCTTCATTTTGGTCCAAGCTGACAAACTATTTTCCAAGTCTTGTTGTTCCTGAGAAAAAGCATCAACAGTTTTGTCTAACTCTGATCTTATGTTTTCCATCTTTTCCATTCTCTCCACAGAGATTCTTGACAATTGTGATCCTTGTACAATCATTCAGGCTAGGAACTCACTGACTACCCTGCCCCTTGTATGAAATTTTTCCACCTTTTGAATAACTGGATCCTTAATGGTTATGGACACGGGCTCAACTGACTCAGAAGATAGAGTAATCTTCTAGAGCACTAAAGTTAACTGTTCTGCCTTGTCTTTATATTGATCCTTCACCTTTTTAACTTCATCAAATTTGTGAATGAGAGATTTCAATGTAGATTGAGCATTTGCCTTAGCACTTTCACAAGTTATCTTCCCTAACTCAACTCTTGAGATGGAATAATCATTGATGTCCACTTATTCAATATTTTTATCAGGAGGAGGCTGAGCTACTTATGCATACTTGTAACCTTCTTTCTTAAACAACCTGGAAAGAGTCTTTGGCTTTTTCTTAGTCTTTGCTTTTCCAGGTGTCAACTGTTCAAAATCAAAGTCATTTGGAGAGACAACTTGCTTCTTCTTGTTAGGTGTCTAAAATGAAAGCCAAGGGTGAAGTGTAGAAAAATTTCCTTCTAAACTATTACATCCCCAAATTACAATTAGACTTAATCATTAACTTAGTATAATAATCAAGAGGATTAGACAAAGTTAATTGATTTGATATTGTGGAAATATCTAATTTAACTCTTGATTATGATATAGATATTGATGATAATTTGCTTTGTGAATTAATAAAATTATATTATGAGACATGATAATGATACACTGATCATGATCTTGTGGTCTTGAGTGTGAACATGAAAATGAACGTCCTTCAAAGAAGGAAGGAGAGTATCATCCTGGAGGAATGGTTAGACGCTGGGAAAGAAAAAGGTTGATTAGCCATCTGAGTATCAATTTCTTATGTCCTTCTAAAACTCCTTCGTAAGTTGACATGTGCCACGTGTCTTTTCTTAGTTTTCATGTCCTCTATAAGTTGTTATGTCATTGATGCCATCTAGTCTAGTTGCAAAGACCAGACAATGTTCTTGGAGCATCATCTCAAGTCAAAGTACAATCATGTAGAGAGACAAGGAAGTCTCTTGCAATCCTTGTTCTCAAGGACACTGTTTCTTAGTCTTTCGACTAAGGAAAATAGTCGATTTCAGAGGAGAATTACTCGACCCTGACAATCAACGATCTAGATGTGATTCCATTTGTGCCTTTTATTATACAATGTTAATCCTTAAGTAAGGATGAAAACCTTATTATAGGTTGAATTGTAATAATAATATTATTCTTATCTCTCTTATCATAATATTTGATTTCAATCAAATGATTTTAACTTGTTGTGGTCAGCCTTGAGAAGTGATGGAGATCTTTAAGCTCATCCATTTCTAACACGATGCCTTAATTAAGCCACCTTTTGTGGGAACCGACCGAGTGGGAAAGGTAGTTACCTTTTAAGATGGCATGCCAGGGTTATCGAGCTGAGATTATTATTTTCTGTCTATCCTTTTTTTTTGTTGAGGGGAAATAGTAGACTTGGGTAGAGAGATTTTTTGGGGTTGGTTTTTATGAGCAAGGTGGCAAAAGCTACAGAGATAGCACAAGCAGATTAGAAGCTGTGTGCAACTCATGGGAGACTTGGACTGAAATGACGTTTCCATTGAAATCATTATCTAGGTAATATGATGGATGAAATCCTATTACTTTCGATATATATGTATATTGAGCCTTGACATGTTTAAATCATAAATATGGTGAAGTTATTTGTCATAAAATTGAGGCATGAGGCCAGTGAGGCTGTGCCATTACTTATGTAAATCTTTTCTTAGTCGCGGCTCGAAGCTGTTACAGCTGAGCTATTATTGTTTCAAAGTTTTATTTCATGCGGTGGCTCCAGGCTTTAAGGCCAAGCATACCAAGTTATCTTTATGTCAAGAACAAGCTCAAAGCCCTAATGGCTGAGCTAGTAATACAAGTAAACCGTCGTATGTATGAACATACGGCTATCAAGCTGAGTTTTGAACTTATTAAAATCTTTTAAGATTTCTGTAGGCCATAAATCCAAATAATGAAACATTGAAAACTTATTTTAGAGACTGCACTCTAGGCCATGTGGCCGAGGTAGTGTAGTATTATAATGTTACCAGTGGCTAAGCTTAAGGCTTAGAACTCAATTAGCGACTGCACCATGTTTTGTTTGTGATTCTTGCTCAAGGCTGCAAGGCCAAGTCTTTTAGAGATGAAATCCTCTCTATGTCTGAGCTGAGGTCTTACAACCGAGCTATAATGCTTTTTACATCATTCACTTAAAAAAAAACCAGTGCTCGAAGCCATATCGGCTGAGCTTGTTATCAAAGAATGATAAACTCATGTCATATAATGACGTAAATAGGGTTTAAGAACTCTCGAATGGAGTAGGGAATAACTCCAAAATGATTGTAGTCATAAGTGAATAATACAGTCACATGATTATGGTCTCAGCCATGAAGGCATTAACATCCATAATATAGTCACTTGACTATGATGACAACTGGATAGGCATTTGAATGATAGTGTGTTTACAACACCAATACTAATACCAAGTTAGGCTTGTATGAAAGACGACTATGAAACACTTTCAGGGTTACTTAAACTGTTAAAGATTATATATTTATACCCTTGAATATGGAGGTGGTGAGACCATTTGAGAACATGGTCTCATCACGAAACCATTGGAATGTATTTATAAAAGAATACTAACTTATTCATCATGAGTCTAAATTTAAGACTTATGGTTAAATGTTATGAGTTATAATTACTTTACTTCTACTCTACTAAGGCACGGTATGCCCTGAGTACATGTAATTGACTTCATCATATGTGATGACTTGCTATCAAAAATGTAATCCATGGGAGACCAAGGTGGTCAAAATGATTGAATTTGATATGGAATGAAAACAAATAAGGTGACAAGGAGTCACTAGTTCCTCGTTACAAGGATATCCTATTTAACCATAACTATTCTGTGATGGGAGTCAAATGTCCAAGTATGGGCAATGAATTGAATGGATCCCACTCACACTAGACCTAAAGAACAAGGTCGTTAAGAACTTACTGTAGGACATGACAGCTTATAAGTTGAGTTAGGGTGGTGGACATACGACGACGTTCATTGTGCAACATGTATGTATGTAAAACTTTGGCCAAAGTAATGCATTCATCTTTGCATGCATTGTTGGTCCACAATGTCCCAGATGGCCTAGTGTCTCCAGTAGTGTCACACAAGCTAGAGTGGATCTACAGTGTGTGACCGTGAGACATTAGGAAGGACACAACATCAAATACTCAAATGGCTATCAAAATTGTTTCTAATGTCTAACCTTTCTGTGAAGGGTAGGGCCTCTTCTAGTTAGGAAGTTGAGCGGGGGATTGCAGGTCCGTGGTTGGAGGAAAAGCACTAGGATGATGCTCTCCTTCCAAAGCACAAGACAAGCTGAGGCTTATGAAGACAGATGTCATTGGTTCCAGATACAGTGTTTGCATTTGATGACCAGTTGGTCTATTGTAATGTATAAATTGATTTATGATGCCTTGAGCACATATTGTATTTGATTAGTGATGGTTACTCACTAAATATTGTAAATGATTACTGGAATGTAAGCTTTGTTATATCTTGATTAGATTAACATGCTTAAATGATGAAAAGATTATGTTTCTTTGGTAAAAAAAATTAGCTCATTTATTTTGTTAACTATTCACTTGATTATGATACATGTTTAATGTTTAATCTTGAGCATTATGGATAGTGATGTTACATATGGTATCAGAGCTACCAAGTTCAACACATGGACCTAATGAGCTCACTACTTGATGATTAATGTATCCAACATTAAGTATGCTAATGTTTGGATGTTCTATGCCAGAATGGTAAAAAATTAGAACCACACCTCGCAAGAAGGTAACATAACATGGACGTTACCTATGCCAACAAAAGATCTTGATGGCACGAGCTTCCATGAAGGAGAAACTTGAACAAACTGGATGCTTGGTAGGTGCATGGTTATCTGATGATGAAACTTTCGCTGATGTCGTGAAATGCATCAAGTAGGAGTTAAGGAAAGCTGAACGGATGGCTGCCCCTAACCCTACTGGTGCATCAGTGACACCCTCAGCCCCTAAAGCACCAACTAAGGGAAATATCCCTAAGGACTGTAATATATTTAAGGAGGATGTGAAGGAATACCAGTGTGTATCCTCACCTCCTGAGACTGAAAAGAAAACATGATTATGGGAAGTTATCCCAAATTGTAAATGACTTGCAGAAGCAAGGTGTAAACACAATTTTGTAATTTTGTAGATTATATGTAATCCAATGGAAACTTTAATGCAATGACAAATTTTGACAATCTTTCCTTTCTTGTTAAAGATTACATGAATGTGAATAGATTTGTAAATGAATAAATTGCATAGCATGGAAAACTAATCCGTGATTAGTCTGCAAACTTCAAGAAGTAGATTGCAGTAAAGGTTTAAGTTAGAACCAGAATGGAGGATAGCCAAGATGAGGGAGCACCTTGAGGGAAATCCGAGTCTAAATTAGACCAAATCTTGACTTTGTTGAAAGAACCAAGGGTGAGGATGGAAACTCTTGAACACAAAGTGGGAGGCTAGTCAGAAGACAGGTGAGATGATTATGATGTGGGTGATGGCGAGGAATGCCATAATGACACCACCCAAAGCCAACACAGAGAAAATAACTCCATGGCTAGACATGATGGGGATAAGAGGAGCCTTATGGCTATGGAATTATCCGTTTACATGAAAAAGCTCATGCCACCTAAATTTGATGGATTCGTAAGTGGAGATGCCACAGAGGAATGGCTTACGAAAATGGAGAAGTATTTTGAAATCAAAAATTATAATGAGGTTACCAAAGCTGTGTGGGGAGAATTTCAGCTAGTGGGTGAGGTATCCACTTGGTGGATGAACAAAAAAATGGAACTAGGTTTGAGGTCTACTAGCCTCACTGGGGACAAGTTCGTAGAACTTTTTAGGCAAAGATGGTTGCCTCAACTGTTCTATGATAAAAAAACTTATAGACTTTCAAAACCTGAAACAGACTGATATGATAGTAAATGAGTATTGGGAAAAATTAACCCAACTGTTGAAGTATGTGCCACAGTATCAACAAGATGAGAAATTTCGTGTCCAGAAGTTTATAATGGGGTTGAACACCCAAATTGGGGGTGAGGTTAATGTTCATAGCCCTACTACTATGGAACAGGTCTATGAGAAGGCCGTTAGACAAGAACAGAACCTGAAGGCTATGTCAGCCTATAGAGAAAGAAATAGAAAGAGATATAATTGGTCTCAATCTTCTTAGTCCTTAAAGAAAAAGGGGAAGAAATAGGAAAATATTGAGAAACAAGACAAAGGGGCCAAAAATAAACAAACTGAGTCCAGGGGAGAGAAGAAAGGGAATAACCACTCCAGAAAGATTGGAAACAATTCTGGAAAGCCTTAGGAGAGGTGAGGGCCAGTTGGAGGATGCTACACTTGTGGCAGAGATCACTACGCCAGTCAATGTCGCAACAAATCATAGGGAGTGCAACCAAGAGGGAATCCTCTACCCTCCCAACAAGTGGCATTCCAACAACGTATCCATGCGGCCTTGGAAAAATGACAAGCTGAGTACCAAATAATTCCTGTAGAGACAACATGTACTTTGTTTGGAGTTCCAATTTTAGTTTTAATTGATACATGTGCTATAGAATGTTTTATTTCTCCTAAAATTGTAAATAAGATACCTAGAAAAGCAGGATTTATGGCAAATACTTGGTCTGTAGAGTGTGCAAATCACACCAAGGCTCAGGTAGAGCAATGCCTATTTGAAGCTTGGGTTGAACTTCCAAACTTTTCCACAAAAGTAAATCTATATGTAGCCCCACTTGGTTCATACGATATTATCCTAGGGATAAATTGGCTATGGAGACAACGAAGCAAAGTTGATTATTATGCCAAGATAGTATAATGTTTGGATGTTTTAGGAAGCCAAGTCTTTCTCCAAGGGAAACCTAGGTAAATTAAACTAAGGCAAATTTCTGCCTTACAAATGAAAAGGGCACAGAGAAACGGATGCCAACTTTTTGTTTCAAGATGGACAAAATAGATGAAACAAATGAAACCTACTTCGAAGATGACTTGATGTTTTATGAATCCCAAAAACTTAAGGAAGTAGGGATAAAGGAGTCCATAGGTTAGGAAAGATTAGATATGGACAAGTGTCCCTTCCTCATAGATTTTGAGGATGTATTTCTGAATGAACTACTGGGGTTACCCCCTAAAAGAGCCTTTGATTTTGCCATTGATATTATTCTAGGGTCAGAACCCATTTCTAAAGCCCCCTACAAGATGACCACAATAGAACTAATGGAGCTAAAGGCTCAACTACAAGAGCTGCTAGATAAAGGGTTGATTAGACCCAGTGTGTCACCAATGGGAGCGCCTGTCATTTTTGTGAAAAAGAAAGATGACACTTTGTGGTTGTGCATAGATTACTGCATGTTAAACAAAGCAATCATTAAGAACAAATATCCTCTACCACGCATTGATGATCTTTTTGATTAGATGAGGGGTGCAACAGTATTTTCCAAGATTGATCTTTGATTTGGATATCACCAATTGAGGTTGAAGGATGAAGAAATCCATAAGATAGCCTTTAGAACTAGATATGGACATTATAAATTCACATCCCTACCATTTGGGTTGACAAATGCACTAGCGACGTTTATGAATCTTATGAACAGTGTGTTCAAAGAATGTCTAGACAAGTTTGTCTTCGTATTTCTAGATAACATTTTGATCTATTCTAAGAATGAAGAACATATGTGGCATTTGAAAATTGTTCTTCAAAGATTAAGAGAGCATAAATTATATGGCAAGATCTCTAAGTGTACTTTCTTTTAGAAAGAAGTACAGTATTTGGGTCATATAATTTTGGCTAAGGGAATAGCTGTGGGTCCATCTAAGATTAAGGCTATTTCTAAATGGCCAGAACCAAGAAATATTTATGAGGTCCGAAGTTTCATGGGCCTTGCTGGTTATTATAGGAAGTTTGTGATAAACATCTCTAAAATTGCACATCCTATAACTTCCTTGCAAAGAAAGGGAAAGAAGTTCAAGAATGGTCAGAAAAGTGCCAGGAGGCCTTTGACCCACTGAAGGAAAAATTAACTTCAGCCCCGATATTAAAAGTACCTGACTCGGAATGTCAATTTATAGTCATTACCAATGCCTCAGGGGAAGGGTTAGGTGGTGTACTAATCCAGGATGGACATGTCATTGTGTATGAATCGTGCAAACTGAAAAACTATGAACAAAACTATGCCCCGCATGATTTAGAATTAGTAGCAGTCATTCACACACTTCGAATGTGGAGACACTACCTGCTTGGAAAACCATTTGAGTTGAAAATAGATCACCAGGGACTTAAATATATGTTCACTCAACCCCATCTTAATTCTCTTCAAAGAAGATGGTTAGAATTTATCTCGGATTATGATTTCGAGATCAAGTATATTCAGGGAAAAGAAAATCGAGTGGTAGATGCTTTAAGTAAGAGAAGACATATCTCCTCTATGATCTCTATACAATCGGATTTTAGAAATCATGTGTTACAAAAATCTAAGGGAGATGAGTTTTATGAGCAGGTAAAATAGGCACGTGAGAAGAATCTACATAATCTAAAATATGAGGGATTCAACCTTGAACCAGATGGATTAGTAAGGTTTAAAGGAAGGATGTATGTACCTAACTCAGCAGAGTTAAGGAATATGGTTTGGAAAGAGGTTCATTCTGCACCATATTCTGGGCATCCTGGAGTAACCAAGTTACTCGTCGATGTGAAACCTTTATATTTTTGGAAAGGAATGAAGAGGGATGCTACAAATTTTGTAGCTACTTGTATTGAATGCCAAAGGGTGAAGGTGGAACACCAAAACCCAACGAGATTATTATACCCTCATGAAATTCCTTAGTGGAAATGACATATTAAAAGCATTGACTTTGTGCAAGGGCTTCCTATGTCAAAGAACATGCACAATGCTATCTTGGTTGTGGTGGACAAACTCACCAAAGCAGCCCATTTTATACTTGGAAACTTGACAGATGGGGCATCCATCATTGCTCAAAAATTTGTTCAAGAAATTTTCAGACTGCATGACATTCCTAAGAAGATTATCTTAGATAGGGATGCATGGATAATAGCAAGGTTTTGGCAAACCTTGTTCTCTTCACTGGGTACACAGTTAAACATAAGCTCTACTTATCATCCTAAAATGGATGGTCAAACTGAAAGGGTGAACCAAGTGTTGGAGGACTTATTAATGATGTATTGCATGGATCAACAATATAAGTGGGAGGATTACCTTCCTCTAGTGGAATTTGCCTACAATAACTCTTATCACTCAACTATTAAGATGGCACAATTTGAGGCATTATATGGATAGAAGTGCCGAACCCCTATAAGCTGGGATAAGCTAGAAGATAGGGTTAGCCTTGGCCCAGAAATGCTGTTTGAGATGGAAGAACAAGTCCATCTAATTAAAAGTAGGCTAGCGGAAGCCAATGATAGAAAAAAGAGTTATGTTTCTGCAAAGCATATCGAAAGACATTTCACTATAGGAGATAAAGTTCTCCTAAGGGTAAAACCTCAGAAAAGCTCCATTAAATTTGGAAAAATGTCCAAACTGGCACCAAGATATGTGGGCCCTTTTGAAATTCTAGAAGAAGTCAACCCAGTGGCATACATAATTTCTCTACCACCAGCACTTGCCATGATATATAATGTGTTTCATGTTTCATATTTGAAAACGTTTAATTCTGCTAATCAAATTCCTATGCTTGATTGCAATATTCTACAGGTGAAAGACCCGAGAGTGGTGGTGATTGAGCCCATCAAGGTGCTCGAAATGCATAAGATACACTTACGTAGCAAGGAAATAACACAGTACAAGGTCTAGTGGGACCAATATTTGGTGGAAAATGCCACCTGGGAAAATTATGATGACTTCTATGCTAGATTTCCTCATCTTTTTTGAGACATTTGATATTATGCTTTTGGAAACATTTTTATATTATGTTGGTTTATCTTAAAGACAATTAATCATTGGGGATGATGATTCTTATGGGGGGAGATATGTTACATCCCCAACTTACAATTAGACTTAATCATTAACTTAGTATGATAATCAGGAGGATTAGACAAAGTTAATTGATTTGATATTGTGGAAATATTTGATTTAACTCTTGATTATGATATAGTTACTGATGATAATTTGTTTTGTGAATTAATTAAATTATATTATGAGACATGATAATGATACATTGATCATGATCTTGTGGTCCTGAGTGTGAACAGGAAAATGAACATCCTTTGAAGAAGGAAAGAGAGTATCATCCTAGAGGAATGGTTAGACGTTGAGAAAGTAAAAGGTTGATTATCCATCTGAGTATCGATTTCTTATGTCCTAAAACCCCTTCGTAAGTTGACACGTGTCATGTCTATTTTCTTAGTTTTCATGTCCTTTGTAAGTTGTTATGTCTTTGATGCCATCTAGTCCAGTCGCGAAGACTAGACAATGTTCTTGGAGCATCATCTCAAGTTGAAGGACAATCATGTAGAGAGACAAGGAAGTCTCTCGCAATCCTTTGTTCTCGAGGACACTATTTCTTAGTCTTTTGACTAAGGACGATAGTTGATTTTGGAGGAGAATTACTCGACCTTGACAATCGACGATCTAGATGTGATTCTATTTGTGCCTTTTATTAAAAAATGTTAATCCTTAAGTAAGGATGAAAACCTTATTATAGGTTGAATTGTAATAATAATATTGTTATTGTCTCGCTTATCATAATATTTGATTTCAATTGAATGCTTTTAACTTGCTGTGGCCGGCCTTGAGAAGTGATGGAGATCTTTAAGCTCATCCATTTCTAGCATGATGCCTTAATTAAGCCACCTTTTGTGGGAATCGACCGAGTGGGAAATGCAGTTACCTTTCAAGATGGCATGCCAAGGGTCGGCCAGGGTTATCGAGCTGAGATTATTGTATTTTGTCTATCCTTTTTTTTGTTGGGGAAATAGTAGACTTTGATAGAGAGAGTTCGTGGGGTTGGTTTTTATGAGCAAGGTGGTGAAAGCTACAGAGATAGAGAAAGCAAATTAGAGGTTGTGTGTAGCTCGTGGGATACTTGGCTTGAAATGACATTTCCATTGAAATCATTATCTAGGTAATATGATGGATGAACTCCTATTACTTTCGATATATATGTATATTGAGCCTTGACATGTTTAAATTAGAAATATGGTGAAGTTATTTGTCATAACTCTGAGGCACGAGGCCAGTGAGGCTGTGCCATTACTTATGTAAATCTTTTCTTAGTCACGGTTCGAGGTTGTTATAGCTGAGCTATTATTGTTTCTAAGTTTTATTTCATGTAGTGGCTCCAGGCCTTAAGGCCGAGCATACCAAGTTATCTTTATGTCAAGAACAAACTCAAAGCCCTAATAGCTGAGCTAGTAATACAAGTAAACTGTCGTATGTATGAACACACGGCTATCAAGCTAAATTTTGAACTTATTGAAATCTTTTAAGATTACTGTAGGCCGTAAAGATGAACAATGAAACATTGAAAACTTATTTTGGAGACTACACTCTAGGCTGTGTGGCCAAGGTAGTGTAATATTATAATGTTACCAGTGGCTAAGCTCAAGGCTTAGAAGCTGAGCAGCGATTGCACCATGTTTTGTTTGTGATTCTTTCTCAAGGCCGCAAGGCCAAAACTTTTAGAGATGAAATCCTCTCTATGTCTAAGCTAAGGTCTTATGACCTAGCTATAATGTGTTTTACATCATTCACTTTAAAAAAATAGTGGTCGAAGCCGCAACAGCTAAGCTTGTTATCAAAGAATGATAAACTCACATCATATAATGACGTAGATAGGGTTTAAGAACTCTTGAATGGAGTAGGGAATAACTCCAAAATGTTTGTAGTCATAAGTGAATAATATAGTCACATGACTGTGGTCTCAGCCGCGAAGGCATTAACATCCATAATATAGTCACTTGACTATGATGATAGCCGGGGAGGCATTTGAATGACAGTGTGTTTACAACACCAATACTGATACCAAGTCGGGATTGTATGAAAGATGACTATGAAACACTTTCAGGGTTACTTAAACTGTTAAAGATTATATATTTATACCCTCAAATATGGAGGTGGTGAGACCTTTTGAGAACATGGTCTCATCATGAAATCGTTGGAATGTATTTATAAAAGAATACTAACTTATTGATCATGAGTCTGAATTTAAGACTTATGGTTGAATGTTATGAGTTATAATTACTTTATTCTACTCTACTAAGACACGGTATGCCCTGAGTACATGTAATTGACTTCATCATATGTGATGACTTGCTATCAAAAATGTAATCCATGGGAGACCAAGGTGGTCAAAATTGTCAAATTTGATATGGAATGAAAACAAATAAGGTGACGTGGAGTCACTAGTTCCTCATTATGAGGATATCCTATTTAACCATAACTATTATGTGATGGGAGTCGAATGTCCAAGTATGGGCAATGAATCAAATGGATCCCACTCATACTAGACCTAAAGAACAAGGTCATTAAGAACTTACTGTAAGACATGATAGCTTATAAGTTGAGTTAGGGTGGTGGATATACGACGACATTCATTGTGCAACGTGTATGTATGTAAAACTTTGGCCAAAGTAATGCATTCATCTCTGCATGCATTGTCGGTCCACAATGTTCCAGATGGCCTAGATTCACCAGTAGTGTCATACAAGTTAGAGTGGATCTATAGTGTGTGACCATGAGACATTAGGAAGGACACAACATTAGATACTTAGATGGCTATTCAAATGGTTTCTAATGTCTAACATTTCCATGAAGGGTAGGGCCTCTTCCAATTAGGAAGTTGAGTGGGGGACCACAGGTCCATGGTTGGAGGAAAAGCACCAGGATGATGCTCTCCTTCCCAAGCATAAGAGAAGTTGAGGCTTATGAAGACAGATGTCATTGGTTCCAGATATAGTGTTTGCATTTTATGACCAGTTGGTTTATTGTAATGTATAAATTGATTTATGATGCCTTGAGCACATATTGTATTTGATTAGTGATGGTTACTCACTAGAGATTGTAAATGATTACTAGAATGTAAGCTTTGTTTTATCTTGATTAGATTAACATGCTTAAATGATGAAAAGATTATGTTTCTTTGGTAAAAAAATTAGCTCATTCATTTTTTTAAATATTCACTTGATTATGATACATGTTTAATGTTTAATCTTGAGCATTATGGATAGTAACGCTACATAAACCAATAGCCATAGTTGGAGTAGAAGAGACTACACTCACAACAGTTGATGTCACAATGGGTGAAGTGTTAGTCAAAATAGCACCAGGAATATCTACACTTGATACTTGCATAGACCCAGTCATGAGTTGTTCTAAATTAGATTGAGTATTTATGTCAAATGAAGGTGATGACAAACTTGGCAAAGATGAGAAAGAACTAAAAATAGTTTCCAAACCCTGTTTAGGACTATCAAAGATTGACCTAGAAGAAAGGGACAAATGAATGGATTGAATTGACCCAGTGGAAGGAATATGAATTGTGTCAACATAAGTAACTATGATAGTAGGAATGAGAGTAGAAGAAGAAACAGGTGGTTCCTCTAAAATGTTCTCATGAGGTGACATTTTTGATTCCCCATGTTGTCTTTCCTCTTCTTGCCTTTCATCCTGAATAAATTCATCTTGCCCTTTAGTAGATGGCCCTTCTGCAGTGGTTTTAGCTTTTGTGGCTTTTGAAACAAACTTGATCTTTGGCTTGGTTGACTTACTAGAACTAGGCACATCACTCTTGTTCTTCATCCTTATTTCAAATTTCTTCCCTATAGGATCTTGAGACTCCTCCTTTGATCCAGTTACAAAGCGTTTCAAATGAATCCCCTTTTCCTGTAACCATACATTTGTGTTATCTAGGATTGGTTCAAAACTTTCTTTTTTCGAAGTTACCTCTTTCTTTGACCACTGGATTGCTGATAGAGAAGAGTCTGCAACATTGTTCCTCACATAAGCAGGATCCAAGATATCACCATCATCTTCCATACCCTTAGGAATATCTACTAAATCAAGTTCTTCAATCTGCTTTAAGGTCAACTTGCAACAATCTAGCTTTCCTATTTCCTCCTTTGTCCTACAATCTGTGCACACATCTTTAATTTTGTGTTCATGGGTTAGGGCTCTCTTGATTTTATATTTCACTCCCTGGTAATCAAAATTAGGTTTCCTCTTGTAGGTCTTCATGGTGACCCATTGCATCTCAGATTCTATAGCCTTAGCTTTCGGGGATGTTGAGATAGAATACTAGCCAATTGTGAGGGGAAACTTGAAACCTATCTTTTTAGATTCCATTTGTTTGCTATGAACTACTATTATTTGTCTACATAGCTCCATTAACACAATTTTGTCACTTGGGTATCTTGGGATCATGTATGGATATTCCATGAAACAACCAACTATCGAATAGGTAAATGTAGGAAACTATAGATATAAGCAACCATATTTGTTCACGACTGACCATGCTTCATTAGAAATCCTCCTCTTTTCTATTTCACGATCAAACATATGGAAGAAAGGAGCAAATAAAGCATCATTAAATCTTCTAAAATGATGAATACCTCCATCCAGAGTTATCTGAGGATAGTATTGGTACGTTAGGATTAATCTTCTGTCTCCTTCTGATGTGAACCCAGGAAAATTCCTCATTGAAGCAACAACATATACAAGATATGATGTCATGTAGAACCTTAATGAATTTTGTACCTTTTTCAGTTGATCATGAATGACATAACTAATCTATAGTCCCCAGAAGATTTGTTGTTTCTTCCTCATGATGATTTTGATGTATAAATACATCCACTCATGAAAGGTAGATGAAGTAGGTAAACCTCTCACCCTACTAAGAAGAGTGATCAAATCACATAATTCTTCAATGAAGTCACTGCGTGGAAAGTTCTTAGGCCATCTTATAATATTTGGCCTTGTAGTCTTTAACCATCTACTATTAATCACCTTCTTAGTAGTATCAGGGTTTTTCTCATATTCCTCTTGTGCATAGTCAAAAGTGATATCTGCATATGTTTGAGTATGAGGACACATGAAAGCTTTGTCAAAGAATTCCGCATCTAGCCTCATAACCACATTTCCATTAGAATCCATGACACTTTGGCCATCCCTATTATAGTGTGTTGCAACCTAGAGGACAAACTCAGGATTGTGTGCAGTGACAGGAAATGTAGCTACCAAGTGACTGTTACTCTCCACTATACACTTCATGCCATTACTCATGGGTTGTTGCTGGGTCCTTTCCACAAATTCAAACATATCAACATGTCCAATCTCAATATCCTTTATCTGATCAATGGTGGAGGTCATTGAGGTCACCAAAAAAACTCGCTAATATTTGTACTTCATGGCTTTTGACTTGCTTGGGGATGGATATGACATTTGAAGAACAACTTATCTTTGTTGAAATGTAGATCTTGAAATGCGTGCACAAGAAACTACAATACAAAGTTTAGTGTTTTGTAGTGTTAAGAAGACTTACATGATTGAAATTTGTAAATAACGAGGGAAATCTGAGCAATTGTATGAACTTGGAGGGATTAAGCGTGATGAGGGTGAAAAATGGAGTGAAAGCAGACAATTAGGCAAAATGTGAAAATTTCCTAGTGGTAGTGAAATTTTGCAAACTGGGTGTAAGGGCATTGAATTTTAGTACTTCTATATCTTGGAATGGTGTATAATGTAGCTGCGCTAAAAATTAGCACCCTTGGAGGATTTAATGGTAGTGCAAAAAGATTTTACAAAGTCGGCAAATTTTGCCGACTTTACAAGTGGGAAAAATTTGCAAGTGATTGCAAGGTCAGAAAATTTGCTGACTTTGCAATAGAGGTGAAGCTTTTACAAGGGATCGCAAGGTCGGTGAAAGTCGTCGAACTATTGAAATGCGCCAGACAACTGAGAGGGGGGTGAATCAATTGTCCCAAAAACTCAAACACTTCTACACTTAAACATTAATCACTTATTCGCACTTATTATGATTAAACAAAGAATGCATGAAATCAAAAGCTTAAACACAGATGCAACATTAAACACAAGAGACACCAAATTTTTACATGGAAAACCCCAAGGTGGGGAAAAACCACGAAGAGGTTTAACTCTCAAAATATATTGCAATCTTTGAAAAATGATGTTCAGGCTTGGTCACTCCATGGGCCTAGAACATACTGGCTCACTGCCATGAAGTACAACTAGGTCTAGCAGGCTCATTGCCTCAACCCTAAACCTAGAAAGATTACAATAAGGGCTGTTAATGTTGGGAATTAAGGTGTCTCAACCTTGGTAATTCTCTGCATTTGTAATGTTTGTATTTATTATTCAATTGCCTATGTTGTAAATAATTAGAAATTCCACTTTGTCATATTGTGGGATGTGGCATGGTGATGTGTCAATCCTACATGGATTATGACAACTTGTTATTTTGTCCTCACATGAGGAGATAGGTGTCCCACTTAGTGGTAGGAATATTTTGTCATGTGGTGGCATCTTCTATGTTGTGTAAGGAATGTTTGACCGAAACAGTTATGACGGATTCCTATGACGAATCTATGACATGTAAGAGTCAAGAATAGAAGATTGTAAGATAGGTAATGACATGTGTCATGAAGCATCTTTGAATGAGGCATATTTGGATGCCCCAAGGTGGAATATGATGTGTTGTAAGAGAATATGTTATTTATAGCATGTATATGATCGATTCTCTTATAGCTGTAAGTTGTAACCGCTATGACAGGTTCTATGATGGTCGTAAGTGTCGTAAGAGCATCTTTCATAGCCCATTTTGGAAATAGGCGATGTCTTTGGGATGGGAGCTATGGAAAAGTGTCAGACACATTCTACAATGTTGACCAAGTGTCCCTAGGCATGGGTTTTGGTCCAAGATGCCATATTGGACGCCCATTCCAAGAAAGGTCCAAAATTGCCTTATATGTTCTATTTAAACAGGTGCTTGGAGATGGAGTTTGTATCACAGGTTTACAGGTACTGTTATGTTGCTAGATTGACTCCAGACATGAGTGTCAAAGACCATTGAAGCTTGTATTGCAAGTGTATTGTAAACATTCTTTTAGATTTTTTAATACATTGTGCAGGTTTCTGAGTGTGGGGTTTTTCACCCGATAAGGGTTTTCCCCACTGTAAATCTTTGTCTCTCTTCTTCTGTCTTCTTTCTGGCTCTTGTGTTTTGCTACAATATCTCATGTTAATGGTTTAACATTGCTGTAATAGTCAGGATAAAGTTGAATTTGCATAGTCCTCTCCTCAATAGATTAGTGTAGGAAGCGTTTCCGCACACCTAGCTTCCTTTCAGTTAAACCCTAATGGTTGTTAAACCCTACTGGTAGCTCATTGCCAGGCTCACTGCCAAAATCACCATCTTCTTGATGTTTGAGATTAATACATTGAAGTACAATAGTGCCTCTGCTCTGCTATGCCTTACCCTGCTCTAACTTATCTTCTTGCCCTTTTCCTTATCTTCCCATTTTCGCACAAGAACATCTTTTCCACAACTCAATTAAAAGTATTTATACACTTCATCAACCTTGGAATGATCATCAAGAGCAGCATTACAATCATCAACCATTGGAACAATCTCCAAGGTCGGCATTACAAACATTTAGAAAATAGGTCTTGACCTAATACCAAAATATGCTAAGGAATTGTAGTATAGATGTATGCAAATCACGCCAAGCCTTATCTCGTACTCAAACATGATATTCCGTGCCACAACACGCTTCCACAATCTTCAAGGGATCTCTGCAATTATTGGAATTAACCAAGTCGACTAAGACTGGTTGTACACTATGTTATCTAGGAATAATCTTCAAACACGATCTCATTTCCTTAACACAGACCAATGTAAAGGTAGGAACATGATTAGGAGGAATCCACAAGCACGTTGAAATCATTAGGAGCAACCGCACAAACACAAACCACTTTATTCATGAGATTCTTCACACTGGAGCACATGAACTTCATTGTCTTCAACTGTCATAAAGAAAGATAGCTTGCGGACCACCAAAACATGAACCATTGCAATTGTAGGCACTTATTATCATCCCAGACTTCCCTTTAGAACCACAAAGTAAAATAGTTTAATGCAGAGGAATACGGAGCAAAATACTTTCTCCCTGTCACCAGAGAATAATTAGAGAAAGCATGTTTTACTCTGGTGAATGTAACTCTCTCAATTCTTCACACCGGAGGCTCAAACTTAGGATTTAGCATCTTAAGACATCCCTTTAAATAACTTCCAATCTGCAGACCAAGATCTTCAAGTAGCAAGAAATACGGAGTAATCTACTGGACTGTTCTTCAGCATACAACTCACTGTCTATACTGCACTTCACTGCAACTCACTTGTTTCTTCCAGAGAGGCCAATTTTCTCAATATCCTCAACATACAAAGATTCTAAACAATTAATAGAATATGACATATTTGACACCAATGACAACAAAGATATGTTGACATCAATGACAACACTGATTAGGCACATACTTGCAACAATCTCCCCCTTTGTTATTGATGGCAACATATGATGTGAAAAACTACAACAACCATCAAGACAAGATTCCCCCCTATCTCTTTACACATCTGCACTCTTTTCTTCTGATTCTCCCCCTTTCTCTTTAGACATCTGCACTCTTTCCTTCTGAGTTTTTTACATGATTTATCTCCCCCTTTGACATCAATGGCAAAGGGCACATACTTGCACTCTTCTGCTTTGATTCAATTTCTCTTTTGAACTCTTTGACTACTCCCCCTGAGAAGTAGCCCTAAAAGCATCAATCTAGATCTAAAGAAGTAACTCTAAGCACCATGAGACTGATGCACTCTTGTGCATCTTAGTTCAGAGAAGGAGTAATAAGCCCTAACTTTTCTTTGAGATACTCAAAAGTATCCTTAGGCAGAGGTTTGGTGAAGATGTTTGCAATCTGGTCTTTTGTAGATACATATTCCAACTTGACTTAATTCTCTGTCACTTTTTCCCTTAGAAAGTGATATCTTATGGATATGTGCTTTGTCCTTGAATGCATTACTGGATTCTTTGATATGTTTATGGTACTTGTATTATCACAAAAGATTGCAATTGGATCTTCAGACACAACTCTGATGTCCTTCAATGTCTGCTTCATCCACAACACTTGAGTAAAACTACATGCTACTACAATAGATTATGCTTCTGCAGTGGACAGGGATATTGAGTCTTGTTTTTTGCTTATCCAAGATACCAACCTTTTTCCCAAAAAGAATGCACCTCCACTTGTACTTTTTCTATCATCTACATCTCTGACCCAATCTGCATCAGTGTATGTACTGAGAGTGAAATCATTGTCCCTTGGATACCACAAACCATAATCCATTGTGCCTTTCAAAAATCTCAGAATTCTCTTGACTGCCATCACATGTGACTCCTTAGGCTCTGCTTGAAATCTTGCCACAAGACAAACTGCATGCATTATGTCAGGTCTAGTTTGAGTCAGATAAAGTAATCCTCCAATCATATATTTGTACATTTTTTGATCTTCCATAGGTGAATCATCATTTTTGCTCAAATTACAACCGGTTATTATGGGAGTATTTACTGGTTTAGAGTCTTCCATCCCAAACTTATTTAACAACTCTTTCACATATTTAGACTAAGAAATGAAGATATCTTTATTTGATTGATTTATTTGTAGACCTAAAAAGAAATTCATCTCACCAAACATGGACATTTCAAATTCACTTTGCATTTCTCCAGTAAAAATTGTGCACATACCTTCATTTCCTCCAAACATAATGTCATCAACAAAGACTACAACTATTAGGATTTGTTCATTATTGATCTTGAAATAGAGATTGCTGTCAGTGGTACCCTTGGTGAATCCTAACTGTATCAGATACTTATCCAACCTAGCATACCAGGCTCTGGGGGCTTGTTTTAACCCATATAATGCCTTCTTTAATCTACATACCATGTCACCCTGATGTGATGACTGGAATCCTTTCAGTTGTTCAATATAGACATCTTCTTCCAACTCTCCATTCAAGAATGTAGACTTTACATCCATCTAATATACCTTAAAAGTTTTGTAGGCTACAAATGCCAAAAACATTCTTATAGCTTCAATCCTTGCCATTGGTGCAAATATTTCCTCAAAATCTATTCCTTCAACTTGAGAGTATCCTTTGCATACCAACCTTGCTTTGTTTCTTACTACTTCACCATTCTCATTCATCTTGTTTCTGAAAACCCACTTGGTACCAATTACATTTTTATCTACTGGTCTGGGAACAAGATCCTAGGTCTGATTCTTCTCTATCTGCATCAATTCTTCTTTCATAGCCTTTACCCAATTCTCATCATTGCAAGCTTCATTCACAGTCTTAGGTTTAATCTTGGAAATCAGACAAAAAATTACTTGTTCTTCTACAGCTCTTCTTCTGGTCAGGATTGCTTTACTCTTATCTCCTATGACTTGATCTTTAGAATGATTAAGTTTTACATACCTTGGTGTCTTGGTAGCACTTTCCATAGATTGATCCTCTTCATATGAGCTGTCTTCATGCTACACCACGTTTGAAACATCTGGTTTATCTGATTCATATCCACTTGATTTTGGAGACCTTTCCTTTCTTTCATCGACTTTGACATTTGTACTCTCAATGATCTTATTTAGCCTCTTATTATAACACTAGTAGGCCTTGCTCTTGGTTGAGTAACTAAGGAAGATTCCTTCATCAAACCTAGCTTCAAACTTCCCTAGATCTTCTTCTCTTTTGATATAACATTTGTTACCAAAAGCTTTGAGATATTTCACAGTAGGAACTTTACCATACCATAATTCATAAGGAGTCTTAGAACTGTTACCTTTGACTTGGACTCTGTTTAGGATATATAAAGCAGTGTGAATTGCCTCTCTCCAATATACTTCCAGAATATCAGCTTCCTTCATCATGGTTCTAGCAGATTTTTGAACTGTTCTGTTCTTCCTTTCAATGACTCCATTTTGCTGTGGAATTCTAGGTGTAGATAACTATCTCTTTATCCCATATTCTTCACAAAAGAAATTGAATTCATTTGATGTGAACTTTCCTCCTCTATCAGACCTTAAACATTTGATCTTCAAATCTGTCTCATTTTCAACCATTGCCTTAAATGCCTTGAACTTATCCAGAGCTTCTGATTTTTCTTTCAAAAAGGTAACCCAAGTCATTCTAGAATAATCATCAATAAGCAAATGAAATACCTATCTCCTTGCAGACTTCTTAATTTTGTAGGTCCACACAAGTCTGTATGCTCTAGTTCCAGTAGTCCATCAACTGATTGGTCCTTGCTTTTGAAACTTGATCTTGTTTATTTCCCAAATTGACACTCCTTGCAAATAGGATTAGTAGGCTTCACAAGCTTAGGCAAATCTCTAACAGCCTGTGTAGTACTTAGCTTCATAATGTTATAAAAAATTATGTGACACAACCTTCTATGCCATATCCGACTTTCATCAGTCTGAGCCAACAAACAATAATTATCAGTTCCTTTCAAGTGATAGATGTTACCTTTGGTCTTCTTACCAATTGCAATGACTGTTCCAAAGCTTTCCTTGATCTTACATCCATTATCCTTAAAGCTTAAGTCATAACCTTTGTCACACATTTGACCCACACTCAAAATATTGTGCTTTAATCCTTTCACATACAGGACATCTTCAGTATTATTCTTTCCATCAAAAGAAATAGATCCTTTTCCATAAATCTTACTAGCTGTATCATCTCCAAACCTAACCAATCCACCATAATATCTTTCCAAACTCACAAACTTACTTTTGTCACCAATCATGTGGTGAGAGAAGCCACTATCAATAACCCATTCATCTTTGTCTTCAACAACTTGAGCAGCCAAGGCACTTTCCACTGGTTTTTCTTTCTTCAAACAGCTAGCAGGATTAGTAGACATAGGTTCTTCTTTAATAGTAATAAACAAGCATTCATTGCCAAAGTACTAACATTGTTTGGTTCACCATTATCTGATACTCCATCATCATTAAAATATTCAACATAATAACATTTCTTTTGGATCCTAGGCCTGTTCTCATATCTTTTCCCATTTCTTTCAATTCTTTCAGGACATCTGGAAGCAAAGTGGCCTACTTTACCGTAGGAAAAACATTTAAAAGGTAATTTACCTTTGAAGTTACCGGATCCTCTTTGCAGTCTATCCACAAATTTGGCTTCAATTTCATCAAACTCATCATTAGATTCTACCTTGTACTTTTCTGATCTGGAGGTTTTCCCAGAAGTACTGGCTTTGAAGGCAATCTATACTTTTGGTAGGGCATCACCAAACTCTCTCATTTCAAAGGCAGTAAGCTTACCAAGCAACTGATCTCTGTCAATAGATTTTACTTGCATAAATTCTTCAATTGCAGCTACCTTGTGACTGTAGGACTTTGGTAGTGATCTAAGAATTTTCATCACAACTTCCTTATCATTGAGAGTTCCCCCCATACCTTTTATTCTGGTGACAAGTTCATCAACTCTTTGCATAAAGGCTGTTATGTTTTCATCTTCATTCATCTTCAAACTTTCATATTTCATTTTCAGACTTTGTAGCTTGGCCTCCTTCATAGAATCATCTCCCTCATATAGATTTTTTATCTTTTCCCATACCTCATTTGTAGTTTCAAGATCCACAACTTTTGTTAGTACTGAGTCATTCAATGTACTTAGTAGAGCATCTTTTGCTTTAACATCCACTTCATATTCCTTGATTTCATCTTCAGTCGTCAAACCATTTTGAGGCAAGGTGTATTTTGTTTCTACAGCTTTCCATACTTTGTAACCAAGACAAAGAAGATGAATTTTCATTCATGCCTTCCAAAGAGCATAATTTGTCCCATCAAAATGCGGCACTTCCTTCTTATAAGACATTTTGGATCGTCGTCAAGCTGTTAGACTTTCTTCAAAGGAACTTTACTCTGATACCAATTTTTGAAATGCACCAGACAACTAAGAGGGGGGGTGAATCAGTTGTCCCAAAAACTCAAACACTTCTGCACTTAAACGTTAATCACTTATCCGCACTTATTATGATTAAACAAAGAATGCATGAAATTAGAAGCTTAAACATAGATGCAACATTAAACACAAGAGACACCAAATTTTTACGTGGAAAACCCCAAGGTGGGGAAAAACCACAAAGAGGATTAGCTCTCAAAATATATTGCAATCTTTGAAAAATGATGTTCAGGCTTGGTCACTCCATGGGCCTAGAACATACTGGCTCATTGCCATGAAGTACAACTAGGTCTAGCAGGCTCACTGCCTCAACCCTAAACCCAGAAAGATTATAATAAGGGTTGTTAAACTATGAGGGCTGTTAAACCCTACTGGCGGCTCATTGCTAGGCTCAGTGCCAAAATCACCATCTTCTTCATGTCTGAGATTAATACATTGAAGTACAATAGTTCCTCTGCTCTGCTCTGTCCTACTCTACCTTATCTTCTTGCCGTTTTCCTTATCTTCCCATTTTCGCACAAGGACATCTTTTCCATGACTCAATTACAAGTATTTATACACCTCATCAACCTTGGAATGATCATCAAGAGCAGCATTACAATCATCAACCATTGGAACAATCTCCAAGGTCGGCATTACAAACATTTATAAAATAGGTCTTGACCTAATACAAAAATATGCTAAGGAATTGTAGTATAGATGTATGCAGATCATGCCACGCCTTAGCTAGGACTCAAACATGGTCTTCTATGCCACAACATGCTTCCACAATCTTCAAGGGATCTTTGTAATTACTGGAATTAACCAAGTCAGCTAAGACTGGTTGCACACTATGTTATCTGGGAATAATCTTCAACCATGATCTCATTTCCTTAATGCAGACCAATGTAAAGGTAGGAACATGATCAAGAGGAATCCACAAGCATGTTGAAATTATCAGAAGCAACCGCACAAACACAAACCACTTTATTCATGAGGTTCTTCACACTGGAGCACATGAACTTCAATGCCTTCAACTATCATAAAGAAAGATAGCTTGCGGACCACCAAAACATGAACCATTGCAATTATAGGCACTTACTATCATCCCAGACTTCCCTTTAGAACCACAGAGCAAAACACTTTTATGTGGAGGAATGTAGAGCAAAATACTTTCTCCCTGTCACCAGAGAATAATCAGAGAAAGTAGGTTTTACTCTCGTGAGTACAACTCTCTCAATTATTCACACTAGAGGCTCAAACTCAGGATTTAGCATCTTAAGACATCCCTTTAAATAACTTCCAATCTATAGACCAAGATCTTCAAGCAGAAAGAAATGCAGAGTAATCTACCAAACTATTCTTTAGCATACAACTCACTGTCTATACTGCACTTCACTATAACTCACTTGTTTCTTCTGGAAAGGCCAATTTTCTCAATATCCTCAACATACAAAGATTCTAAACAAGTAATAGAATAGGACATAGTTGACACCAATGAAAACAAAGATATGTTGACATCAATAACAACACTGATTAGGCATGTACTTGCAACATGAACTTGCAATAAGAGGTAAATCACTAAGGCAAGGTCGACAAAATTTGTTGATGTTGCAAAGGAGGTAAAACGACAAGTAAAATCAAGAAGAAAACTTCAAT
The DNA here is from genome assembly GCA_027924645.1 of Cunninghamia lanceolata. Lineage (NCBI taxonomy): Eukaryota > Viridiplantae > Streptophyta > Pinopsida > Cupressales > Cupressaceae > Cunninghamia > Cunninghamia lanceolata. Next base: position 6,663,602 of record BSBN01000846.1, on the reverse strand, counting down.
TGTGTTTTACTATCAAACAATTCATATGCAAAGGAGGCATATTTTTCTGCCATTACATATGCGGGGATGGTCATGACTTTAAAGTATTAGCGGTGAAAACCATCGATTGACTAGTAAGATTGGTCTATCTAAGGACTACTAATTAGTTTCAAAAACTCAAAGGGCCCTTTGCAAAAGATGAGGTTAACCTACTAACCCTAGAGGTAGGAATAGTAATCAATGAAACGAGGGGGTCTACATGTTTTAAGCTAGGGTTTGGTGAATAGAAAGCATAGATTTGCAGGTTTTAAAATAAGTAAAAACCTAGTTTAAAACAAACACTAGAATCACATAGAATCGACCCATGTCTTAAAAAGAAACAAAAATCACACAAGTACTAAAAATTTAAAATATAAACAAACTGAGAAAAATGAAGAAAATGAGCTTACCTGGGAACGATGGTGAAAGAGAACACAAACCCTAGTCTGAAAAGCTTGTCAAAATTTCTCAAAGGTCGAGCACTTCACAAACTTAAACTCTTCCAACACATAGAGGGATGAGGAGAAAAGAGAGGAAAACAAAAACAAAAATGCAAACAAAAACCACTTAAAAGAAAACCCCAAAACGCCATTAAAACACTGCATTAATGGCACTCGTGTGAACTAGTAGTTGCAAGGTCAGAGAAATTTGCCGACGGTGCAACTAGGTGGAAAATATGCAAGGTCAGAAAAATTTACCGACTTTGCAAATTTTGTTTTTCATTAAGATGCAAGGGCACTAAATTTCACCGACTTTGCATGAGTATAAAATTTCCTAACTCTCGAAAGTGAAATTTTACACTTGGTTTATTTTGTAAATTTTGACGAACTAAAAAATGTTAAAGGTCAGAATGACATTCTAAGGCTAGGGGACCATGCATGAGGGAAATTGTGATTCACCTAGGTTTGTGTGCTTAGAGTGTGTGGGCTATGAGACAGACAAGTTCCCTAGGGGTTATCCCACAAATTGAGCATAGTTGAATTTGAGGATAACAACTGGCTCTAACTAGGGAGCTTCCTTCGATCATGTTTTGAAATGATCGAAGGGAGAAGAACACCAGTCTCTAAGTGAATTTATCCATTCCATTAGGCTATAGAGTCAGGTGACACAACAAAAAGACACAAAAAGACTCAAAAAGAAAAGACACAAAACTATACAAGTATGTACAAACTTATCTGTTGTTTCATTGTAAGAAAAGCTTCAGATGTTGTCCACTGTGAGGCAAAAGAAAAGAGATTGCATCTTGATATTGTAGAAGAAAGCTATTTTCACCATAGAGTTGATGAATAACAAAAGGGCCTCTCCACAAGGAATCAAAATTCCCATGCATTCCTTTTGGCTCTCTTCTTTTTTCCCACAACAGGACTTGATCATCGACTTGGAAACTCCAGGATTTTTCCCTCTTGTCAAATAGTTTCTTTACTTGACTTTGATGTTCCACAATGCAATCCACCACCTTTACACATTGTTCATCAAGTTCAGAAAGGAACATTACGTGTTTGTCAATAGAACTATCAAAAGTTCCATCTTCTATGGCCTTAGCCAACTTCAAAGCAGGCAACTCCAATGTGATTGGTATTTCGGCATTCATACCATACAAAATATGAAATGGTGACATGGTGATTGCTCTTTTGAGTGTTATATGATCTGCCCACAATTCATCATACAATGCTTTGTGCCAGGTCCTTTGATTATCATCAACTAGTTTCTTGACGATGGTAATAAGATTCTTATTACTTGACTCAGTCTGACCATTCCCTTTGGGGTAATTATCATATGAATGAGCGAGAATGATCCCATACTCAAAACATAAGCTAGTTATCTCATGAGAAGAGAAACAAGTAGTATTATCCACCACTATCTTATTTGACACTCCAAACCTTGATATGATATTCTCTTTTAGAAAATTGCAAACCACTTCAGAAGTGGCATGTTTCACGGGGATGGCCTCCACCCACTTGGTGAAGTAATCAGTTGCCATGAGAACATAACTATGCCCTGCACTTGACTATGGATTGACTATGCCAATGAAGTCAATTACCCACTGATGAAAAGGTTCCTCAATCAATACTGGCTTGAGGGGTAATGCTGCCAACTAATTGGGTTTCCCCACAAACTGCTGACAAAGTTCACACTTACGCACCCTGTTGTATGCGTATTGGAAAAGTGTGGGCCAGTAATACCTAGCTCACAAGATTTTGTGAGCTGTCACTAGTGCTGAGAAATGTCCACCACATGCTAAACTATTAAAAGACTCCAACAACAGCTTACCTTGTTGCGCCTTATCAATGCAACTTAGAAAAATTCTATCAATACTTCTTTATACAAACCATTATCGCATAGGACAAAGTTTGTAGCCTTAAGGTTGATCATCCTTTTCTCTTTGTAGGACAAGTGTTTAGGACATTTCCCATATATAAGGAAGTGTGCAATATTTTAGTACCATTCGTCTGTTGTACTGACAAACAAAACTGTAGGAAATACCTCATCATTTGCTTCTTCCTCATCTCCTGTTTCTTTTGCTACATTATCAATGATTAGCTGACACAAACCTTTTCCATGATTCAACTTGGTGGGCTTGATATCTAGATCATACTCCTAGATCTTAGCAATCCAATTACCTCTCTTACTCCAAAACTCTTGCTAAGTTAAGACAAAGTTGCCTACTGAATCAGGTACAATGTAGTGGTGTGGGAGTTCAAGATGTAGTACCTGAAATGTTTGATTGCCTTGACAATAGCATATGCATGCTTCTCCATTGACGAATACTTGAGTTCATGAGCCTTCAAAGGACAACTCATAAACTTAATTTGAGATTCGATACCTTCCTTGTTTTGTTGTACCAAAATTGCTGACAGAGTGTGCTCGAAAGCATAGCTATATATAATGAAATCCTTAGTATAATCTGGGTAAACTAAAAATGGAGCATGTACAATTGCTTCCTTTATATCATGAAATGCTTCTTTACCTTCTACACTCCATCAGAAGGTAGAGTTTCCCTTCATCATATCAATGATATGACGAGTCTTCTCTACAAACTCTAGAACAAACCTCTGTAGAAAATTCACCTTCTTGAAGAAAGAGTGTATTGCTGTCTTACATGGGGGAAAAGTAAGACCCTGGATAGATTTGACCCACTCAGGATCAATCTGTTGGCAAGAGACACTATATGGATTCATGAATGTTGTCATTGATGGCAACAAAGGTTATCCCACACATCCGTAAGACATGATGAGTCTCTACCGGAAGTCAGATTGAAGAAATGTTATGATCTGATAAGCAAGAACAGAGCAGTCAGTAAGGTCCGACAGTCAGGTCCGGATCTCTTAGAGGAAGTATTTTAGTGAAGTGCAGATTTGGGGAAGTCAAGAGGAGTACCTTGACTAATAGGTTCCAAGGATTTAGCCTCCGGTGATGGAAGGGTGAAGAGATATGAGCACTTGAGTGTTGGGTTCCTATTTGGCAGAGTAGACAGAGGAAGAACTGTACCGACAGAGTGTCAGATCCTAATCCGGAAGAGATATTGCTAATGAATAAGTTTCTTGAGGTATCATTCATGATTGACCAACATGATTGGTGACTTCTACAAGCATCTCCTAGATCTGCATCACTTGGTAAGCAAGGATCCAGCTGACAGATCAAAGCTTGGGAAAATATTGACTATTCTGGATGCCAACTAGAAAGGTGATGAAATCACTTATGCGGATATATATACAAGATGGATTTAGATGTGAAGTGGTGTGTGGCGTATTGTGTGGTGCGAAGAAAAGCAGAAAAGTAGAGTGAAGACAGGGAGACAGGTCCTGAATATGAAAGTACAATAGCATTAAAAGAGAGTAAGAATGAAGTGTAGTAGATCAGTTTATTGAGCCTAACCGGAACTAAATCTCAGCATGAGTAGATGCTTCTCATCAGTTCAAACATTGAGTTACCTTCCCTTCTTGTAGACAGTGAGTCTCTTGTAGGCAGTGAGCCTCTTGTGAGCAGTGTGCTCGGGTAGTGAGCCCTAATTAGCAAGTGCCATTTTGTTCTATCTATTCTTCTAATAGAGAATAACATCTTGGGTTAATCACCTCGTGGTTTTTCCCTTAACAGGGTTTCCACGTCAAAATTTTTGTGTCATGTGTATTGGTGTTATTTCCATTTCATGATCATGCTTGCTTATTTGATTTGATGTTGCACTAACTAATAAGAAAGTTCAGAAAGTTGAAATATTAGGATAATTGATTCACCCCCCCTCTCAGTTACCAACAATTGGTATCAGAGCCAAGTTCCTCTGAACAGAACCTAATAGCTTAAGGAAGATCTGTAAATTCAAATGGATATGTATGGTTTGAGGGAACAACTTCAGTCTGCCCTAAACGATCTTGAACATTCCAACTCTAAAGTCAATGAATTGAAGGAAAGACTTAAATAGGCTGATGATTTCATAAATGAATTAAAAGGGAAACTAAGCATCTCTATGAAGAAGAGAAAGGAACTACTTCAGCAATTAGCAAGTCAAGGTGAAGCAAATGATACAAATGAAGACCTAAAGGAGAAAACTAAGTTATGTGAAAAATTGTCAAAAGAGGTCATTATGGTAAGACATGAAATGGAATCAGGAGTTATGAAATTCACACAAGAAATTGAAGAAAAAAGAAAGACTGAAGATGATCTAAGATAACCTCTCAAGGAGAAATCAGAAGACTGCCAGAAGATGGATAGAATAATTAGACATCTTGAATCTGATCTTGAAGATGCTAGAGATAATGAAGAAAAACTTGAGGATTAAATTGACACTCTTAAAAGGGATCTTCAAACAACAAATGAATACAAAGAGAAATTCAAAATAAGCTCTGCTCAACTTGAAGTTCTTCTTGAAAGCCAAAAGAGGGTAGATGACAAGTGTGGTTTAGGATATGAGAAAGGTGAAAGCTCTGGATCTGGTTAGAAGAATTTTGGATCAAGAAATCCAAGGGACAAACCTAGAAGACCTCTGGTAAGGGAACCCAATGCTCAAAGATATCCATCCTTCAATGGATACTACCACAACTGCAATAACTTTGGTCACAACGCTAATCAATGTAGAAAGAGAATGAATCAAACCAATTCATCCTTCTCTGGACAGTGCTTCAACTGCAAAAGGTATGGCCACAAACCTCATGAATGTAGAAATATGCAAATGAACAATTCATTCAATGGTAGATGCTTTGCATGCAATAAAGTGGGTCATATGGCTAATTAGTGTAGATCAAGAGTATATCAGTCAAATATGCAAAGAAATGTTGTCTGCTACAATTGCAATAGATCCGGTCATACTGCCAAATTCTGTAGAAGCAAGAATCAGGACAAAAAGGGTCTGGTACACCATAATCAAAATCAAGACAAAGGAAAAGGAAAAGTGAATGCGGATGAAGTTAAAGGTGAGATGGACAAGATTTGGGTAAAGAGAAGTATAGAGAATGTAAGGGATGGATCCGCACCAGAATCTGGTGTTGATATTCCTTTCGAAAATTAAAAAGTGAGCTTTGGCTTAGGGGGAGACACAAGGAAAAACATTTTCCCCCAGCCAGTCAATTGGTGCCTGTAATCGGCACATGAAAGGCTACGGATCAAAGGGCTTTCAGAGAAATACCTAGATAAGCCATGGTAAAGATTTGAAAAGATCCGCATGAAGATTTAAAGTGTCTAGATCCCTTCAGACTTCCGGTAAAAGTAGGCTTCTTACAAGTTTGTTCTGGTGTGATTCTAAAATTGAGATATCTTGATCTGCGGATAAATCAAATGGTTCAGGAAAGCAAGAAAGCTCGTAGTTATTTACCAAGGATAACTCTAAGCATATTACAGTGATCTGAAAAGAGATCTCTTTCAGAATAAGAAGAACATAGCAACCGAAATAACTTAAGTTGCGCATTTATTGCAGTATGAATTTAGGGCTTTTTTTCTTACAAATAAAAGGGTTCATGTGCTCGCCATTTGCACATTTGCATTCGAAAAAGAAGAAAGGAGAGCTTTGCAACGAATTGCTTCAAACTTCTCAAAGACCAACCATTGGAGTTGATTCAATCAGAAAATCACTCAAGTTCACTCCGCGAATCCTACAAGCACAAAAGGTATTTTTCGTTATCAAAAATCTCTCTGTAAAATCCTTGAATGATGGGTACTCCGAATATAGTGAAGATCACTGATAGGCCTCGCCCCAAATTCAAGAAACATCCCTACAAATCTTTGGAAATAGATCCCCTAGGAGCATTTTCTAGTGTACTGCATGGTGTCTTGCACATAAAAGATATTAGGGTTTACATTCACGCAAACATTAAAGATTTTAGAGAGTTCAAATTGAGGGATATCTTCCACAAACAACTAATAGATGATTCTTTTGAGCTCAAACCCCAATTCAAGGCCCTCTGAGACAAGCACTTTGCACAATGCATACATTTCCCCTGTTTTGCTGAGGATGAATGGGTCAGGTATATTTTGAGCAGGATACATGACAATTTCATATGGTTAAATGGACCATTGAAGATCAAAAAAGATACCATTAGGGAAGTTACCGGATTGCACTCATCCGGTGGGATTCCTGTTCTTAAATATGTCAAGAATCAAATCGTGAGTGAGGCTATCGGATCAAAGTTTGACAAAAGAGCAGTGACAGTAGATGACATCACTGATCTGGATGTCAAGTTTGCCTCCATGATCATTGGATACAAGATATATCATTGTAGTAGGGAGAATTCAGTACCTAGAATGGCCATCTACACTACTTATGAAATGCTAAGAAAGGATGCAGACTACGATCTTTGTTAGCTCCTTTTAAACCAACTCTTAGAGAATCTACAGAAAATAAATAAAGATAAAAAGAATTCATTCAAGTATGGTGGATTGATATTGTGCTTATTCTTCTACTTTATGAATGAGCTTCCCAGATCTAGTGGTTGGGTGTGGCAGAATGATAGACCAGTAGCTATCCAAATCAGGGATTATTTGCATGGACTTGGTGATGACAAAGTACAAAACACAGCCCTTTGGGGTTTCTTCAAAAAATTCCAGAACATGATGCAAGATAGAGAGAGAATTCCTCAATCTCTAGTTGAAAAGTATAAAGACACTATATGTTTTATGGTAGAGACTAATCAATGCCTAATGGAGGCAGTGGAACCAAGAACAGTGTGGATCATGCCAATGGGGTATGAGGTGGATGAGAAAATTGTAGAACTGCATGTTCAGCACATGCTAAGTCAACCAAGGGATCCCAAGGCAGAAAGGTTTGGAACCTTTGAAGAACTGAGTGTGAAGATCCATGTTGAGTTAAGGAAACTAGAGATGAAGAGAAAGGTAAGAAAAGAAGTAGAGAATATTGCCAAAGACTTTGGCATCTCAAAAGAGGCACTTGCTACCAATAGAGAAAAGATGGAAAGAGCAGAGAAAGAAAATAAAGGGCAGAAAAGGAAAGTGCTCTGGTAGAATCTTCCACCCAGACCAGATCATCAAAGAAATCTACACTTGCCACTGCTAAAAGCTCAAGGGCATCAAAACCGGAAGCAAGATCATCCGGCAAAGGAGAGAAGAGAACTAAGACAAAAGCCACAAGATCTTATGCTAGTCAAGAAGATGAAGAGGAGACTGAATTTGATGAAGAAGTCAAGAAAATGAAGAAACAGAAGAAAACATCCAGTGAACCCTCTACCAGTCAAGGCGAAGAAGAAAAGGCAGAGGAATTTGTTGAAAAACCCACTCTTTGTATTGATGACATCATCAAATCAATTACAGTGGATGGAAATCTTCAGCCAATGGTTGAATTCTATGATGATTATGGTGAAGCTGATCAGAAGATATTGCAAGATGCCATAGTTAGGTATCTAAACATCTACAACAAAGCATTAATTGAAATTATATCTCTGATCCCCAAAAGCTTGGAGAAGGAACTTGAAATAAGGAAGAACAATGCCCAAGCCAAAGATCTAGAAATTTGGGAGCAGATAGCTATTTAGTTCTATCCTTCAATCACTCAGAAACAAATGAATATGATCTTCAAAGATTGCAAGGATGAGTTCCGGAGCAAAGCTAGAATGAATCAACTCATGCTTGGAGAAACTGATAAATTAGAAATTGAAACAAAAGAGATCCTCTTGAATGCCTTCAAAAGATTCAATCTTCTGGTTATAGAGGATTTAGGTGTTAATCCCTCAGCCACAAGTGTTGAAGAAGGATCTACTGAGGCAATGACAGAAGAGGTAGTGGACACCGGTGAAGATAAGGGCTTGGAATCCTTTGCTCTGGAAGAGGTGGCCCATGAACAAACAATCACTCCTCCGGTTTCCCCTGTTGACTCCGGATCCAAAGGAGAAGAAAGAATAGAGGAGAAAGAAAAATAAGTGAAGGAAAAAGAAGATGACAGCTCCAAGACTGTAGAAGAGAAGAAGAATCTGTCTCCGGCAAGAGACACTGCAAAAATTGTCAAAGAATTCCTAAACAAAGAGACAATGGAGATTGATGAACCGGAACTTCTACGAGGACCATTTATTTTTATTCTCTTTCTCCGGTACAAACAATGAATATAGCTTCATTTGCTAATGCAAAGGCCAACGAAAAACTCCTGAAGTCTCACATGGAAGATTGTGAGGTTATAGAAGCTGCATCCGGTGTACTTGAAAAGATCATGCCATCTTTTCAGAAGGATCCCTCAGCCTCCTCATCTGGTAATCTCAAATCTCTAGTCAATAGTGTTAGCACACATTTTGATTCCCTAGAGAAGTTAGCAGAAGATAAGGTCCAGAAGGAATTCTTGGCAAAAATATTATCAGAGGTACAAGGGCTAATAACTAATGATAGGAGGAATATGAATATTGGGATAAAAAGCTTAGAAAATGCCCTTAAAGATGGTGGGGAAGTATACAAATTTTGTTTATCATGGTCCAAAGTAATATTGGATATTGAGAAGAGAGTGAAAGAACAGGAGGACAAACTAACAAATCTATCTAAGAATTTTGATCCTCTCTCATCCTCCATAATAAATCAAGAATGTCAAACTATTGCAATCTTGAATGAAATCAAGAAGCTTGAGAAGGAAAAGAAAAATAGAATAAGTAGGTTGGGTGAACTTAGAGGGATAATTATCCCTAAGTTAGAGGCCATGCATGAGGCCATAAAAGAAGCTCAGACCACAGCCCGGACCAGTGATCCGACAGATCTAAAAAAAGCAGACGCGTTGTTGAGTGGTCACATCTCAATTTTGGACAGGATGAAGCAAAGTTGGGCAACAGAATTTGTCCAATTGAAGACAACTTTTGCAGACATACTTCAGTATATGTAAGTATGCTATATGTATATACTTATGCGGCTAAGTATAGTTGAAATTTTAAAAAATTTTGATGTACGGACCCTACCCTTTGCCATTGATGTCAAAGGGGGAGTGATGAGCAGTGCAAAATGAGGAATCCAGCTAAGGGGGAGCTCTGAAAAATGTACATCGAGACAGAGCATCAGCCAAGGGGGAGTATAGTGTGACACTTAGTCATTTTTCACTAAGTGTTGCCATCAATGCCAAAGGGGGAGATTGTTGGCAAGAGACACTAGATGGATTCATGAATGTTGTCATTGATGACAACAAAGGTTATCCCAAACATCCGCAAGACATGATGAGTCTCTACCGGAAGTCAGATTGAAGAAATGTTATGATCCGGTAAGCAAGAATAGAGCAATCAGCAAGGTCCAACAGTCAGGTCCGGATCTCTTAGAGGAAGTATTTTAGTGAAGTGTGGATTTGGGGAAGTCAAGAGGAGTACCTTGACTAATAGGTTCCAAGGATTTAGCCTCCGGTGATGGAAGGGTGAAGAGATATGAGCACTTGAGTGTTGGGTTCCTGTTTGGCAGAGTAGACAGAGGAAGAACTGTACCAGCAGAGTGTCAGATCCTAATCCGGAAGAGATATTGCTAATGAATAAGTTTCTTGAGGTATCATTCATGATTGGCCGACATGATTGATGACTTCTACAAGCATCTCCTAGATCTGCATCACTTGGTAAGCAAGGATCCAGCCGACAGATCAAAGCTTGGGAAAATATTGACTATTCCGGATGCCAACTAGAAAAGTGATGAAATCACTTATGCGGATATATATACAAGATGGATTTAGATGTGAAGTGGTGTGTGACGTATTGTGTGGTGTGAAGAAAAGAAGAAAAGTAGAGTGAAGACAAGGAGACATGTCTGGACTATGAAAGTACACCAACATTAAAAGAGAGTAAGAATGAAGTGCAGTAGATCCATTTATTGAGCCTAACCGGAACTGAATCTCAGCATAAGTAGATGCTTCTCATCAGTTCAAACATTGAGTTACCTTCCCTTCTTGTAGACAGTGAGTCTCTTGTAGGCAGTGAGCCTCTTGTGAGCAGTGTGCTTGGGCAGTGAGCCCTAATTAGCAAGTGCCATTTTGTTCTATCTATTCTTCTAACAGAGAATAACATCTTGGGTTAATCACCCCATGGTTTTTCCCTTAACAGGGTTTCCATGTCAAAATCTTTGTGTCATGTGTATTGGTGTTATTTCCATTTCATGATCATGCTTGCTTATTTGATTTGATGTTGCACTAACTAATAAGAAAGTTCAGAAAGTTGAAATATTAGGATAACTGATTCACCCCCCCTCTCAGTTATCAACATAATCTTGGTACTTTCTTTGGACACAATGTGAGCAAGAAGCTTACCTTCTGTTACCCCAAAAATAGATTTCTTGGGATTGAGGGAAATACCATGCTGGCGACATCTTTCCAGAACTTGCCGTAAGTTATAAGCATGATCTAAATGATTGTTTGAAAAGATAGTTAGATGATCAAGGTATACAAAAATTAACTTACCCATTTCATCATGAAAAGCTAGGTGCATTGCTCTTTGGAAGGTAGCGCCAACATTGATTAGTCCAAAAGGCATTATGTGATATGCAAAAGTACCCCATGGAGTGGTGAAAGCAGTTTTATGCTAGTCTTCTTCACTAACCTCCACCTGATTGTAACCTGAGAAGCCATCTAACATAAACAACATTTTTGAACCCGTCACTATTTGAAGGACTTGATCCATCACTGGCAGTGAGTAATTATCTTTTAAAGATGACTAATTTAGATTTCAGAAATCCACACAAATATGAATTTCTCCATTCTTTTTCCTCATTGGCACAATATTTGCTATCCATGTAGAATGATGGATTAGGAAAATTATTCTGGAATTCAGCATCTTCTGAATCTCAGTGAGAATGGTACCTTAGATTTTTGGATTATATTTTCTCTACTTTTGCTTGTGAGGTAGAGATCTTGACTTGAGGGGGATTTCATGTTGGATTTCTTTCAGATGAAAAGATTTCAAGTCGTCATATGAATAGGCCAGTACATCAATGTACTAGCTTAAGAGTATTACAAAGTTGTTCTTTTCTTCCACCATGCAACATTTCCCAATATTGACTAATTTGGGATCACCTTCCATGCCCAAATTGACTTGCTCAACCTTAATTGATGACTCTGAACTAGATTGTTGCTGTTGTTTGATGGAGCGGTCATGCTTATCAAAAAGCTTTTGAAGAGAAACCAAACCTTTAGGAATATTATTCCCCTTGAGCTGTAGTATTTCTTCACCAGTCTCTGGATCTACTTCAGAAGTAGATTCTCAGGAAAAAGAGTCACTTCAAAATACAACTCGCTGAAATTTTTTGACTTCTCCAAGAATGAGATGATTTGATCACCACTATTGAGGATTTGCCAATGGGTAGAATTGTCTGGAACACTTGGTCAAAAGACCAACTCAATGGTATATTTAATCCCTTTGAAATCCTTATGTGGTATCATAAGAGTAGCCGACACAACCATAGAGTCTGCTTTGTCATTGTATTCCCTTGGAACAACAACAATGTTGAAAGTGTCAAAATCTTTTATGCAATCCCATACTTGATTGCGGTAATGCCTTAGTCTTTCATTTTTTGATTGGTAGAGGTTTCTTAACTATAAAAAAACCAACTCAGCATTATGCTATGCACGAAGATTTTTGATTCCCTTATTTTTTGCAACATCCATGCCTAACAACAAAGCCTCATACTCAGCAGTGTTGTTGGTATTGTCGAACTGTAGTTTGAAGGATAAATTTTTCCTTTGGGGGATATGAGGACTATCCCCACTCTAGATCTAGTGGAGGAACAACTGCCATCAAATTCTAAAGTCCAAACATCGTCTAAAATTTCCATCTTTGTAGTTTCAAAATATGGATTTTCTTTAGTTGAAGAAGAATCTTCTATTATGAGATCCTCATTTGAACCTTCATCAGATGACTAGGGAACTTCATCAGTTGTTAGAAAGTACATGCCAATTCTAGAGGACTCAAACAAAATTTAGGGTTTTGGATCTTCAAATTTTGTCACGGTATATTTGTACTCTCTTTCTAGAAGGAGCTTTTGCATAATACCCTTGATAGGTATTCTAGCTTCTGACCAATCCAGGTTTATCTCCCCGCCAACATCCTTATAGAAATTCTGTCCCAGTAATATCCCATATGAGGCTAGGACATCAGCTTCTAGGACTATCATTTTGATCCTCTTTTTTGGGAAAGCTGCAAATGCAAACTATGCTTCCTTGATCTGCCCTATTAGAGGCACCTGCTTTACCTCCATAGAAAAATAATGGCCAAAAGTTTTAGTTATTGTCAAACCCAAAGCATTGGCTACTTTGGTAGTCATCACATTGTTAGAAGAACCTGAATCTATGATGCAATTACTGAGTTTATGGCTGTTAATAAGAAAGGAGATATAAAATGGTTCTATTTTCCCTGTAGTAGACGAAGGAGAAGAAACTAGGTTACTCTGAGTAGGTCTTGCTTTAGGAGAAACAAAGGCAGCCTTGGAAAAATCCTGGCTATTAGGGGTAAATTTACTTTTGACAAATTTAGCTAACCTATCAAATTGATCAGGATTAGCTTGCAGGTATTCGACCTCTGACATTTGAATTTTTATCCTTTTGGCATTGTCTATGATATCAAAAGATTGATAGGGGCTAGCTACATAAGACAAAACATTCTCATTTTGAGGTTTGGCATTTGAGGTATTGGTCCTAGGTATAGAAGATGAAGCAAGAGGATTTGATATACTTACTTGCTTATTACCCACCACATCCTTCGGTTGAAAAGGCAAAGGAGTGCTGCCCCTCTTAGCAATGGTAACTGTAGGTCGAGGATCTTCCTTCAACTTCCCTTTGTCAGCCACTTGTTGATGATTAAACTGAGTTTGAGACTGGGTAAAAACATGATGAAGGGGGTAAATCATAAAACACACAACAACAGAAATATAACACATAAGAGGGATCAATCCTCCTTAGGCTGCAACACACTGCAACTACACATCACCAGGCTCTGGAATCTTCTACCTTCTATAACTCCAAATCAGCTAGGGTTTCTATTTTCCCACTTGTTCGTGACTCTACACTTGCCTCCTTAACTCTACTACTGGCCAGGGTTCCCAAAATAGTCATACATAACACTTTTTGGTGGCTTCCAGCTAAATTTTGAAATTTGCAACTCCGTCCAAAAGTAGGTTAACTTTTGGGAAGCATAACTTTTGATTCAGGTGTTCGACTGATGAACTGTTTTAGGCGTCGAAAAGCTCACGATGTGAACTATCATGCCAGAAATCTATAAATAGATTTCTATCAAATTTTTGAGATGTTATGGGATGTTTTAGTGCTTCATATCTCATTTCAGAAATTTTCAAAGGCTTTTTTAGAAAACAAAAACTTTAATATCTTTCAGCTCACAAATGATCTTTGCTTGATTCCTTCACCAAAGGTCTTATATTTCAGTTATGAATCTTTCTGTATGTTTTTTCTTCAATCCATGCCTAAATGCAAACTTTCCTAAAATGGCAGGTAAACTTTCTAAAATTGGTAGTTTGTTATTTTTAGTAGTTTTGGAAAAACTGAAAGTCCTACATCATTTTTGAAGAGATTATGGAACCAAAATACTAATTATGGAAATAAATGAAAACAACTATAATGATTTTGAAGAAACATCTTTTTAGGTGATGCAAGATTGCCCTTACACCACTGGATGCTCTTGCATCAGACACCTAAGGTAATTTGAGAAGTGACCCTGTCATGTCTCAGGTGTTTGTTTGAGGAAAACCCAAATGGTCAACCTCTGCCTTAGACAACTAAGAAGAATCTTCAACATGCCTTCCTTTCCATTTCACCATATATTCTTCATATTGCCTGTTCTGAGTACTTCTTCCCACACGACTATCCAAGATCTCTTTTATCTCCTCCATTAAAGTAGATGCCAAAATACTCCACTGTTCTTCTGTTGGTCCATCCTATGTGCCACCCTCATGATATTCTATTAAATTAGAAATGTTGAACATAGGGGAAATATTGATCCCACTCGATAGCTCTACCTCATATGCATGTCCTAAATCATGCTTCTTTAGAATTCTGCATGGTCTAAATTTCTTTATTTTCAGCTTATTGTATGTTCCAATTGGGAATCTTTCTTTTCTCAAGTGAACCATGACTTCATCTCCTACTTGGAACTCCTTATATATCTTCTTCTGATCTGCCTTAGCCTTGTACTAAATATTCATCTTATTAATGTGCTTTCTCACCTCTTCATGCAAATTCTTCAAATGTTCTACAAAGTCTTCAGCTTCAGTAATTGTCTTTTCTCCATTCTCCAGCTTGTTTAACTCAGAAGCATTTCTTGGGCTATTGCCATATACAATCTGGAATGGTGATTTACCAGTACTCCTATTGACAGAATTGTTGTAAGCAAATTCTACCTGTGGTAAAATCAAATCCCATCCCTTGGGCTTATCTCCTACTAAGCATCGTGGCATGTTACCCAAATTCCTATTCATCACTTCCGTCTGTCCATAAATCTATGGATAGTGTGTAGAACTGAACTTCAAATCTATCTTCAACGTCTTCCATAATGTCCTCCAAAAATAACCAACAAACTTGGTATCTCAATCTGAAACTATGCTCTTAGGTAGACCATGTAATCTCACCACCTCCTTGAAAAATAACTCTGCAATATGAACAACATCATTAGTCTTTTTGCAAGGAATAAAATGTGCCATCTTCAAGAATCTGTCCACCACCACAAAAATGGAATCATGCCCTCTCTGTGTCCTTGGTAAACCAAGAACAAAATCCATACTGATATCATCCCATGGCTTCTCTAGTATAGTTAGTGGCTGATATAGACCTACTTTTGCCATCTGACATACTCTGCAACTCTGCACAAATTTCCTCACATCCTGCTACAACTATGGCCAATAACAATTTTCACCAACAATAGCAATGGTCTTATCTTGACCAAAGTGTCCAACCAATCCTCCACTATGCTTCTCCTTAACCAGGTTCTCTCTCATGGAACTCCTTGGAATGCACAACTAGCTTCCTCTAAACAACATACCATCTTGGATTATGAAATCCAACCATTTTATCCTGTCTAAAGTAACAAGTTCCAGACAAGCTTTCCAAGCCTCTGCAAAATTTGGATCTTCAGGATACAAACTTTTGAGCTCATTGAACCCAACAACCTCTATCTTCATTTTTGTCAACAAATTTTGCCTTCTACTCAAGGCATCTGCAACTCTGTTGGACTTCCCACTCTTGTGCTTCAAAACAAAAGTATAACTCTGAAAAAACTCAACCCATTTTAAATGCCTTTGGTTCAACTTTCCTTGACTTTTAAGGTACTATAAAGCTTGATGATCAATATATAAAACAAACTCTTTTGGCAACAGATAATGTCTCCATTTCTTCAAAGCCTAAACTATAACATAAAATTCTTGATCAAAACTTAATACTTTTTCTTGGCATCATTAAGCTTCTCACTAAAGTAGGCAATTGGCTTACCTTCTTGACTCAAAACAAGTCCTATAGAACTACCACTAGCATCACAATCTACCTGAAATACCTTATTGAAATCTGGAAGTACTAAAACAGGTTTCTCTGTGACTTTTTGCTTCAATGTATTAAAGCTTTTGTCTACTTCTTTAGTCCATTTAAACTCTTTTCTATCCCCTCTCATTGTCTTTGTTAGGGGTACACAAATGCTACTAAATTTTTTGGAAAAACTCGCCAAACCATGAAATGATCATACCTCTGTGGCACTCCTTAGTGTAGGCCATTCACGAATAGCTCTCACCTTTTCTAGGTCCATCTTTAGACCTTCCTCTGAGACAACAAATCCTAGGTATACCAACTCCTTCTTTGCAAAACTACATTTCTTTAGATTAATCAGCAACTTCTCCTCCCTCAGCTTCTCTAAAACTCTTCTGATATGTATCAGGTGCTGATCCCAAGTCTTATTGAAAATTAAAATATCATCTAAATAAACAATAACAAAACTTCCCAAAAATTCTTTCAGTACCTCATTCATGAGCCGCATGAATGTGCTTGGTGCGTTGGTTAGCCCAAATGGCATGACTAACCACTCATATAAATCTTCCTTTGTCTTGAAGGATGTCTTCCATTCATCTCCTTCTCTGATATGGATTTGGTGATACCCACTCTTTAGGTTAATATTCATTAGGTACTTGGCTCCACTCAAACAATCCATGATGTCATCCATTCTTGGCAATAGAAATCTATACTTGATCATTATCTTATTGATGGCTTGAGAGTCTATACATATCCTCCATCCTCCATCTTTCTTTGGTGCTAGTACTACAAGTACCACACATGGACTTAGGCTCTCCCTTATCAGCCCCTTCCTCAACAACTCCTGAACTTGTCTGTTCAGCTCTTCATTCTCTGTAGGGGTCATTCTGTGGGCTGCCTTATTCGACAAACTGGCTCCTGGTATCAAATCCATTTGATGACTTATCTTCCTTACTAGTGGTAAACATTCTGGTATATTATTAGAGATAATATCTTGAAATTCTTCCAACATCTCTGAGACTTTAGCTGGTACATCTTCACATTTCTCTTGACTAATCTTAGGAATCAATGCATAGCAATGACGCTCATGCTTCATACCCTCCAAAATTTTTCTACCATCTACCAAGCAAATTATAGCAGTACTACATACCTTTTCTTCCACCTCCTTTAAGGGCTTCAACTTGTGACGAACTCCATCCTTTTTTAGGGAATATGTGTTTGCATGACCATCATGGACAGCGCTCCTATCATATTGCCACAGCCTTCCCAACAACATATGACATGCATCCATTGGTATGATGTCACACAACACCTCATCATGGTAGTCCCCAATCTTGAACTTCACTAAACACTGCTCATTGACCAAAGCTCTATGGTCCTTTTGTAACCATGTAATCTGATATGGATGTGGATGCTTTTTTCTTGTCAACTGCAACTTGTCAATCATCTCCTTTGAAATAAGATTGTCAGTGCTTCCACTGTCAATAATAATATCACAACATTTACCTTCACATTTGCACCTTGTGCAGAATAAACTCTTCCTCTAATTTGGTTCTTTCTCCTCATTCAACAGGGTTCTTCTGACAACTAGGGTTTCTCCCCTTTCAACATCTTCAGAATGCTCAGAATGTGCATCTTCATCTACATGTGCAACTCATACATTAGCTTCAGGTCTTCTATTTGTCTTTCCTTGATGTTGCATACACTCATATGGTCGATGCCCTTCTTCTCCACATTGCAAACTTGTTCCTTTGAAACCTCCTCTTCTGGGTCCTTGCCTAGGTCTGGCTCTTCCTCTTCCTCTTTGCTCACCATTGTTTCGGTTACAAGGATGGTAGGCATTATCCCCTCTCTGATTTTGACTGGTGCCAACTTATTCACTTTTCTTTAAATCTTCATTTCAGCGTCCATAGGGTCTTCCACTAGTCCTTCCACCTTGATCTCTTCCCCTTTTCTTGCTGTCAAATCTTTTATTCAGCTTCTCTTCCACCTTCAGGGAAAACTGGTATGCATCTTCTATGGTGGTCATTCTGACCAGCCTTAGTTCCTCTTGAATACTTGGCCTTAACCCATTAATGTAACGGGCTACCTTCTCTTTATTGGGCTCTGCATGGCCTGTCCTAATAGTAATCTTATAAAACTCTTCAGTATACTCCTTGACAGACTTATTACCTTGCTTCAATCCTTGCAGCTTCTTCAACAACTCCATCTTATAGTCCACAGGAATGAACTGCTTCTTCAGTTTCTCCACCATTCGATCTCATCCAGTGATCTTTCCTTTTACACTTCTATTCCTCTCTAATTGGACCTCATTCCACCAAATATTGGCGTGGCCCTTCAACTTTGTTTTTTGCAAACTTGACCTGATCTAGGTCCTCGACATCTTCATACTTGAAATACTCCTCCATGTCATTGATCCAATCAATAATTTGTTCTAGATTCAAATCTCTACAATATGTAGAAACTTTGATCCTGGGCCTCTTTCTGATCTTTGAAATGGCCCTCAACAACCTAACTTTTGCAGGATCTCCTGCAGCTTCTTGTTCTTCAAATTCATCTTTGCTTTCTTCTCTTGTTCTTAGCTCAAACCCTCTTTGTAGCTCCTCTTGCAATGCATCAATTTTCCTTTGTAGGGCTCTAAAACCCTCTTCCGTCAAAGCATTCCTCCCAATATGATTTCTTCATGGAGGCATCTTGATCTCCACAGAAGAGCCACAACCTCAGGTCCTAGTGCAAACTGCCTCATGGTCGACGATCTGTCTACACACTCAGGAACCCTTGCTCTGATACCACTTGATGAAGGGGTAAATCATAAAACACACAAAAAAAGAAATAGAACATAGAAAATAGAATATTTCTTTATTGATCTGGGCAACTCATCACATTACAAAAGCTCAATTATAATAAGATAAATCAATCCTCCTCAGGCTGCAACACACTACAACTACACATCACTAGGCTTTGGAATCTTCTACCTTTTGTAACCCTAAATCAGCTAGGGTTTCTATTTTCCCACCTATTCTTGACTCTACACTTTCCCCCTTAACTCTACTACTGCCCAGGGTTCCCAAAATAGTCATAAATAGCACTTCTTGGCAGCTTCTAGCTAAATTTTGAAATTTGCAACTCCCTCCAAAAGTAGGTCAACTTTCGGGAAGCATAACTTTTGATCTGGGTGTCTGATTGACGAATCATTTTAGGCTTCAAAAAGATTGTGATGTGAACTATCACACCAAAAAATTTGTAAATGGATTTCCATTAACTTTTCAGGATGTTATGGGATGTTTTAGTGCCTCATATCTCATTTCAAAAATTTTCAGGGGCTTTTTGGAAAACAAAAACTTTAATATCTTTTAGCTCACAAATGATATTTGCCTGATTCCTTCACCAAAGGTCTTATATTTCAGTTATGAAGCTTTCTATAAGTTTTCACTTCAATCCATGCCCAAATGTAAACTTTTCTAAAATGGCACTTAAACTTTCCAAAACTGGCAGTTTGCTATTTTTAGCAGTTTTGAAAAAACTGAAAGTCCTACATCATTATTCAAGAGATTATGGAACCAACAATACTAATTATGGAAAGAAATGAAAACAACTATAATGATTTTGAAGCAACTTCTTTTTGGGTGATGCAAGATTGCCCTTACACCACTGGATGCTCCTGCATCAAAACAACACATGATTCGCCATAGGCATCCTCTTCTTGTTCTATTTCATCTTCAAAGTTCAAGAAACCGATATTAGAGTCACCAACTACTTCCTCTTCACCTTTAGTGAAGAAGTTAGTATCATCTTCCTGATCATTTTATGATTGGGGTAGATTTTCTTGCTTTGATTCATAATAACCAACTACTGCATTCACAGGGGGTGCTTCCAAAGCAAGTCTTCCTTGTGGTGGAGGAAGCTTGTTTTGAATTTGATTCCTTGTAGCATTACCTTGATAATTAGGAGAATTTGGGAACTTCCTCCTTGGAATGTCCTTATAGGAGGGAATGGACAAACTCTGGGACATCTGCTTTTTGAGAGACAATAACTTGTTGGCTAGCTTTTGTACCATGGGATCTATGGTACTTGTAGAAGGTGCATTTGAAGAAGTTTAACCTTTGGACTTGTTTGTATCTTTCCTTATTTTCCTAGCAAGGATTAGATCATCTTCATGCTAGAATCTGAAAAGATTATTAACCCAGAAAATAGTGCAAAGAATAGATTTATAAACTATGAATGCAAATGATATGAAATCAAAATAGCAACACAGAGTTAGTCTCCAAGAGAGTAATGTAAATGCTAGAAGCAAAATAGCATTAAGAGCATGCAAAAGCAAGAGATGCAAAATACAAGCCAGGTAGCATGATTATATAGACTAGGAAGAGGGAGGAGGTGGCAACATCAACCAATCAAGAGCAACCATCTATCGAACTAAAGATAGCAAAGTATCTTCATAAGATAGCTAATGGATGCTCACATGTAGGAAGGTGAAACCTCGCAACCACTCACCTAATAAGACATGCTTTATTAACCTAAGTGAGATTAATAGAAGTGTAGGAAAAACCTAGGAATATAGGGAAAAATAAATAACCCAGCTAGGAAATAAAAACCTACACTAACACCCCCCATAAGTGAAGCTTAGGTGGATGTAGAAATGGGTCCCGGCAAATCAAGCCTGATGAGGTACCCATGTACATAAAATTCCCCCCCAAAGAGAGAGAAAAGCTCCCCCCAAAATAGAGAGAGAAGAGACCCGCCCAAAAGTAGAGAGTCAGGACTCCAAGTGAGAGGAAGAAGCCCCCCAGAAGATGAAGCATCCCGCACCGCCAACAAAGATCACAAATGAAGGAACTTGCTCTCATTGAAGGGTTTGGTGAAGATATCAACAACCTACTCAGAAGTCAGGTTGTAGAGAAGGTCGATGATGTGGCCATGGATGAGCTCCTAGATGTAGTGCATGTGGACCTCTATGTGTTTGGTCCATTGATGATGGACTAGATTTTGTGAGATCTGAATGGCACTCTGGTTGTCATAAAATATGACTGATGGCCATCTGATCTAGATACCAAACTTAGTGAGAAGATTTTGAAGCCAAATGGCCTCAGTGGTGGCATTCAAAACCCCCTGATACTCAGCCTTAGTGGAAGATAGAGCAATAGCAGATTGCTTCTTGCTCGACCAACAAACAAGACCTGAACCAAGTGAGAAGCTATAACCTGAAGTAGACTTGCGATCCTGAGAATTGCTTGTGCAATTTGAATCTGTGTATCCCACCAAGTCAAACTCAATGCTCGCTGCATAGTGAATCCCAAAACTATGAGTACCCTGAATGTAGTGAAGGATTCGCTTGGCTGCTTTCTAGTGCAGCTCATGAGGCTCTTGCATAAATTGAGAGACCATGCCTATAGCATATGAAATGTTAGGTCTTGTATGAGCCAGATAAATGAGACTTCCAACAAGCTGTTGGTACAAAGTGCCATCAACAAGTGGAGAAGAACACTAAGCCTCAAGTTTGACTCCAGAAAGAAAGGGAGTCAGAGCAAGCTTATAGTCAGCCATATGAAACCTCGAGAGCAAATCTAGAGCATACTTGGACTGTGTGATGCTGATACCGGAAGAAGACTGAAAGATCTCAATCCTGAGAAAGTAATGCAAAAAGCCTAAGTCAGTCATCAAAAACCTGTCATGAAGGGTAGTTTTGACAGCCCCAATGGTGGATGAAGAACTCCCTTTGATCAGCAAGTCATCAACATACAGAACTAGAAATAGGAGTGAATCATCTTGCTGTAGAATGTAGATATTGGGATTAGAATGGTACCGAGTGAACCCAACTGATAGAAGGAAGGAGTCCATCTTGGCATACCAGAGCCGAGGAGCCTATTTGAGGCCATAAAGAGACTTCCAAAGTTGGCACACAACTGAAGAATCTTGAATGAACCCCTATGGCTGCTCCATGTAGATCTCCTCCTAAAGGTCACCATGAAGAAAAGCACTCTTCACATCCATCTGGTGTACTTCCCAACGATTGGCTGCAACACTGGCAAGAACAAGTCAGATGGAATTCATTTGGACATTTGGTGCAAAAGTCTTAGAGTAGTCAATCCCAGGAACTTGGGAGAATCCTTTGGCGACCAAGTGAGCCTTATGCTTGTCAACCAACCCATCTATAGAAAATTTTGTTTGATAGAACCACTTACATCGAACAAATTTTCTTCCCTTAGGAAGAGGGACAAGATCCCAAGTGTGGTTCCTCATCAAGGAACTATACTCCTACATAGCTGTATCCCACTCAGGAATACCAAAAGCCTCATGAAAAGACTATGAATCTGAGGTAGTAGCAATGAAGACATGTGGAGCATCTTGGAATTATGAATGAGTCCACCTGGTGTTTGATGGATTCCCAACCCAATCACCTACAGACTTCAAGGTTTGTCTAGCCCAAAGTGGATCAAAAGAGGGAGAATCTAGAGGAGAATCATCAACCTCTAAATAATGACTAGAAGAGGAAGGAGGCGAGTCCTCTAAATTGCTCTCTGCATTGGAAGTAGAGGTAGAAGACTACCCAGGTGAATCTGACTCATCAGAAGATCAGGATAACCTACAAATATGCAAGGTCTACTTTGCAGATCCAAGGCCTTGCATTTCTCTGCAGGAATGTGGGCCCATACAAGAGAACCAAAAATTCAAAAGTGCTTAACTGATGGTTTCCAACCACTCCAAGCTTCAAAAGGAGTGACTCCCTTCATGGCTTGGTGAGGAACATAGTTCTGGATATAACAAGCATAGTTAATGGCCTCTACCCAATATTGTGGTGCAAGAGATCAAGAGTGAATCATGTAGTTTTCCATTTCCTTCAAGGACCTATTCTTTTGTTCTGCAACACCATTCTGCTGAGGATTGTATGGAATTGAATGCTGCAAATCAATTCCCTCCAAAGTGCAAAACCTCTCAAACCAATGGTTGACATACTCACCACCATTGTCAGTGCACAAAACTTTGATGGCTTTCCCAGATTACTTCTCTACAAAAGTTTTGAAGTCTTGAAAATGATCAAATACCTCTGACTTTTGTTTGAGAAAGTACACCCAAGTATATCGAGAAAAGTCATCAATGAATGTGAGGACATATCTAGCCCTGCTGAAAGAAGGATGTTGAAATGGACCAGCCAAATCACTATGAATTAACTCCAGTATCTATGAAGCTCTCCATGCCTTACCTATGTCAAAATTTTCCTTAGGATGCTTACCAAGAATGCAACCTTGGCAAACACCACTTGAAAACTAAACTGAAGGCAACCCTGTGACCATGCTCTGCTGGTTGAGCTATTGCAAGTAGCAGAAGTTAAGATGGCCAAACCGCTCATGCCATAATCTACTCACATCCTCAAAATGAGTGAGCAAAATAGTCGAAGGAGGATTAGGAACAAAGTGAGAAAATAGATAGAGCCGTGACTGATGATTTGCTCTCCCAACTGCAACTGTAGAACCACTATGCAACTCACGAATCTCCACTGAATCAGGAGTGAACTCAACCTGCTTGCCTGAACCTGTGTGAGTGATCTGGTATACAGATAGGAGATTAGTTGATAATGAGGGCACACAAAGAACATCATGGAATGTGCCATCCCCCACATCAACAGGCCCTCTCCCACACACCTTAACAGGAGTGTCATCACCCATCAAAATAGAAGGCATAGTACACAGCTCCAAAGAAGTAAGTTCTTCCTTAGATGAAGCCATGTGGTGCGAAGCACCTGAATCAAGAACCCAAGTGGATGGTGAAGAAGCAACTGCAACAAGGGCCTTGCCCTTTCCTTTCCCCTTGCTGTTTTCTTTTGCCTTGTTAGACTCCTCATTAGAAATCTGTTTGATAGACTCAGGAACACTGATATTATTCTTCTCAAGAATGTGTGTCAAGTGATCAATTTGTTTCTTCAGACATCTATGTTCATCATGACCAGGTCTTTTACAATGGGCACATTGGACCCTCTCTTTCTTAGGCTTGTTGCCCTTGGAAGATTGGGTCTCGTTAGTTTCTTTTGAAGCAACCGTTATCTGATCCTTCTTCTCCTTGCTATTCTTATGTTTCTTATCCTTACTATTGTTGTTACTACTTTGTCCTTTTTGTTCTTTTGTGCCTTGGTTGGAAGCTAATGCATGTGACTTAGAGGACTTAAGAGTGCCCATCTGGATTAGCTTGTCCTATTTCTGAGTGAGATTGACAGCAAAATCATCTAAAGATGGCATGGTGAATTGAGTACCAAGTGCACCCTTAGTAGCATAGAAGGTAGAAACAAACACATAATATTATGAACTTAGCTTAGAGAGAATACTAAAAATCAGTTGTTCATCTTTCTTTTCAATTCCACATTATTTTAATTGCAGCCTTAGTGATTTCAATTTAGTGAAGAAATCTTGGATTGTGTTGAAATTGCCTAGACTTAAACTAATTAGTTCATTTTCCAACATATGACCCCTCATTGAATCTTGTGTGCCAAATAGTTTTTCTAGCTTTGTCCAAATTTCATTTGGTGTATTCAAAGACTCAATGTGAAAGAACAAATCAGGAGAAACAAACAAACACAATGTTCCATATGCCTCATCACATTTGTTAAACCACTTAGGCTTATCTTCATCTTTAGCAGGTTCAGTTTCAAGTCCCATAATTATCCTATTTAATCCATCTTTCCTTAAGTGAATTGTCATGCCTGATTTCCACTTAAAGTAATTGTATGGAGTTAGGATGGGCACATTTGTTTGATCCATGATGAAGAAATGTAGAGAAGAAATGCTGAAAAGAAGAGAACACAACCAAGACAACCCCCCCTTTTTCACTCAATCAAAGACCCCCCCAAGAAAATATGATTTGGCACTTTATATTAGTGCGTTTACAACTGCCACTAGCAAGAAATACTAAGTGGTCTTGATTTCAATGCATTAAAAAATCCTCATGAAGAGCATCTGCTGAAAATACAATTTTGGCACAATACCCAAGGAAATGAACATCACCACTGCAATCTACTCAAAAATTCATGCACTTTCAAAAAAAGAATTGCCTCAATATGAGGTTGTATGTGAAAGTTATGATCCTCCAAAGTTTCTAAAATGAGAACTGTGCAGTGTCACGATTGAGAATCTACAATTTCTAAAAAATCTCTACATCAAAATCAAAAAATGTCTGCACTAGTACATAGAGCACGAAAAAAGAGCCAAAATAAAAAATTCATGGGAAATAGAGTCCGTATGAGTAAGAACAAAGCATTTGAAAACTGCCTTCAAAACTGCAACTGCCAACGGAGAGGGGTACTGCTGTAGCTTTCTGAGTTTGACTCTACAAAATATATAGACTACATGCAAAAATGGAAAGATATCCAGATGGTTTTTCTGTGCCGCAAACAAAACCTAGAAAGTATTTTTCTTGTTGATATATAGAAGATGTTGATCCAATGTAAACAAAACACCTTTAGCTACAAAAACTGACCCCAGCAACCAAAAAGTGACATGCAAAGGCTGAATTAGCTACCTAAGACAAGAAATGAAATGCTGGAACCTACAATATTAATTGAAAACACTAAATATGCAAGTTGGTTGTTAGATTTGAGCTTGAAACCCCGGTTCCACAATTGTGTATGACGATCTCTGATTTCAGTGAAACGAAAGCTAAATCTGACTTTTTCAAGCCTCCTGGATGCATCGGAATAGTTGGAAATGCTGCTAGTATAACTAGAAATGCTGCAATCACCCAAATTTTATGAAACACATGTGCAAACTCTAGAAATTAAAAAAGTTTCTCTCAAACTTTTTTGATTCTCAAGATCATCCAAAGATGCAAGAGAAGAGCATACTGGGTTTTTTGAAAAACTACAATAAGATTAATTAGCCCCCCTCGAATCTCTCAAATATAGAAACTAAAATCTACTCTTGCACATAGAACATCTCTGATAGCATGTTAGAATCTGAAAAGATTATTAACCCAGAAAACTAGTGCAAAGAATAGATATCTAAACTATGAATGCAAATGATACGAAATCAAAATAGCAATACAGAGTTAGTCTCCAAGAGAGTAATGCAAATGCTAGAAGAAAAATAGCATTAAGAGGATGCAAAAGTAAGAGATGCAAAATACAAGCTAGGTAGCATGCTTATATAGACTAGGAAGAGGGAGGAGGTGGCAACACCGACCAATTAGAGCAACCATCTATCAGACTTAAGATAGCAAAGTATCTTCCCAAGATAGCTAATGGATGCTCACATGTAGGAAGATGACACCTCGCAACCATTCACCTAATAAGACATGCTTTATTAACCTAAGCGAGATTAATAGAAGTGTCAGAAAAACCTAGGAATATAGGGAAAAATAAATAACCCAACTAGGAAATAAAAACCTACACTAACACTTCAATCTTAGTAGCTAGACTTTGGGCAACCACCAAGTCAACTGGATTAGCCCTTCGTAAAAGAAATCTTACCTTTGGCAATTTGGTGTTAATGAAGAAACACTTTGCTTTTCAGCTGTTGGTTGAGCGGTAGCAGGAATTCTATTTATCATCTTGTTGAATTTAGCTATGAACTCACGCATAGGTTCCTGTGGCTCTTTCTTCATCTGGGTAAGCTAAGACAATAAGGCATGTGCATCTTCAGCTGGTTTGAATCTTGTTTCAAATTTGTTTGAAGTACATTCCAACCTCTAATGGTTCTTACTAGAAGGTGATAGAACCAATCAACATCCACTCCTTGAAGTGTTTCAACAAACAACCTCACAAATACATCTTCATGTTCCACTCTAACAACACCACATGCAATATAGAAAGATGCAATGTGTTCATCAGGATGTTGCTTACTGTCACCGTAGAACTTGGGAAAGTTCTTACGGGAACTCTGAGGTAATTCATGTAGTGGCTAAGCCAAATTTAGTGGTCCAAAGGTATTACCCCATGGACCTGCAGCAGGAGCAACCATTCTTCTTTGGTTGAACGAAGGAATAACAAACCTACGAATTGGTGTGATAGATAGAACTCGATGGACACTAGAAGCTTCACTTGGTATAGGAGATCTTGCGTTGGTGGGAGGAAAACTCCATATACGCTGAAGAGGAGATCTCGTACGGGCAGACAAAAGATTGAAGTTATGCTGTTGCATCAACTAAAATATAGGATCTACAAATCCTTGAGATCTTCTACTTCGTGTGTACCTTGTCTTTTCTAGAGTGCAATCTTATTAAACAATAAATCAGAAATAATAAAACTATAACAAACAATAAGGCTGGTATACTTCAACCAAAAGCAAGAGGCTCTTGGTTGCGTGTTCGGTCCCCAACAGAGTCACCAAAAACTGTTGGGTGAATATTTTGTAATCAACTAACTGAAGATAAAATGGTTATATCAACCATAGTACAATGAGATTAAATCTCTCCTCTAAGAAAGGGGAGGCTCTCTTCTTATTGCTAACTAAATCAACTAGTAATTAAACTATGCTTATGTACACTACAACTATCCATGAAGGTGTCTCCATTAGCATATTCTCTTCTTTCAGAATAAGGGAAACAAATTACAATAATGACCTTGATGATCACAACAAATAAGAAACTAAATAACACCAGTTAGAGCAATAACAACCGATACCCAATTCTGTTAGACATAGGAATAACAAGAATGATACCAACAAATGATAGTAAATAGAAATTCCACAAAAGCACAAAGTCTTTTGCCACTTTCCACAATAGTTCTAAAGACAACAAAATGATATGTGTTGTAGCCCAAAGTCTCTCAATGCCTATCACAGTAAGATTGCACGAACAACGGAAATAACCTCTAGCTCAAAGACTCCAAGTTATTCCCCAAATATGATTCCAAATTAGTAACAAGTGCAACAAGTTGTAGCTCAAAGTCTATCAACAAACAACATCGTAGATCCACAAGAATATAGCTAACAATTGTGGTACAAAGTCTACAAGTTCTCAACCAAATTCATACACAAAACATATAACTCCAAATGTAATATGATAACACAAAGTTTATCAATATCAAATTTGATTTCCCTTCAATAATGAAATGATACGTTACTCATAAACCAACTTCAAGATAATATGACAAGAGAGAAATAAGAAATCTTTTGTACAAGAAACATATTCCAAAACAAAGGTTGGAGAAAATCTGCTTCTTTTATTAATCAATTCTTGATATGCACATTCAACACAAAGATTCAAATATGCTTCTCAAAATGGGCAGCGCTTCGCTTCAAAAGATTAAAGGTTATATTTACAAAAGAACTCCCTCATATATATAGAGGAGAATTGAGAGCTAATCTAGAAAAACTAAACCTAAATTTAACTTATTCAACAAAAGAGTCCAAATTGATTTAGGAATTCTCTCTTTTTACATGTAATTACATTTTTGAAAATGACATGTAAAATGTCTGGAACTAATTACATAAAGCATGAAAATACTGAAAATGAAACTAAGGCATATTTAGCTTTCTCCATCGTCTTTCTCCATAAAATCTTCATACTTCTTCATGATTGCTTGCACTTCATCATTATCTAGTCCTAAAGTATGTTCGGAGATAGAAAGGGCTCTTGTGATTGACTCCTTAATGGTGTTACAAGCTTTCTCGTGCCTTCCCAAAAACATTTTTAGGTTGTCCAATGTTAACTGAATATCCAACAACTTGTCCATTGAAACTAGTGAAAAGGCCTAATCTTCAAACTCCTTCTAGATCATGTTGTTGAATTCCTGAATCACTGCATCTGAGGAAAGAAACTTTTGGTTGTCATCAAGTAACTTACAAGGAATATCTTCAATCTTGTTGACAAGATTCACATCATTGTCTTAACTGACTTCTCAAGCACTTTGCAAGTCTTTGATCAATTCCTTGATGATGCTCACTTTATGTATCATGGTTTCTTTGACCTCTACAAACATTTCTCTATTGGGAATGATCCCAATTTTCACCAATGTGCCCAATTTGAGCTTCTTCATTTTGGTCCAAGCTGAGAAACTATTTTCCAAGTCTTGTTGTTCTTGAGAAAAAGCATCAACAATTTTGTCTAACTTTGATCTTATGTATTCCATATTTTCTATTCTCTCCGCAGAGGTTCTTAACAATTGTGATCCTTGTGCAATCATTTGGTCTAGGAACTCACCACCTACCCTTCCCCTTGTATGAACTTTTTCCACCATTTGAATAACTGAATCCTCAATGGTTATGGACACAGGCTCAACTGACTCAGAAGATAGAGTAATCTTCTAGAGCATTCAATTTAACTGTTCTGCCTTGGCTTTATATTGATCCTTCACCTTTTTTAACTTCATCAAATTTTTTAATGAGAGAATTCAATGTAGATTGAGCATCTACCTTAGCATTTTTAGGAGTTATCTTCCCTAACTCAACTCTTGAGATGGAATAATCATTGATGTCCACTTCTTCAATAGTTTTATCAGGAGGAGTTTGAGCTACTTATGCATACCTATAACCTTCTTTCTCAAACAACCTGGAAAGAGTCTTTGTCTTTTTCTTAGTCTTTGCTTTTATAGGTGTCAACTATTCAAAATCAAAGTCATCTAGAGAGACAACTTGCTTCTTCCTTTTAGGTGTCTAAGATGAAAGCCAAGGGGGAAGTGTAGACAAATTTCCTTCTAAACTAAAAACCATAGTTGGAGTAGAAGAGACTGCACTCACAAAATTTGTTGTCACAATGGGTGAAGTGTTAGTCAAAATAGTACTAGGAATATCTACACTTGAAACTTGCACAGACCCAATCATGAGTTGCTCTAAATTAGATTGAGTATTTGTCAAATGAAGGTGATGACAAACTTGATAAAGATGAGGAAGAACCAAAAATAGTTTCCAAACCTTGTTTAGGACTATCAAAGATTGACCTAGAAGACAGGGATGAACGAATGGATTGAATTGATCCAGTGGAAGGAATATGAATTGTCTCAACAAAAGTAACCGTGATGGTAGGAATGA
This sequence comes from Cunninghamia lanceolata, assembly GCA_027924645.1. Lineage (NCBI taxonomy): Eukaryota > Viridiplantae > Streptophyta > Pinopsida > Cupressales > Cupressaceae > Cunninghamia > Cunninghamia lanceolata. The sequence goes on along the minus strand of BSBN01000846.1, from coordinate 6,633,740 downwards.
CAGTAGAAGAAGAAACAAGTAGTTCCTCTAAAATGTTCTCATGAGGTGACATTTTTGATTCCTCATGTTGTCTTTCCTCTTCTTTCCTTTCATTCTAAATAAATTCATCTTGGCCTTCAGTAGATGGCCCTTCTATAGTGGTTTTAGCTTTTCCTCCTTTTGAAACAAACTTGGTCTTTGGCTTAGATGACTTACTGGAACTAGGCACATCACTCTTTTTCTTCATCCTTATTTCATATTTCTTACCTATAGGATCTTGAGACTCCTCCTCTGATCCAGTTACAAAGTGTTTCAAATGAATCCCTTTTTCCTGTAACCATACATTTGTGTTAGCTAGGATTGGTTCAAACCTTTCTTTGATGGAAGTTACCTCTTTCTTTGACCACTGGATTGCTGATAGAGGAGAGTATGCAACATTGTTCCTCACATAAGCAGGATCCAAGATATCACCATCATCTTCCATACCCTTAGGAATATCTACTAAATCAAGTTCTTCAATCTGCTTTACAGTCAACCTACAGTAATCCAACTTTCTTATCTCCTCCTCTGTCGTAGAATTTGCCCACACATCTTCAATTCTGTGCTCATGAGTTAGGGCTCTCTTGATTTTATCTTTCACTCCTCAGTAATCAAAATTAGGTCTCCTCTTGTAGGTCTTCATGGTGACCCATTGCATCTTAGATTCTATAGCCTTAGCTTTCGGGAATGTTGAGATAGAATACCGGCCAATTGTGAGGGAAAACTTGAAACCTATCTTTTTAGATTCCATTTGTTTTCTATGAACTGCTATTATCTATCTACATAGCTCCATTAACACAATTTTGTCACTTGGGTATCTTGGGAGCATGTATGGATATCCCATGAAATAACCAACTCTCAAATAGGTAAATGTAGGAAACTATAGATATAAGCAACCTTATTTGTTCACCACTGACCATGCTTCATCATAAACCCTCTTCTTTTCCAATTCAGGATCAAACATACACAAGAAAGGATCAAAGAAACCATCATTAACTCTTCTAAAATGATGAATACCTCCATCAAGAGTTATCTAAGGATAGTATTGGTACACTAGGATTAATCTCCTATCTCCTTCTATTGTCAACCCAGGAAAATTCCTCATTGAAGAAATAACATATACAAGATATGATGTCATGTAGAACCTTACTGAATTTTGTGCCTTTGTTAGTTGATCATGAATCACATTACTAATATGTAGTCCCTAGAAGATTTATTGTTTCTTCCTCATCATGATTTTGGTACACTCATGAAAGGTAGATGAAGTAGGTAAACCTCTCACCCTACTGAGAAGAGTTATCAAATCAGTTACTTCTTCAATGTAGTCACTGTATGGAAAGTTCCTAGGCCATCTTTAAAGATTTGGCCTTGCAGTCTTTAACCATCTACTGTTAATCACCTTCTTAGCAGTATTAGGGTTTTTTTATCATATTCCTCTTGTGCATAGTCAAAAGTGATATCTGCACATGTTCAAGAGTATGTGGACACATGAAAGCTTTGTCAAAGAATTCGAGCCTCATAACCACATTCCCATTAGTTTCCATGACACTTTAGTCATCCTTATTACAGTGTGCTGCAACCTGGAGGACAAACTCAGGATTGTGTGCAGTGATAGGAAATACAGCTACCAAGTGAATGTTACTCTCCACTATACACTTCATGCCCTTACTCATAGGTTATTGCTGGGCCCTTTCCACAAATTCAGACATATCAACATGTCCAATCTCAATACCTTTATCTCATCAATGGTGGAGGTCATCAGAAAAAATCCCTGATATTTGTACTTCATGGCTTTTAACTTGCTTGGGAATGGATCTGACATCTGAAGAATAACTTGTCTTTGTTGAAATGCAAATCTCGAAATGCATGCACAAGAAACTGCAATACAAAGTTCAGGGTTTTGCAATGTTAGGAAGACTTGCATGATTGAAATTTGAAAATAGCGAGGGAAATCTAAGCAATTGTATGAAATTGGAGGGCTTAAGCGTGATGAGGGTGAAAAATGAAGCGAAAGCGGGCAATTGGGCAGAATGTGAAAATTTCCCAGTGTTAGTGAAATTTTGCAAACTGGGTGTAATGGCGCTGAATATTAGCACTTTTGTATGGTGGAAGGGTGTATAATGTAGCTGTGATACAAATTAGTGCCCTTGCAGAATTTAATGGTAGTGCAAAAAGGTTTTACAATGTTGGCAAATTTTGCTAGCTTTGCAAGTGGGAAAAACTTGCTATAGAGGTGAAGCTTTTACAACGGATTGCAAGGTCGACGAAATTCACCAAACTTGTAATAAGAGGTAAATCACTAAGTGTTTAGGGGAAAATTGGATTTGTTAATGTTTTAGATTTTAGATGTTTAAATCCTCCTCTCCACTATACATTCAAGGATCTAGGGTCAAGTGGCGAGCACTATCATACCCTAGGTCACTTGTGAGATGTAGGGAAACTTGGATTAGGGAATTTAATTATCAAATTTTATTCTCCTATGCTCAATTGACCATTAAAACCTTAATTATGCAAATATGACAACAAATTGATGAATAATAGAAAAAGCTCTTGCAGACAGGAGTAAAATACCAAATCACAGAGTACTTATTTTTAGGGTTCCGAAGTGGAATAGTCAGGGACACTGGAGCGTGCGCCCAAGTCCAAGGTACCAGTTTCTTCATGGGATCTAGACCTCCTTCCAACACTGATCAGCCCTGTAACTTCTGTTTCCTAAAACTTGGATGCGGAGGACACTAAAGTGAATGCCCAAGTCCTGGAAGTGTTGCTGTGTCCTTTTCTTCAGATCTCAAATCCTTGATGCCAGCCAATCCTTCCTGCAACTCCACTTTTCCCAATTATGATACCTATAACTTGCAATCACAAGACTTGGTTTGGGGGTTGTGGTGTTTAGAGGCTTGCCTCAGTCAAGTCCCGGAGGACACTTAAGTCTCCAAACACCATTGTTAGATAAAGAGTGCATGCCCTTGTGAGATAGAGGTAAAAACCAAAGGAATCAATGATGAAAACACAATATTATGTCACCTTGTAGTGAAGCTCTCATGGGAGGAAGATGCTCTTCATTCCATGAGGAAATTGATACTCAAATATGTAAATATCAACACACAAGTTTGCTCTTGCAACACAATGAAAGCATTGAATCACATTGAGAACACAATAGCTTGATAGTAATCATCTAGTCTTACAAATGAATGCCTAAACATGCTTTTATATGCAACTACAAGCACTCCCACCAAGATTTCAAAAATTAAAACTTACCATGTCGGCAAAAGGACCAAATAATGGTCATAAACTGACATTTAAATTTTGGGCCTGACCCAAAATAGGGCAGGACTAGGGTGCATGCGCCCAAGTCCCCCCTATTTTGGGTAGGGTTAAGGTCAAGGGGTCCTCCTAGGTCCACTTTTCCATGAAACCTAGGTCTCATTCCATCGGGATGCCAAAATATGAACTAAGATGTCCTAAATGCATGCTAAAGACCCAGGAGCTAAACCTTATGAGGGAAAAGCCCCCAAGGGGACATTTTCTAACGTTACATTTAGCCCTCACTTTAATGTATGTATAAACGTGAGGCCAATACATGCATTAAAGTAAGGTCGCAAACACAACAAACACATCAAGCATAGAGAATACACGCCAATCACATAGAAAATAGTAACAGGCATGCAAAACATGAAGAAAATAGTTACAGTCATGTAGAACACAAAGAAGACAGTCGATGCATAGAAGACACATTAATGCATGGAAGATAGACATGATTTCTTTTCTTTTCTTTTTCTCATATATAGGAAATGCAAATGCAAGTACTGGAAAGTAAAAAAAACTCCCATAATACAAGATGCACTCATTGCGTAGGTCTTTGTATATATGGGGCAACACACACGCAAGACACGCAAAACCTCCCAAAATGTAGACTACATATGGGGCAACAGACACACCAAACAAAGCAAGCACGCCAAACACACACACTATGAAGACATGGAGAAAACAGGGCAGACAAGCGATGGAGTGTACCTATTTCTAGGTCCAACACTATTTTAGGCACATTATAGGCACACACTGACGATTGGGATTCGCCACAACAATCGTTGAAGACACGCTTAAGGGTTGAGTTAGTCATGGAACCACTCCTCGCCTCTGTAGAAGACTTTTGAAAATGATAGGATGATGCAATCTGCTCTGAGAAATACACCATCCCCGCTTTTGCAGAGGGCTTAAGATAAAAAGTATATATGTGATATCCCACCTCTGCAGAGGGCTTACATGATTGATTGAAAATAAACTCAGGATGCACGATGCACTACTCTGGGGTGCAAGTCTTTGCATCTGAGGTCAAATACATTGCTAACATCTATAACAGATAGCTTACCTTATATATGCCCCCACCTTAAGGTGGTTGATATCAAGCATCAATATCAAGCACGTTAAGGTAGGAAGAAAACACACAAGGGAACACCGACTTTCACAAAGCCCATGTCCCCTGGAGGTGACATGTACTTTACGATCGCCAAATGTTCCTACAAACACATCCCTGCAAGAAACATGTTAGTGTCTACAACATCATGATAAACAACAACATCATGATAAACAACAACATCAATGTATATGATTAACCATACAAAGGGCCAAGGTTATACCACAAATTCAGAGTTCGAGGATAACTGTGGGGCTATATCACAAAGCTCTCCAAATTGAGTATGGCCAAGGATAGATTCAAAGGCAAACAAAGGTGCACGGAGCAGCAATATTGTTAAGGTTTGTAAATGTGATAGAAACATCATAAAGTTTACTACACAGAAAGCATGAGTGCTTCCACTAGCCAAGCATCGGATAAGATATACAACCCCATCATCATATTAGGAACTAAGTCCATTTTTTGATTGCTCTTGAAAGGGACACTAGGTCCACATTAGTATAAATGTTTGTCGTCATTCACCCACTAGATGGGAACACTAGACGAAGGGAAATAATAAATAAGAGAGGAAAAACAAGTGTCTTAGGGACAGTCATGTAGGAGGGTGCCCCCAAGTCACCAACCACGATGTTATGTCTGCAAGACACAACACACAACAATGAAATCAGAGAGAGAGGCAATATAGAATAATGATGATACAAATAGAAGGTCACAATAGAGGCGGTCTCCTGGTATCCCAGACCTTACAAGAGAATCAAGGGTCATCCCAGGAGGCCTAAACAACACATAACACATCACGGGGGAAGCACATCACGAGAGAGATAAAGGGTTAAAGATACTTACCTGTAGGGAGATTCATGTTAGAAGTCATCAACAATTAAATCATTCTCTTTCCAATTGCAAACATAAGGTACCATTGCAAAGTCTTTGGAATTATTCTTTTGTTCATTCTTAAATGCTTCTTTCTTTGACTCAATTTTAGGTGGAATGTTTTCTTGTTGAAGTTCATTAGTATACATATTCACTATCCTCTTAGGTGGTGGGAGAAGCAAATTATTTTGAGTGATCTCAACATCCATCCTTGAAGGATTTAATATGAGAGACTTCTCCTCATCCACTAGTGCTACATCCTTAGTGATGTCCAAATGACTTGAATAATCAAACAAAGGAGGGACCTTAAAGTTCTTCTCTTCCTTAGTGAAATCCAAGGTGTGTGAACAATCAACTAAAGGAAGAAGGTTGGTGGGATGATCCACAGAGGTAGGAATTTGATTATTGTTAGATGAATGCTCATATTCTACCCATGGAATGCTCTTTATTAGAGGGAGCTCTTCATTCACTAATGCTTCATCTTGGCTAGGGAGAGCAGTGGAATTACTAAAGCTATCCCTAGTCTTCTCATCTAAGGTTTTTGAATGCTCTATGGAATCATTATCAATGTTTTCATGAGTATTCCTAGAGATGAATTTAGTTAAAACTTCTAAGATCAAAGGATATGCTTCTATCAATAGTGTGAAGCTATGAAAATCATGTGTATAACAAAGTAATTTCAGCTCATATGTAGAACATATAGAATTATCAATACCACTTGCAGAAACTATGTGCTCTAGAACATGAGGATTCTCATTAGTGAAATTAGAGAAATTTTCAAAATATAGGATATGCTCATGCAAAGATTTCAGAGATGAATAACATGAAGATTCCATAATGAGATGCAAAATCAGATTTTGAAATCTTTTCAAAATTTGTGCAAAAGACAAGTGCGAAACTATATGCAAAAATAGCCTAAAATGCTTGATTTTTCATACTTTTTCAATTCAAATTAATGAAACAAAGGGTGTTGTAAGGATTTTAGTCAAGGGAAGAAAGTTATATGTCTGATATCAGTCCAAAACAACAATATTATCCTTCTCAACACACTCTTGATGTGATTTTAAGTTAATGCCAAGTCAAAATATAGTGAAAATATGTCAAAATAGGCACTTTTTTCACCAAAACTCAATCCAAAAGAGCATAATAAAAGGGTGTTGTGAAGAAAATGATGATGGATAGCAAATAATATCAGTAATAATAGCCACTTGATGCAAAAATACCCAACACAACACGCTTTTAGTGCCTCTTAAGGTCAAATCCTAGTGAAAATATAGCAAAAATAGGCTATTTTTCACGATTTTTCAATTCCAAGACCTAGCAAAGGAGGTGTTGTAATGAATATAAGGAGGTAAATAAAATAATATAAATGATATCAGTCACCTTAATCCATAAAATTGATCACAACATGGTTGGAGTGCAAACTAGGTCAAACCCGAGGGCAAAAATAGTCAAAATGCGTAGTTTTTTCCACAATTTTCACTACAAGAGCCCGATAAAAGGGTGTTGTGAAGATTTTTATGAGGGGAAGAAAATGATTACCCTGATAACAAAAAATTAGTGTGAAAATATCCTTCACAACACGCCTATGGTGCAAGTTTATAGAGTCGATAAGGCCAAATTTAGTGAAAATCATTGTTTTTAGGCTTGAGATCTTGGGACAAAATGCTATGAGAATGTTTTGAAGTCTAATTTATGATGAAATTGACTTAATCTCAGATCTGAAAATAATTTTCAAGCTTGAACATGCAAAATGCCCATGCAAATTTAATGAAAATGCATCAAAATTGCTTGTTTTTGTTAAAATTTCCTATGCAAAAATGCAAATATTTTAAATCTAAATGCAAATTTACACTAAAATGTAAGACTGCAGACAAATGTTAATTTTAATGAGCCTCTAAAATCAATATAAAAATCTAAGAAAATATTTTGCCTACTAACCATAGATTTTGGAATTACTAGGTTATATGAAAATTGTCAAAATTTCTACAAAAACCTAGCAAATTAATAATGAAAATGCAATGCAAATTTTTGAATTTTTGGATTTTTATGTACTTTATATCAGATCTGATGCAAAAATCATGAATTAGGAAAATTTATAAAGGGTTGATGCAATTTAGTAAGCCAAACAATGCAATTTTTTTGTATTTTCCAAAATTTTCAAGTTTTTTGAATTTTTCTCAATGCAATAAAATGAATGACTATATGAATGAATGAAATCAATCCAAATATAAAGACACACACTCAGTAAGTTACAATTTAAGTCCAAAAACATGGGTTCACCAAAATGTTTAGGGGAAAATTGGATTTGTTAATGTTTTAGATTTTAGATGTTTAAATCCTCCTCTCCACTATACATTCAAGGATCTAGGGTCTAGTGGTGAGCACTATAATACCCTAGGTCACTTGTGAGATTTAGGGAAACTTGGATTAGGGAATTTAATTATCAATTTGACCATTAAAACCCTAATTATGTAAATACGGCAACAAATTGATGAATAACAAAAAAACTCTTGCAGATAGGAGTAAAATAGCAAATCACAAAGTATCTATTTTTGGGGTTCTAAAGCAGAACATTCAGGGACACTAGAGTATGTGCCCAAGTCCAAGGTACCAGTTTCTTTACAGGATCTAGACTTCCTTCTGACATTGATCAACCCTGTAACTTCTATTTCTTGAAACTCAGATGCAAAGGACACTAGAGCGAGCGCCCAAGTCCTGGAAGTGCTTCTGTGTCCTTTTATTTAGATCATGAATCCTTGATGCCTATCAATCCTTCCTACAACTCCACTTTTCCTAAATACGACACCTGTAACCTGTAATCACAAGACTTGGTTTGGGGGTTGTGGTGTTTAGAGGCTTGCCTTAGTCAAGCCCCAGAGGACACTTAAGTCTCCAAACACTGTTGTCAGATAAAGAGTGCATGCCCTTGTGAGGCAGAGGCAAGAACCAAAGGAATCAATGATGAAAACACAATATTATGTCACCTTGTAGTGAAGCTCTCATGGGAAGAAGATGCTCTTCATTCCATGAGGAAATTGAAGTTCAAATCTACAAATATCAACACACAAGTATGCTCTTGCAACACAATGAAAGCCTTGAATAACCTTGAGAACACAATAGCTTGCTAGTAATAATCTAGTCTTACAAATGAATGCCTAAACATGATTTTATATGAAACTACAAGCACTCCCGCCAAGATTTCAAAAATCAAAACTTACCATATTAGCAAAAGGACCAAATAATAGTATAAACTGACACTTAAATTCAGGGCCTGGCCCAAAATAGGGTAAGGTTAAGGTCAAGGGGTCCTCCTAGGTCCACTTTGCCATGAAACCTAGGTCTTATTCCATCGGGATGCCAAAATATGAATGAAGATGTCCTAAATGCATGCTAAAGACTCAGGAGCTAAACCTTATGAGGGAAAAACCCCCAAGGGGACATTTTCTGATGTTACACTAAGTAATGCAAGGTTGGTGAAATTCGCTAACATTACAAAGGAGGTAAAACAACAAGTAAAATCAAGAAGAAAACTTCAATTGTGTTTTACTATGAAACAATTCATATGCAAAGGTGACACATTTTTTCGCCATTACATATGTGGGGACGGTCATGACTTTAAAGTATTGGCGGGGAAAATGACCGATCGACCAGTAAGACTGGTGAATCCAAGGACTACCAATTAGTTTCAAAAACTCAAAGGGCCCTCTGCAAAACATGAGGTTAACCTTCTAACCCTAGAGGTAGGAACAATTATCAATGAAACAGGGGGTCTAAATGTTTTAAGCTAGGTTTTGGTGAATAGAAAACATAGATTTGTAGGTTTTAAAATAAGTAAAAACCTAGTTTAAAATAGACACTAGAATCACAGAGAATTGACCTATGTCTTAAAAAGAAATAGAATCACACAAGCACTAAAAATTTAAAATGTAACCAAACTGAGAAAAATGAAGAAAATGAACTTACCCAGGAACAATGGCGAAAGATAACACAAACACTAGTATGAAAAGCTTGTCAAATTCACTCAAAGGTTGAGCGCTTCATAAACACTAACTCTTCAGATGTGGAAAGGGATGAGGAGAAAAGAGAGAGGAAAACAAAAATAAAAATGTAAACAAAAACCACTTAAAAGAAAACCCCAAAATGTCATTAAAACATTGCATTAATGGCACTCGTCTGAACTAGTAGTTGCAAGGTCAGAGAAATTCACCGACAGTGCAATTGGGTGGAAACTATGCAAGGTCAATAAAATTTGCTAACTTTGCAAGTTTTGTTTTGCATTAAGATGCAAGGGCACTGAATTTTACCAACTTCGCATGAGTATAAAATTTCCTAACTCTTGAAAGTGAAATTTTACACTTTGTTTATTTTGCAAATTTTGACAAACCAAAAAAAGTTAAAGCTCAGAATGACATTCTAAGGCTAGGGGACCATGCACGAGGGCAAATGTGATTCACCTCATTTTGCATTCTTAGAGTGTGTGGGCTACAAGACAGACAAGTTTCATAGGGGTTATCCCACAAATTGAGCATAGCTGAATTTGAGGATAATAGCTGGCTCTAACTACAGAGCTTCCTTCGATCACCCTTTGAAATGATTGAAGGGAGAAGAACTCTAGTCTCTAAGTGCCTTTATCAATTCCATTGGGCTATAGAGTCAGGCGACACAACAAAAAGACACAAAAAAATTCAAAAAGAAAAGACACAAAACTATACAAGTATGTACAAACTTATCTTTTGTTTCACTGTGAGAAAAGCTTCAGATGTTTTCCACTGCGAGGCAATAGAAAAGGCGTTCTATCTTGATATTCCAGAAGAAATCTATTTTCAGCACAGAGCTGATGAATAACAAAAGGGCCTCTCCACAAGGAATCAAACTTCCAATGCATTCCTTTCAGCTCTCTTCTTTTGTCCCACAACAGGACTTGATCACCGACTTGGAAACTCTGGGATTTCGCCTTCTTGTCAAATATTTTCTTTACTTGACTTTGATGTTCCACAATGTGATCCACCACCTTTATGTGTTGTTCCTCAAGTTCAGAAAGGAACATTATGCATTTGTCAATAGAACTATCAAAATTTCCATCTTCTATGGCCTTAGTCAACTTCAAAGCAAGCAACTCCAACATGATTGGTATTTCAACATTCAGACCATACAAAAGCTGAAATGGTGACATGCTGATTGCTCTTTTGGGTGTAATACGATCCACCCACAATGCATCATACAATGCTTTGTGCCAGGTCCTTTGATTCTCATCAACCAGTTTCTTAACAATGGTAATCAAATTCTTATTGCTTGACTCAGCCTGACCATTCCCTTGGGGGTAATAATCAAATGAATGAGAGAGAATGATCCCATACTCAAAAGAGAAGCTTATTATGTCATGAGAAGAGAAACAAGTAGCATTATCTGCCACTATCTTGTTTTGCACTCCAAACCTTGATATGATATTCTTCTTGAGAAAATTGCAAACCACTTCAGAAGTGGCATGCTTCACTGGGATGGCCTCCACCCACTTGGTGAAGTAAGATTAATTACTGTGAGAACATAACTATTCACTACTCTTGACTGTGGATTCACTGCACCAATGAAGTCAATGCTCCACTATTGAAAAGCCTCATCGATCAATAATGGCTTGAGGCGTAATGCTGCCAGCTTGGAAAAGTGTGGGGTAGTAATACCTAGATGGCAAAAATTTGTGAGCTATCACTAGTGCTAAGAAATGTCCACCACATGCTAAACTGTCAAAAGACTCCAACAGTTTACCTTGTTGCACCTTATCAATGCAGCGTAGAAAAATTCCATCAATACTCCTGTTGACCTATTTTCCTCTGTCCAGAGTTAAATAGTTCACCTTGCATTTTCTTTGAAAATCCTTTAGAAATGACCATACAAGGTGTAAATCTTCCAAGTACTCATGCATTCCTTGTTAAAAAATCCCAAGATCTTGCCTGGAGATTCCCTGCAAAAAACCCAGAAATCTTTTGGTCTCAAGTATTTTCTATCGCTGGGATTTCTCATATTTTATAAGTTGTATTTGTATGCATACTTGTATATACATTCACCTTTGTACATACAAAGGAATATGCAAAGGCTATATACAAGTTCTTTTCTTGTATATCAGCAATGTACAAAAATATACAAGGAAAAGATGCATATCGGGCTTAGAAGATGCATATACATTGAGGGAATCTATCACAGATTCCAAGAATATTCCCTAGATGTATATCGGGTTTCAAATGCATATTGTGTTGTATGTTTGAACATGCAACAAAAATATACAAGGGTGAATGTACATTTTGCAATGTATATAGGAAAAATATGCAAGGGTCTTTTTGCAAAAGAGAATGTATATCAGCTTGTATGTTCGCACATACAAGGCCGATATACAAGTCGATATACAAAGGCCAAACATACAAAGGCATTTGTATATCACCGAGATACAAGGAGGATTGCATGTGTTCTACATACAAGTGAGCATGAACAGTGGAATGTATATCGACGCATATACAAAAGAGAATGTATATTTCACATTGTATGTTTGCACATACAATCGGTATATACAAAGGCAATATATAAGCCGGATTTCAAAATTTATCAAATCGAGCTTGGAGGAAAGATGCAAAGGTAAATGAACAGTGTAATGTATATTGGCAAGTTACTACAGTGGCTTGTACATGCAATTGTATATTCACATATACAAGTCAAATATACAAAGGTTAACATACAAGCCGGACCCAATTGCATTTGCAACTTGTTTTATAAAATTTTAAGGTTCGCAGCTTGCATGTATGTGAGCAATTGTATATTTGCATATACAAGTCAAAGGTACAAAGGATGTATACAAGGAAGACCTGAATCGAAGATCAAATTCTGGCATATTCAGGCGTCAGGTCCAGCTTGTATGTATAGGTGTTTTGTATATTTGTATATACAAAGAGATATACAAGGAAACATATACAACCTGGACCCAAATAGAAGTTTCAATTTATTCTATGTTGTTCTAGAGTCTGCCTTGTATGAAAGGTGATTGTATGTTTCGACATACAAAGGGGAAGATACATGTATGTGAGCAGTTGTATATGCGCATATACAAAGGAAAGGTTATACAAGCCAGACTCGCCAGGGCAGTCAAATGCAACTAATGGTCATTTTGGAGTCCGCAACTTGTATGTTTTGACATGCAAAGGAAAAGCGCAAGAGAGACATATAATTGGTGGGGCCCAATATACAAAGCACCATGCATATCCAAAGGGATTTTTAGAGAAGGTTTTGAATGCCGATTCAGGTGGCAAATTCAAGCGATATATACACAGATGCAAAGCGATATATACAGGTAGTTGACCAAAACTTTGACCACCTGTATCTTCTCCATTTTGGTGAATTTTGACATGCTACAAGAGGCAAAGATGCATATTTTGGTCCCTCTTTTATTTGACAGGGTTTTTAGCAGGATTTTCTCACATTTTATTGTTGGATCTGGCTTTGCATATTTTGATCGAGTAGATGTTTCAGCGACCAGTTTTGAGCAGTTGTAGATATTTTTGCTTTTATTTCTGTAGGTAATGGAAGCAACTCGCATTAATGATCAGAAATATCTTTCCCCACCCTGTTTCAGATATTTTCATGTATGCATTGCTGAGGACTGATGAGTAAGCTACTTGTATTAAAGACTCTAAATTCTTCTATCTACCCAGTGCCAGATATTGAACGCCATAACTTCTACAAGTGGACAATCTTTTAGGGGCGGATATTTTCTGAGACAACTTTTAGAGCAAATTTTGTAACCGACCTAGGTTAGTTTTGGAATGCTATATATATGCATTAGTATGATGTAAATAAAGGTTGGAAATTTTTGGACATTCTGGTCTTTCTGTTTCCAAACAGAGTTTTCATATACTGTAACCTTGCCTTTCATCATATATATGCAAGTTATTTTACCTTCTTTGCTGATTTTCCAGTTCTGTGTGAATCTACATATGGTTGTCTGTGAATGTCTTTGTTCCTCTCAATTATATTGGTTCTTGCCTCTACTGAAATCATTCAATCTGTGTATACCTATTTGCTGTATCTGATTATATTGTGTATTTTCTTAGTGTTGTGGAAGTCTCTTTTAATCAGTCTGGTGCATCACCCTTTGATTTCAAGTTTTCATCTTCATTTTAAAGCATTCCTTCTCCCTTTTCCCCTCCAAATTCAGTAGTTTTAGGTGATAATCAGGCAAGGAAGCTAGCCTTCTCTGGAGGTCTGATCTCATTTAGCAAAGTCCCACACTTAGAGATCATTCCCATTGTGTCATTGGAATGCTTGGAATCCTTCCGAGCAGGGCGCAATTTCATGTGACAACAGTTTCTGGCACGCCCGGTGGGACTAGTTCGATAAACTTCTCATCAAGATACTGAGAGACTTGGTGTTTCTCCTAGTATTAACAACCTTTGGAGGCAATACAAATAACACCATGGTGACTCTACTAAACGAATCAATTGATTTCAGCAGCCCAAGTACCTAAAATTTTATCACAGGTCAGGATTTTGGTGATTTTCCTAGTCTATTCAGCTTCCAGAAGCGTTTCAATCACTTGGCAACTCCTTCTCTAGTATGTATCCAGTTTTCTTTGGTTGCAGACCTTTTTGCTCTCATTCTGATATTTTATGATTATCCAGCATTTAGGTGCTATAAATGTCAAAATTTTATAGGAATCATGGTTATTCCCCTCCCCCATATCAACAATACTAGGCCCCAGGTGCCTCTATTTTTATGCCATACAGCCCTACCGCCGTAGAATATTAGCATCCTCAGGATGCTTACCTTCCTCCTACCCCTATTGTTTCCCTAAGAATATTGATTCTTTCAATGAGCTCATGAGCGGTTTTCTAAAGCTTGATAGAAACTTAGATAAGGCCAAAAGAGCAGCAGGGTACAGTCAGCCTCAACGGTTTTATGATCTCAGTATCATAAGCATGTATGGTCTCAAGAAGTTGTCTCTAGATCTGAATAGGGAGGCTGATGAATTTATAGAAATGATAAAATGTGACCAGCAACGAGAAGCACAAGAGCAGGTTTTTCAGGAAAACCTTGCTACAAGGCTGACACCTACTCAGCCTATTGCTGAAGAAGCCCCAAAATTTAAAATCCTAAGTTTTAGATGCCCTCAACCTTCACAGGAGCCTGTTCCTAGCTTCAAACAAGTCCATCCTTCAAACCAAGGTGAATCTATGAGAATAACTCAAACTTCTCTATCATGGTAGCCTTCTTGGATCGAGCATCCTGGTTACAAAATACCAAATCTTGAAAAGGCTAATCCTCTCATACCAATTCATAATCAGGTAGATGAAACAGTGTAGAATCCAAGCCTAACGTAATTCCAAGTTTTAGGAGTGTTTTCCCAACCCAACAACCAATTCATGACCAGGAGCAACCTAGACTCCACAAGTTTCTAGGTTTCAATGCTTATATCCCTTCACAAGTCCCTGTTCCTGTGCAAACTCAGATGATCACTCCCTAGGAACAAATGTGTCCAGAACCCTCTCCCCTCCAAGAAATTCAAGAAGATAAAACTAAAGAGGAGCAGTTTGTTCCCACACTCACAGAGATAGAATTGTTTGAACCTATTACACCTGTGAGTATTGTTAAGGTAACTTCAAAAATGGATGATGCTGCCCTACTTCATAAGCTACCTGATTATGTTGAAGAAGATGAGTATGAGCAGCTTGTTGTGGATATGCGGCGACAAGAGAACGATGAAAATAATGATAACTTGTTATGCAAACAAGTCCAACATGGCAGTAAGTTTCCAGCTCTTGAGGACTTGGAAGAAGTTTTTTTTTGGGATGAATGTGCTATGGTGAAGGCTATTGCTGATTTTACTCAGAAAGTAGATGATGTTGCCTTGTTTGACGATTTCCCCAGCCACATTAAAAATGATGATGAAAACAAGCTGCCAACAGACCTAGAACGAGTTGGAGGCAATGAGCATGATTGTGAATTGTTGGCACGTAAGGACAGGAAGAGATATCAACTTTTTGGTGGGGAGGTCTTCTCTTTTGAGCATGTTCATGGCTCATTTCCTAAGCTTAAGTTAGAAAATCATGAACATTTTGTTCATAAGGTGGAGGCAGCCACACTTGTAGTAGAATCACAGGAGTCAGAGTATTCAGACCAACAAGAAGAGGAAGAGTACAACCATGATGACATTATATCGGCCTTCTTGTTTTCTTTGAAGCAAGAAGGAGAAAGCCATGAAATCCCAAGTCAACTGTTTCAAACACAAGAGCAACATGAGAGTCAAATGGAAGGCACCATCATACCAAATGAAGAGCAAGAAGAGAAAGAATCAGAGCAAAGACATGATATTAGCCATTATCATTTGTTTGTCACTTCAGGGGGATGCCCAATCAGGCATCTAACCCAGCTAGAGACACGTCAAGAGGAGTCACCACTTGTCATGCTTACCTCTAAGCATGAAGTTGAGCATCAAAATGAATGGGATCAGCCCATTTATTCACCACAAGTTAGCAACATCAACAATCAGTCCAGGTGGATAGGTGAGTTTATCTCCATTTTGTGGGGGGTATTTTATCAATTTGTTATATGCTCATTTCCCCTTCACTTCTTTTTGACTGCCCATGTGCATGAGAAATATTGTAAATTGTTAAGAAAGGGTAGTTACTTTCAAAAACTAGTTAATGGTTTTGTTTAAGGTCATGTCTAACTGGTTAGTTTAGGATTAAAGTAGGTTTCATTTCTGTTTTAGTTTTCCCTTTTCCTAAGTGCTTCTGCACAGGCTGCATTGTCATTAGGAGAATGCAGGCCTCTTTCCCTTTTTGTGTTTTGGAGGCAGGTTCAGTTTCCCAGCATGATTTAGACTTGACCCCATGCCCAACAAATGCTCAAGGCCACTAATCATTTGTTTAGCAGGCAAACACCCCATAGAGGTCGCCAAAAATGTTGACCTATTTTCCTCTGTCCAGAGTTAAACAGTTCACCTTGTATTTTCTTTGAAAATCCTTTAGAAATGACCATACAAGGTGTAAATCTTCCAAGTACTCATGCATGCCTTGTTAAAAAATCCCAAGATCTTTTCTAGAGATTCCCTGCAAAAAACCTAGAAAAACCCAGAAATCTTTTAGTCTCAAGTATTTTCTATCGCTGGGATTTCTCATATTTTATAACTTGTATTTGTATGCATACTTGTATATACATTCACCTTTGTACATACAAAGGAATATACAAAGGATATATACAAGTTTTTTCCTTGTATATCGGCAATGTACAAAATATATAAGGAAAAGATGCATATCGGGCTTAGAAGATGCATATACATTGAGGGAATCTACCATAGATTCCAAGAATATTCCCTAGATGTATATCAGGTTTCAAATGCATATTGTGTTGTATGTTTGAACATGCAACAAAAATTTATAAGGGTGAATATACATTTTGCAATGTACATAGGAAAAATATGCAAGGGTCTTTTTGCAAAAGAGAATGTATATCGGCTTGTATGTTCGCACATACAAGGCCAATATACAAGTCGATATACAAAGGCCAAACATGCAAAGGCATTTGCATATCGCCAAGATACAACGAGGATTGCATGTGTTCTACATACAAGTGAGCATGAATAGTGGAATGTATATCGGCGCATATACAAAAGAGAATGTATATTTTGCATTGTATGTTTGTACATACAATCAGTATATACAAAGGCAATATACAAGCTGGATTTCAAAATTTATCAAATCGAGCTTGGAGGAAAGATGCAAAGGTAAATGAACAGTGTAATGTATATTGGCAAGTTGCTACAGTGGCTTGTACATGCAATTGTATATTCGCATATAAAAGTCAAATATACAAAGGTTAACATACAAGCCAGACCCGATTGCATTTTCAACTTGTTTTATAAAATTTTAAGGTCCGTGGCTTGCATGTATGTGAGCAATTGTATATTCGCATATACAAGTCAAAGGTACAAAGGATGTATACAAGGTGGACCTGAATTGAAGATCAAATTCTGGTATATTTAGGCATTAGGTCCAGCTTGTATGTATAGGTGTTTTGTATATTTGCATATACAAAGAGATATACAAGGAAACATATACAACCTAGACCCGAATAGAAGTTTTGATTTATTCTATGTTGTTCTGGGGTCCATCTTGTATGAAAGGTGATTATATGTTTCGACATACAAAGGGGAAGATACATGTATGTGAGCAGTTGTATAAGCGCATATACAAAGGAAAGGTTATACAAGCCAGATTCGCCAGGGCAGTCAAACGCAACTAATGGTCATTTTGGAGTCCGCGGCTTGTATGTTTCGACATGCAAAGGAAAAGTGCAGGAGTGACATACAATTGGTGGGGCCCAATATACAAAGCACCATGCATATCCAAAGGGATTTTTAGAGAAGGTTTTGAATGTCGATTCAGGTGAAAAATTCAAGTGATATATATATAGATGCAAAGTGATATATACAGGCAGTTGACCAAAACTTTGACTGCCTGTATCTCCTTTATTTGGCAGGGTTTTCAGTAGGATTTTCTCACATTTTATTGTTGGATCTGGCTTTGCATATTTTGATCGAGTAGACGTTTCAGCGACCAGTTTTGAGTAGTTGTAGATATTTTTGCTTTTATTTCTGCAGGTAATGGAAGCAACTCGCATTAATGATCAGAAATATCTTTCCCCACCCTGTTTCAGATATTTTCATGTATGCATTGCTGAGGACTGATGAGTAAGCTACTTGTATTAAAGACTCTAAATATCTTCTATCTGCCCAGTGCCAGATATTGAACACCATAACTTCTACTGGTGGACAGTCTTTTAGGGGCGGATATTTTCTGAGACAGCTTTTAGAGCAAATTTTGTAACTAACCTAGGTTAGTTTTGGAATGCTATATATATGCATTCATATGATGTAAATAAAGGTTGGAAATTTTTGGACATTCTGGTCTTTCTATTTCCAAACAGAGTTTTCATATACTGTAACCTTGCCTTTCATTAGATATATGCAAGTTATTTTACCTCCTTTGCTGATTTTCCAATTCTGTGTGAATTTGCATATGGTTGTCTGTGAATGTCTTTGTTCCTCTCAATTATATTGCTTCTTGCCTCTACTAAAATCATTCAATATGTGTATACCTATTTGCTGTATCTGATTATATTGTGCATTTTCTCAGTGTTGTGGAAGTCTCTTTTAATCAGTCTGGTGCATCACCCTTTGATTTCAAGTTTTTTTCTTCATTTTAATGCATTCCTTCTCCCTTTTCCCCTCCAAATTTAGTAGTTTTAGGTGATAATCAGGCAAGGAAGCTGGCCTTCTCTGGAGGTCTGATCTCATTTAGCAAAGTCCCACACTTAGAGATCATTCCCATTGTGTCATTGGAATGCTTGGAATCCTTCTAAGCAGGGTGCAATTTCATGTGACAACAACTCCTTTTATACAAACCATTATCCCATAGGACAAAGTTTGCAACCTTAAGTTTGATTGTCCTTTTCTCTTTGTAGGACAAGTGTTTAGGACATTCCCCATAGGTAAGGAAGTGTGCAATATTTGAGTACCATTCGTCTGTTGTACTGACAAACAAAATTGTGGGAAATACCTCATCATTTGCTTCTTCCTCATCTCCCATTTCTTTTGGTACATTATCATCAATTAGCTGACACAAACCTTTCCCACGAACCAACTTGGTGGGCTTGATATCTAGATCATACTTCTGCATCTTAGCAATCCAATTGCCTCTCTTACTCCTAGACTCTTGCTGAGATAAGATAGACTTGACTGCTGAATCAGGTACTAATGCAGTGGTTGTGTGAGTTCAAGATGTAGTACCTGAAATGGTTGACTGCCTTGATGATAGCATAGGCATGATTCTCCATTGTTGAATACTTGAGTTCATGAGCCTTCAATGGATAAATCATAAATGCAATTGGAGATTCAATGCCTTCCTTGTTTTGTTGTACCAAAATTGCTGACAGAGTGTGCTCGGAAGCATAACTATACATAATGAAATCCTTAGTATAATCCGAGCAAACCAAAACTAGAGCATGTGCAATTGCTTCCTTGATATCATTAAGAACTTCTTTACCTTCTGCACCTGATCGGAAGGTAGAGTTTCCCTTCTTCATCCAACATTGAATGTTCAAATAAATGTAACTTCTCCACATTGATGACTGTGTAGATCTTCACGTAGGTGAGTAGGTCCAGCCTAAAGGTATTTTATTGTACATATTCTATGATGTGAAATAATCCATATTTGATAATTTTTTAATTCCTTGTGTTACACATATGGCTCCTAAGGTTGTCATTTATGTCAATACTATCACAAGGTTGTCATTGATGTCAACACTATCATGGATGTGTGATGGTGTTCATGGTTGGATGTCATGTCCTATCTAGCATAGAAGATATATGGTTCCTAGGGTTGTCATTGATGTCAACACTATCACTAGGTTGTCATTAATGTCAACACTATCATGGTGGTGTGATGGTGTTCATTGTTGGATGTCATGTGCCATCCAACAAGAGAAGAAGATACAGTTCATGGTTGGATGTCATGTCCCAACCAACAAGAGAAGGGAGAAGATATAGTTTGGAAGCACAAATATGATCAAATGTATTTTTGATGGTATTGATGGTGTGAAGCATGCATGTTCCAAGTTCCATGATGATTGGATTAACGGAAGAGTGTTGACTCTTTGGAAATAGTGTTGTCTCTGTGAAGGTGTTTTGTGTAGAACAATTGAATGCTTCACATTCCTCTGCATTCCTCCACATTTGTAGATATGGCCATGTGGTTTTGGAACTATGTTCAGGGTGTAGTGAAGGTGATAATTCCAAGTTTTCAGATCATTTGTCCTTTCACTGTGAAAGTTATGCATGATAGAGTACTGACATGTGTTTTGGAAGAGTAAGATAGTGTTGAAGGCTTGTTGGATTGCTTCACATTCCTCTGGAAATGAATGATTGATTTTGCGGTCTTGAGGACATGTTTATGGACTTGTATTACATGCTTCCTTTTAGTTTCAAGGTTCTTGGTGGTCTGCAACTCAATTTTTCAAATGAGAACATGATGTAGTGTGTTCCAGATGATAGATTGTTCTCAAAGTTCATGATTGAAGACATGCAGAGGTAAAGGAGTGTTTGGGGATGTTGTATGAGTCCTGTGGACTCATCTAGAAAAGTTTCATGAAGATTTTTTTTATTTCTAGTACCACACAAGGTTTTCAAGTTGATGTGGCCATTACGCTTCAAGGTTCATGTGCTTTTGCTTAAACCTATCTTATTTTCAAATGAGCGGAGTGTGTGTATGTAATTCCTTGGTGTTTGAAGTTGTGAAGGATGTTTTGGACCTGGTTAAGCAAGTGTTGGTGTCCACAAGGCATGGGTCTTCTGCTAGTGTAATGTATGGTTTTACTTAGAACCTATCTTCTACTTGTTTCATGTTGTGTGTTGTCTAGTTGACTTGTAAATGCATTTTTCATGTTATATCTAGCTGACAAGCAATGTAATCAATGCAACATCTTGTATAAATTGTAAATCAAATTAAGTGAGGTGAGGTGTGATTCCAAGTTGATTGAAAAAGTTTGCAAGCAGATAAGGAGCAGAATGAATGCATTTTTGATGTGTGATTGAAGGAGAAAGAGAAGAAGTTGTAGTTGCTATCCTGATGCATCTTGAAGACACATTTGTGATAGTGATCATGTGTAGAGTGTACCTAATTGATCTAATCATCAGAAAAAAGTGTGAAGAGGTAGAATTGCAATCGTTAAAGGTGTGAATTTCAATGTCATTTTTCAGACAGTAGAAGGGTTGTCATACTGTAATATTTTGTAAGTGTATTCTCAATTTAGGGAGTAGTAGCTTCCTTGGGTGTAACCGTAAAACAAAGTCTTCAGGGATTAGTAGTTTCCTTGGGAGTGACCCTAAATCAAAGTTTTCAGGGAGTAGTAAAGCAATGTAATCAATGCAACATCTTGTATAAATTGTAAATCAAATTGAGTGAGGTGAGGTGTGATTCCAAGTTGATTGAAAAAGTTTGCAAGCAGATAAGGAGCAAAATGAATACATTTTTGATGTGCGATTGAAGGGGAAAGAGCAAAAGTTGTAGATGCTACCTTGATTCATCTTGAAGACATATTTATGATAGTGATCAATTGTAGACTGTACCTAATTGATCTAATCATCAGAAAAAAGTGTGAAGAGGTAGAATTGCAATCATCAAAGGTTTGAATTTCAATGTCAATTTTTAGATAGTAGAAGGGTTGTCATACTATAATCTTTTGTAAGTGTGTTCTCAATTCAGGGAGTAGTAGCTTCCTGTTGATCATGATGTTAATCATAAACAAACATAGAATAAAAGTACACATTAACCTTTATTCATCTTGAAAGATACGATGAATTCAGAGAATTCATGATTCCAAGTCTCCGGTGATTAGGTCTTAATCTTCTGACGTTACTCAGAGGTTGATATGTGTTGCTATTTCCATTTTGGGGCCTTACGTGAGTCTCATCTGTAAGATAGTGTTTCCTGTAATGATGTCGCATAGATAGTTATTCTATACAAGATATGCTTCAAATTGTATGTCTATCTTTAAATCTTTGCATGATATTTATCATTTTGACATGCTTTAACCTCAAATATGCTGAATATGTTCAGTTATCTACGAGATGTCTGCATATTTGTATTATTTTCTTAAGATTGTCAATTATTTGCAATTATGATGATGAAATGCTCTGAAATTGAAAGAAATACTTCAACTTAATGTTGAACCTTTAGTTATTGATCCACATACACATCAGATACAGTCATGAAGAGAAGAAATTAAACCATATGTTCACCAGGACATTCCACAATTAGATACAGTCGATGCTAACTTCAAAGGAAAGGTATGAAAATAGTACATGTAAGTCAATATGCACTCCAAGGGATGCAACAAATCACAGCATGTATCAAGAGTTCATACACTGATTACTCAAGATTTATGATGTATTGTAATCAAAACAGTCTTCTCATTCATTAAGTATGCAAGAACATATATGTATACAACAACTTTGAAATAAGCCTTGAATATTTTAGCAAATAGATTTCAATTAAGTTTCGAATGATTCAAAAAAGGCATCCCTGCACCTTTTATAGAACAAGGTGAGGGAGTGGTTACAATTGATCTATGATCAAGATTTATCTATTAAGATCTACGGTTCATACTTCATTGACTAAGTCAACTTTTCCACGTGGCACAGGTTGCCAGCTGGCAACCATCTAGGCAACTTATTATCTCTTAAGTACCTAATGCATGTATTCCTTTTATGTTGCATCTTCATCAGGTTCTTCATTGTCATGATCATCACTTTCATCAGTTTCAATATCCTCCTGATGACTGTCTCTTTGTATATGGACCTGCATGGATGTCCTGATATTTTCATATACCTGCAAGTGCTATCTTTTCCAATTCTCTGCCATCTTGAGTTCTTGCTTTGGCGATGGCATGTTTATGCACCTGATATTTGCTCCAGAGGGATTCTAATTTATTCCTCCTACTGCTCAGTGTTTCATTATAATTCTCCACCCTGACCTTTATTCTCATTACTTTATCCATTACTTTTTCTGTTAGGTGGTTGAGAGGGTCTTCAGCTACTAGCTAGAAATTACTATGTAGAGCTTTAATGGAAAACCCCTCATCCTAATTTTCTATCTTTCCCTCTACTTTTCCTTCTAAGGTTTCCAAGACTTCTGCTTCATAAGACATCATATCATGCAACTTCATACTGATATTGCTTAATTTATTGTTGCATCTCTTTAGCACATCACATTCAAACTTGATGTCCTTATTCCAGATATCAATCAATATGGCTATGTTATTATTTAGTACCTGATTATTTATAAGAATTTGAGGGTTAATGCTCCCTATTTCATCTAAAGCACTCAAGGCTTTTTCTAGTTGAAATGACCTCTTCCCGGTCTCCATCTGTAATTTATCCACCCTCCTCCTGGAGGTACTTAAAGAATTCCACCTCCTTAAAGAGGCTTTTACCACTTCCTCAGCTCCATCGAGCGCAGATGACATCCATTTTAACATTATTACTGATTCATGTCTCATAAGGTTCAACCTGTTGATTTCCTCTTGAGAAATTGCAGTCAATGGGACTGCTCGATCACTTGATGTATCATTAGGGTTAATTAACCCCTTTATATAGGCATACAACTAAGAAATATGCTCTTTATGCTACTTATTTTTCTTCTTTTCTTTCTTTATCTTCTGGGTCAAAGAATCAATAATATCCTTCCCTCTTGACCTTCTTGGTCTTCATTGTCAAATCCTAAATCTACTGTGGTAATCTGGAATTCTTCCAGAGTGATCTTGCCTTTTTCTTTCTCTATTGTGGGGAGTGCTATTTGAGTAGTTCTTTTGCCTGTATCAGGATCTCTTCTAATCACATAAGTTAATCTTGCCTTCCTCTTAGGCTTTATTAGGGTTTCTGAAAATAATGTAGATATATCAAATTCTTGAATTTCAAAACCAGATTCTATACTTATCTCTTTTTCTAGCCAGGGAGGGACTTGGTCTCCAGATCCTAGATGTCCTCCATCCTGATCATGTTCACCTCGATCTCCAGTATTTGTTATCATCCTTTGTGGTGAAGGTGACTTTCTTATTTCCTCCTCATGATTCTCTTCATGAGGGTGATCCTGTGGTGCTTCCTCTTGTTGATGAATCTCTTCTTTCAGAGGGTGATCTTGTTGATCATCTACATGTTTATCATGATCCTGATCTTTTACTTCCTCTAGGGGTGTCTCATCTACTTTAGTATTTTCCTCATCCTGAGGTACATTAGTATCCGTGGATATTATTTTATCTGACTTAGGTGCCTCCATTTGATCTTGCATCACATCTTTCTCTGCACCTGATGTATCTACCTCTTGAGCCTTTAGGTCATCATGACCTGATGTCTCATTATCTCCTGAGGTTTCTCCATCCTTTGGCCAGATTTCAACTATTTCAGGTTCAGCTGATATTTCTTGCTATTGCTAACCCATATCTGGAGCTTTATCCTCCACTTCCATCTGTTTAACTTCTTCAACATTTTCTGTTCTCTCAGGTGTACCTGCTATATCTTTAGGATTTACATCCTCTACATATGTCAAGTCTATTGTTGCAGGACTTGTCACCTGATCAACTAATGCATCCAGGCCTATTTGTTGTGCAATCTTTTCTGGGCTCTTTTCTTTCTCTTGCTTCACTTGCTTTAATGCTTCTAACACTGCCACCTAGACTGATGGGGTTCCTTGTGGAGTTATGCGGGTGTTAGCAGCAAGGGTTTCCATTTTCTAAGAGGTGACATATTTTACTACCTCGTCATCAGATAGGTCTACAGTCTCCTCCAGTGAGACAAGACCGCCTTGTATTGCTCTTGAGGTTTCTTTCCTTTATTCCTCAGCCTTCTTAGTCTTGAACTTGATTATGGTAGGAAGGGGTACCTCATGCTGCATCTCTTTTCTGAACACTTCACTACCTGCCCCTCTTAGCATTATGGGGTCTTGTTTTATTTCACCTCTCATTGAAGTTCTCTATTTCTTAGGTGTGGATACCATCACCTGAGGTGCTTTTCTCTTTCCGGTGAGGGGTGTAGGGTCTTCTTCTTCCTCAGGCTCTTCATCTAGAGGAATATCCTCTTCTATGTTCTTTTGTTGAGATGCCTGACCCTCCTCATATGTGTCAGTACGTTGTGCAGCTGGCCTCTGGATTCTTTTAGCTTTTTGTTTATCCATAGGAGGTGGTGCGGATGAAGCTGATGCTTGTCTGGATCCTAATGCACCTTCAGCTGACATTTTGATTCTTTCAATTATAACCCCTTTGGGTTCAGTATCAGTTTTCTTACCTCTTGAAGGTCCCTTGCTTTTATCAAGAGGTGGTACTCTCTCTCCTTTGGATTTCCTCTTTTCAACCAGGAAATCATCATATTCGTCATCAGAAATATCTTGTCTCTTCTTCTTATTATCCACTGTAAGGGATACACCCTTCTTCTTCAGTGTATTTGTTTTTTCATTGACCCATGCTTGGGTCAGCTGTAATATTTTGCCTGTGAATGGATCTAAGGAAATGTCCTCTGGCATAGTAAGATCCGGCACTGATATTGTATCATTGTATATCTTTTTCTCCTCATACTCATCTGTGATTATTTTACCATCATCCTTCTTCAATTATGCAGGGACTGAGATGCAGTCAAAAGTCCTGATCTGGTTAAGGGTTAGCCTTTAATATCTTCTTCTTCTGGCTTCAACCTCATCTTCACAATCTGCCCAGAAATCTTCAAGATTCCTTCGATGGATGGGCTTCCCCATGATCTTCTGCATCCTGCCATATGGATCATATGACCTTGCCAATGGGAATGGCTGTAATCTCATCATACTCAAGCCAACTATGGCTTTCTTAATGTTATCAGAATTTGGGCACATATACCAACCCATTGTAACTCGAAACAATACTGGTGGAAGCTTGTTACTTGCTTTGTAAGCATCCAATATTGTAGCCACTCGCCTCATGAACTCCATCAAAACTACTGCATCAGTGGGGTATCTTGGGAGCATGAGGGGTTGACCTTCAAAACCCTCAATTCTTATATAAGAGAATGTTGCATACTGAATAAACCAGGCTCCATGCCTGTATATGACCTCCTGAGCTTCCATGCTCAATCTTTTAGTTCTGTCCTCCTCCATTGTTTTGACTAGATGCATTGAAAATGCATTATTTACTAATTTGTAGTCCTGGATGTAATTCTGCCTTTGCAGCTGGGGATAATGATCCCAAATGTGAGCATCATTGGTGCTGCCACCAATCTTTCCTACAACAGTCAATGCATCAAATTTACCCTTGTAGGAACATGAATAAACTATGTAGGAAGTCATATAAAAAGAACATACTGAACCTCCCAGGTTCATGAGTTGATCATGTAGGGCATCGCTTATCATCTTGGCCTACAATGGACTATTGTCTATGTAGAGGGACATTAGGATGACGCCATACATCCAGTCCTTGAAACTTCCAGTGTTTGGTTGGCCTGTTACTCAATTGAGTAGGGCGATCATATATTGGTAGTCATCATCGAAATCAAACTTATACAGATGCACTGGCAATTTAGCGGCTGCAGGATAAGGACTATTTCTTGCCCTCCATTGGTACATTCTCTTTTGGGTAGCCTTCTTATTATTCTCATATTCTACTTCCAGTTTCTTAAAATCCATGCTAACAACCTTCTTTCCCAGTGGTAGATTGAAGGTGGTGGAAAGGCCCTTGATAGACAGATCTGCATATACTCTGCCATGCTTCTCCACCTTTCTTGTGTGTGGATTATAATTTCTAGCACATTCAATAACTAACTCAGGAGCCTCCATGGAATATGGGAAACCAGCTGCATTCTACATTCCAGATACAAACACAGAGTCTAGCAAGGTATCCTCCTTGTCACTGTGCATTTTAAGTGCCCATGCTGCCAAATCTATACCTCCTTGATGTGTATCCCCTATAACTCCATATTTAAATTGCATACCTTCAGGCTGAGCAAACATTAGTTTAATGAATTCAGCTTCAGACTTAAACAATCTCTTGTATGCCATGATTTCCTATAATGAACAGGAACTTGTCTTACAATTTGATATCCCATCATGCATGCACATACATTACATCTTTATAGCATCATGCATATATATTCATTAAACAGAACATATAACTTCAAATCAGTGACATTATACTACTTGGATATGCAGAGAACGATAGGAGGAGGGTTTCAAATTACTTACCTGATATGTTTATCCTCCTGAATTATGCTGATGATTACGGAATGAATTCAAATACCGTTGTTGATCACACGTCCTGTTCTCGGCAAGCTGTATGCATCAACAGGTAGCTCGTATGAGGGTTTGAGGACTCAGCTCTGCAAGTTATCATTTCTTCGCAAGGTAAGAATATAATGACATTGTAAATTCATTTTAAATCCATTCATCTGGGCACTTAGGGCAAAATCTGACTGAATTAATCTTAATCATTAATTTACTGCACGAAAATCTCTGGATGTTGCCAGGTGTTATCATCGCATTAGCAATCGACGGGAACCACCAACTGCATTAATGACATTAATTGTTGTGTGGCAAGAAGAGGAGGATGATCTTTTGAAATATCAGGTGATATTGAGAATATCCGGCTATGTTTTAAAATCAGGGCATGTTCTAAATGTCGGGTGATGTTTGGAATATGATGACCCCCTAAACTAAAGTGACCTTCTTCTCGGAATATCAGGATGACGTCATCTTGATAATGACTCCTTATATTGTTATAGCACCATGACATCATCATCATGCTTGTTAGATGGGGTGATTTTCAGAAATATACCTCCGCGAGGTAAAGAGGAAGATGATATCATCATGAGGGTGATTCTTTGTTGTTCGGGATTTGATGACATCATCAGGATAATTGACTCTAGGGTGATATTTTGCGGCAGGGTTATATTTGAAAGATAAGGTGATATTTGAAATATCAAGTGATATTCAAAATATGACCCCCGCAAAATATATGACGTTGTTTGACGAGTATCACTACCACTTAAAATTGATGTCTGCATGTCGCGAACCGCATGATCTATCAGGTGATAAAATTGGATCAGGGTGATCTTTTATAATATGACTGATGTTAAGAAATATGACTTCCCTCTCAGAATATCAGGTTTGACCAGGAATTTGACCATTCATAACTCTCATTTTCTAAGGAATATCAGGGTGATCCAAAAAGTAAACCTGCATGAAATTTTGTAATCTATCCAACCATGAGGTTATTGTCATGAAATATTAACTTTGAAAAACTTACCTCATCATGATGACTTACCCAGCCCCCTTTATGCAGGATCATATGCATTACTTTCTTTTACCAGACTGCCAGCAAGCAGAAAACACAAGGAAAAGCCAAGCAAAAAGCTTGGGTCCCTATTTTGCCAAGTCAAAATGGGGCGTGTTGTACAACCACACAACACTTCCTTGGGTGTAACCATAAAACAAAGTCTTTAGGGAATAGTAGTTTCCTTGGGAGTGACCCTAAATCAAAGTTTTCAGGGAGTAGTAGCTTTCTTGGGTTGTAGCCCTAACACAAAGTTTTTATTTGAGCTTCATATATTGTGAGTTAATCATCACCGTGGTTTTTCCCTTTTTAGTTTCCACGTATAGCTAGTGTTATGTGTTGATGTGCATTGTGTTAATATTTCATGTTTATGTTAATATCATGATGCTTAAGTTTTAATCTGCTCTGGATAAGTTGAAGTTGTTAAAATTGAAGATTGTTTAGATACTGATTCACCCCCCTCTCAGTATCTTGGTGTGTTCAACAAGTTCATGGTTGGATGTCATGTTGAATATAATGTTACTATTGAAGTTCATGGTTGGATGTCATGCCTTGATCAATGACAAGTTAAGTATGAAGTTATATTAAGATGGGAATTAGAAGCATCAAGAAGATACATTAATATGGGAATTTGGAGCACTAAGGTGATTAGATGTGTTGTTGATGTTGGGAAGATGTTACTGGTAGCTTGAAGCATATTGTGCAATCACTACTACTATTCTTAAGAATACACATGTTGAAGCATATTCTTTTGATGTTGTGCCTTTATGGATTGGAATATAGCTTCATATAGTGTCAAATCATGTATGTTCCAAATCTCATGGTGTTTGGATTACCGGAAGGGTGTTTTGTAGTTGACAGTTTGGAGACAGTGTTGGTTCTAAAGAAGACATTCACTGTGTTGCAATGTTTGGCTCTACAATCCTCCACATTTGTAGTTATGGCTATGTGGTTCTAGAACTATGTTTAGGGTAGTGTGAAGGTGATAATTCCAAAGTCTCAGATCATCTATCCTTCCACTGTGAAAGTTATGCATGATAGAGTATTGGTAGGTGTTCTTGCAGAGTAAGGTGGTGTTGAAGGCATGTTGAAATGTTTCGCATTGTGCTAGATGTGAATGTTTGCCTTTGCAGTTTTGTGGACATGTTTATGGATCTGTATTACATTCTTTCTTGCAATTTCAAGCTTCTTTGTGGAGAAGTGAAAGAAGATGAGATTGTGAAAAAGGTCTTGAGATCTCTTCCTAAAACTTACAGTCATAAGTTGTTTGCCATTGAAGAAACCTAGGATTTGAATACATACACAATCGATCAATTGTTTGGCTCTCTCACAACCTTTGAAATGAGAGAATTTGACAAAGATGCCCTAAAGAACGAAGCAACATTCAAATCCATTAAGAAGATAGAAAATGAAACAACTGATCAAGATGATGACCTTGATGAGGTAGAAGCAAACTTTGTAAGAACCTTGAAGAAAAGCATGGACAAATACAAAGGTAAGTTACCTTTCAAATGTTTTAATTGTGGAAAGATTGGTCATTTTGCTTCTAAATGTCCTTTTAGAGAATCAAGGGGTGGTAACAAGAGAGACAAGTTCAAAAAAAGCATGTAATCCATAGAGAGCAGTTGTTCTTCATAAGATGAGGATCATGATGATTCAAGTGATGAAACATTTTTCATGGCCTTGAATGTTAGTGACAAAAAAGATGATGTTGGAAAATGTTGGAAGACTGATGACTTGCAAACAAACCAAAACAATGATAGATCAATGGTTGTATGGATTGCTTTTCATGCAAAAGAAGAAGCCAAAGCTTGGGTAATTGATAGTGGTTTTTCTAATCATATGACTGGTGACAAGGATAAGTTTATCAGTCTTGAAAAGTGGAATGGTGGATCTGTTAAGTTTGGTGGTGATGAGTCAACACAAATATGTGGAAATGGTGCTATAACTATTGATGGGAATAACATGACTAAGGATGTTCTCTATGTCAAAGGACAAAAACACATTCTTCTCAGTGTTAGTCAGATGTACAGTAAAGGATACAATCTTACATTTCATGCCAAAGGGTGTGAAATTAGGAAGGTAGGGTCTGGAAAACTAGTTGCAGAAGGCATCAAGTCATAGGGTGACATCTATCATCTGAAGCAGGTAAATGGAGGAACATGCTTATTGGCTCAATCCAATGAGTGCTGGCTATGGTACAAGTGAATGTGACACAACTTTGACAACATGGTAAAGATCAACTCTATTCATTCTATGAGAGATATGCCCAAGATAACCAAGCCTGCAAACACAATATGCAAAGAATGTCAAATGGCAAAGTAGACAAAGACAAGTTTCAAAATCAAGGAGTACTCTTCTTCAATGCCATCGAAGCTGATCCATACTAACCTTTGTGGTCCTACAAGAGTAAAGAGTCAACAAGGTGAAAGGTACTTCATGTTACTTATTTATGATTATTCTAGAATGACTTGGGTTACTTTATTAAGAGAAAAATCAGATGCCTTTTATAAGTTTAAGGTTTTCAAAGCTATGGTGAAGAATGAAATGGATACTAAGATCAAATGTTTAAGGTTTGATAGAGGATTTGAGTTTACTTCAGATGAATTTTATAAGTTTTGTGAATATCATGGTATTAGGAGATATCTGTTAGCTCCTAGGACCCCTCAGCAAAATGGGGTAGTGGAAAGGAAGAATAGGACTATACAAGAAATGGGTAGGGCAATGTTGAAGGATGTAGATCTGCCTGACATGTACTAGAAGGAAGCAGTTCACACTGCTATCTATCTAACTAACATAGTATAGTTAAGGGTCAATAGCACTAAGACCCCTTATGAGCTATGGTATGGAAGACCTCCTATTGTCAGATACTTTAGGATTTTTGGAAGTAAATGCTATATCAGAAGAGATGTAGAAGACCTAGGGAAGTTTGATTCAAGAATTGATGAAGGGATCTTTCTTGGTTACTCAACCAAAAGCAAGGCCTATAGATGCTACAACAAGAGATTGGAGAAGATGATTGAAAGCACAAATGTCAAAGTAGATGAAGACCTATATCAGATCTCACAAGAATCAGAGGACTTCAAATCTAATATCTTTCCATGCATTGAAGATGAAGAAGAAGAGAAAGAAGAAAAGGAACAAGAACCATAGTAGATACCTAAGACTCCAGCAAAGTATGTTCAGAAGAACCACTTAGCGGATCAGATCATTGGAGATAAGAATGAAGGTGTACAGACCAGGAGAAGGTTTGCTAAGACACATGAGCAAATAAACTTGTGTTTGTTATCAAAGATAGAGCCCAAAACATTCATTGATGCCAAAAAAGATGATGGATGGATAAAAGCAATGGAAGAAGAATTGGATTAGATAGAGAAAAATCAGACATGGGAATTGGTTCCTAGACCAACCAACAAGAATGTCATAGGAACAAAGTGGGTATTCTAGAACAAGCTAAATGAAGAAGGTGAAGTTGTAAGGAACAAAGCAAGATTGTGTAAGGGCTCTTCACAAGTTGAAGGCATTAATTTTGAGGAGACATATGCTCCGGTAGCTAGAATGGAGGCAATTAGGATGTTTCTTGCCCTTGCTGCTCATAAGAACTTCAAGGTATATTAGATGGATGTCAAGTCAACATTTTTGAATGGGGATCTAGAGGAAGAGGTTTACAGTGAGCAACCAGATGGTTTCTAGAAATCAGAAGATCTAGACATGGTGTGTAGAATCGAAAAGGCTTTGTATGGTCTCAAACAAGCACCTAGGGATTGGTATGCTAGGTTGGACAAGTACTTACTTCAGTAGGGCTTCAACAAAGGTACTATAGATAACAATCTTTACATCAAGGAAGAAGGAGATATGATATTGATGGTTGTAGTATATGTTGATGATATCATCTTTGGTGGAGATGATATGAGTAAGAGGTTTGTAGAGGAGATGTAAAAATAATTTGAGATGTCTATGATTGGTGAGATGTCTTTCTTCCTTGGACGTCAAATTACTCAGCTAGATGGTGGTATATTTATTTCTCAAGCTAAGTATGTCAAAGAGTTGTTGAAAAAGTTTGGTATGGAGGATTTAAAACCACTGAGTATTCCCATGGCCACTGGATGTCACTTGAAAAAGGATGATGAGTCTCCAGAGGTGGATCAGACTTCCTATAGATCTATGATTGGAGGATTGTTGTACCTAACTACTTCTAGACCTGATATTATTCATAGACTATGTGTGGTTGCTAGATATCAAGCTAATTTGAAGCAAATACATGGTGCAGTCACAGTAGGAGGGTTCACAGAATGAACTATCTAGACCATGCAATAAGAGTAAACACAACCAAAACAACTCAAAGATATGAAACAAATGCTAATTTAGTCACTCAATATATTAAAGAATTCAAATACAGATCGACCGACAACATGTAGGCTTACAATTAGGGTTCAAAGGTCTAATTTCATAATATTAGAATGTGCGCAAGATATAGCTTTGAAGTTCCCTTGTGAAAGAGATCAACTACTAATTATGAATCTATTGGTAACTACTTTCCTAAGGATCTATTACATCAATATATATCATCTTCGAAACATAAGATTCCTCCACGTCAGCCAAGAAAGATCACAAGCTCCAATGAAGAGCTGTAACATGTGTACACGGATAGGTCAGACCTAAGTGAGTAGAAATCCTTTGCAAATGAATGGAATGATATACAAATCTTGAGGAAGGTCAGCCATGAATCAAATATCATTGAATGATGTGCCATTAAGCTTTGAAGAGTGTGAAATGCTCCACAAATCTTCTCTTTTAGCTGATTGTCTGAGATTGTTAGGATGCTCTATTTTGATAAAACAATTGATCTTCTGATGGCAATAACTTTCTGGTACTTAGTCTAAATACTCTAAATTTTGGATATGATGTAGATGAATGAATCTAGATGTTAAGTCCAGCTCCACAAGGTCTGAAATGCAACTGCAGTAGAATGCAGACCAAAATATAGAAACTGCTACTAACTGAACTAGAAAATGCAAAGAAATAAATTGAACTGCAAACAAACTGAAATGCAAATGTTTTTGGTTGATGCAAGATTGCTCTTAAACCAGGGATGCTCCTGCATCAGACATCTGGGGTTATTAAAAAAATGAGTCCCTCACTTTGTTGGGGCTAGAGGAAAACCAAGACGGTCCACCTTAGCCTAGGAAATACATGATGAATCCTCTTCCAATATGCCTTTCCACTTCACAAGATATTCTTTGTATTGTCTTCCTTTGGTGCTGCGTCCAACTTTGCTATCCAAAATATCTTCAATTTGCTCTGGTACTTTTTGTGGTAATTGGTACTTCAAGTCTTCTTCAAGGTTGTCACTGAACTCTGCTTCATGATACTGATATAGGTCTACAATATTGAAAATAGGTGATATACTCAATGTCTCCAGTAATTCCACTTCATAGGCATTTCCTGAATCAAACTTTTTGAGTATCCTACAAGGTCCAAACTTCTTCATCTTCAACAAGTGTTATACGTTCCAACTGGAAATCTCTCTTTTCTCAAGTATACCATCACTTTATCTCCAACTACAAATTCTTTATGTCTTCTCTTCTCATTTGCCTTTTCCTTATACTTACTGTTCACATCCTCCAAATGCTTCTTCACCTGATTATGCACTGTCTTCATTTGATTTACAAATTCTTCTGCTTCTGCACTTCTCTTTTCTTCCAAACTGTTATCTCTTGATTCTCCAACTCCTCTAGGATTTACTTCAGTAACAATCTCAAAAGATGTTCTTCCGATACTCCTATTTACTGAATTATTGTAGTCAAATTCTTCTTGTGAAAGAATCAAATCCCAACTTCTTGTCTTCTCTCTAACCAAACATCTCAACAAGTTTCCTAAACTCCTATTTACTACCTCTATCTATCCATCAATCTGTGGATGAAAAGATGAACTGAACTTCAAATCTATCTTCATCTTCTTCCAAAGTGTCTTCCAAAAGTATCCAACAAACTTTGTATCTCTATCTGAAACTATACTCTTAGGTAATTCGTACAACCTCACAATCTCTTTGAAAAATAGGTCTGCTACATGCACTACATCAATTGTCTTCTTACAAGGTATGAAATGAGCCATCTTTGAAAATCTATCCACTACTACAAATATTGAATCATGTCCTCTTTGTGTCTTCAGCATTCCCATTACAAAATCCATGCTTATGTCTTCCCAAGGTCTCTTCGGTACTATCAAAGGTTTATACAATCTAGTGTTCTGACTACTCCCTTTTGCAACTTGACAAATTCTACAACTCTGCACAAACTTCCTAACATCCTTATGTATTTGAGGCCAAAAGTAATTTTCACTCACCAAAGCCACTGTCTTGTCAATGCCAAAATGTCCTACCAATCCTCCACTATGTTTCTCCTTGATCAAATTATCTCTCATTGAACTTCTAGGAATGCATAACTAATTTCCTTTGAACAACATATCTTCCTCAATAAAATAGTCCAACCACTTATTCCTATCTATCACAACAGGTTCCTTACATACTTTCCATAGCTCTGCAAAATTAGTGTCTCCCTCATACAAGTTCTGCAATTCATCAAAACCCAACACTTCAACTCTCATCTCTGTCAACAAGTTTCTTCTTCTACTCAACACATTAGCAACTTTGTTTGATTTTCCACTCCTATGCTTCAACACAAAAGTGTAACTTTGCATGAATTCTACCCACCTCATGTGTCTCTGATTCAACATACCTTGACTATTCAAATACTGCAAGGCTTGATGATCTGTATACAAGACAAACTCCTTAGGCAATAGGTAATGTCTCCACTTTTTCAAGGCTTGGATTATGGCATCAAACTCTTGATCATAAACTAAATATCTCTTCCTCGCATCATTCAACTTCTCACTGAAATATGCTACAAGTCTACCTTCTGGACTTAATACTGCTCCAATTGCATTTCCACTTGCATCACAATCTACTTGAAATACCTTATTGAAATCTGGTAATGCCAAAATGAGTTGCTTTGTCACTTTCTACTTCAACAAATCAAAACATTTATCTACTCTTGATGTCCATTTGAAATCTTTTCTGTCACCTCTCATGGTCTCTGTCATAGGGTTACAAACTGAATTGAAATTTCTGATGAACTTCTGGTAGAAACTAGTCAATCCATGAAATGACCTAACCTCTCCAATGCTCTCTAGTGTAGGCCATTCAACAATTGCTCTTACCTTCTCAAGGTCCATCTTCAATCCTTCCACAAAAATCACAAACCCTAAATATACCAAATTTTCCTTCATGAAACTACACTTCTTGATGTTTATCAGCAATTTCTCTTCTCTCAACCTCTACAAAACTTGTCTAATATGCCACAAATGTTCTTACTTTGTCTTACTAAAAATTAGAATGTCATCCAAGTATACAATAACAAACTTGACCAAGAATTTCTTCAGAACTTCATTCATCAATCTCATGAAAGTACTAGGTGCATTTGTCAATCCAAAAGGCATCACTAACTACTCATACAATCCTTTGTTTGTCTTAAAAGTAGTTTTCCATTCATCTCCTTCTTTGATTATGATTTGATGGTATCTAGTCTTCAAATCTATCTTTGTGAAATATTTTTCTCCACTCAAACAATCCATGATATCATCCATCCTAGGTAAAGGAAATCTATATTTAACTGTGATCTTGTTTATTGCTCTAGATATAGTACACATTCTCCATTCTCCATCTTTCTTTGGTTCTAACACTGCAGGTACTACACAAGGACTCAAACTTTCTCTGATCAAACCTTTCATCAACAATTCATGTATCTGTCTATTCAGTTCTTCATTCTTTGCCGGTGTCATTCTATGTGGTGCTTTATTAGGCAAAGTATCTCCTAGTATAAGATCCATGTGATGACTGATACTTCTTATAGGTGGCAATCCTTCAAACACATTATCTAATATGATGTCTTCATATTCTGTTAGCAACTCTTTTATCTCCTTCGGTTGTGATTCTTTAGTCTCCTTCAATGCTTCAGGATTCTTAGGGATCAAAGTATAACACATATTCTCATGTCTCAAACCATCTAGAGATTTTCTTCCATCTACCAATAGATTCTAGCATTCCCACATACTTCACTCTTAGGATCATCTTCCAAAGGAATCAAAGTAATTCTCTTTCCATTTGCTTTTATAGTGTATGTATTCTTTCTCCCATCATGTATAGCTTTTCTATCATACTACCAAGGTCTACCCAAGAAAATATGACATACATCCATAGGCATAATATCACACAAGACTTCATCATGATAAGATCCAATATGAAATTTCACCAAACATTATTCACTCACCAGTACCTTATGATCATCCTGAATCCATGCTATCTGGTAGGGCTTAGGGTGTCTCAATCTTTCCAACTTTAGCTTAGTCACCATCTCCTTTGAAACTAGGTTATCTGAACTACCACTATCAATAACAACTTTACAACATTTAGCTCCCAATTTGCATCTGGTTCTAAACGAACTCTTCCTCTACAGTGGTTCCACATTTGTCTCTACTTGAAATAATGCTCTCCTTATCACCAATGATTCTCCTTTCTCTGGTTTACCAACTGAACTAGGTGATCCAACAGGTTCTTCTTCAACATAAGCTGCTCTTCCACTGTTCTCTATTCTCTTTCTTGTACTCCCCTGATTACATTCATATGCTCTATGTCCTTCACCTTCACACTTGTAACAGGTGCCTCTGAATGTTATCTTATCAAATCCTTTTCCTTCTCTTCTACATCCTTCATTTCGGTATGCATTAGGGTTTCCTCTCTGGTAAGAATTTCTGTCATCCCTTTGGTAAGCATTATTATCTCTATCATCCTTCTTGAATGGGCTTCCAGGCTTATTCTACTCTGCAAATGATCTCTCCCATCTACCTCTCTAAAATTTACCTCCTCTTCCGGTCTGTCTCTGATCATGCCTCTTATTCAAATTCTCTTCAACTTTCAGGGCAAATGGATATGCTTCCTCCAAAGATGTCATCTTCACTAAACTTAGTTCTTCTTAAATGTTCAACCTCAGTCCATTGAAGTATCTAGCCACTTTCTCCTTTCTTTCTTCACTATGTCCTATTCTTATAATCATCTTATGAAATTCTTCAGTGTACTCCTTCATAAATCTCTCCTTTGTCTCAGGTTATGCAATTTTTTCAATAGTTCAACCTCATAGTCAGTAGGTATAAACTGAGTCTTAATCTTTTCTTTTCCTCTTCTATTCCTATCCAACTAAACTTATTTCCACCATATAGCAGCATGTCCTTTTAGCCTTGTCTTCGCAAACTTTACCTTCTCTGGATCTTCGACTTCATCATATTCAAAGTATTCTTCCATGTCATTTATCCAGTCAATCAATTCTTCAAGGTTCAAATTACCAGTATAATTTGGCACATCAACTCTAGGCCTCTTTCCAATTTTTGAAATAGCTCGCAACATCTTGACTTGATCTGATTCTTCTTCTTCTTCTTCACCTCCTAGGGTTTCGCCAATTTGTTCAACAGATTGAAATTCCTCTTCATCATCACTTTCAACATTAGGCCTCGGTGTCAATCCTCTTCGCCTATCTTCCTCAACAAAATCTAGATGAATTCACATTATTTTCATCATTTCCATCATCTCATCCATTCTTCTAGCCATTGTTTCAATAGTAACAACTCTCCTCGACGACATTTTCCTAGGATCAAGTGCAAATTGTGTCAAGTTCGGCGATCGGGCTACAAGGTGACAACGACCTGACAATTGGTGATCGGTTGTGACACAAATAACCTACCTCAATTCGGTGATCTATCCATAACAAGATCTTATGGAATTCCTTCGCCAACTTCACTTAATTCGCTCCCAAAGATTCAAACTTAATCTGATACCACTTGGTGCAGTCATGATAGGAAGGTTCATAGAATGAACTATCTAGACCGTGCAAAAAAAGTAAACACAACAGAAACAAGTTAAAGATATAAAACAAATGCCAATTCAGTCATTCAGTATATTAAAGAATTTAAATACAGATCAGCCGCCATGACGTGGGTTTACAATTAGGGCTCAAAGGCCTGATTTCAGAATATCAGAATATGCGCAAGATATATTATTGAAGTTCCCTCATGAAAGAGCTCAACTACTAATTATGAATCTATTGCTAACTACTTTCCTAAGGATCTATTAAATCAATATATATCATCTCCAAAACATAAGATTCCTCTGTGTCATCCAAGAAAGATCACAAACTTTAATGAAGAGATGTAACGTGTGTACACAGATAGGTCAGACCTAAGTGAGTAGAAATCCTCTAGAAATGAATGGACTAATGTACAAATCTTAGGGAAGGTTGAACACGAACCAAATATCATTGAATGATGTGCCATTAAGCTTTGAAGAGTGTGAAATGCTTTGCAAGTCTTCTCCTTTAGTTTATTGTCTGAGACTGTCAGGATGCTCTATTATGAGAAAATAGTCGATCTTCTGATGGCGATAACTTTTTGGTACTTAGTCTAAATGCTTTGAATTCTATATTTGATGTAGATGAATGAATCTAGATGTTAAGTCCAGCTCTGCAAGGTCTAAAATGTGACTGCAGTAGAATATGGACCAAAATACAGAAATTGCTACTGACTAAACTGCCTGAACTAAACTGGAAAATGAAAAGAAACAAACTGAACTACAAATAAACTGAAATGTAAATGTTTTTGGTTGATGCAAGATTGATCTTGAACTAGGGATTCTCCTGCATCAACACATGAGAAGGTAGTAAAAAGAATATTTAGATACTTGAAAGGAACTCTAGATTTTGGCTTATGGTATCCAAGAGGTAATGACTTTGACTTGAGTGCCTACACTAATGCTGATTGGGTTGGTTGTGTTGATGATAGAATAAGTACAAGTGGTGTTGCTTTCTTTTTAGGAAGAAGATTGGTTTCATGGTGTAATGTTAGAAAATGTCTCCTTGGGGGCTTTTCCCTCATAAGGTTTAGCTCCCAGGTCTTTAGTGTGCATTTAGGACATCTTGCATCATAATTTGGCATCCCAATGAGAAAACCCCTAAGTGTCTTGAAAAATAGGACCTAAGGAGACTACTTGAGATAGACTTTGCCCAAAATAGGGGGGAGGACTTGGGCGCCCATGCCCTAGTCCTGCCCTATTTTGGGGCAGTCCTAATTTTTGGGTGTTGGCTTGTGACTGTTATTTGGGTCCTATGCTGACATGGTAAGTTTGAATTACAAAAATCTTGGCAGGAGTGTTTGTAGTTGCATATAAAATCATGTTTAAGCATTCATTTGTAAACTAGAGATTTCAATTAGATGATTACTAGCAAGCTATTGTGTTCTCAAGGTCATTCAAGGCTTTCACTGTGTTGCAAGAGAAGATTTGTGTGGTCTATGTGTTTGTGTTTGTAGATTTGAGCATCTATTTCCTCATGGAATGAAGAACATCTTCTTCCCATGAGATCTTCACTACAAGGTGACATTATATTGTGTTTGTGATCATTATTCTTTTGGTTTTTGCCTCTGCCTCCCTAGGCATGCACTATCTATCTAACAAAGGTGTTTGGAAGACTTAAGTGTCCTTCCAGGGCTTGACTGAGGCAAGCTCCTAAACACCACAACCCCCTCCTAAAGTTTCATGATTCTAGGTTACAGGTAGATGATGCAGACAAAGTGATGTTGCAGGAGGGCATATTAGAGTGTCAGAATTGTAGATTAGTGAAAGAAATAGCTGTTGCAAGTATGAGGTGAGCCAGTGTTGTCATTGATGTCAACATACTCATATTGCATTGACAAGAAGGATTGGATGAGCTGTGTGCTGAGGATATTGAGAAAATTAGCCTCAGTCAGGAACAGTGAAGAACCGTGATGAGAAGAAGGCAAATGTATTGTATAGGTTGAGAACCGAAGGATGCTGATTAAAGGGTTTGTAGATATGAGTCTTGAGATGCTTCAGTTAAGATTTCAGAGGTCCGCATGAAGATCTGAAGGAGTTATGGCTGTCGGTGTAGAACCGGTTCCGGCAAGTATTCAGAGGTGACAGAGGATCACAAAAAGGTCCGGTGAGCTCCGGAACTGTATAATCCTAATCTGGAGATTGGAAGGAGTCTTTGGGATGTCCTTGTGATGTGCCATCTCAAGTTGTGTATGATTTGGAGGTCCGGAAGTACCTCTTGCATTATGACAGTGGCGACAGACAGTGTTCTTGAAGTTCCAGGTAAGGAAGAGAAGAGATTCCAGTAAGTAAAGAAAGTGCGGATGTACTTGGTCATTCAGGCAGGCTTGTGAAGGTTCTTGGATCATGTTGAGGTTGTGTTGTTGGTCCGCACTGATAGTAGAGCCCGGAATTGAAGTTATTCTTCCGGATGAAGTTCTTGCTCTGTTTAGCCGACCGGATGAGTTGTTCATCCTGCGAATGTTCTTGTGGTGGCCGACCGGATGTGTTATTCATCTTGCGGATACTCTTATGGTTGTTTTCTGACTTAGATGTTTGTTCCTAAGTCGATGTCTTGTATAAATAACGGTTTGTGAGTTCATTTTGAAGTGTGGATTGTGTGGATGAGTGTGGCATAGCGAAGAGAAGTGTGAAAGGCAGAGCAGAGGTTTTTGGGCTTAAATGGAACTGATCCGGACATAGTAGAGATGTCATTCTCCAGTTCAAGATTGTGATTCTTATCACTTTGTAGACAGTGTGTCTCCTTGTAGGCAGTGGGCCTCTTTGTGAGCAGTCTGCTCGGGCAGTGAGCCCTAATTGGCAAGTGCCATTCTTTTTCTTATTCTTCTAACAGAGAATAATCCTTGGGTTAATCACCCTGTGGTTTTTCCCTTAACCAGGTTTTCCACGTCAAAATCTTGGTGTTCAATGTGTTGATGTTTATCTGCTCTTGTGTTTATGTATTCATGGATGATTAATTGATATGCTGTTAACTAACAACGAAGAATCAAGTGTTTGAAAGAAGAAGAAGTTTTATACAACTGATTCACCCCCCCCTCTCAGTTGTATGCCTTAAATCCAACAATTGGTATCAGAGCCAAGTTCCTCTGAAAGGAGCTTAACCGCTTGAGGAGATCCAGGATGTCGTCATACAAGAAGGATAGTCCGAAGTTCGATGGAACCAACTTCACTCTCTGGAAAGGTCGCATGAAGTGTCACTTGGAATGTATGGGAAAAGCATACTTGGCTATGGTCTCAAAACCATATGTACCTCCACAAGGTGGTCCAACAACTCTG
Source organism: Cunninghamia lanceolata (assembly GCA_027924645.1). NCBI lineage: Eukaryota > Viridiplantae > Streptophyta > Pinopsida > Cupressales > Cupressaceae > Cunninghamia > Cunninghamia lanceolata. The sequence goes on along the minus strand of BSBN01000846.1, from coordinate 6,592,326 downwards.
AATGAAATCACAGATGCTGAAAATAATCTGCGGACCAAGGAAGCCCTACTAAGCGCATTGAATGATTCAGATCTCTCAAATGTTATTGACCTACCAACTGCATATGAGATCCTGACTAAACTGGAACTTCTGTATGAAGGAGATGAGTTTGTCAAAAGTGCAAGGTTGCAAAGTCTGAAAGGGAAATTTGAAAGATTGAAGATGAGAGATGATGAAAACATCACTACCTTTATGCCAAGAGTGAATGAGCTGGTATGTGGAATTAGAAATGCTGGTGGAACTCTAGATGAAAATGAGATTGTCTGCAAAATCCTAAGATCCCTTCCTGCTGCCTACAAAATCAAGGTTGCTGCCATTGATGAATTCAGAGCCCACACAACTGTCACAAGAGAACAACTGGCTGGAAAACTAGCTGCATTTGAAATGACCGAGTTTGGAGATGATCCTCCCAAGACTAAATCTGCTTTCAAAGCCAGTGCCTATGTGAAAGGCAAACAGAGATTTGATCTGGGAGAAAACTCATCAAGGAAGATGTCATGGTATGATCAAGCAAGAAGAGACATGGAAGAAGAAGAAGCAGAAACAACTCAACTTGAAGCCCTCATTGCAAAGAGACTGCCAAGAGGATCCGGTAAGTATGAAGGAAAACTACCCTTTAAGTGTTTCAACTCCAATAAGATTGGTCATTTTGCTTCAAGATGTCCGGAAAGATCTGCAAGGTCTAATACTAACAGACAAAGGTTTCAAAAGAACTGCTATTATGTTCATGAAGAAGATGACAATGAAGGAGTAACAGATGATGAATCGGAACTAGAAAGCAAATCCGGAAATGAATGGGTGTTTATTGCCATCAAGGAAGAAGATTCAATATCCTCTGAATCTGTCAATCACAAGGTTGTGGAAAGAGCTTTGGCTGCTCAAGTGGAAGAAAAGGATGATTGGGTTATTGATAGTGGATGTTCTCACCATATGACTGGTGACAAGAATAAGTTCTTAGATTTGGAAAGGTATGAAGGAGGAATGGTAAAGTTTGGCGACAATTCTGCTGGTAGAATCAGAGGTAGGGGAACTATTTCCTTTGATGGAAAGAGCAAAACAGGTAATGTACTATATGTTGAAGGATTGAAGCACAATCTTCTCAGTGTTGGTCAGTTAGTGGACAAAGGCTATGATCTCCGGTTCAAGAATGGAAAATGCAGAATCTTTACAAGCTCCAGAACTGAAATTGCATCCGGTGCTCAAACAAAAGGTAATATCTTTCATCTGGTTGGTTCAAACAAAAGTTGTCTGTTTGCTCAAGTTGATCAGAGTTGGTTATGGCATAGAAGAATGTGTCATGTGAATTTTGATAACATCATCAAGATAAGCAATATTCAGGCTGTAAGAGACCTTCCAAAATTGGTGGAACCTACAAATAGTTTGTGCAAAGAATGTCAGCTAGGTAAACAGAGTAGAGTCTCTTTCAAAAGCAAAGATCAGTCTTCTACCGGATTGTTGGAATTAGTACATACTGATCTCTGTGGTCTGACAAGAATCAAGAGTCTGCAAGGTGATAGATATTTCATGTTGTTAATTGATGATCATTCCCGGATGATGTGGGTTACCTTTCTAAAAGAAAAATCAGAAGCATTTGAGAAGTTCAAAATCTTCAAAGCTATGGTAGAGAATCAAACCGGATTGAAACTAAAGTGTCTAAGGTCTGATAGAGGTGGTGAATTTACATCTGGTGAGTTCATTGACTTTTGTGAGAAGCAGGGTATAAGGAGACAATTGTCTGCTCCTAGGACTCCACAGCAGAATGGAGTAGTTGAAAGAAAGAACCGGACCATCCAGGAAGCTGCTAGGACAATGATGTTGGAAGAAAATATTCCTCAGATGTTTTGGAAAGAAGCTATCAGCACTGCAGTCTACACTCTCAATCGAGTTCAAATCAGAAACAACACCGGTAAGACCCCCTATGAACTCTGGTTTGGCATCACTCCTACTGTGAAATATTTCAGAGTATTTGGTAGCAAGTGTTATATTAAAAGAGATGAAGATCTAGGAAAGTTTGATGCTAGAAGTGATGAAGGAATTTTCTTGGGCTACTCCACTCAAAGCAAAGCATACCGGTGTTACAATAAGAGATTGAGGAAGATGATAGAAAGCACCAATGTGAAAGTTGATGAAGGAATTGAGAAGCCTTCAAGATTTTATGAGTTTGATGAAGATGATCAAGATGGTGTTCAGGTTCAAGGGACTCAATCCCCTCCGGTAAGTCAGAATCAACTTGATCCAGTAAATCAGGAAGAAGAAATAGGTCAGAATGAACCTGATCAAGGAGCAACAGTGCAGGATATTCCCAAAATTCCAAGGTATGTAAGACTAAACCACTCTAAAGATCAGATCATAGGTGACAGAAGCAAAGGTGTACAAACTAGAAGGAATGTTGCTCAAAATCAGGATGAATGTTGTTTGATTTCAAAGATTGAACCTAAAACAGTAAATGAAGCCTGCAATGATGAAAACTGGACTAAAGCAATGAAAGATGAATTAATGCAAATTGAGAAAAATCATACTTGGGATCTTGTTCCCAGACCTAGAGATAGGAATGTGATTGGAACCAAATGGGTCTTCCGGAACAAACTAAATGAAGCTGGTGAAGTTATCAGAAACAAAGCTAGATTGGTCTGCAAAGGCTACTCTCAAATAGAAGGAATTGACTTTGAAGAGACCTTTGCTCCGGTGGCAAGAATTGAAGCAGTCAGATTATTTCTTGCATTTGCTGCCTTCAAAGACTTCAAGGTATATTAGATGGATGTCAAGTCTGCTTTCCTAAATGGTGATCTGGAAGAAGAAGTTTACATTGAACAAACGGATGGATTTCAATTGTCTGATAATGATGATATGGTCTGCAAGTTGAAGAAAGCATTGTATGGACTAAAGCAAGCCCCAAGAGCATGGTATGAAAGGTTGGATAAGCATCTTGTGCAGATTGGATTCAACAAAGGTACTGCTGACAGTAACTTATATTTCAAAATTGTTCATGAAAACATTTTGATTGTTGAAGTGTTTGTGGATGATATCATTTTTGGAGGAAGAGATAGTATGTGCAAAACTTTTGCAAATCAGATGAAAAGTGAGTTTGAAATGTCTATGCTTGGTGAAATGAATTTCTTCTTGGGCCTGCAAATTACTCAAACAAAGAAAGGAATCTTCATTTCTCAGGCCAAATATGTGAAAGAATTGTTAAGGAAATATGGTATGGAAGATTCAAAACCAATGAACACTCCAATGGCAACCGGATGTAAGTTGAGCAAAGATGATGACTCCCCAAAGGCAAATCAGACAAAGTATAGATCAATGATTGGTGGATTGTTGTATCTCACTCAGACTAGACCAGATATAATGTAGGCTGTTGGTCTTGTGGCAAGATTCCAGGCTGATCCTAGAGAATCTCATGTTATGGCAATCAAAAGAATTTTTAGGTACCTGAAAGGAACAGTTGAGTATGGTCTATGGTACCCTAGAGATCCGGATTTCTCTCTTCATGCTTACACAGATGCAGATTGGGCAGGAGATGTGGATGACCGGAAGAGCACTAGTGGTGGAGCATTCTTTTTGGGGAAGAGATTGGTTTCTTGGCTAAGCAAGAAACAAGATGCAATATCTCTGTCTACAACTGAAGTAGAATACATTGCAGCAGCAGGTAGTTGCACTCAAATCTTATGGATGAAGCAGATGCTAAGAGACATTAAAGTTGAATATGAGAAGCCTATCACAATTTTCTGTGATAATTCAAGTGCAATTAATATTTCTAAGAATCCGGTATTGCATTCTAAGACTAAGCACATATCTATCAAGTTTCACTTTTTGAGAGAACAAGTGAACAAGGAAGAAGTCAGATTGGAGTATGTTCCCTCAAAGGATCAGATTGCAGATATCTTTACTAAACCTCTTCCCAAGGACTCTTTTGAATATCTCCGGGAGAAGTTAGGGGTCATGGCCCCTCCAGTGATGAACTAGGATGCACTGATGTGCATCAGTCCAGTGGATATCACAGTCATAGCTTGTGATCCGGATTGATGATGGGGAGCTGCAACTAAGGGGGAGTAGCTGGTATGATTCTGATGTATGAGAATTGCAAGTATGAGCCCTTTGCCATTGATGTCAAAGGGGGAGAGAAGACATGTGAAAAACAAGTGGTTGATGATCAAAGGGGGAGTAGTAAAGGAAGAGAAGACATGTGAAAAGTTGTTGTTGATAGGGGGAGCTGTGACAGAAAGGAGAAGTTCTTGTCTTGATAGTTTTTCACATCATATGTTGCCATCAATGACAAAGGGGGAGATTGTTGCAAGTATGAGGTGAGCCAGTGTTGTCATTGATGTCAACATACTCATATTGCATTGACAAGAAGGATTGGATGAGCTGTGTGCTGAGGATATTGAGAAAATTAGCCTCAGTCAGGAACAGTGAAGAACCGTGATGAGAAGAAGGCAAATGTATTGTATAGGTTGAGAACCAGAGGATGCGGATTAAAGGGTTTGTAGATATGAGTCTTGAGATGCTTCAATTAAGATTTCAGAGGTCCGCATAAAGATCTGAAGGAGTTATGGCTGTCGGTGTAGAACCGGTTCCGGCAAGTATTCAGAGGTGACAGAGGATCACAAAAAGGTCCGGTGAGGTCCGGAACTGTATAATCCTAATCTGCAGATTGGAAGGAGTCTTTGGGATGTCCTTGTGATGTGCCATCTCAAGTTGTGTATGATTTGGAGGTCCGGAAGTACCTCTTGCATTATGACAGTGGCGACAGACAGTGTTCTTGAAGTTCCGGATAAGGAAGAGAAGAGATTCCAGTAAGTAAAGAAAGTGCGGATGTACCTGGTCATTCAGGCAGGCTTGTGAAGGTTCTTGGATCATGTTGAGGTTGTGTTGTTGGTCCGCACTGATAGTAGAGCCCGGAATTGAAGTTATTCTTCCGGATGAAGTTCTTGCTCTGTTTAGCCGACCGGATGAGTTGTTCATCCTGCGAATGTTCTTGTGGTGGCCGACCGGATGTGTTATTCATCTTGCGGATACTCTTATGGTTGTTTGCCGACTTAGATGTTTGTTCCTAAGTCGATGTCTTGTATAAATAACAGTTTGTGAGTTCATTTCAAAGTGTGGATTGTGTGGATGAGTGTGGCATAGCGAAGAGAAGTGCGAAAGGCAGAGCAGAGGTTTTTGGGCTTAAATGGAACTGATCCGGACATAGTAGAGATGTCATTCTCCAGTTCAAGATTGTGATTCTTATCACTTTGTAGACAGTGTGTCTCCTTGTAGGCAGTGGGCCTCTTTGTGAGCAATGTGCTCGGGCAGTGAGCCCTAATTGGCAAGTGCCATTCTTTTTCTTATTCTTCTAACAGAGAATAATCCTTGGGTTAATCACCCCGTGGTTTTTCCCTTAACCGGGTTTTCCACGTCAAAATCTTGGTGTTCAATGTGTTGATGTTTATCTGCTCTTGTGTTTATGTATTCATGGATGATTAATTGATATGCTGTTAACTAACAACGAAGAATCAAGTGTTTGAAAGAAGAAGAAGTTTTATACAACTGATTCACCCCCCCCTCTCAGTTGTATGCCTTAAATCCAACAATAGCTACCTAGACTTGGGCACCTGCTCATTAGTCCTTGAAGTTTCATGAAAGAAAAACCTTCGGTGCAGCAAGAACAAGTTTGGATCTTGTTCACAGATCCCGACAAAAAGTAAGGCACTGGACTTGGGCGCCCGCTCTTTTGTCCCTAACTTTTTTGCCTCAAAACCTTGAAAATAGGTGCACAGTCATTTGTAATTTTACAACTTTCTGTAGAGGCATTTCCCATTATTCATCTATTTACTTCCATATTTGCATAATTAGGGTTTTGATGTGTAATTAAGCATAAGAGAAGGAAAATTAATAATCAAACACTCTAATCCAAGCTTCCCTAAATTTTTAAGTGACCAAGGACCTGATAGTGCTCTGCCACTCAATCCTAAGGTCCTTAAATGTAATAGGTGAAAGGAGGATTAAAACACTAAAGTTAACAAATCCAAATTTTACCCTAAACACATGGCAGAGAAAGAAGCAAGATTCAGTGTCATTATCAACTATAGAGGCAGAATATATTGTAGCAACATCCTACTATACACAAGTGTTGTGGATGAAGCAAAAATTCAAGGATATCAAGGTATTGTATGATGAACATATTCCTATTTTGTGTGACAATAGAAGTGCTATCAATATTTCCAAGAATCCAGTGATGCATTCTAGAACCAAGCATATAGCTATCGGGTATCAATTTTTGAGAGAGAAGGTTGCAGATAAGGAAGTGAAGTTGGAATATGTTCCAACAAAGGATCAGATTGTAGATACTTTCATAAAGGCTCTTGCAAAGGACACTTTTGAGGATCTCTGATAGAGGTTAGGGGTAATTTCCCCTCCTTCTTTCTAGATTCATAGTGGTGCATCTATCCAAGGGGAGTGGTTCATGTTATATATTTTTTCCTGGACTAATGGTGGCTACCTCTTAGGGGGAACATGTAGTAGTTGATGATGATAGGGGGAGTCTGTTTGTTGCAAGAAGTTATGTCCTAAGGGAGAAGAAGTTTCCCTTTGTCCTTGATGTCAAAGGGGGAGAATGTGCAGGTATGTGTTTCCATCAATACCAAAGGGGAAGAATATGCAGGTATGTGTTTCCATCAATGCCAAAGGGGGAGATTGTTACACATATGGTTCCTAAGGTTGTTATTAATGTCAATACTATCACAAGGTTATCATTGATGTCAACACTATCATGGATGTGTGATGGTGTTCATAGTTAGATGTCATGTCCTATCCAACAGAGAATATATAGTTCATGGTTGGATGTCATGCTGAATATAATGTGACTACTAAAGTTCATGGTTGGATGTCATGACTTGATCAATGCTAAGTTTAGTATGAAGTTATATTGAGGAGGGAATTAGAAGATTCAAGAAGATACATTAATATGGGAATTTGAAGCACTAAGATGATCAGATGTGTTTCTGATGTTGGGAAGATATTACTGGTGGCCTAAAGCATATTGTATGATCTCTACTATTGTTCCTAAGAATGCATGTGTTGAAGCATATTATTTTGATGTTGTGCCTCTATGGATTGGAATATAGATTCATATAGTGTCAAATCATGTATGTTCCATATTTCATGGTGTTTAGATTACAGGAAGGGTGTTTTGCAGTTGACAGTTTGGAGACAGTGTTGGTTCTAAAGAAGACATTCACTGTGCTACAATGTTTGGCTCCACAATCCTCCACATTTGCAGTTATGGCTATGTCGTTCTAGAATTATGTTTAGGGTAATGTGAAGGTGATAATTCTAAAGTCTTAGATCATCTATCCTTACGTTGTGAAAGTTATACATGATAGAGTACTGGTAGGTGTTTTGGCATAGTAAGGTGGTGTTGAAGGCATGTTGGAATGTTCTACATTCCTACAGATGTGAATGTTTTCCTTTGTGGTTTTGTGGACATGTTTATGGGTGTGCATTACATGCTTTCTTATAGTTTCAAGCTTCTTGGTGATTTGCAAGGTTAGTTTTTCAATGCTAGTATGTTGCAACATGTTCCGGATGACCTGTTGTTCTCAAAGTTCATGGTTGAAGATGTGTGGCACAAAATATTTAAGGTACGGAGTTAAAGGAGTGTTTGGAGATGTTTTATGAGTCTTGTGGACTTATTTGGAAGAGTTTCATGAATATATTTCTTGTTTCTAGTATCGCACAAGGTTTTCAAGTTGTTGTGGCTGTTATGCTTCAAGTTTCATATGTCTTTGCTTAAGACTGTCCTATTTTCAAATGAGAGGAGTGTGTAGATGTAATCCCTTGATGTTTTAACGCTATGAAGGATGTTGTGGACCTAGTTAAGCAAGTGCTAATGTCCGCAAGGCATGGATCTATTGCTAGAGTAGCATGTAGTCTTATTTAGGACTTGTCCTCTACATGTTTCATGTTGTGTGTAGTTTGGCCAACTTGTAAATGTATTTTTCATGTTGACTCTAGCCGACAAGAAATGTAATCAATGTAATATCATGAATAAATTGTAAATCAAATTAATTTAGGTGAGGTGTGATTGTAATGTGATTGATAAGGTTCGTAAGAAAAAAAAGAAGCATAATGAATGCATTATGATGTGCGACTGAAGGAGAAAGGGTAGAAGTTGTAGATGTTGTCCTGATTCATATTGAAGACATATCTGTGACAATGATCAAGTGTAGAGTGTGACTAACTGATCTGATTATCAGAAGGGAGTGTGAAGTTTTTTAGGAAGTAGAAAAAAAGAAGCATAATGAATGCATTATGATGTGTGACTAAAGGAGAAAGGGTAGGAGTTGTAGATGCTGTCCTGATTCATATTGAAGACATATCTGTGACAGTGATCAAGTGTAGAGTGTATTGGCAAGAGACACTACATAGCATTGATAGGTGTTGTCATTGATGGCAACTAAGATTGTTCCACACATCTGTAGTGCAGTATCTAATCATACCAGAAGTTAGAATGATAATCTAAGTCCAAGATCCTAAAACAGAGCATATAGCAGAGTCCAGTATTTTGGTCAGAGGCTCTCTCTAGTTAATCATTATGTGTTGTGGATCTGAAGGAATGTAAAGGGACACTAGGAAAATCTAAATCCAATTTTTTAGCCTCCAGTGATAAAGGAATCAAAAGTTATGAGCATTTGAATACTAGGTCCTATTATGATAGAACAGTTCAGTGAAGAACAAACAGACTTATGTAAATCCTTGTGTGGACCCAATAGAAGTGTTTTGATGAACTATGTATGAGATAGGATGTTAGTGGCTGACATGTATGATGATCTACATGTATTATTTTTGGTATGCATCAATATTGGTGTATGGATCTAGCCGACAGAGCAGAGCATTCTTAAAAAGTTCTAAGTGTTGTTTGTTGTTGCCAACTGACAAGTGATTGCAATTCAAGATAAGTATATATAGCTGATGATTGTGGATATTTTGGGCAAGTATTGTGGTCATGGAGAAAATGTGAAAAGAGTAGAAATCTAATATCTGAATGAAGGAAGAATAGAGAGAAGAGCAGAATAAAGATGAAGTGTACAAAGTTAGTATTTGCACCTAACCAAAACTGATCTCTTGCATTGGCAGATGCATCTCACCAGTTCAAAATCTTTGTAAATCTTTTGTAAATTTTTTTTATAGGCAGTGAGCCTCCACTTAAGCAGTGAGATCGGGTCAGTGAGCCCAAATGTATGTGCATTCCCATTTGTAAAATACTTTTAATAGGGTATTAATTTTTGTGGGTTAACCCCCACTGTAGTTTTTCCCTTAACTGAGTTTCCATGTCAAATCTTGGTGTCAAATGTGTCATTCATGTTTTCTGCTCATATGGGATTGTCTAATGCTGAAATGTTTATATCATTGATTTAATTTTAAGTTGTAAAAATGAATAACAGTAGAAAAAAATTAAATAGAAAAATAATTGATTCACCCCCCCTCTCAGTTGTCTGGACCTATTCCAACAATTGGTATCAGAGCCAAGTTCCTTTGAAAAAGCTTAATAGCTTAAGGAAGATCTAGGAAGACAATAGAATGGATGAATATGACCTTCAAGGGCAACTTAATCTCACCCTAGATGATCTTGAGCAGTCCAAGGCAGAAGTTCAAGAGCTGCAAGACAACCTCAAAAAGGCTAAAGACTTCATTAAAGTTTTAAAAGAAAAATTGAGCAAATCTAATGCAAAAGGAAAGGAGCAACCTCTTCAACTGGGAAACCCTTATGAAGATAAGGCCCTAGATGAGAAGACAATGGAATGTGAAAAGCTAACTAAAGAAGTTACTATTCTAAAACATGAGATGGAAATTGGAGTGATGAGACTCACCAAGGAAATTGAAGATAAGAAGAAAGCCAAAGAAGAGTTAAATCAAAATCTAAAAAAGAGTTCTGAAGAATGCCACAAATTGGATGCAATAGATGGCCTTCTAGAATCTAATCTACAAGAAAGCAGAGACAATGAAAGAGAACTTGAGAGACAAGTTATCACACTCAGACATGACCTAGAAATTGCAAATGAGTATAAGGAGAAGTTCAAGATAAGCTCAGCTAAACTTGAAGCACTCTTTGAATGGTAGAAAAAGGATATTCATAAGCCTGAGAAAGGTGAAAGCTCCAGATCCAGACAAAGAAATTTTCAACCTAGGAATGGGAGAAATAGATCTAGAAAACCTCTAGTAAGATAGCCAAATGCTCAAAGATATCCATCATTCAATGGAAATTATTTCAACTGCAACAAATTTGGTCATAGAGCTACTTAGTGCAGAAGCAGAGTAAATCAAAATGGTCTATCCTTCTCCAGTCAATGCTTCAAACGTAATAGGTATGGTCAAAGATCAAATGAATGCAGAAGTATGACAATGAATAATTTAAATATTAGAAGAATTAGCAATTATTTCAATGGTTACTACTTTGTTTGCAATGGGTTTGGACATATGGCTAATCAGTACAGATCAAGAGAAAATTAGGTTTATAAGAAAGGAAATGTTGTATGCTATAACTGCAATAAATTTGGTCATATTGCAAGATTCTGCAGAAGTAAAGACAATGGAAGAAAAGGTCTAGTAAACAGAAAACCAGATGAGTAGAAACAAGACAGAGGCAAAAGGAAAACTGATGTGGATGAGATATAGAGTGAAATGAACAAGATTTGGATAAAGAAAGATATAGTAAACAATGATAATGAGTTCGCACTGGAATCCGGTGCTGACAATTCATCTAGGAATTAAGTCAGAAACTCTGGCTTAGGGGGAGCTACATAGAACATCAAATTTCCCCAGTCAATAAGTGGGTACCTGAATCTGGCACATTAAAAGAAAATACTCTAATTAGTCCAGAACCTATGGAAGGACTTCCAGAAGAAAAGATGTTGATATTTGAGGAACTGTCAAAATAATGTAACCAGATACAATTAGGGCAACACATTTATTGCAAAGGTAAATTATGTAATGTGGAGCTTTAAAAGGTCACTTGATCCTCATTGAATCACCTTGCATTCAAAGTAAACAAGAAGAAGAGAACTTGAGCTACAAAGTCCAGAGACTGAGGCAGAGAACGAATTCAATTAGCAAGTGATCAACCCTAACACCGCAAAAGAAAAAGGTACCTCTCTATAAATCTTTGAATCTAAATTCTGTTGAAATGGCTACCCCTCATGTTATTGACATTACCAAAAGGCCTCAACCCAAATTCAAGAAGCATCCTCACAAATCAATTCAAGTTGATCCATTAGGTGCTTTTTCAAGTGTTCCGTATGGGGTGCTACATGTAGAAGACATTAGGGTTTACATTCATGCAAATATAGATGAGTTTGGAGATTCAAGGTATGTAGATTTGTTTGAAAAACAACTCATGGATGAAAATAAAGAACTTAAACCTGAATAGAAGGCTCTATAGGATATTCACTTTGTTCAGGTTATGGGGTTTCCAACATTTGATGAGGATGAGTGGGTCCGATACATCTTAAGTCGGATACATGATGGATTCATTTGGTTGTTAAAACCATTCAAGATTACCAGGGATGCTATAAAAAATGTAATTGGTTTAAACTCAATCAGGGGATTGCCCATGCTGAAAGCTATAAAAAACCAGATAGTAACTGATGCTACCAGAGCTAAGTTTGACAAAAGAGCAATGGCCATAAAAGATATTATAGAGCCAGATGTCAAATTTGCCTCCATGGTGATTGGATACAAGATTTACCACTCAAGTAGAGAAAATTTTGTTTCTGGAACAACCATTTATGCTGCATATAAGGTGCTAAAAGAAAATGTTGATTATGACTTGTGTGAACTATTGCAGAATCAATTGATTGAAAATATGAACAAGATCAAAAGGGATAAGAAGAACACCTTCAAGTATGATACACTGATTTTATGTCTATTCTTTTACTTTATTTATGAGGTACCTAGGGTAAAAGGTGTACACTAAACTAAGGATGAGCCAGTTGCCATTCAAATCAAAAATCATCTTCACAGCATTGGTGATTTCAATGCTTAGAAAATGACAATATGGGGGTTACTTCAAAATTTTTTAGAATATGATGCACTCAAGGGAAAGAATCCCCAATTCAATTATTGACAAATACAAAAATGAAGTATGCTTCATGGTTGATACTAATAAGTGTTTAATGGAAGCAGTAGAACCTAGAACTGTTTGGATTATGCCCATGGGGTATGAAGTAGATGAAAGGATTTTGGCTATGTATGCTCAACATCTGCTAAGCAAGTCCAAAGACACAATAGTTGAAAGATTTGGAACTTATGAGGAGCTAAGTTTAAAGTTGCATATTGAGCTTAGAGAACCTAAAACCAATAGGAGAGTAAGAAAAAAAGTTGAGCAGCTAGCTGAAAATCTTGGCCTAACAAAGGAAGCTATGAAGAAATTTAGAGAAATAATAGAAAAGGATGAGAAAGAAAAACAATAAAAGAGATAAACAAGTGATCCGGTGGAACCTTATTCCACTTCAAGAACTACTAGAAGTTCCACTACTCTGCCTCTGCTCCTTCCAAATCTACAAAACCAGAAGAAGAATCATCTAGAAAATGTGAGAAAAGGAAGAAAACAAAAGCTTCCCGGACCTATGAAAGCATAAGAGAAGATGAAGTAGATACAGATTCCGACATTGAAATCAAGGAACCAAAAGTCACTGGAACAAAAGCTGCAACGTTAACCAAAGAAAATTCCTACGGAAGCAAAAGGACTAGCAAAAAGAAAAAGACTAAAGAATATAAATAATATGTTGAGAAACCCACTCTCGCTAGAAGATGTGATAAAATCAGTCACTGTGGATGGTAATCTAAAACTCATGATTGAATTCTGTGATGAATACAATGATATGGATAAAAAGGTGTTGGACGAAGCAACAGTCAGATATGTCAACATCTACATCAAGACACTAATTGAGATAACTTCTGAGTTACCACAAAGTCTGGCAAATATATCAGAATTGAGAAAAGAAAATGCCAAGTGCAAGGATGTGGAAATTAGAGAACATGAGCTAGTAAATCTGTGTCCTCAAATTTCTCTCGAACAAATAGATATGATACTTAAGGAAGTCAAAGATGATTTTAAAAGAAAAAAGAGAATTGTTGTGTGATTACACAATGCGCCCCATTTTGACTTGACAAAATAGGGACCCAACCTTTTTGCCACTTTGGCTTGTTATTTTTCTGCTTTGGGTGGTCTGGTAAAATTAAGTCATGCATGTAACCCTGTAGGGGGTGGGTTAGTCCCCATGATGAGGTCAATTTCCATGGTTAGTATTTCACATTATTAACCTCATGGTTGGAAAGTGCATAAAATTCTGTGAAGGTTTGCCTTTTGGATCGCCCCAAAATTCTCTAAGGGGAGAAAGTTATATTGAGTCAAAGTTTCAGTCAAACCTGATATTCTGAGGGAGAGGGTCATATTTCAAACATCAGTCATATTAAATAAGATCACCCTGATACAGCATTATCACCTGATAATCATTTGATCCGTGAAGTGCGGATGTCAATTTTATGTAAGGGTTGATATCTACCCGTTAAATGACTTCACATATTTTGTGGGGGGTCATATTTTTAAATATTTGTCATCTTACGAATATCACCCTCTTCACAAATATCACCCTATGCCAACATGACGATGACATCATCCAAGTCCAATGAATGAAGGAAATCACCCTGATGATGATGTCATCATTCTATTCTACCTTACAGAGGTATATATTCGACAACCACCATATTCAATAACATGATGGCGACGTCATTACAACACAATGCTTAAACAAAGTCATTGACACATTGATGTCACCACAATCTTTTTCCCAAGGGGGGTCATTTTATTTGTAGGGTCATATTTTGAACATCTCCTGATCTTAAATTCATGACATGATATACACGTGGTCAATGTTGACAACATCACCTGATTCTTTTACATTTAGTTTTGCTGCTAGAAGACGGGGGGTTATTTTGTCCAACAGGGGTCATATTTAAAATATCACCCGATCTCTCAAAGATCACCCCCTCCCATTTCTTGACATTAAAGACACTTAAATCCGGTAGATGGATTCCTGCCGATTACGAATACAAATCAAACACTTGGCATGATCCATGAATTCTCTCTAGAGGATCAACAGATTTAATTGATCTAACTCAGTTTTACCCTAATTTGCCCTAACAGATGCGTTTAAATGTAATTTTAGAAGGTTATTTTCATTTACCTTGTGAAAAAATGAGAAATTACAGAGCAGAAAAGTCAAACCCTCATACAACTACCTGTTAATGGACTAGATCCTTCAGCATAACAGAGCAGGCGATCTTCAACATTTGCAACCCTTTTCCGTAATCACTCATCTAACCCAAGAGGAAAGCATTGTCAGGTAAGTAATTGAAAACCCTCCTGTTGTCATTTTCTGCATGTTCAGGTAGAAAGCATATGTTCTTTCTTGTGGTTTGGCTCTATGAGTATGCATATCATCATGAAATAAAGAGTAATGGATAGAGTTTGCATGATGCTGTAGAAGTACGTAATGTTATGTGAATGCATGTGGACATTGTAAGGTAAGACATATCATGTTTGTCACAGGAATCCATGGCAGATGTCAAGAAGAATAGATTTGAGGCAGAATTGCTCAAGCCTATGTTTGTTCAGCCTGAGGGGGTACCATTTAAGCATGGCATCATTGGTGATACTCACCAAGGAGATACGGACCTGGCGGCATGGTCAACAATAATATATCATGATAATGATAATACCCTTCTGGATGCGATATACGTTTCTGGAATGTGGCGTGCAACTGGATTTCCGTATGCCATGGATACCCCAGAGCTAGTGGTGGAATGTGCCAGAAATTATAACCCTGAGACTAGGTGGGTGGAGAAGCATGGAAGAGTATATGCCAAATTTTCAATTAATGGCATCACCTCTACTTTTAATCTACCATTTGGAAGGAAGGTGGTGAGTGTAGATCTACATAAACTAGAAATAGAGTACAACAGCAATAAGAAGAATGCAAGAAAGAGGGTGTATCAGTGGAGGTCCAAGAGTAGCACCTACACTGCCTCAACAAAATTGCCCGTACATTTGTATAAATTTGATTTTGATGATGAGTACCAGTATATGATTGCCTTGCTATATATGATTGCCTTGCTAAGTAGGATGACATGTAGGCCTCATGCTGGAAATTTTGAGAATTAGATGTTTGGAATCATCTAGATGGTCCTATATACAAATAACAAGCCATTATGGGCCAAGATCATCAGTGATGCACTAGATGAAGGGATGAGGAACCTGGGAGGCCAGACATGCATGTTTCATATGACTTCATATGTGGTGTACTCATGTACCTACAAAGGAACCTTCGATGTATTGAAGATAGTGGGTAAGGCTGGAGGTGATGCCCACATATAAGATCACTATCCTCAGCTATAGAGAAAAAATTACCTCCTAGATTACATATTACTAAATGATGCATTCTCTATGCATCTAGTCAGAACCATGGAGGAGGACAGAACTAAGAGACTGAGCATGGAAGCTCAAGAAGTTGTTTACAGACATGGCGCCTGGTTTATCCAGTTCACTACCTTTTCATACATGCGGATAAAAGGATTTGAAGGACATCCCCTTATGCTACCAACATACCCTATTGATGGGGTTGTCCTGATGGAGTTTCTCAGACAAGCGTCTACCATAGTGGAGGCATATAAAGCACAAAAGAAGATACCTCTAGTATTATTTCCAATGTCTATGGGCTGGTATATGTGCTTAGATTTAGAGAGCATAAAACATGTCATGGGAGGATTGAAACTGATGTATCTACAGCCATTTCCACTGGCCAGATCCTATGAGAGGATGCAAACAATAGTGGGAAAACCTATACATCAGAAGCATTTGGAAGATTTTTGAACTAATTGTGAAGATGAAGCTAAGGTGAGAAGAAGAAAACACCAAAGGCTCACCTTGAACCAAATAAGAACTTTTGACTACATCCCAATGCCAGCACAACTGAAGAAGGATGAAGGAAAGATCATGTCAAATGAATATGAAGATAGGAAGGTGTACAATGACACCATATCAGCCCCTGGTCTAACATAGCCAGAGGATATATCTCTAGATCAATTTACAGGTAGGGTGATACAACTAACCCAAGCTTGGGTGGATGAACAAATAAACAGATTGAAGAAAAAGGGTGTGGCCCTTACTGTTGATGCCAAAAAGAAAAGGTAAGGAAATAGCTGATGAGAAGTATGATGATTTCCTCAGGGAGAAAATAAAATCCAACGGGTAGAGATTGCCCACACAAAAATAGAGGAAAGGTCCCCCTAGAGGTAAGAAAACTGAAGATGAACCTAAGGGGGTGATTATTGAAAGGATTTCCATACTAGCTGCAAGTGCATCAACATTAGGACAAGCATCCGCATCATCTGTACATCCTCTGATTGATAAGCCAAAGATAAAGAGGATTTTGAGGCTAGCTGTTGAAACTGTAGAAGTACAGGATGAGGGCCAAACCTCACAACAGGATGTAGAAGAAGATATCCCTTTGGAAGAGGAGCAGGTAAACAAAGAACCTACAGGTGATGACCTAATGATGGTTAGTAGGAAGAGGAAGGCAATGCCGCTGACGTCACCACCCAAGAAGTAAAGAACATCTATGAGGGGTGATATCAGAGCTAAAATCTAGTGAAAAGAGAGTACATTACGAGAGAAGGTACATTATGTAAGATAACCTAGAAGAACAATGGATTAGTTCATACCTTAAGTCATGCATTACATCCTGCATTCATTTTTGATATCTTGCTTCTCCTCTAGTAACTGTATCCTTATCATCTGCACAAAATTAACTTAACAATCTCATGTTAACACAACTCAGTAATCACTACTCAGAGAATTAAGATCATGATGCTAATTGTAGAACACCCTACATCCAGGGGACCTGAGTACTGGGGGCATCCTTCGCCATCCAGACTGCCTACATACCCTGTATCCACGGGATCAAGGCCCCCTCCTTCGGATGTGACTAACGCGGGGAATGCGAACATGTAGTTCTATTTTGCACTATGTTTGATGTAACTGTGAGCGGGTACCCAGCCCTTTCTAGGGTTATTCCCTGCCCCAGACAGTTCTTCGTCAGCTGCCACCCACTCGGTGAACCAGGGACGAAAGTTAGTCCACTACCACAAACACCTAAAGGGGTGTTTGTCAGTTAGTCCTAGTGTGGAGGAATCCCTATAAGGTGTCTACCCATGAAATCTAGCTTACTCCCCCAAGCCAAATTAGGTAATTTTCGTGTCTAAGTTCGTTCCCGATCCCCTAGTACTTTCACCACGATCTGCGAGGGTGAGGTGAGAGCACATGATAGATAGCATTTCTAGATCAGCCTAGTTGCCCTATCTGACATTTCACATGTCCTCCCTGATCTTTACCCACATGTCAGTAAGCCTCGTTTTCTGTTAGTATGTTACTCTTACCGTAGTTGAGTATGTAGTTGTTTCTATCTAGGTCTCTAATGCTCCACAACCGACACTCATTGGATTAGTCATATGCATTTATGTACATAACCAGAACTATCATAATGCACAAGAAATCACATCGAGTTCTACAATACACTATCTTAAGAGCATAACCCATAGCTGATATTATCTAAGATACTATGGAGGACACAAATAGATTCCATGGTCGTAAGTATGATTTACAACTTAATTCAAAGGGTCGTTGAAGTAGCACACTAATTGAAATATTTATGCAAAATGGACTAATTAGAGAAGATCATTTGGATTTATCTATATTAAATAAACATAGAGATCAATAACATTCTCCCTACCAAACAATTCGCTAATCTTTTGAAGAAAATGACCATCCTTAATATGCCAAGTTTAATCCCATAAAATTGGTCAAGGTTGAAGCCCTTGGAAAGGAAATCATAAGGTATGACTATCACTATGACTAATAATTATTTTCACAATGCTTCCAACATTGATCAATTAGATTAAAGAGATTAAAAATCCCACCACGAGTGCATAAAAAATGTATGAAGCTCAAAGTTGTCGAGTATAAAACATAGTCATCGATGTTGATATTGGCACATCAGTGATATCATATAATACCATAATACAGAGCCATGTGCTATAATACCATTAGAAATATTAGTGTTATAATTAGTAAGTATATAAATAGGTGTAAAGGGATCAAATAGGTACACAAGGTACAAAACAAATTTAGGGAGGTATTGTTGTACTCTAATATGCAGGAGAGCTGAAGAGATAAGACTCCCCATGGATGTTGGCATAGGAAGGTTTGTAGCCACTTAACTCTAATTTAAATGAACAGTAAACATCACATTCACACAAGAACAAATAAGCTATTCTATAAAAGATACAAATAGTTATAAACACGAAAGAAAATAGAATAATATCAGTTAAACATCGATGTCTTGACAAATCATATTTGAAATGTACATAGTCTCCACAATACTTAGTCCTGATTAGATAACTATCTATATGTGGAAAAGAGAACTGTGGAGGGAACTCAGAATGCTAGTAGGTACATTTGTTGATCACAAAGTCCATCTATAGTGCAACCATAACCATTACACATACAAATAAACAAGTGTTCCAAGTAATTTTCATCTTGTATCATCATTCCTTAATTTAATGCAATGTTGTTCACAATTACAGTTAAGTCATGGTAACACCCTAGTTTGATCCCCATAACTAATTGTGCCTCGAACACCTACTACTAAGGTTTGCCTGCTCCACTCCAATATATATACTGACCACTGGCCTAAACCTATTCACAACTTACAATGCTCTTTTTAATTTCATGACATATTAGTTTAGTTGCCGGCCATTTTTTTGTACACTGGTGGTTCGTAACTCAGTATAATCCAGCCACTAACCGCAACACATAGTGGTAAAACTAAAAGTGTGACTTATGAGTTTGACTACTAAGTCATTCTTGTGGGATATCAGACACTATAGTAGTTGGAAGTATGTGTTTTCTTGGTGCCTTTAGATAACATATGAATATAGACTTATGAATATTTATAGTGAAGCCGCTCTTTATTTGGATCCTACTAAAGCTACCCAACTTAGGTTCTTCTCCCAAACATCTATGCAGAAGTGGGCAGGTGTTGTGAGATTCAATGTAAGGAGATTAGAGAAAAATGGAGGAATTAAAAGATCCCTAGCTGCAGTTAGATCTAAGGCATAAAATGGCACGTGCTTTTGTGTAGAAGGCAGAGCACATCTGTAGAAAAAGAGATTTATGCAAAGTTGGTGAAATTGGCTTGGAAGATGAAGGTAGCAAGGTATTTTCTAGAGTCAAGATATTTACTTAATGCTGTGGAAGAATAGGAAAAATAATTACTTCTCTGTCACCATGGGATGACTACTAGAGTTGTTAATAACCTTCCTGTATGTGTTGATTACCAGGCTGCAACAAGGTTTCTCCAAGCTTGTCACAAGTAAAATGTCAGATTTCTAGTAATAACGAAGGGCATAACCGAAGGGGAATTTTTACTAGATATTAAAGATGCAAGAAATCCAGTAGACATGTGTACAAAATGTGGAAGCACAGACAAGGCACGTGAATTGCTTGACAGAATGCTTCTAGGAAATGTCTTCTCAATGATTTCAGGCTCTGTACAAAATGGATTTGACAAAAAGGCTTTAGAAAACTTCTAAGCAATTGGGATTGATAGATATAAAGTCAAATTCTACAGGCTTTACCTAGTGTCCTCCCTGCCTGGTCAACGTGGGAGTTTTAGAGCAGGGTATGAATTTCTAACAAAGCATAATTAAAAAATGAATTTTAGTCAGATGTTATCGTTGAAATTGCTCTGGGAGACATGTGTGTAAAATGAGGAAGAACAAATCAGGAGTGTGAACTATTCAAAAGAATCCCTCTACAAAGTGTCACCTCCTGGAATGCCATAATTTCTAGGATGTGCACGAAATGGAGTTGTGACAAGAACAGTTAGGCATAAGGGTGTTGGCCTCATGAAATTAACAAAAGGCAATAAAGGATGAACCAATTCCCGGCATACATAGGAATATAACTGATTGATATGTTTTCCATCTACATCTAAATTCATAAATCATATAACATGTAACCACTTCTTGACCAAGTCTCCGAAAGAATTATTTTATGATAAAAGCATTGTAATGGGTCGTATTACAACTTAAGCCATCTGCCATGGATATTCATGGATCTTTGTAACTAGATTTGTGTCTGAGTCCTGTAATTGCCACTCTCTGGGGAATATTTGCTTTGAGATAAATACTTTGTAACCAAAAGCATAGTGGTGGATACCAACCAAGTCTTGATAAGTCCTTGGAGGCATTAATGCTATTCCTAACTATTTTTCACAGAAGATGTTTTTACAGGTTTAATATAACTATCCCAATTGTAACATTTACATAATCATTGAGGCAAGAAAAATGATTTAAATTAAATTTAAACTTGAAAACAGACTGAAACCTGTTGAAACAATGTAATTATGACAACTGAAAACTCAAAAATTCTAGAATCACCGAAAAATCCCTTGAACGGAAACAACATAAACCTCTATATGTTTCTAAGTGAACTAAGACCTGGTTAAGAAGACATTTATCAATATCAAGTCTGTTTTCAAGACAAGGAAGGTAGATTCTGAGTGCTTTGTCCCTAAGTTGAGCATATGATTTTGACCACCAACAACATGTAGGTTTTGGGAACAAGTTTTAAATCCAAAAAGAAATGCAATATCAACTATCAATAGAACAAAAACATGTGCATAGAAATCATTAGTTAGCCTGCATTAATGTTAGTAATGAATAAAGTCTGAAATATGTGGAGATGTCTCGATTCAGAAACAAGGTATGTAGGCAGTCTGGACGGTGAAGGATGCCCCTAGTACTTAGGTCCCCTAGATGTAGGGTGTTCTACAATTAGCATCATGATCTTAATTCTCTGAGTAGTGATTACTGAGTTGTGTTAACATGAGATTGTTAAGTTAATTTTGTGCAGATGATAAGGATACAGTTACTCGAGGAGAAGCAAGCTATCGAAAATGAATGCAAGATGTAATGCATGACTTAAGGTATGAACTAATCCGTTGTTCTTCTAGGTTATCTTACATAATGTACCTTCTCTCGTAATGTACTCTCTCTTCACTAGATTTAAAATTGGTGATCTTTGAAGAACCTAATGATTCTAGGAAACTGAATTTCAAGTTTCATCGCATTGCTATAGCATACATTAAGCACTTATGGAAGAATTTCACATTTCCTACATTTGTCAGATCAAAATTTTTATTCATTGGTATTTTTGAAATCAGAGTTTAATGTTATTTGATTTAGGATGAGTCGGGTCCTTACATGTGGTATCAGAGCACATGGCTCTATATTATGGTATCATATGATATCATTGATGTGCCAATATCAACATCAATGACTATGTTTTATACTTGACAACTTTGAGCTTCATACATTTTTGATGCACTCATGGTGGGATTTCTAATCTCTTTAATCTAATTGATCAATGTTGGAAGCATTGTGAAAATAATTATTAGTCATAGTGATAGTCATACCTTATGATTTCCTTTCCAAGGGCTTCAACCTTGACCAATTTTATGGGATTAAACTTGGCATATTAAGGATGGTCATTTTCTTCAAAAGATTAGCGAATTGTTTGGTAGGGAGAAAGTTATTGATCTCTATGTTTATTTAATATAGATAAATCCAAATGATCTCTAATTAGTCCATTTTGC
Source organism: Cunninghamia lanceolata (assembly GCA_027924645.1). Classification (NCBI taxonomy): domain Eukaryota; kingdom Viridiplantae; phylum Streptophyta; class Pinopsida; order Cupressales; family Cupressaceae; genus Cunninghamia; species Cunninghamia lanceolata. Next base: position 6,570,529 of record BSBN01000846.1, on the reverse strand, counting down.
ATAAATATTTCAGTTAGTGTGCTACTTCAACGACCCTTTAAATTAAGTTGTAAATCATACTTACGACCATGGAATCTGTTTGTGTCCTCCATAGTATCTTAGATAATATCAGCTATGGGTTATGCTCTTAAGATAGTGTATTGTAGAACTCGATGTGATTTCTTGTGCATTATGATAGTTCTAGTTATGTACATAAATGCATATGACTAATCCAATGAGTGTCGGTTGTGGAGCATTAGAGACCTAGACAGAAACAACTACATACTCAACTACGGTAAGAGTAACATACTAACAGAAAATGAGGCTTACTGACATGTGGGTAAAGATTGGGGAGGACATGTGAAATGTCAGATAGGGCAACTAGGCTGATCTAGAAATGCTATCTATCATGTGCGCTCACCTCACCCTCGCAGATCGTGGTGAAAGTACTAGGGGATCGGGAACAAACTTAGTCATGAAAATTACCTAATTTGGCTTGGGGGAGTAAGCTAGATTTCATGGGTAGACACCTTATAGGGATTCCTCCACACTAGGACTAACTGACAAACACCCCTTTAGGTGTTTGTGGTAGTGGACTAACTTCTGTCCCTGGTTCACCGAGTGGGTGGCCGTCGACGAAGAACTGTCTGGGGTAGGGAATAACCCTAGAAAGGGCTGGGTACCCGCTCACAGTTACATCAAACATAGTGTAAAATAGAACTACATGTTCGTATTCCCCACGTTAGTCACATCCGAAGGAGGGGGCCTTGATCCCGTGGATACAGGGTATGTAGGCAGTCTGGACGGTGAAGGATGCCCCCAGTACTCAGGTCCCCTGGATGTAGGCTGTTCTACACTTAGCATCGTGATCTTAATTCTCTGAGTAGTGATTACTGAGTTGTGTTAACATGAGATTGTTAAGTTAATTTTGTGCAGATGATAAGGATACAGTTACTAGAGGAGAAGCAAGCTATCGAAAATGAATGCAGGATGTAATGCATGACTTAAGGTATGAACTGATCCGTTGTTCTTCTAGGTTATCTTACATAATGTACCTTCTCTCGTAATGTACTTTCTCTTCACTAGATTTAAAATTGGTGATCTTTTAAGAACCTGATGATTCTAGGAAACTAAATTTCAAGTTTCATCGCATTGCTATAGCATACTTTAAGCACTTCTGGAAGAATTTCACATTCCTACATCTGTCAAATCAAAATTTTTATTCATTGGTATTTTTGAAATTAGATTTTAATGTTATTTGATTTAGGATGAGTCGGGTCCTTACATAGTGGAAGGGGGAATTTTGGAGCAGGGTACAAACATCCGTTAAAGCATAGTGGAAGGGGGAATTTTGTTACTGTTGTAATTGAAACTAACCTAGTAGACATGCATGGAAAACAGGGAAGCATAGACAATGCATTCGAACTGTTCTTGGCTTTTTCTTCTTTTCAACTCATAAAATGTGAGGGGTTTAAATCTGTGACTTGTTACTATTTAAGCTCTTCATTTTTGAAAATAAGTATTTTCCACTGTATTCTCACATTTTCATTATTTTTTTTTCCACCTCATCTACTGTGGCTTTGTGTTATTATACTAAATCTAGTTTTGGAAAATTTGGTGACGCAGTTAAAGATGGTTGAAGCTGTTAAACCAATTCCGGAGCGCAGCATTTATGAGAATATGAGATTGAAGTTTAATTTGGGAGGCATATTTAGGATAGCAAATTTTGGGTGTGGAATTAGGCAAAATAGATTGGTGAGTGTAAAGTAGACTCCTCAACCTTGCAATACTCCTCCCTACCTAAGCCTACGTGGGCTCTAGAAACGGGGCATGAACAGCCTCCAACATAGCGAATGGGGAATTTTTTTTCAGATATTATACAAGAAATGCTTTGGCAGAAAGAGATGCAAATGTGGAAACTCATACAAGACATGTTAACTACTCGAATGCCTAAAAATATTGATTTACAGGGTTGCACAAATCGGGATAGAGCATAGACATCCATCAAAACATAATTGAAGGTGGATTTTTGTTAACTGCTGCATGCAAATTTGACTATGAATATTTAAACAAAATCCATGCACAAATTCATTCTTGGATGATTTCAAATTTGTAACTAGCCTAAGATAATTCATCATACCAAATTGATTTATTAACAAAACCTCAAGAACTAGACTATCAAGAGAGACAAGGCAGAATGATGAAGAGGAGACTTACAGGTTTCTCCAGCACTTCCAAACCAAAAATGAGTCCCCTTCTTCCTCACAATCCAAGCAATTTATAGAAAGGTCCATTCTCCATCTCTTTTTTTTTAATGATAATTCATCCTCCACTCTCTTTTCTTAATGATAATGCATCCTCCACTCTCTTAGTTTAATGATAATGCATCCTCCACTCTGTTTGTTTAATGATAATGCATCCTCCACTCTTTAGTGGATTTGAAAATCTTATCCTCCAATTTTTTTAAGTGTAATCAAATTATAATATCTGACAAATTTGCCCCTTCCATTATTCTCTAATAAAAATCCATACCCTGTTCCTAAGCGCCCATTTGGTATAGACAGGGAGAACGTTGGAAAAGGTTGTGGACTTGGATTTATTGCTGATAATTGCAATTGCTTGAAAGTTTTTAATACCGTATTGAAACAAATCCATTTTGTGCATATCCTAAAATTGTTGCAACCCATTAGACCATATTTCTTTTAGGCATTTCGTCAAACAGTTCATATACCCTGTCTGAGCATCCACGATTTGCATTTCTATCTGCACAGGCCCATATTGCACACACTATACTCAGATTGTGTGGGCGACAACCACAAGTGTTGGGTGTTCTCTTATAAAATGTAAGAACAGGGATACATGGGTCATATGCAGCTATGACCCCCACCCGGGCAACTATGTTGGCGATAGGCCTTATTGATGGGCTCAGTATAGCCAACATATATTTTGCAGTTGAGAAGTGGCAAATATTATTCTTTGTTTTAGTATAGTAATAGAAAAATGGTGCTGTCATTAGCCATCTTTGTTGGTGACAAAGCGATGGTATTCATAGCACATTGAAGTCTCATTGGGTTTATCTTTGTATGTCAGTAAACCAAATTTGAGTCCAAACTTAGATTTCCACTACTATTGAATCATGGTACCAGGCCTACAATTTGAGAGATAGTCGTCGCATATTTATTTGAGTTTTGTAAGTTAACGGTTGAAAAATTAAATTGAATGTAGACTTCGTTAGGCTGAGATTTCCCTAACCAAATTCAACTTAACTCTGCATTTGGATTAATTCTTTTAAATAAATGGCAACTTTAACTGGAATTATAATAATCTTTTAACTGGAATAGGAAACACTTTTTCTGGAACTCTTTTTAAAGAAAACTTTATATGCACTAACTAAATAGTTTTACGAATAACCTATGTGAGGTCAGTGTCATCTTAAGAAAATAGTGGAAACTACCTTGTATATGTGAGTAGCTAAATAGGTGAATGAAGTATGCTTCTTTGATCACTATGAGGGCTTGTAACAATATAATGGAATTGGGTTACTTATTAGGTAATAATGCATGTTATGAGTAGAATTAAGATTATACATCTTTTAGTATATTAAGTTGGTAAATATAGATGATGATTTAAATAATGATTACCATGATGCTCATTTGGAAAATACTTCAAGCATACTACCAGAAAATGAGACTTACTAACATGTGAGTATAGATCGGGGAGGACATGTGAAATGTCAGATAGGGCAACTAGGCCGATCTAGAAATGCTATCTATCATGTGCTCTCACCTCACCCTCGCAGATCATGGTGAATGTACTATGGGATCGGGAACAAACTTAGTCAAGAAAATTACCTAAGTTGGCGTGGGGGAGTAAGCTAGATTTCATGGGTAGACACCTTATAGGGATTCCTCCACACTAGGACTAACTGACAAACACCCCTTTAGGTGTTTGTGGTAGTGGACTAACTTCCGTCCCTATTTCACCGAGTGGATGGCAGCCGACGAAGAACTATCTGGGGTAGGGAATAACCCTATTATATTGAGGGGAGCTAGTGGTGAAGCATTTAGGAAGGAATTGTAGCATGATGTGCCACTTCTGACCATAATAAAGTTTAAAACTAAGAAAGCAGAGGAACAAATAAAAGAAGCTTTCAAAGCAGGTCAGGGTGGTCCTTTCTCTTTGGAGGGCACCGTAGACTTATTAGATGATGAGGTTGTTCAGAATGTGGCCTCACAAAGAATGGAAACTCTTGCCTCCAGTACCCGTATGAGTCCACATGGGACTCCATTAGCATAGATGGCGGTATTGGAGGAGGTGAGGCAAACAGATGAAGTAGAATGAAGTAGCCCAGAGAGGGTAGCCCAATAGATAGGGCTAGATAAGTTGGTTGATCAGGTGACTAGCCCTGCAGTTATAGATTTAACATACAGAGGTGATGTAAGCCCCAAAGATAAATAGGTGCACTTGATGTGACATAAAAGATTGAAGTGGTGAAGCCAATAGAAAAGGAAAGCAATGCTCCTGATGGGTCAGCAACAACATGAGATACCTGTAGAGCCAAACATAGTAGAGGTCCAACAGAAAGGTAGGGGTGATAAAGATACATTAGGTGCTACTACTGCCCAGACTTAGGGAGATGCCATAGGAAGAAAAGATGAATTAGGTCATGAGGAGCCCAAGCCACAAGACATCGGCACCTCAGGTGCAGAGCAAGAATTGACCCAAGATCAGGGTGATGCATAAGGCCAACACACACAGACAGCTGCTAATGTCAATATGCCTCAAGATGAGGAAAATAGTAAAGTAGATGAAAGTCAAGAGGGAATACAGGATCAGGTGCAGGATCATAATGTGGACATCCCACAGGATCCTCTTCTATAGAAACAGGCCCATCAAGAAGAATAAATGCAACAATATCCCCCTCATGAGGAACTACATGAGGAAGAAACTAAGAAATCACCTTCTTCACTGAGAATAGAAGCAGGTACTGGAGATCAGGGCAGAGATGATGTTGACAAGGAACAACAGGGATCTGGAGATGATGTACCTCAATGGCTTGAAAAAGAAATAAGTCTGGAACATGGGTCCAAAATTCAAGAATTTGATGTTTCCACCCTGTTACCAGAAACAATAATGAAGCCAAAGAGGAAGGCCATATTGACATCGACCATAAAGAGAGATCCTGCTACAGGTAGAAGAATTACATAGGTAGCACTTCCTATGGTAGAGAAAGAGAAGGGTAAGATCACCCTGGAGTCTAAATCACAACTGTTGATTTGGGTTTTGCCAATGAGGACTAGGAGGGTCAAGAAGGGAAGGACATTATTGATTCTTTGACCCAAAGGGTAAAGAAGGAGAAAGAGAAAAATAAACAACATAAGGAGCACATTGTTGAGCTGCATTCTTACATAAAGGGGTTGATTAACCTTGATAATACACCAGCTGATCCAGCAGTCCCATTGCCTGTCATATCCCAAGAAGAGGTCACTAAGTTGGACCTCATGAAGCATGAAGCCATGATCATGGAGAAATGGATGTTGTCAGCCCTCACTAGAGCTGAGGTTGTTTTGAGAACCTCCCTACAGAGGTGGAATTCTTTAACCAGTTTAAAGAGAAAGGTAGATAAAATGCAAAATGAAATAGGGAAACAATCATTCCAATTGGAAAAGGACCTGATTGCTTTAAGTGAAATAAAGAGGATTGATCCTCAAATCTTGATAAATAATCACATCTTAAATAATAATACTGTCCTGTTGGTAGACATATGGTATGAAGATATCAGGTTCGAATGTGATATCTTGAAGAAATGTAGTGGCAAGATAAAGGATATAAGTATAAAGCTACACAACATGATGGCTTATGAAGTAGAGATCTTTGAAGCTTTAGAAGGAAAGGTGGAGGAAAAGATTGAAAATTAGGATGCAGACTTTTCTATCAAAGCTCTGCATGATAATTTCCAGCCGGTAGCAGATGACCCCCTCACCCACCTGATGGAGGAAGTAATGAATAAAATCATGAGGATAAAGGTTAGGGTGGAAACTTATAATGATACTTTGCACAACAGAAAAGGTAAGCTAGAAGAACTCAAAGCTAAATTTCAATCTCATAAGCATGCCATAACAAAAACCAGAACCCAAGATGGTGGAGAGGTAGATAAAATAGTGCAGGCATATGAGCACATCAAAACAACAATGAAGGTCCATATACAGGAGGATGTACATCAGCATGACAGTGATACTAAAAGTAATGAAGATGATGACAATGATAAAGAAGAAGAAAATGAAGAAGAGGAACCTAAAGAATGAACAAAAATGCATCACCAAGGAAACATATGCATCAGGTACTCATCAATAATGGGTCATCCAGATGGTTGCCAACTAGCAACCTAAGCCACGAGGAAGAGTTGACTTAGTCAAAGAGTAATTATCAACCGTTGATCTTAATTGACAAATTTGGACCATTGGTCAGTTGTAACTACCTCCTCACCTTATTCTATAAAAGGTGCAGGGGTGCAATATTTTGAACATTCGAAACTTAATTGAAATGTGATTGCTGAAATATCAGGACTCATTTCAAAGTTGTTGTAAATGTACATGTTATGCATACTGAATGAAAGAGAAGCATATTTGATTACAAATCATCATAAATCTTGAGTAAACGGTGTTTGAAATCTAGATACATGCATTGATCAGCTGCGTCCCTTGGAGTGCTTGTCAGTTTGCATGTGTTGTTTTCATTCCTAATTCCTTTGAAGTTAGCATCAACCATATCTAGCTATGGAACACCTTGGTGACCTATGGTTTGATTTCTTCTCCTCATGAATGTATCTTGTATGTATGTGATCTGATGACTAAAGATTCACTAGAATTAGAAGGATTCTTTTAAATTTCTTTCAATTTCATAGCATATCATCACCATAATTGTGAATAATAGAGAATCAAAAGAAAATAACATGAAATATGCTGACATCCCATAGATAATTTGAAATACAAAGCATATTTAGAGTAAGAGCATGTTAAATTGACAAATATCATGCAAATTGATACAAATATCCATGGAATACATGCAAATATCCACTTATAGGCACATCATTTGAATAAATATATAGTGTAGAAGAAAGAACAAGTTCATGATGATCAATAATCAGAAGAATTGATCAAACTTGCAAATATATCTGCTATCTTTGGAAATAGAGTAGAAATAACCTCTCTATGGAGTAAATTTACAGGAAATAGGACAATACTGATCATCAAGATAGATGTAAGACCCCTTGAAATGGAAAATAGCAGGTCACATCAACCTCTAAGTAATGTCAGATGATCATGACCTGATCAACAGAGACTTGGAGTCATCAACTTATTCTAAGCTAATCATACTTTACAAGATAATAAAGGTTTGTTGTGCAAATTTTTATGCATGTTCTTATGATTAACAATCATCATACACATAAATTGGTGCTAGAAGGAGTGCCTTCTCATCAGTAGATTTATCTAGTTTGATGATGCAGACAGAAAGGTTATACTCACACAGCCTTGTATTTCAAGTCATATGCAAAGATTTGTTGTTTTAAACCCATGCATGCTTATCTTTTGCAAAGTTTTCAAAGTTGATCATAAATATTTCAAGGTTTGTGGTTGATCACCATGATATTTCAAAGATAAGGTTTGTTTTAAGTAAATTTGCTGAAGCTTTGAGGTAGTTTGCTTCAGAGACCTAATATCCAGTTCCTTATGTCCCAAAGCCTCATATCACCTCATATTTGCATCATTTCTACAAATATTGCGTAAATATCTAGTCAATTTCAGATCCTGATCATAAATATAGCCTTTGATCGAGTGTTTTAGCTGATCTTTACAATAGATAAGCCAAATTTCCTTAAATTCAAGAAATGCTGGCACTCAGGCCAAATACCAGGTCTAGATCCAGTGGATTCTTTGAAGAGTTACCTATCCAGGGATTTAAACCTAGAACAGTAGATATCCATCATTCTCCTAGTTCCAGTGTGTCAGGAGCTTCACCAGAACATACTCCTATAACTCCTATCAGGTTGCAAACACTTATAGGACCACCTGTCACACCTCAGGTCCAACCTCCACCAGTCACAATGTCATTCTTTACTGCAGAGTCACCTCTGACTTTTACTGCATATCATCCTTTACCTAAAAATCCTGAAAAGATTTGTCGTAAATATCATCCATATTAGGATGTTGATGATCACATTAGAACATTCAAGGAAGCTTGTTGTCGGGCTAGAATTGAGCATCAGGATGTGACATACATGTTATTTCCATTTTCCTTAGGGGAAGAGGCATATAATTAGTATATCAATCTTGGTCAAGGTTTAGTTGGTTCATGGGCTACCTTGGAGAAAGCCTTTAAGGATAGATTCAAGATATCTATAGATCCTTCAATGAATTATCACCTGTTTTCCACAATCAAGAGATTTGAAGGAGAACCTATTGCTAATTTCAATGCAAGATTCCAAAAGATGCTCTCAAAGCTAGTTGCTCCCTATATTGTAATAGATGAAGCTGCTAGGAGCATATACTACTCAACCTTAGATCCCTTGAATTCTATGTTTATTAGGAGAGCACATCCTGGTGTCACAACCTTGACAGGAGCTTTTGAAGAAGCTATCAAAGTCAGTCAGCAATTGATCCCTGCTCCAACACCAAATATTGCATTTCCTACACTCCTTGCTTATCCTACCCATCCTTCTCAACAACAAACTAATGGAGCCATGATAGCTCCAACTGTAATGCCAAGTCCTTTATAGATACCTCCACTTAGTATCATGTCACCTCCAAATGGAAATGGTCAAATGTTGCAACATCCAGGACATACACAGGTACCTCAGGTTGTGGAACAGTCTAATAACAATAACAATGGATCTTCCTTATTCAAGCCTCAAACAGAGAATGTAGTAGCCAAAGTTGAGGAAGAAAAGGAAGAAATCAAATAGATATCAGCACAGTTGAGGAAACTCACCACTGAGATCACTCATTTGAGGAGTCAAAATTTCTATTCTCAACCAAATCGGAATAGAGGATATGCCAATGATAGACTTAATTATCCTGATAGGGGATACAATAATAATTACAATAACAATGGTAACAATAATCCCCCCTAGACAGCCTAGAGTGTGGAACACTAGGCCAAACAAGGTTCTTTGCCATCACCCCTAGATAATCAGCCTCCTGGTGAACCTAAGCAGACCACTAGGGTGAACCTAGTAGAAGCATCCCTTACAAATTGGTGCAAGATACATAACACCAATGCTCATGCAAAGCTGGATTGTCCTTAGTTCAGGATAGATGCTAGTATATTCCAAACTAAAGTGTCCAATACTTCAGGTAATCCACCTTGTGTTGAAGGAAATGAAACTGTCCCCTGTGGATATGATTATGCTCTAGTACTAGAAAGTTTCATCAATCATCCTCATCCGCAAACAATGTCACCTCATCAGAATTACACCTTAGCATGTGAAGAGTTAGTTGTGGCTTTTGAGACCAATTATGTTTTTCCATTTGAAGATGAAAATGAGCCATCAATTGAACATGAAGAAGTACATGCTTATCAACAACAATATCAGGGTAGGCATAATTACAACCTAAGGAATAATTCAAACAGACCTCCTAGTCCTTTGACTACATCTTTGCCTCCAAATAATTTCAACACTCTTCTTGATCCTAAAGCAAGCAATAAGCCTAGATTTCCTAAAGTTAATGCTCAATACTTAGCACCACAGAATATAGTACCAAAAATTGGTAACCTGCCTCCTGAGTCTGATAAATTGGTCACATATTTAGTAGATGAAATGAAAAAGATCAAGATCAGTTTGTCATTGTCAGAACTACTTAAAACCCCAGCTATCAAAAAGGCCTTCATAAAATCCTTAGATGATCCTGCTCCAAAAGAGGATAATCATGCCTCAGTTCAAATTGGGAATAAAGATCATGCTGTTAGGGATGTTAATGTTAAACACAAAGCCCTAGCTACTATTCAAGCTGTAGAGACTTCACACATGACTCTTTACAGAGATAAAACTGAGTCACCTTCTTTTCTCGTTACCCTAAGGATTTTTAGTAAGAATTGCATAATTGCTTAGTAGATTCAAGAGCATCTACCAATGTAATGCCCCTGTTCATACACAATGCCTTAGGGTTGCATCCTACTAAGTCACTGAAGAAAGAAACATAGTTAGATAAAATAGAGGTGAGTGTAGTAGGAGAACTAACTCACATCCATATGTAGTTAGCATTAGACCCAAGAGTCTAATACTACATTGATATTTAGGTAGTAGATATACTTGTACCTATGGGATGCTACTCAACAGGGATTGGTCAAAACCACTTAATGGATATATGTCCACTGGTTTTAATCACATATGGTTACCTTGGAAAGGCATAGCTAATCAAATAAGAATAGATGCTGAACCTCGCATGAAACATATGATCACTAAATACAATAAAACCAATGAGATCATGTATGTAGATGTAGAACCTGGACTGTACTCTATCAGACCCCAGACCGTCAGGATAGAGGAGATCCTCATGTATGATGTTCATGTTCATAATGATAATCTTCAGGATGATAGAATAATTTTAGAGTCTGATTGTAACACTAAAAATGAGATAGAAGTAGATCACTTTAAGAATTTTGAGATGCACTTGTCCAAAGAAGTGCAACTTTTCCAAATGTTAAAAGTACCTGTTCATGATGTTCTAATTGAAGGATGGTGCAGGTTACATGATGAGGCACATTCTGAAAAGATCTGCGATGCTTGCTTAGACATGATGGAACTGGAACAAGCATGCAGTGCTGTATCATCATCATCATCCGCGGTAAGTTCTGCAGATAGTGATAGTGATATTGATTTTTGTCTATCATCTGCAGGAACAAAAGAAAGTACATATCCTGATGAAAGCCCTATTCAGATGATAGAAGAGATTTTGGTGTGTAGCAAGAGTAATGCTAAAAGTAACAAGAAGATCACCCCAGGAAGTGACTATTTGGTAGAATCAGATTATGAACTATCTGATGAAGATAGGGGCAATAATTTGTCCAAGTTTGAAGAATTTTTATCAAGGCAAATTCAAAAGATGATACAATAGCAAAGAGCTCCACATGATGCCCTAATTGAAGGGTGGTGTAGGTTACATGAAGCACCACATTCAGAAACTTCTTGTTCATTATGTTTACATATTTTGAAAAGGTAGATTTTGCCTTGTTCAGAAGATCCTCCTTATCATGGTAAAGAAAAAGAAGAAATATCAGCCTTACATCAGCTAGATAAGGTGAAGTTTGAAAAAATTGAAACACCAAAATTAAAATAGATATCTAATGGTGTAGCTGCTAGAGCTAAAAAGAAAAGAGAAGGCCCAGACAAGCCTTTAACTGAAGATAAGCCATGGATCTTTAGGTTTGATGGATCTAAATCAAAACAAGGGGCTGGAGTGGGAATAGATCTCATTGATCCAGTTGGTAAATCCTACTTAGCAACATATAGATTGCAATTCCCATGCACAAATAATGTGACAGAGTATGAAGCCCTGATTCATGGGATATTGTTTGCACTTAGAAAGAAAGTGAGGATTCTGCATGTCTATGGAGACTCAGAATTGGTAGTAATACAAGTAAGAGGTATATATTTTTGTAATTACAAGAAGTTGTCTAATTACAGACATAGAGTATGGGATCTGATAGAAGATTTTGATGCATTTAACATCACCCATGTACCTAGAGAACAAAATCAACCATGTACCTAGAGAACAAAATCACCCAAGCCGCCAGTACTTTGGAACCATTGTCTGTTGAATTTGATATTTAATTCAAGCCACAAAGATCACCTGCAAAACCTAAGATTTACCTTCTACAAGAGAAAAATGTAAAGAGGAATAATTTGCACAATAAGGATGAATTAATGAAATAGATTAATGAATTACATGTGAGAACTTGCTTTTATATTTGCAAGTTAGAGAAAAACCCTAATATGACTTAAGAATAACCTAAGACTAAAATTATCCCTAAGTAAACTTAATAAATTGTAATTAAATATTTAATTACACCAACACCCCCCATAAGTGCAACTTAGGGAAAAATGAAAAACCATGCAACTAATGCAAGAATGGGTCCCGACTACAAGGCCATTTTAGATACCCATGAACAACAAGAATCTCTCATAAAGTGGAGAGAAAGGAGAAAAACCCAGTGGGAGAAAACTCCTCTCCAAAAGAGAGAAAAAATACAAATACATAAACATGTGATGGAAGAAGGACTAAAACTAAGACCCCCCAAGAAGTGAATCCATCACAAAAGTACAATCAAGAATGCCCCTCCCCCCCCCATAAGAGAGGAAGAAGAGAGAAGGTTTGATGACCCCCCCAAAAGTAAGAAGGATGAAACTCCATGTGAGGAAATGCTCCCTCCCAAAATAGAGATAAGAAGAGAGACCATGCAGCCGCTCCTCAAGATGACTCATGCAGTGCTGGAAGATGCTCGACACAGAATAAAGATGAATACCCATGAACGTAGAACAACATTCCTCCCCTTGGGAAGAAATAGAACTACAGATGTGTGCATAATGTCTTCCCATTCTGGATAGGAACATACAGGAAGGACAAATGTCTCTGAACTCTGCACATGATCCAAAGACAACAATGATGCTCCTGAAAACTGCTCAAATGTCTCCACTCCACTGCTAAATTGTGATTGAAGAAGAGGAGGATGAAGAAGAATCTTTGAAGTAGATGATGGTGATGCAACTCCATCGAAGATATCATCAAAGAGAAGACAAATGTCCTCAATGTGGTCCTCCAAATCTATAAGATGGGACTCTACAAACAAAGATGATATGTCTGCAATATAGGAATCCCAATGAGGTGGATCAGGAAGACTAATATTGACCTGTTGCACAAAATCACTAGAAGCCAATGATGATGGAACACTAAACTCTGAAGTAGAAGTAGGTGATGGTGGAGCAATGATCTCATCAGGAGGAGAAGCGATTGAAACAAGCATTTCAAAGAGATGATGTGAGAAATGAGGACACATCTCTTTCTCATGTTGATTACTTCCACAATATCTGCAATTAGATTTATGTTGATGGTAGAATCCCATATCCTTAGATGATTACAGATCAAAAATATGCAAATAGATTTATGTTGATAATAGAAGTCTTTCAAAGCAAACAAAACCTTTCCAGGAGGCAGCATGTCCAGGATATCCAACAGAAGCCATAAAATTGACAAACTGATTTAAAATATACCTGGGGCTAAATCTAAAAAAATTATATAGGTGGCTGTGTAGAGCTCTTTGATACCTTTCCAGCGCCTATTCATTTTTGAAAAACAGAGATTCTGGGCGCAATAATGGAGCTCGAAAGCCAAAAAAGATGTCTTGACTTCAAATAGAAATAAATTGTACCAATCATCAAAACATGAATGAAATACCTATACAACTCGATTGTTCTTGGAACCATCTTTCCAATGCCTATTTGTTTTTGAAAATCCAACTCCGTATGCACAAGATATGCCCGATTTACCAAAACTGCTCCTTTAGGAAAAAGAGGCCCAAAAAAAAGCACTATTGAAGCTCCTGGGCGCCCATGTGACGAGGTGCTGAGTCTTTGGGGGCTGGCGGCTAGGGCAGTGGTCCCTCATGTGACTAGGGGCTGAGTCTCTGGGGGCTGTTACTTGGAAGCTAGGGCCTGTGCACAGAAATTGAGATGGCACAGAAATCGAGGCGACACAAAAATTGAGATGACATGCAAACTAAGGTAGCTCCAAAATCAAAATATGTTTAGATGAGAATGACACAAAAATTGAGGTTGGCATGGAAATCAAGGTGCTATACAGTCTTATGGTTTTCACTATCATAGATTTCTTGAAACCCCAAAAAAAACACCCAGAAACTTTTTTTCAACAAAATATAGAGTGCCTTATACGAAAATAGGGGTTTTGGAGCCTTTTAAGTGCAATGGTGAGGTCCGTTTGGGCCAAAAATGCTTTGAAACTTCTATTCCCCTCTAGATATAAAAAAATACTCTTGAAACCTTCAGAGATCTGGCTTCCCCAGACCAAATTCAACCAAACAAAAGACAAATCTGCTTTTCCAGCTGCTTTGAATCCAATGGAATACTCTGTTTTACACAAAAACACACCCAACAAATGGCTCTTGCTAAAAAAATTCTCCAAATTTGAGAAGGGGCTAGCAGATCCCCTCTGATACCATGTTGAATTTGATAATTAATTCATCCTTATTGTGCAAATTATTCCTCTTTACTTTTTTCTCTTGTAGAAGGTAAATCTTAGGTTTTGCAGGTGATCTCCATATCTGGTCTGAAGAGATTTTTAGTTGAATTAGTATTAGTACCTTCTGTACCAGACAATGTGGTCAACCTTCAAGTGTTTGATGATGATCAACATATTTTAGACTTCATATCCAGCAGAGATGTCTTTGATGCACAGATCATAGATGAAAGAAATGTGGAAGATCATATCTGGGAAGAAGAAGAAATCCTAGAATTGCCCAGTAACAAGATTCCTAAGGGAATGATAGAATTAGAAAGAGTATTTGATTTAGACAACATGCTAAAATAGAAAGATCTCCCTAAAGGAGATGGAGGAGAGTATTCACAGGTTAACATAGGACCTGATGATGAAAAAAGGAATGTCCTGATTGGAAAAGTGTGTATAGAAGAAGAAATGGAAGGGATAACCCAAGAACTTAAAGATTATATCCATGTTATTGCCTGGACATATGATGAGTTGAAAAATTATGATACATCAATCATCACTCATACTATACCTTTAAAGACATGTCAAGCCCTTCAGATAGAAACAGAGACTTGTCAATGCTTTGCTGGAGCTCATCATTTTTGAAGAAGTTAAGAAATTGCTTAATGCCAGGATCATATTTCCTGTGAGACATTCTACATGGGTGGCTAACTTGGTCCCAGTAAGGAAGAAGAATGGTGACATTAGATTATATGTAGACTTCATAAATTTAAATAGAGCTTCTGAAAAGGATAACTATCCTTTGCCTTCTCTGGATGAGGTCTTGCAGATTGTAAATGGTGCAAAGATGATGTCATTTTTGGATGGTTTTTCAGGTTACAACCAAGTGATGGTAGATAAGATAGATAGATTGAAGACTGCATTCACCACTAAGTGGGGAATATTCATTTATAGGTGCATGCCTTTTGGATTGATAAATACTGGAGCCACATTTCAACGAGCGATAGATATAGCCTTCAGAGGGCTAATTGGTAAATGTATAATCATATACATGGATGACTTGATAGTTTTCTCTAAGGAGAGAGGGAATCATGTAGAAGACCTCAGGAAGGTACTAATGAAATGTGAACATTATGGAATATCCCTAAAACCTAAGACATGCATATTTGGGGTAACCACAGGGAAGTTATTGGGCCACCTAATAACAAAGAATGGGATCATCATTAACCCTGAGAGAGTAGAATCAATCATGAAGATATAGCTTCCTGGAAGTAAGAAGGAACTCAAATCTTATTTCGGTAAGATCCATTTTGTTAGAAAGTTTATTACTGGTTTTGCAGAAATTGTTAGACCATTGAATGCCATGCTCAAGAAGGATGCCAATATTGAGTGGACACCTAAAGCTAGAGCAGCTTTTGAAGATATCAAGAAAGCCATATCCAATGCTCCTATTCTAATCAGTCCAAATTATACCAAAGATTTTTTCATTTACTCATTTGCTTCAGAGCATACATCTGCAGCAGTGTTAACACAAAGAAATGAGGCTAAAGAAGAAAATCCTATAGCCTTCATGAGTTGTCCTTTTAAGGATGTAGAACTCAGATATATGGATGTTGAAAGACAATCATTTGCTCTAGTTCGAGCAATCAAGAAGTTTAGACATTACATCTTGAGAAGTAAAGTGATCGCTATAGTACCAGATGTAGAAGTAAAGATGCTTTTAATGCAAAGTGAACCAGTGGTACAGGAGCACCTTGGCAAATTAATGTTTTCATGGACCAATTTTTTGGAATTTGATTCCATTTTAGAGATTCAAGTTGTAATAGGATCAATTTGATCATTTGAAGTTATGTTGGAGTCATTTGGACATAATGTGTAAAAGTTGTTATTCAAAATGTAAAATTCCTAAAAGATGCAAAATGTGGGAAGGTGAAGGGTCAACTTGTTCTAGTTCATTCCAAGTAGTTGGAAACTGAAAAGACACATTGTAATGCCTTTAAAAGGCCTTGTTTACCTTTGTAAATTCGTGGGTGGTTGAGGATTTAAACATGAAATGATAAAAGTACTATTTTTCTATATTCTGCTACAGAAATTTATTGTTTCTTGGTACTATATGGCCCTGTACAGATGTGCATGGTTATCTAATAGATTGTAAGTGTTAGATCCTTCAACCACCTTCCATTTGCAGTTGGTCCCATACATTTTGGTTTTGTTTTGTATTATATATTGCATTTTTAGTGAAAATTGCCAAAAACCTTGTTAGGGTAAACAGTGGCAATGAAATCTTGTGTTTCTTCATTGTTTTATCCTTTGCATGTTGTAAATCCTTGATGGAAATGATTGTAGTAGTATTACCCTTCAAGTCCTTGAGGTCTCCGACCAGATATCTATGGTTGATGTAGAAAAAATCAAAGTTTATGACTGTTTTTCTGTGACAATCCAGAAAAATAGAGTTTCAAGAACAGTTAAGAGGTATAGGTGTTGGGATTGGTAAAATATCAGTTGGAAAGGTGTTTGGATGATTAAATGAGCATGTGCAGACCTTTTATGATGTGTTCCATGCACATGCAAGGTATGGGAAGTCGTGGGATACCCACTTGCAATAAGCCCCTGGTGAGTTATAGCCTAATAGGCCTAGTTAGCACGCTGACAGTCCTAATTTGAGGCATTCTTTTCAAAATAACCAATGATGATTTCTAGATATGTTTTAAAATGCCTTAATGGGTACTCAAAATAGGTTCCAGATGTTGGAAATGAGGTCTGGTTTGAAAGTTATGGTCAAAAAATAGTAAATTTCTGATTTTTAAGTTTTTGTGCAAAACGTATCAGTCCATTTTTGGATAGTCTCTTCCAAAGTAAGCTATAGTGATTTCTTGATATGTTTGAGAACATCTTAATGGGTATCCAAATATGCTCTCATAGTTTTGTTTGGTGAACTATCTCAAAAGTTATGTGTTACTGTCCTATAAAACAGGGCTACTAGGAATGGAGCAACCTATGGAGGAAAGACTAATAGGTGAAAGTGCAGGCCTTGGGAATGGTTTGGGATCATTGTGTTGGAGTTAATGAGGAATGAGAAGACCTGGAGAAACCTTGTTTGGCTCAGGAGTGTTAGAAACCCTAATGGTGCCTTTGTGGAGACCTTTGTCTTGAGAAGTTCTTGTGAAACTTGAAGTATCTAAGTGATTGTATCACATTGTTTACAATATACTAATAAGGAGTTGATTTGTTCTTTATCCTCTGCATCACTTTTGGTATTAGAGCTAGCAAAATCTCTAGGAGGAGATGTTGTATTTTTTCTTGTCACTGAGAAGGCAGGTGAAGAATTGAAGGAAAGATTGTGTTGGTGACCATTGTTTTTTGTTTGCTAAGTTTTTTGGTTGTAGGTGCTTATCCATCTAGCTGTAGAAGGATGTTTTTCTAAGGTTGTGTGTGTGGGAAGACAAGATGAGGTCTGTCATGACCATTCTCCAATAGAGATTTGCCTGGAGAAGGATGTAGAGAGAAACCACTGAGGAGAGAGTGGTAGGTGCATCACCATGATCTGCTGTTGGGTCAGATGAATGGTTTGGTGAGTTGGTTTGTTGTGAAGCAGTGAGAGAGATGGATACCTGAAGAAGCACTTGAGGTTGTAGCCTGTAGAGTACTCCACTGATGGGAGTAGAAGGAGCCTGAAGAAGCTCTAAAGTTGATAGTTCATACTTTGTTGGTTGATTGGTCACCTTTCTATTGATGAGAAGACTAAAGCTGAAGAAGATAAAACCAGAGGAGATGCAAAAAGACTTTTGTTGCAGATACATTTCCAAGGGACTTGGAAATTTTGTTGGTTGGTTGTATGGTGCAAGAGCACCTTGGCAAATTAATGTTTTCATAGACCAATTTTTTGGAATTTGATTCCATTTTAGAGATTCAATGTTGTAATAGGATCAATTTGATCATTTGAAGTTATGTTGGAGTCATTTGGACATAATGTGTAAAAGTTGTTATTCAAAATGTAAAATTCCTAAAAGATGCAAAATGTGGGAAGGTGAAGGGTCACCTTGTTCTAGTTCATTCCAAGTAGTTGGAAACTGAAAAGACACATTGTAATGCCTTTAAAAGGCCTTTCTTACCTTTGTAAATTTGTGGGTGGTTAAGAATTTAAACATGAAATGATAAAAGTACTGTTTTTCTATATTCTGCTACATAAATTTGCTATTTCCTGGTACTGTACGGCCCTGTATAGATGTGCATGGTTATCTAATGGATTATGAGTGTTAGATCCTTCAACCACCTTCCATTTGCAGTTGGTCCCATACATTTTGGTTTTGTTTTGTATTAGATATTGCATTTTTAGTGAAAACTGCCAAAAACCCTATTAGGGTAAATAGTGGCAATGAAATCTTGTGTTTCTTCATTGTTTTATCCTTTACATGTTGTAAATCCTTGATGGAAATGATTGTAGTAGTATTACCCTTCAAGTCCTTGAGGTCTCTGACCAGATATCTATGGTTGATGTAGAAAAAATCAAAGTTTATGACTGTTTTTTTGTGTGACAGTCCAGAAAAATAGAGTTTCAAGAACAGTTAAGAGGTATAGGTGTTGGGATTGGTAAAATATCAGTTGGAAAGGTATTTGGATGATTAAATGAGCATGTGCAGACCTTTTATGATGTGTTCCATGCACATGCAAGGTATGGGAAGTCGTGGGATACCCACTTGCAATAAGCCCTTGGTGAGTTATAGCCTAATAGGCCTAGTTAGCACGCTGACAGTCCTGATTTGAGACATTCTTTTCAAAATAACCAATGGTGATTTCTAGATATGTTTTAAAATGCCTTAATGGGTACTCAAAATAGGTTCTAGATGTTAGAAATGAGGTCAGGTTTGAAAGTTATGGTCAAAAAAAGTAAATTTCTGATTTTTAAGTTTTTGTGCAAAACGTATTAGTCCATTTTTGGATAGTCTCTTCCAAAGTAAGCTATAGTGATTTCTTGATATGTTTGAGAACATCTTAATGGGTATCCAAATATGCTCTCACAGTTTTGTTTGGTGAACTATCTCAAAAGTTATGTGTGACTGTCCTATAAAACAGGGCTACTAGGAATGGAGCAGCCTATGAAGGAAAGACTAATAGGTGAAAGTGCAGGCCTTGGGAATGGTTTGGGATCATTGTGTTGGAGTTAATGAGGAATGAGAAGACCTGGAGAAACCTTGTTTGGCTCAGGAGAGTTAGAAACCCTAATGGTGCCTTTGTGGAGACCTTTGTCTTGAGAAGTTCTTGTGAAACTTGAAGCATCTAAGTGATTGTATCACATTGTTTACAATATGCTAATAAGGAGTTGATTTGTTCTTTATCCTTTGCATCAACAGGTGAAAAGAGAGCCAAATGGATTACCATCCTCCAAGAGTATGATATGGACATAATACCCATGAAATTAGTGAGGGGACAAGCATTGAGTCAGATGATATTTGAAATTGATCCTAACATCATGAGTCAGCAATATGTCATAAATACAAAGGAAGATGGAGAATGGTATTCAGACATCAGGTACATCTTGATTAATGGAAGATGCCCTTCAAGATTACAGGCCTCATAGAGGAGAGCCTTAAAAATAAGATCACATAAATACATGATAAAAGGAGTCCTTTTCAAGAAGAATTATGAGGGAATATACCTTAGATGCCTAGAAAGGCATGAAGCAGACAAAGTGCTGATAGAATTACATGACAAGTTTGGAACTGCACATGGATCATACTTAGCTACCACTTATGCTATCCTTAGAGTAGGGTACTATTGGCCCACTATTTTTAAAGATACTGTTGAACACATCAAATGTTGTCACATGTGTCAGGTTGCTGCAAATAGAGAAAGATATGCTGCCGAGCCTTTGCAACCAGTGATGGAGGTGCGCCCATTTGCTCAATGGGGAATGGATTTCATAGGACCTATCAACCCTCCATCATCTTCAGGCCATAGGTATGTGTTGACTATTACTGATTATTGTACCAGGTGGACTGAAGATATTAGTAGTAAGACATGTAATGCTAAGGATGTAATCAAGTTCTTGGAAGGCAACATAGTAACTAGGTATGGAGTTCCTTATGCTTTAGTGTGTGACAATGGGTCTACCTTTGCTTCAACAAGATTATCAAGTTGGTCTTTTGACCATGGAATTATCTTCAAGTTTTCTTCAAATTATTATCCTCAAGGGAATGGATTAGCAGAATCTACAAACAATAATTTATTGAACATCATAAAGAAATTGATAGAAAAGAACCCAAGAGAGTGGAACACCCTATTAAAATATGCCTTATGGGTAGATAGAACCAAGATGAAGGCTACATTAGGAAATTCTCCTTTTCACCTAGTATATGGGGTGGATCCCATCCTCACTGTTAACCTAAAGATCCCCACATTACAGTTTGCACAGGAATATCTAGGTATAGATAACAAACAAGAAGTCAAGTTGCTTTAGTTGATGCACCTAGAAGAAAAAAGAAATAGAGCAATTGATCAATTTGCTAAACATCAGGCTATTATCAAGCAATGGTTTGATAAAAGAGCTAGAGTTAAGGCTTTCAGAATTTCAGATTTAGTCCTTATGTGGGACAAAGCACATGAAGAGAAATGAGATCATGGTAAATTTGATAAACTTTGGATAGGTCCCTTTCAAGTTTCAGAGATTTTAGGAGACAACACCTATAGGCTTAAGACTTTAACTGGTGAGGATGTCCCATTACTAGTTAATGGACAGTTCCTCAAACATTATTTTCAAGCCTGAAATAGTGTCATGTAAGTCATGTGTATCATAGTGTGCATATTTGTATAGTTTTATTTTTTTTGTTTGTTTGCTGGTTGAGTTTCCATTTTGGTTAGTCAAGATGATGCAGCTCATCACCCAAAGAAAATAACCAAATTGTTAAGATTCAAGTAATGAGAAGAAATTCATATATAGGTTATGACTCATTTTGAGAAGTACCGGTGATTAGGTCTGTAATATCCTTTTCATCAGGGTGCCTTTTCTTGACCAAAGTGATTCTTTCACAATGACTCACCTAACAGCCTTGGGTTTGTGGAACACATAAGTATAGGTGTTAAGTGAAAAATCTAAAGGGACTCCCTTGCTACCAATGCAATCTCCAACCTAAATCAACAAGCGACCATACCTTGGACATTAAGCTTACATGATGACATCATATGAATAAGAGAGAATAAATATTGAAAATCTAAAAAGAAATCAAATTAGGCCATCTAAGTAACTCTACCGGGGCTATAGACGCCTACTGGCAATGGGGCTCTACTTAGGGGGATTGTATAAATAACCTTACCAGGGCTATGGACGTCTGTTGGCAGCAAGGCTCTATCTAGGTTGGCTATGAGGGATGCTCTCAAACTATGTAGCTTAACATCAGTTACTCATGTTTTCAACTTACTTTCAAGATGAGGATAATTAATCATTTGCACACACCTGATCCTTTGTTAGCACTGTTGCCATGATGAAAACCTTATCATTCAGAAAGATTAAAATACTTATAATTAGAAAGAGTTGAAATGCTATGTTAGAATGTAATCCCATCAATTGAATCATTGGAATTTGGTTATGTTCTTTGGTGGCAAGTTGTGTGGTTACACAACACACCCCATTTTGACTTGACAAAATAGGAACCCAACCTTTTTTCTGCTTTCGCTTGTTATTTTTCTGCTTTGGGTGGTCTGGTAAAATTAAGTCATGCATGTAACCTTGTAGGGGGTGGGTTAGTCCCCATGATGAGGTCAGTTGCCATGGTTAGTATTTCACATTATTAACCTCATGGTTGGAAAGTGCATAAAATTCCATGAAGGTTTACCTTTTGGATCACCCCAAAATTCTCTAAGGGGAGAAAGTTATGTTGAGTCAAAGTTTCAGTCAAACCTGATATTTCGAGGGGGAGGGTCATATTTCAAACATTAGTCATATTAGATAAGATCACCCC
This sequence comes from Cunninghamia lanceolata, assembly GCA_027924645.1. Lineage (NCBI taxonomy): Eukaryota > Viridiplantae > Streptophyta > Pinopsida > Cupressales > Cupressaceae > Cunninghamia > Cunninghamia lanceolata. The sequence continues at coordinate 6,548,358 of BSBN01000846.1, read as the reverse complement.
GATATGGCATTATCACTTGATAATCACTTGATCTGTGAATTACAGATGTCAATTTTATGTAAGGGTCGATATCTACCCGTCAAACGACTTTATATATTTTGCGGGGGTCATATTTCTAAATATCCATCATCTTACGAATATCACCCTCTTCGCAAATATCACCCTATGCCAACATGACGATGATGTCATCCAAGTCCAGTGAATGAAGGAAATCACTCTGATGATGACATCATCATTCTATTCTACCTTGCAGAGGTATATATCTGACAACCACCATATTCAATAACATGACGGTGACGTCATTAAACCACAATGCCTAAACAAAGTCATCAACACGCTGACGTCACCCTGATCTTTTTCCCGAGGGGGGTCATTTTATTTGTGGGGTCATATTTTGAACATCCCTGATCTTAAATTCACGACCCGATATACACATGGTCAACATTAACCACATCACCCAATTCTTTTGCATTTAGTTTTGCCGCTAGAAGGAGGGGGGTTATTTTGTCCAATGGGGGTCATATTTCAAATATCACCCGATCTTTCAAAGATCACCTCCTCCTGTTTCCTAACATTAAAGACACTTAAATGTGGTAGATAGATTCCCACCAATTATGAATACAAATCAAACACTTGGTATCATCCATGAATTCTCTACAGAGGATCAACGGATTTAATCGATCTAACTCAATTTTACCCTAATTTGCCCTAACGGATGCGTTTCAAGGTAATTTTTGAAGGTAATTTTAATTTACCTTGTGAAAAAACAAGAAATTATAGAGTAGAAAAGTCAAACCCTCATACAACTACTTGTTAACGGACTAGATCCTTTAGCATAATGGAGCGGGTGATCTTCAACATTTGCAGCCCTTTTCCATAATCACCCATCTAACCCACGAGAAAAGCACTGTCAGGGAAGTAAGTGAAAACCCTCCTATTGCCATTTTTTGCATGTTTAGGTAGAAAGTATATGTTCTTTCTTGTGGTTTGGCTCTATGAGTATGCATATCATGATGAAATAAAGAGTAATGGATAGAGTATGCATGATGATGTAGAAGTACATACTGTTATGTGAGTGCATGTGGACATTGTAAGGTAAGACAAATCATGTTCATTGCAAGAATCCATGGCAGATGTCAGGAAGAATATATCTGAGGTGGATTTCCTCAATCCTATGCTTGTTCAACCCAAGGGGGTATAGTTTAAGTATGGCATCATTGGTGATACTCACCAAGGAGATACAGACCTAGCGGCATGGTCAACAAGAATAGATCATGATAAGGATAATACCCTTCTAGATGCGATATATGTTTCTGGAATGTGGCATGCAACTAGATTTCTATATGCCATGGACAACCTAGAGCTGGTGGTGGAATGTGCCAGAAATTATAACCCTGAGACCAAGCCGGTGGACAAGCATGGAAGAGTATATGCCAACTTTTCAATTAAGGGCATCACCTCTACTTTTAATCTGCCAGTTGGAAGGAAGGTGGTGAGTGTAGATCTACATAAACTAGAAACAAAGTACAACAATAATAAGAAGAATGCAAGGAAGAGGATGTATCAGTGGAGATCCAAGAGCAGTACCTACACTACCTTAGCTAAATTTTCTGTACATTTGTATAAATTTGATTTTGATGATGAGTGCCAGTACATGATTACCCTGCTAAGTAGGATGACAGGTAGGCCTCATGCAGGAAAATTTGAGAATTGGATGTTTGTAATCATCTAGATGGTCCTATATATAGATAACAAGCCATTATGGGCCAAAATCATCAGTGATGCACTAGATGAAGGGATGAGAAACCTTGGAGGCTAGGCATGCATGTTTCATATGACCTCATATGTGGTGTACTCATGTGCCTACAAAGGAACCTTCGATGCATTGAAGATAGTGGGTAAGGCTAGAGGTGATGTAGATGATGCCCACATAGGGGATGACTATCCTTAGCTATAGAGAAAAAATTACCTCTTGGATTACAAATTAGTAAATGATGCATTTTCTATGCATCTAGTTAGAACCATGGAGGAGGATAGAACTAAGAGACTAAGCATGGAAGCTCAAGAAGTTGTTTACAGACATGGCAATTGGTTTATCTAGTTCACTACCTTTTCATACATGAGGATAGAAGGATTGGAAGGACATCCCCTTATGCTACCAACATACCCTACTGATGGGGTTGTCCTGATGGAGTTTCTTAGTCAAGTGTCTACCATAGTAGAGGCATATAAAGCACAAAAGAAGATACCTCTGGTATTATTTCTAGTGTCTATGAGCTGGTATATGTGCTCAGATTCAGAGAGCATAAAACATGTCATGGGAGGATTGAAATTGATGTATCTGCAGCCATTTGCACTGGCCAGATCCTATGACCCCTATGGCAGGGTGTAGAAAATAGTGGGAAAACCTATACATGAGAAGCATCTAGAAGATTTTTGGATTGATTGTGAGGATGAAGCTAAGGTTAGAAGAAGAAAACACCAGAGGCTCACCTTGAACCAAATAAGAACTTTTGACTGCATCCCAGTACCAACACAACTGAAGAAGGTGATGGAAAGATCATGTCAAATGAATATGAAGACAATAAGGTGTACAATGACACCATATCAGCCCCTGATCTAACATAGCCAGAGGATATATCTCTGGATCAATTTACAGGTGGGGTGATACAACTAACCCAAGCTTGGGTGGCTAAACAAATAAATAGATTGAAGAAAAAGGGTGTGGCCCTTACTATTGATGCCAAAAAGAAAAGGTAGGAAATAGCTAATGAGGAGTATGATGATTTCCTCGGTGAGAAAAGAAAATCCAATGGGGAGAGATTGCCCACACAAAAATAGAGGAAAGGTCCCCCCTAGAGGTAAGAAAACTGAAGATGAACCTAAGGGGGTGATTATTGAAATGATTGCCATACCAGCTATAGGTACATCAACATCAGGACAAGCATCCGCATCATCTACGTAGCCTTTGATTGACAAGCCAAAGACAAAGAGGATTTTGAGGCTAGCTGTTGAAACTGCAGAAGTACAGGATGAGGGCCAAACCTCACAATAGGATGTAGAAGAAGATATCCCTTTGGAAGATGAGCAGGTAAACAAAGAACCTGTAGGTGATGAGTCGATGATGGTCAATAGGAAGAGGAAGGTGATGTCGTTGATGTCACCACCCAAGAAGAAAATAATATCTATACGGGGTGATATCAGAGCTAACCCTATTATATTGAGGGGAGCCGGTGGTGAAACATTTAGGAAGGAACTGTAGCATGATGTGCCACTTCCCACCATAATAAATTTTAAAACTGAGAAAGTAGAGGAACAAACAAAAGAAGCTTTCAAAGCAAGTTAGGGTGGTCCTTTCTCCTTGGAGGACACCATAGACTTATCAGATGATGAGGTTGTTTAGAATGTGGCCTCACAAAGAATGGAGACTCTCACCTCCAATACTCGCATGAGTCCACATGGGACTCCGTTAGCACAGATGATGGTATTTGAGGAGGTGAAGCAAATAGATGAAGTAGAAAGAAGAAGCCTAGAGAGGGCAGCCCAATAGATAGGGCTAGATAAGTTGGTTGATTAGGTGACTATCCCTGTAGCTATAGATTTAACGTACAGAGGTGATGTAAGCCCCAAAGATAAAGCAGGTGCACCTAATGTGACAAAAAAGATTGAAGTGGCGAAGCCAATAGAAAAGGAAAGCAATGCTCCTAATATGGGTCAGTAATTCTCCTGATATGCTGCTACTATCCAGACTCAAGGAGATTAGGGAGATGCCATAGGAAGAAAAGATGAATCAGGGCATGAGGAGCCCAAGCCATAGGACATCGATGCCTCAAGTGTAGAGCAAGAAGTGACCCATGATCAGGGTGATACACAAGGCCAACACACACAGATAACCACTGATGTCAATATGCCTCAAGATGAGGAAAATAATAAAGTAGATGGAAGTTAGGAGGGAGTACAGGATCAGGTGCATGATCATAATGTGGACATCCCATAGGATCCTCCTCTATAGAAATGGGCCCCTCAATAAGAAGAAATGCAACAAGATCCCCCTCATGAGGAACTCCATGAGGAAGAAACTAGGAAATCTCCTTCTCCATCGAGAATAGAAGCAGATACTAGAGATCACAGCAAACGTGATGTTGACAAGGAACATCAGGGATCTGGAGATGATGTGCCTCAATGGATTGAAAAAGAAATAAGTATGGAACAGGGGTCTGAAATTTAAGAATTTGATGTTTCCACCCTGTTTGCAGAAACAATAATGAAGCCAAAGAGGAAGGCTAGATTGACATCGGCCATAAAGAGAGATCTTGCTACAGGAAGAAGGACTGCATAGGTAGCACTTCCCATGGTAGAGAAAGAGAAGGGTAAGATCACTCTGGAGGAATTCCAAATCACAACTGTTGATTTGGGTTTTTCCAATGAGGACCAGGAGGGTCAAGAAGGGAAGGACATTATTGATTCTTTGACCCAAAGGGTAAAGAATGAGGAAGATAAAAATAAATAGCATAAGGAGCACATTGCTAAGCTACATTCTTACATAAAGGGGTTGATTAACCCTGATAATACACCAGTTGATCTGGCAGTCCCATTGACTGTCATATCCCACGAAGAGGTCACTAAGTTGGACCTCATGAAGCATGAAGCCATAATCATGGAGAAATGGATTCTGTCACCCCTCACTAGAGCTGAGGATGTTTTGAGAACCTCCCTACAGAGGTGGAATTCTTTAAGCAGTTTAAAGAGAAAGGTAGACAAAATGTAAAATGAAACAGGGGAACGGTCATTCCAATTAGAAAAGGACCTGACTGTTTTAAGTGAAATAAAGATGATTGATCCTCAAATCCTAATAAATAATCAAGTCTTAAATAATAATACTACCCTACTGGTAGACATATGGTATGAAGATAACATGTTCGAATGTGATATCTTGAAGAAATGTAGTGGCAAGCTCAGGGATATAAGTATAAAGCTGCACAACATGATGGCTTATGAAGCAGAGATCCTTGAGGCTTTAGAAGGAAAGGTAGAGGTCAAGATTGAAAATCAGGACATAGATTTTGCTATCAAAGCTCTGCATGATAATTTCCAGCCGGTAGCAAATGACCCCCTCACCCACTTGACGGAGGAAGTAATGAATTAAATCATGAGGATAAAGGTTAGGGTGGAAAATTATAATGAGACTTTGCACAATAGAAAAGGTAAGCTAGAAGCACTCAAAGGTGAATTTCAGTCTCATAAGCATGCGGTAACAAAATCCAGAACCCAAGATGGTGGAGAGGTAGATAAAATAGTGCAGGCATATGAGCACATCAGGACAATAATGAAGGTCCACATATAGGAGGATGTACATCAGGGTGACAGTGATACTAAAAGTAATGAAGATGATGACAATGATAAAGAAGAAGAAAATGAAGAATAGGAACCTAAAGAATGAACAAAGATTCATCACCAAGGAAACATATGCATCAGGTACTCATCAATAATGGGTCATCTAGATGGTTGCTAGTTGGCAACCTAAGCCACAAGGAAGAGTTGACTTAGTCAAAGAGTAAGTATCAACTATTGATCTTAATTGACAAATCTGGACCATTGGTCAATTGTAACTACCTCCTCACCTTATTCTATAAAAGGTGCAGGGGTGCAATATTTTGAACATTCGAAACTTAATTGAAATGTGATTGCTAAAATATTAGGACTCATTTCAAAGTTGTTGTAAATGTACATGTTATGCATACTGAATGAAAGAGAAGCATATTTGATTACAAATCATCATAAATCTTGAGTAATTGGTATTTGAAATCTAGATACATGCATTGATTAGCTCCTTCCCTTGGAGTGCTTGTCAGTTTGCATGTGTTGTTTTCATTCCTAATTCTTTTGAAGTTAGCATCAACCATATCTAGCTATGGAACACCCTAGTGACCTATGGTTTGATTTCTTCTCCTCATGAATGTATCTTGTATGTATGTGATCCAATGACTAAAGATTCACTAAAATTAGAAGCATTCTTTTAAATTTCTTTCAATTTCATAGCAGATCATCACCATAATTGTGAATAACAAAGAATCAAAAGAAAATAACATGAAATATGCTGATCTCCCGTAGATAATTGGAAATACAGAGCATATTTAGAGTAAGAGCATGTTAAATTGACAAATATCATGCAAATTGATACAAATATCCATGGAATACATGTAAATATCCACTTATAGACACATCATTTGAATAAATATACAGTGTAGAAGAAATAACAAGTTCATGATGATCAATAATTAGAAGAATTGATCAAACTTGCAAATATATCTATTATCTTTGGATATAGAGTAGAAATAACCTCTCTGTGGAGTAAATTTATAGGAAATAGGACAATACTAATCATCAAGACAAATGTAAGACCCCTTGAAATGGAAAACAACATGTCACATCAACCTTTGAGTAATGTCAGATGATCATGACTTGATCAATGGAGACTTGGAGTCATCAACTTATTCTAAGCTGATCGTACTTTACAAGATAATAAAGGTTTGTTGTGCAAATTTTTATGCATGTTGTTATGATTAACAATCATCATCAACAAGAATGAACAAGCTCATGCTTGGAGAAACAAGTGAAATAGTTGAAGAAACTCAAGAGATTCTTTTGAAAGCATTAAAGATGTATAATTTTCACATAGTCACAAAAGAAGTGCTAGATGGAGAAGAAGAGGACATTATTGAGTAGCAATCTGAGTTGGGTGGCACCTCTATTCTAGAAGTAGAACAAGCAATTCAGGAGGATACAAAAATGTTGGATAAAATATTTGATGTAGAAGATACTCCCAATCCATCTGATACAACAGGGAAAAAGGATAATGTTACTATTTCACATAGCCCTCTTGATCAGATAGCAAGTGATGAACAAAAAAGAAAAAGTTCCTCTGCAGAGAACATAGAAAAGGATAAAGTAGAGTTAGAAGAAGAAAGAGAAAATAAAGATAAAATAGAAGAAGATGGTGCAAATGTTGAAGCACCTAAAGCAAAGACTGAGAGATTAGGAGATCAAAAGGTTGATTCTGAAATGGCTGCAAGAGACACTGTAGATGTAGTAAAAGGTCTTCTTGGAAAAGAAGTGATTGAACTTGATGAACTAGAACTACTCCAAGGTATAGCTAATCCAGATGCTCTCTCTCCAATTCAACTAATGAAGATAGCATCATTCACCCAAGTAAAGGCTAGAGAGAAGATGTTAAAGTTCCACATGGAGGAGAATGAGCTACTAGGACTTGCAACTGAAGTTTTAGAGAAATTAATGCCAACCTCTCAGAATAATCAAAATGATTCCCCCTCTAGACATCTAAAGAATCTAGTAAGTTTAGTAAATTCACATTTTGAGTCCTTTGAGAAGTCTACGGAGGTAAAAGTTTAGAAAGAATTCTTAGATAAGAAATTTTGTAAAATAAAGAACGTGATATGAAATGATAGAAGAATACTTGGTATTAGCGTAAAGAGTATTCAGAATGCTCTAAATGATGGAAGTGAGATGTACAAATTCTGTCGATCATGGCCCAAAGTTAATAAGGATATTGAGAACAAGATAAAGGAGCAAGAACAACATTTGTCAAATCTCTCTCAAAATTTTGATCCCCTAACGGTTTTGCCCATAAGTCAAGAATGTCAAGTAATTAAATTGACTGAGGAAATAAATAAACTTATCAAAGAGAAAAGCAACATTATGAAAAGAATGTGTGAGCCCCGAGGATTAATTGCCCCTAAGTTAGATACAATGTATAATGCCTTATCTAAAGCTCAGACTACAGTTCAGACCAGTATTCCATCAGATCTGTCAAAGGTAGAAGCATACTCATTTGTGTTAAATGGGCACATTTCAATTTTGGATGGAATGAAGAGTACTTGGGCCTCTGAACTTGTGCAAATGAAAGCTAGTTTTGCAAATATCTTCAAGTTCATGTGAATGGAACTTAATGGTTACTAGTACATATGTGGCAATGTATATAGAAATTTTGGAGAATTTTGATTTTCGGATCCCACCCTTTCAGCAAAGGGGGAGCACCAGAATAAGTGAAGTGTATGAATGTACAGGCAAAGGGGGAGTTACACAAAGACACCTAGTCATTTTTCACTAAGTGTTGCCATCAATGCCAAAGGGGGAGATTGTTGGCAAGAGACACTGCATAGCATTGATAGGTGTTGTCATTTATGACAACTAAGATTGTTCCACACATCCGCAGTGCAGTATCTAATCATATCGGAAGTTAGAATGATAATCTATCTAAGTCTGGGAGCCTGAAATAAAGCATATAATACAGTCCAGTATTTTGGTCAGCGGATCTCTCTAGTTAATCATTATGTGTTGTAAATCTAAAGGAGTGTAAAGGGACACTAGGAAAATCTAAATCCAAGTTTTTATCCTCCGGTGATAAAGGAATCAAAAGTTATGAGCATCTGAATACTGGGTCTTGTTATGACAGAACAATTTAGTGAAGAATAGGTAGACCTATGTAAATCCCTGTGCGGACCTAATAGAAGTGTTTTGATGAACTGTGTATGAGATAGGATGTTAGTGGCTGACATGTATGATGACCTACATGTGTTATTTTTGGTACGCATCAATATTGGTATATTGATCTAGCCGACAGAGTAGAGCATTCTTAAAAAGTTCTAGGTGTTGTTTGTTGTTGCCGACTGGCAAGTGATTGCAATTCAAGATAAGTATATGTAGCCAATGATTGTGGATATTTTGGGCAAGTATTGCAGTCATGGAGAAAATGTGAAAAGAGTAGAAATCTAATATCCAAATGAAGGCAGAATAGAGAGAAGAGCATAATAAAGATGAACTGTACAAAGTCAGTAGTTGCACTTAACTGGAACTAATCTCTAGCATTGGCAGATGCATCTTACCAGTTCAAAATCTCTGTAAATCTCTTGTAAACTTTTCTGTAGGTAGTGAACCTCCACTTGAACAGTGAGCTTGGGGCAGTGAGATAGAATGCATGTGCATTCCCATTTGTAAAATACTTTTAACAGGGTATTAATTTTTGTGGGTTAATCCCCACCGTGGTTTTTCCCTTAACCGAGTTTCCATGTCAAAATCTTGGTGTCAAATGTGTCATTCATGTTTTCTGCTCATATGCTATTGTCTAATGATAAAATGTTTATATCATTGATTTAATTTTAAGTTGTAAAAAGGAATAATAGTAGAAAAAGATTAAATAGAGCAACAATTGATTCACCCCCACCCCCCTCTTAGTTGTCTAGACCTATTCCAACAGAGTGTGCCTAACTGATCTGATCATCAGAAGGAAGTGTGAAGAGGCAAAATTGTAATCATCAAAGGTGTGAGCTTCATTATCAAATTTTCAGGAAGTAGAGAGATTGTCATACTGTAATCTTTTCTAAGTTCTCAATTCAGGGAGTAGTCACTTCCTTGGGAGTGACCCTAAACCAAAGTCTTCAGGGAGTTGTAGCTTCATTGGGAGTGACCCTAAATCAAAGTTTTTAGGGAGTAGTAGCTTCATTGGGTTGTAGCCCTAAAACAAAGTTGTAATTTTGAGCTTCATATATTGTGAGTTAATCCTCACCATGGTTTTTCCCTTCTTGGGTTTTCCACATATATATGGTGTTATGTGTTGATGTGCATTGTGTTAATCTTTCATGTTTATGTTGATGCTGTAATTCTTAAGTTTTAATATGCTTCGGAGGACTTGAAGTTTGATTAGATGTTGATTCACCCCCCTCTCAATATCCTAGTGTGTTCAACACCTTGAGGGTTAGGTTGAACCATATCCTTACCTAGGTATACCCACACCTTAACTCTAGCATGGAACTTATGCTCCAGCCTATGTTGATCATGCTAGCATTTGTACCTAGATTGAGACTCCCTGACTTTATCTTAAACATGGAGGTGAATCTATTGCACCTTGTTAATGAACTTAGTAACCTTTTATACCTTTGCATCTCTATTTTCTATCCCATCCTTTGATTGTACCAAGAAAACATTGAATGCACTATCTGGAAAGTAGCCAAAACATTCTTAAAAGAAGATGCATTGGTTGAAGAGTAGACTACCATATTGTAAGAGTGCTAAATTTAAGTCAAGTGCTCATCCCATCCTTTTAGATATGATTTAGTATTGATAATAGTTCTAATGAACAATTGGTTAACAAACATGCATGGTACACAATAAAAAACAAAACAAGATATTTGGAGATAAAAACAAATATTATATTTATATGCACAAAGTTTTAGATTACAATCATGCTAACCATTTACAATGAAATTACAACATATGTACAAACTCTTTGCACAATGAATCTAAACACCTTCAATGACTTCACAACCCTCAATAGCATGAATAATGTATTCAAAATTTTAAAATTTTGTCTACTAACTTCAACCCACCTCTATGGTTAGATTTTGGAGCTTTATATTTTCTCATTTGAATTCACTAGCCATTGATCATATGACTGCTCCTACCAACTAACTCTTCAACTTTTGATTTAGGCACATAATATAGAATCTGGAAAGCTGGAATTACATCTTCCCATGCAAAAAAAACATTACAATCCCAAGAAAAACTAATTTCTAATGCATCACTAGATCTAACCAATCAATCATTAATTGAATCATGATACATTTGGATACCATATCAATAATTACTACTTTTTAAACTCATCAATAAGAACACATGCAAACATCCTTTTTATGAAGTTAAACTCTATGTGTGGACTTAGGAACCAATTGTGCCTTCCCTATATAATGTGTGTGTAGATGAAAATAATCTATGCATAGAACCAAAGTCTTATGCACAATCAACGAAGTCAATGCATGGGAAAAATACACTTGTGTGGAGGTAGAAATCACCAATTTAACATTTTGTAGACCAAAAAACATATACATAGGAACAAAAACTACATAGAAACACAAGACAACAAACAACAAACAAAGCATGCACACAAGCAAATGCCTTGCATGCTACATATTTTTGGGAAGTGCATGATTGCATGACCTTTGAGATGATTTTGCGTCAAGATACCTTTGATTATACCCACAAAGTAGTTGCACCAACTTTCTATTCACCATCTTTATTTGACCATCTATTTAAGGATGGAAAGTGGTAGACCTTATTAAATTTGTATCCATTCTTTCCCAAAGAGTGAAACAAAATTTTATTAACAAACAAGCATCCCTATTCAAGATGATACTCTTTAGGAGCCTAAAATGAATCCATTTATTCTCGAAAAAGAGTTTATCTATATCCTTTGTGATTAATGTCTTCTTACAGGCCATCAAGATGAACATCAAAATATAATTATGCCCATGATTTATCTTTTGAGGGACCACCTACAAAGTTAATGGAGATGCTCTCCCATAGCCTCATATGCATGGGCAATGGTTGGTATAGTCAAATGTTTCTATTGCTTGGATTAATTATACTACAAAGCTTGTAGCTCTTAACAAACTTAGAAACATGCACTTGAATGTAAGGAAAATTTATCTACTACTAAAGATTGGCATCCACATTTCTCACTTCAAAATATCCCACAACATGTGATGCATGAGCCTCTCATAAGAAAAAAACCTTCTCTCTTTTAGCACACAAAACTTACCCAATTTATAAAAAATCCCATCCTTAAGTTAGTAATCTAACTTAGATTCAAACTTATCTAGCATACCTCTTTTTTTCCAATTGATATACCTAGCTGAAATCAACATCATGTTCATTTTATTCATCATATGTATAAATTTGTAGATAGATAGAACATATAAAACGTTCTTACCACTAAAAGAAGAGGAAACCTATAGAACATATTAGCCACTTTGTTGGTTACACCATGCTTGTATTTGATCACAATACGAAATTATTGCAAGAACCCATCCATTTGTAGTGAGGGATTGTTGTAACTTATTTTGTGCTTGGATTCTTTGAATTTTTTTTTGATTGACATGTACCATCATTTCCTTTCCCATAGGGTAATGCTTCCACTTCTTAACTTTTGAAACAAATGCATAAAACTCCTTATCATAGGTAATATAGTTGAAGACAACCCCTTTAAACAAATTTACATGATAGGAAATGGGCCTACATCCTTGCAACAATATTATTCCCATGGCATAATCACTTGCATCTATTTCAATATTGAAAGGATTTTGAAGGTTAGGAGCTAACATTAGTGCATTACTAATTTTGTGCTTAAGGTCATAAAAAACACATTGTTTTACTCCAATGCGAAATATTTTGACCCCCTACCATCGTATGCAATGGAATAGAAACATATTAAGAATATTTAACAAACTTATGGAGGTATTGGACTACCCCAACAAATCTGTTAGTCCTTCAAATAGTTGTGGGCTTTGGAAAATTCAATATAACCTCAACTTTTGATGGGTCTATCTTGATCTCACCATTCCCCACCACATGACCAAGGTACATAAGTGAGGTCTTTGCAAATTCACACTTATTTCCATTTAGAAAAAACTTGTTCTCCTTGAAGATATGAAACACTTTTTCAAGATGGGCAAGATGTTCTTCATATGTTTTGCTAAAAAATAAAGTATTATCTAAGTAGACAATGACACATGATTTAATGAGAGGCATCAATAGCTCATTCATCAAATTCTAGAAAGTTCCTAGAGCATTGTATAGACCTATTGTGTGGCCTCACAACACGCCCCATTTTGCTCTAGCAAAGCAGGGACCCAACTTTTTTTGCTTTGTTTTGTTGGTGTGTTTCCCTTTTGGGTGGTATGGTAAAATGTCAAGTCCCGGTCCCTTCAAAATTCAAAGTTTGAATTGTTCCTTGTAATGGTCACCAATGGATAGAGAATGAAATCTTGAGAAACTTTGCCTTTTACATCATGTTGAAATTCTTTAGAATGAACGAGTTATGCCTGGTGAAAGTTTTGGTCTATTGCATAATTTAGTCAAAGGGATATGGACATTACAAATTTAATGTCCTGTTCATTTTAATATCCATATCCATGTCCTTCATTATATCCAGTCTTTATATTAACCCTTGAGCACTTAAACCTTACATGCAAACCCTAAATAGTTATTAAATCGAGTTAAGTTGATAGCCGCACATCTAGGGGGAATATAATGTCTTGTCGAATATCTATATCCATATTCTCCTGAAACTGTCAAATTTACCACAATGAATTTTGAAACCATTAACCAGATGGATATTCTAACATGGATATTTTGCATCTACCAAATATCCATATCCATTTCAGATATCCATATCCATGTGATGCTTGTCAAATTAGTTCCCGACACTAACATTATGAAGTATGGATATTTAGCACAGGATTTTTCATATGGATATTTAATTTCAAAAGTCCATGTCCAAATATCCATATGCTTACCTTGTTTTAAATCCTATCTTCAGAACCTGAATCATTGACTTTTCAAAGGGAAATTTACGGTATGGATATTTAGCACTTGCCAAATATCCATGTTTCCCAAATATCCACATCTATATCCCGAGCATGGATGTTGTTCCACATGTCCCTACCATTGACTTTTCAACAAGATCTTTTACTATGGACATTTTTGCAATGGATATTTCGTATATCCTAATTTTCAAAGGCAAATTAGATCCCAATGCCCATTCCTTCAGTTAGCGATGTTTGACCAAGATTGTTTACTGACATCATATGGACATTGTCCTATGGACATATTGACTAGATGTTAGCACACCAGATATCCATATCTGGATCCCCTCTCTCATTTAATCCTCTGCATAAAAGATGTTGGTTTTTGAATTTGAAAGAATGCCTTTTGACTCCTGTACTTTTCTCCTGTGTATGCACTGCAAAAGCCTACCTAACCGTGAGGAAAGTAATTAATAGGCCCTCATTGGTGGATTTTCTAAGGTTAAAAGGTAAATTCATTCCTTATTGATTAATACCAAAGTATTTGAAGCTAAAGTTGCAGAGAATTGAAAGTGATTAAAGGTGAATTGTAAGCAATTAAGGAAATTCTTCAGTGATTAAGGAATGGTGTTGCAAAGAATGGAATGGTGAGTGTAGCTAACACTGTATTCCCTTCAATACCTGCATGTTAACGGTTAAGGTTTTAGTCAGCAGGTATGAATACGACAAACCTTCCTTGTCATTTTCATAGTTACAATATGAGTTTACATAGGTAAAGGTTAAATTTCAAAGTTTAAGATAAATCCTCAGATGGATTTCTATTCGTATGCTATTCAATGTAGTTTTTTAATCTACATGGGAAGATTTAAGGTAATTAATATGGTTGAATGCCTAAACCCTATAGTAAACCATGGACACCTGTGATTCGCAGGTCAAGATGCAAAAACATATGATGAGTAAAAGTCCATATAGGTATTCAAGGTCAGGTTTGACCCTGCTGTAAGTGAGCTAATGCATCATTTTTTAGAAGCCACTATAGATGAAGTAATGGAGTTATACGTGAAGATAAAGGATTATAATGAGAGGTTGGTCGAGAGAATAAGCCAGTGGATATCTATAAGTGAGAAATTGAAAACACAATAATATGCTAAAGGCAAAGCTCAACTGTCGGATAGGACAGAGATCAATGCCATTGTTAAGGCTTATGAATTATACCATAAATTAAACTCTAGAGTAATGTTGATAACAGAGGATTTGTCAGAAGAAGAGGAAGAATAGAATATTCTTGAAGGTTCTAAAGAAAAGATACTGGGGAATATTCATTTTTCTAGTTGTTGTCCACTGGAGGTTGCCAGCTAGCAACATGTGTTACATATCTTGACCATTGATTATCTTGGATGAGATCCTAAGCATTGAGTCATTGTAACTGATCCGGACCTTGCTCTATAAAAGGACCATGATCCTTCTTTTGTAACAAAGACTGAATTGTTGAAATTCTAAGCACTAAGTTTGTAATTTTTATAACTTTTGTGATCTCTCATCAAGGTTGTTTCTCAAGATTGATGTATATGTTTATATTCTTTGCATACTTAATAGAAATGGAGCTGTAGATTACTTCTTGATTATATATCTTGCATAATCTTCTATTGATTTTTGATTTGTGATTGTGAATTTCTATGTTCTCTTGAAGTGCATTCAATTTGTCATCAACTATCCTTTGAAGATTCATACTGACCATGTGTAATTGAGGAACATCCTGGTGAAGTATTGTTTGGTTTTTCTTCTTTTCATGAAGGTATCGGAATATGTATGTGGATCATCGACCAAAACTTAGTAATTTAGGATTTTTACTTTCCAAACTTCATCTTTTGATTTCATTTCACAAATAATCATAAATAACTACAAATCATAACATATCATAAGCAAATATTGTAAGTACATGCTAATAATGATATATCTAGAGCATATGTAGTGAGAATTGCAATTCATAGAAAATATCATGCAAATAATCATAAATATCAATGAATTGCATCCTTTAAATCACATTCTTTAAGAAAATTTAAGGTTTAGAGGCAAAGATTAGTTCAAACAAAGATAGTTTTAGAAGAACTAATCAAAGTTAGAAATATCCTGAGAATTAATCGAAGTTGGAGATAATTTCAGAAGAATTAATCAAATTTAGGACTAAATTCATATCTATTTGAATGAATCCTAACCAAAGATTATAAGATTTAATACAATTGTTAAAGACATATGCAGATCAGGTATCACAGATAGGATATTCGTGAATATTGACTAAATTTGAGGAAATTATGAACAAAATCATGTAAGGCCCCAACATTGAAAACAACAGGACACAACAACCCTGAGCGATGATCAAGTAGTCAAGACCTAACATACGAAGACTTGGGATTATGAATTCATTCTAAATTCATCATATCTTTCAAGATGAATGAATGTTTCTTGTGAACTTTTATTCTTGTTGTTGTGACTAACAAACACATCAATAAATTTGGCACTAGAAGGAAGGTGACAACCGAAAGCTTTGTATTTTTGTAAAGATCCTACCAATATTCCATCATTTAAGCTAAGTGACTGCAAATATCCATTGCTTGAGAAGGATTGACTTTATCTTTGTAAAGATCCAGTCTAAACCTTTAAAGTTTGACTTGAACTTTCGAGCTAGCTTGCTGGTCCGCTACTAGATCAAGATCAAGTGGACCTTTGTAAGAGTTGCTTGCTATAACGCCAAGGCCACGTTCTTCCAGTGCACAACCTAGACTTGTTGTCCTTATGACACTAGAAACCCCTATACAAGTTCCCATGGGATTCTTTAATGTTGAATCACCTCTTCACTTTTTGGTATATAATGATTTGCCAAAGAATCCTTACAAATTATGCCCAAAGTATCATCCATATTAGGATGCCAAAGATCATTTAAGAACATTCAAGGAAGCTTGATTTGGAGCAAGTGTACAACATGAAGATGTCATATGTAGGCTCTTTCCATACACACTAGCAAAGAAGCATACAAATGGTATGTGAGTTTGCCTTAGCAGTCCATCAACACTTGATTACTGATGGAAAATGCATTCAAAGCCAAGTTCAGGATCTTGATTGATGCAACGATTATGTATCATCATTTTGTTGAAATCAAGCGAGGTGAAGGTGAATTCATCACTAATTTCAATGATCACTTCTAGAAGACATATTCCAAGCTAACAGCTCCATACATCATTGCCGAAGATGCAACCATGTTAGTCTATTACTCAGCTCTTGATCCTTTGACAACTATGTTTGTGAGAAGGACAAATCCTACCATTACAACCTTATTAGGTGCCTATGCAGAGGTAGTTAAAGTGAATACAAAAATGAAGCAAGTAGGACATGGTCCTCTGTCTAGCATATGACCACCTACTTTGCCTAGCATAAGACTGCACACTTTGCCTAACTAGATGCAACATATCAATGGAGCCTTAATAAATCATGTACTAATGATGAATCCTTTGCAAGGTCCACCTATCAGCATAATTCATCTCCAAGGGAATGGACAATTGATCATACATTCTAGATATCCACCTAATGAAGCTAGACCAAATGATAATGGTGGCTCTTTCTTTCTCCCTAGTCAGGATAACATAGTGGCTAAGGTGCAGGAAGAGGAGGCTATAAAAGAGATAACTGCTCAATTGAAGAGATTAACTATAGAAGTGACATGGCTGAGAAATCAAAATTTTTATTCCCAGAGCAATGCTCAGAATGTGCAAAATAGAGGATATCCAGATAGAGGATATAATAATGATAGAGGTTATAGTAACAATGCTCTGCAACCTCCAAGAGTTTGGAACACTAGACCGAATAATGGAACTTTACCATCACCTCTAGATAATCAGGCACCTCCTGAATCCAAGTAGATAACTAGAGTCAACTTAGCTGAAGAAACCCTGAATAATTGGTGTAGAATCCCTAATACAAGTGCACATGCGAAGTTAGATTGTTCTTATTTTAAGATTGCTGCCAGTATTTTCCAGGTAGAAGTTCAAAATATTGAAGGAAGAGTAAATTTTCTAGAAGGCAATGAACTAGTACCCTTGGGATATGAGTTAGCAATGGTTTTGGAAATCTCTATAGGTTACATAGAATAGGTGAAAATGATACACAAAAATTACAATCTTGTATGTGAAGAGACAACTTTAGCGTTTGAGGATTATACCTTTTGAAAAGGATAATGAACCAAAACAAGAGGCAGATGAAGTTCATGCTTTTCAATAGTTCCAGAGAGGACACAACTACAACCTCTGGAACAATAGTAACATGCCACCTGGACCTTTGATGAGTTCCATACCACCAAACAACTTCAACACTCTTGATGTAAATGCTAGTAACAATCCAACACCTCTGAGAGTGAATCAACATCACTTCACATCACCATCCATGCTAGCTAAAGGTATGAATGAGCTCATTGAATCTGACAAATTGGTCATCTACTTAGCTGAAGAAATCAAGAAGATAAAGGTCAGTTTATCCTTATTTGAGTTGTTAAAAACCCCAATAATTAAGAAGGCTTTCCTCAAATCCTTAGATGAACCTACAATAAAGGAGAATATCCCTAGTAGTATTCTAGCCAAAGATCCAACCCAGGAGGATATTCCTTTCGAGCCTAGGGATAAAGGTCAAGTCCACACTACAGATACTGCACAAATGACATTATACAAAGAGAAAACTGAGTCTTCTCCCTTTCTCCTCACTTTATGGATATTTGGGAAGAATTTACATAACTGCTTAGTAGACTCTAGAGCATCTACTAATGTCACGCCTTTGTTAGTATGTCAAATTTTAGGTCAGTCGCTTACTAAATCCTTAAAGAAGGTTACTTAGATAAGTCTGAAGTCAGTGTCATAGGTGAGTTTACCCATATTCATATGTAGTTGGCCTCTGACCCTAGATTCCAACATTTTATTGACATCCAAGTGGTTGATATCCTTGACACCTATGGCATGGTATTAAGTAGAGATTGGTCCAAAATCCTTAACAGATACATTCCACAGACTTCTCACATATGTGGTTACCTTGGAGGGGTATCCCTAACCAAATCAAGATCAAATCTGAGCCAAGGATGAAACATATGATCATTGAGTATCACTAGAATAATGAAGTACTGCACACAAGTGTGGAGCAAGGAGTTTATAGGGTTGAAATTCTAGATGTCACCGTGGAAGAAGTTCTGATGTGCAACCATATGCAAGAGAAGAGTGAAGTAAAGCTAATCACACCTGGGATGGATTGCCTAGTAGAATTTGACTATGAAATATCAGATAAGGATGGAGGAAGTGGTTTGACTTAAATTGAGTGGTATTTGTCCAAAGAGATCCAAAGGTATATGTTGCAGGGGATGCCACTAAGGCAAACATTACTGGAAGGATACTGCAGATTGCACATGATGTCACATTATGAAACTACATGTGTGCTGTGCCTAGAACTGATTGATATATATGAGCATTTGTATTTAGGAGGTAAGTTGAATATGCCAAGTAAAATCTTTGAAGGGATAAAGTCTTGCGCTGAATATGCAGGTCATGTAGTGACAAGTTAGGTCCATGAGATACAAGGAGTTGAGTCAGAAATGGTCACTTCTATCCCAACAGATGTCACGATGAAGTAAATTAGAGGTCTAGACATTGATATTACTAAAAAGACAAGTAACACAGATATCCATTTACCTGGTATTTAAACATTTGAATGTCCTGATAGTTTAGTTCTTGAGAAACAGGGGATGTCAATACACCAAGAACCATCTAGAATGAAATGGATTGCAGAAGGAAATGCTGCAAGGGATAAAAAGAATAAAGGCCTTGATAAGAGTCCTCCTGATGATAGGCCTTGGACATTGAAATTTGATGGGTCTAAGTCTAAACAGGGCGTTAGAGTCAGCATTGACCTAGTTAATCCTCAAGGGAAATCTTACCTTGCTGCATACAAATTGCAATTTCATTGCACTAACAATATCGCTGAGTATGAAGCATTGATTCATGACTTACTTTTCGTATTGAAAAAGGGAGTCAAGATATTACATGTGTTCATAGATTCTGAGCTAGTGATCAAACATGTAAGAAAGCAATATGCTTGCAATTACACAAGATTTTCTAGTTACAGACATTGGGTATGGGATTTGATTGAAGGGTTTGATGCCTTCAACATTACTCATGTCCCACGAAAGAAAAATCATTGGGTAAATGCTTTAGCCACAGCCCGAAGCACACTAGAGCCCCTAACCATGTCAGGATTAAAGAAGTTCTCAGTTAAACTAGTGTCAATACCTTCAGTACCGGATAATGTGACTAATTTTGAAGTCTTCAAAGATGATCAACATATCTTGGATTTCATTGCTAATTGGGATGTGTTTGAAGCCCAAGTAATAGATGACCATAGTCTTGAAGATCAGATATGTGATGAAGAAGATATTATCAACCTGCAGGACAATAAGATCCCAAAAGGAATGATCAAGCTTGAAAGGATGTTTGATTTGTATAACATGACCAAGCAAAGGGATCCACCTAAAACAGATGGAGGAAAATGTGAACCTATCAATATAAGACAAGGTTCAGAGATAAGAAATGTCTAGATAAGAAAAGTATGTACTCCAATTGAGCGGGAATGAATAATCTATGCTCTAACAGATTACATCCATGTGATAGCTTGGACTTATGATGAACTGAAAACATAAGAAAATTGGATCATTACTCATACTATTCTATTAAAGCTTGATGCTAAGCCATTTAGATAGAAACATAGGCCAGTGAATGCCTTGTTGGAACCATTGATATTTGAGGAAGTCAAGAAGTTACAAGCCACTAGAATCATCTTTCCAATTAGACATTCTATGTGGGTGGAAAATCTAGTTCTGTTAAGGAAAAAGAATGGGGATATCCACCTATGTGTAGATTTTAGAAACCTTAATAGAGCATTAGAAAAAGATAATTACCCATTTCCATTACTATATGAAGTGCTTCAAATGGTTAATGGAGCATAGATGATGTCTTTCTTAGATGGATTTTCAGGATATAATCAGGTCATGGTCGACAAGATTGACAAATTAAAGACAACATTCATGATAAAGTGGGGAATATTCGTGTACAGGTGTATGCCTTTTGGTTTGATTAACACCAGAGTGACATTCTAATGAGCTATGGATATTGCTTTCAGAGGTCTGCTAGGCCATTGCATTGTTATTTATATGGATGACTTGACAGTGCTCTCAAAATGTAGAGGAGATCATGTGGAAGATTTACAGAAAGTACTCCAGAAATGTGAACAGTATGGCATATCTTTGAACCTGAAGAAGTGTATCTTTGGGGTTACCATTGGAAAGTTACTCGGTCACGTTGTGTCCAAAGATAGGATATCCATAGATCCTAATAGAGTGAATTCCATCATGAATTTATAGCTACCATGAAGCAAGAAGGAATTAAAATCATACTTTGGTAAGATAAATTTCATTAGGAAGTTCATAATAGGATTCGCCAAAATAGTGAGGCCCCTGAATGCCATGCTAAAGAAAGATGCTAATATTGAATGGACACTAGAAGCCAAGGAAACTTTCAAAGATATTAAGAAGGCAATAATTGATGCTCTAGTACTAAATAGCATAGATTATACCAAGATGTTTTATATCTATTGATTCGCATCCGATCATACCTATGCAACTGTTTTGATGCAAAGAAATGAAAATAAAGAAGAAAAGCCCATTGCATTTATGAGATCTCCATTTAAGGATGTCGAGTTAAGATATCTGTATGTCGAGCAGTAAGCCCTTGCCTTAGTTAGAGGTACTAAGAAGTGTTGCCATTACATCTTGAGAAGTAGAGTGATTTCTATGGTACCATATTCGGTAGTTAAAATGTTATTAATGCAAAGCAAGCCTGGAGAGAAAAGGGCAAAGTGGATCACTATCCTGCAGGAGTACGACATGGAGATTACCCCTATGAGATTAGTCAGAGGAGAAGATCTCACATAAATGATTGCGGAAACAAACCCCAATCTAGTTAGTTAATAGTATACAATGGATTCAGGTAATCAAGATGACTGGTATTTGAATATCCGGCATGTCCTAATTATAGGTAGATGCCCAACAAACATGAAGGCTTCCTAGAGAAGAGCTTTAAGGATTAAGGCTCAAAATTATATGATAAAAGGAGGAATATTGTTTAGAAGGAACCAGAAGGGGATATACCTTAGGTACCTCAATAGGTAGGAAGCTAGTAAGGTCCTCTAATACTTACATGATAGGTTTGGGATAGCTCACGGATCCCACTTAGCTACAACTCATAAGATCCTCAGAGATGGGTGCTATTGGCCCACAATCTTCAAGGATACTACAGAGCATATCAAGCATTGTCATATTTGTCAAGTAGCAACCAACAGAGAAAGATATGTAGCACAACCTTTACAACCAGTGATGGAGATGCATCCTTTTTCTCAATGGGGAATATAATTTTGTAGGAGATATCAATCCACCATCATCCATTGGGCATAGGTATGTTTTAACTATTACTGACTATTGCACCAGATGGACTGAAGCGATGAGTAGAAAAACATGCACATCTGAGGATGTAATCATGTTCTTGGGAAACAACATCATCATGAGGTTTGGGGTCCCTTTCACACTAGTATGTGTCAATGGACTTGCCTTTTCCTCTTTAAAATTTTAAAATTGGGTATTTGAATACGGGATCACATTAAAATTCTCATCTAACTATTATCCCAAAAGGAATGGATTAGCTGAATCTACTAACAAGAACTTATTAGATATTATTAAAAAAATAGTAGAGAAAAATCCTAGGGAGTGGAACATTCTGTTAAAATATGCATTATGGGTAGATAGGACTAGAGTGAAGCTTGCCTTAGGTAACTCTCCCTATCAACTGGTTTATGGAATAGACCCACTTTTGCCTGTAAATTTAAAGATCACTACCCTACAATTTGCCCAAGAGTATCTTGGTTTAGAGGACAAAATGGAAGTTCTCTTATTTCAATTGTTACACTTAAAGGAGAAGAGGGATCATGCAATCGACCACTTCTCTAAATTTTAGGCTATTGTCAAATGCTGGTTCGATAAGAGGGCCAAAGTCAAAGCATTTAGAATATCTGTTCTTGTCTTATCTTGGGATAAGGCCCATGAGAAGAAGGGAGACCATGGGAAATTTGATAAATTAAGGATAGGTCCCTTTCAAATAGCTAAAATACTAGGAGATAGTACTTACAGGTTGAAAACCTTAACAGGTAAGGATGTTCCATTGCCTGTCAATGGACAATTCCTAAAACACTATTTCTAAGCCTGATCTAGAGGAGGTCTGAAAGCTTGTATATATGTATAGTGGTTTGCCTATTTTGTGGTGTTTGCTTGTTCATTGAGTCCTTGTTTTGGTTGGACATGATATGGAGTACCTTTTCACTATAGAAAATGACAAAATTCTTGAAATTTAGGAAAAAATTTCACATCCTTACATAGGTTGTAATTTCTATAGGCCCGGGTGTGCTGGTTTTTTCTATGAAATCATATTCACCAATCTAAACAAGAGTTAATTAAGGAATCATCAAATAAACACACTTAAAGTTCCCAGGACTAGTTGAAAGTGTTAGTGTTTGCATTAAGTGAAAAAATTAAAGGTTTACCTTTGCTACCACTATAATTCTCAGCCTAGCAATAGGTTTCATTAGTGTGCAAAAAATGAACTGAAATGATATATCTTACAAAAAAAGGAAAAAATTGAAAATCAAAAGGAAAAGATAATTTATTCTCTCAAGGTCATCTAAATAAGCCTACTAGGGCTATAGACGCTTGATTGGCAGTGGGGCTTTATTTAGGGGAATTATAGGCAATAACCTTGCTGGGACTATGAACACCTGAATGGAAGCAAGGCTCTATACAGGATTGGATCAAAAGGTTAAATCAAACTATGTAGCTTAATGCTGATTATTGTCTCTTTCAACCTCTCTAGTAGGAAGGAAATGAATCAATGCTCACACTTTCATTCCTTCTCCTAATCTAGTTTCATTGGTGAATATGATCTCATTTGATCTAGTCTTCATATCCAGATGTAGTGGAAGTTGGAACTCTATGTCTAGATTTTTCCTTCTTTCTTAAATTGATCGAATTTGGTTTTTTTCTTTAGTGGAAAGTTGTTGAGTGGTCTCACAACATGCCTCATTTTTCTCTAGCAAAACAAGACCTTTTTTGCTTTTGTTTTGCTGGTGTGTTTCCCTTTTGGGTGGTATGGTAAAATGTCATGTTCTGGTCCTTTCAAAATTCAAAGCCTGAATTGTTCCTTGTAAAGGTCACCAATGGATAGAGAATGAATTCTTGAGCAAATTTGACTTTAATAGCCATTAGATTTCCATAGTCCATAATAGAATGCTTGAGTGCTTTAGAAATTAATTGCATGTAAGTTTTTTACTCAACGTTTTTGATCACACTCTGTGATCCATCATCAAGAGAGCTAGATGAGAGAATTGAAATTATTTGAAATGAGTGAGTTATGCCTGGTCAAAGTTTTGGTCTATTACATAATTTAGTCAAAAGGATATGGACATCACAAACTCAATGTCTTGTTCATTTTAATATCCATATCCATGTCCTTCGTTATATCCAGTCTTTATATTAACCCTTGAGTGCTTAAACCTTACATGCGGACCTTAAATAATTATTAAAATGAGTTAAGTTGATAGCCACACATCCAGGGGGAATATATAATATCTTGTCGAATATCTATATCCATATTCTCTCGAAACCATCAAATTTACAACAGTGAATTTTGAAACCATCAACCAGATGGATATTATGACATGGATATTTTGCATCTGCCAAATATCCATATCCATGTCAGATATCCATATCCATGTGATGCCTGTCAAATTTGATCTTGACACTAACATTACAACGTATGGATATTTAGCACAAGATTTTTCATATGGATATTTAATTTTGAATGTCCATGTCCAAATATCCATATGCTTACCTTGTTTTAAATCCTATCTTTAGAACCTGAATCATTGACTTTTCAAAGGGACATTTACGGTATGGATATTTAGCACTCGTCAAATATCCATGTCTCCCAAATATCCACATCTATATCCCGAGCACATATGTTGTTCCACGTGTCCCTACCGTTGACTTTTCAATGGGGTCTTTTACATATGGAGAGTTTTGCAATGGATATTTCATATATCCTAATTTTCAAAGGTGAATTAGATCTTGATGCCCATTCCTTCGGTCAGTAAGGTTTCACCAAGATCATTTGCTGACATCATATGGACATTGTCATATGGAAATATTGATCAGATGTTAGTACACCGGATATCCATATCTGGATCCCCTCTTGCATTTAATGCTATCCATAAAATCTGTTAGCTTTTGAATTTGAAAGCATGCATTTTGACACCTATACTTTTCTCCCACGTATGCACTACAAAAGCTTACCTAACTGCGAGGAAAGTAATTAATAGTCCCTAATTGGTGGATTTTCTAAGGTTAAAAGGAAAATTTGTTCCTTATTGATTAATATCAAAGTATTTGAAGCTAAAGTTTTAGAGAATTGAAAGTGATTAAAGGTGAATTGTAAGCAATTAAGGTAATTCTTTAGTAATTAAGGAACGACGTTACAGAGAACAAAATGGTGAGTGCAACTAACACAATATTCCCTTTAGCACCTACACATTAACAGTTAAGGTCTTAGTCAATAGGTATGAATACGAAAAACCTTCCTTGTCATTTTCATAGTTACAGTATGATTTTACACAGGTAAAGGTTAAATTTCAAAGTTTAAGATAAATCCTCAAATGTATTTATTTGTATGCTATTCAAAGCAATTTTTTAATCTACATGGGAGGATTTAAGGTAATCAATACGGTTGAACACCTAAACCCTAGATTAAACCATGGACACCTATGATTCGTAGGTCAAGATGCAGAAACATATGATGAGTAAAAGTCCATACAGGCATTCAAGGCCAGGTTTGACCCTGCAGTAAGTGATCTAATGCATCATTTTTTAGAAGCCACTATATATGAAGTAATGGAGTTATAGGTGAAGATAAAGGCTTATAATGAGAGGTTGGCTGAGAGAACAAGCTAGTGGATATCTATGAGTGAACAGTTGCAGACACAAGAATATGCTAAAGGCAAAGCTCAGTTGTCGGATAGGATAGAGGTCAACACCACTGTTAAGGCTTATGAATTATACCATAAATTGAACTCTAGAGGAATTTATATAATAGAGGATTCATCAGAAGAAGAGGAAGAACAAAATATTCTCGAAGGTGCTAAATCAAAGATATTGGGGAATATTCCTTTTTCCAGTTGTTGTCCACTGGAGGTTACCAACTGGCAACATGTGCTACATATCTTGACCATTGATTATCTTGGATGAGATCCTGACCGCTGAGTCATTGTAATTGATCTGGACCTTGCTCTATTATTGAGATTCTGAGCACTAAGTTTGTAAATTTTACAACTTTTGTGATCTCTCATCAAGGTTCTTTCTCAAGATTGATGTATATGTATATATTCTTTGCATACTTAATGGAAATGAAGCTATAGATTACTTCTTGATCATATATCCTACATAATCTTCTGTTAATTTCTGATGTGTGATTATGAATTGCTGCATTCTCTTGAAGTGCATTCAATCAATTGCATATTGTCATCAACTATCCTTTGAAGATTTGTACTAACCATGCATAATTGAGGAACATCTTGGTGAAGTATAGTATGGTTTTTCTTATTTTCATGAAGGTATTGGAATATGTATGTGGATCATCAACCAAAACTAAGTAATTTAGGATTTTTACTTTCCAAACTTCATCTTTTGATTTCATTTCACAAATAATTATAAATAACTGCAAATCATGACATATCATAAGCAAATATTGCAAGTACATGCTAATAATGATATATCTAGAGCATATGTAGTAAGAATTGTAATTCATAGCAAATATCATGCAAATAATCGTAAATATCAATGAATTGCATGCTTTAAATCACATTCTTTAAGCAAATTTAAGGTCCAGATGCAAAGATTAGTTCAAACAGAGATAGTTTTAGAAGAACTAATCAAAGTTAGAAATATCCTGAGAATTAATCTAAGTTGGAGATAATTTTAGAGGAATTAATAAAATTTAGGACTAAATTCATATCTATTTGCATGAATCCTAACCAGAGATTATAAGATTTAACACAATTGTTAAAGTCATGCAGATTAGGTATCATAGACATGTATTCATGAATATTGACTAAATTTGAGTAAATTATGAACAAAAGCAGGTAGGGTCCCAACATGGAAAACAATAGGACACAACGACCCTAAGCAATGATCAAGTAGTCAAGACCTAACAGACGGAGACTTGGGATTAAGAATTCAATATGAATTCATCATATCTTTCAAGATGAATGAAGGTTTGTTGTGAAATTTTATTCTTGTTGTTGTGACTAACAAACACATCAAAAAGAGCAAAAGGCAAAACCAACCACTCAAAATACTTGTTTCAATTTTAAACATTGTCTTCCATATGTCTTGTTCCTTAATCCTTACTTGACTTACCAAAAATTTAAGTCCAACCTTACGAAGTACTTAGAATTTTGAAGTTGTTCAAGAAAATCATATATCTAGGGCAATATATTCTTGTTGGTTATTTTATTTAGACGCCGATAGTCAACACATATATGACATGTTCCATCCTTCTTTGGTACTATCATGATTAGAGAACTACAAGGGGATGTGCTTGATCTAATGTCCTCTTTTTCCAACAATATCTTCAAATGATCTTTAACTTCTTTTACCTCTACTAAAATCTAATGGTGCAACCCTATATTAGGCAAAAGATACTTTGACAACAATTGAATCTCATTCTCAATAGAATTCTTAGGGGGTTTAAAAAAATACTTTACCAACTCACCTATCTTCCATGATTTTTTATGGGTGTGCAACCCATGTAACTTCTTTACCTCCAACCCATCTTTCTCTATTTTTCTTCAAAGAAATGAGAGAGCAAACTTACAACTTGCATTGATTAACTGTTTATCTTAGGATGCACTTGTTCTTAGATTTTAAACACTAACATTTTTAAATTTTATGTCCATCAAGTTAGGATCCATTGATCACCCCATCCCATTAAAGGTCACACGAGCATTTTAATCTATTTACAAATGTTTTGTGTCATTTGAACTTGATCAAGTAGAAAATGTTAATACAAAGTATTCTTAGTGGTATGTGATTCATGAAACAAACTCAGTTGTTTTAAGTTGTCAAAAATGTTTGTTGAGTTAAGAACCATTAATTATTAGTTAAATTGCCTTCTCAAAGATTGCACTAGTATTTTGAGTCATCTATAAAGGC
Source organism: Cunninghamia lanceolata (assembly GCA_027924645.1). NCBI lineage: Eukaryota > Viridiplantae > Streptophyta > Pinopsida > Cupressales > Cupressaceae > Cunninghamia > Cunninghamia lanceolata. The sequence goes on along the minus strand of BSBN01000846.1, from coordinate 6,520,593 downwards.
CCTTTGTCACAAATTAATTGTTAGTCTTGGCGATAGGAATACAAACCTGGTCATCTTGTAGAGTCACAAATTGCTCGCTATTCAAGTCATAAAGTCATGTAGTCTTGTAATCCTTATGTTTTTGTAGTTGTTATTATCATAGTTCACAGTTGGGTGCAACTACAAGAATATTTGTGAAGTTTGGAAACACATTAAAAGAGGTGCTTTTGAAGTTTGTGCATGTTTGTTTTAGTGCATCTTCATGTCTAGAGGCATTTACATTGTGTTGCAACTCACTTCTACAAATAAAAAGTTTGATGACACATACACAAATCAAAGTTTTTGTTTGCATTTGCAAGTCACATGTCTGAATGGTATGCATGGGTAGACTACTAGGCTTTTATTGTTCCTTTGTAATTTTTTCCAACATATGTAGAGATTTCAAATTCTTGCAAAGACATAAAGAAGCAATGTTCCTATTCATAGTTGCAAGCCAAAATTCAAGGGTAGAATTCTTACCTATGTGGTAGTTCAAAAGTTTGAAAAAATACATAAAGGTAGGGAAGTTTGTCATAGTTTTTTAGTTGCATTATGGAGCTATTTCCTCAACTTGAAAGTTTGACAAAGTGTTGAGGGTGGAGATCCATACTTTGTTTGTAGCTTTGTAGTTGTATTACTAGACTATAACTTTACCCCAAAAGTTTGAAAGGTAAAAAAGAAGTGGAGTTCTATATTACAAATGCGATACAAGTTCAAAGGTCTGACATCTTGGTCCTTGGTGGTGGAATCAATAAATCATTACATTCAGAGGAGGCAAAAAAGGTATTGAAAAGGCTATGTTTAAAAAAATGATATTTAAAAAATCTTTTAAAACATTATATTATTACTATCACTTACAAAAAGTAATATTTTGGAACATTACTTCTTGTGTTCTCTAAAATTCCCTTTTCAAACATATTTCAAATATATTTAGTAGCCCATGAGGATAAGTAGAAATGTGGGTCCAAGGTGCACTATCATAATTAATGTTTACAATTGCTAATTAAAAGTCTCTAGACAATATATAAAGTGGGGAACCAAACTGTAGTGGTATCCTTGTAATTGTTACAAAGGTGCACATGGGGTCTCAAACCCCACATGGATTGTATTGCAAAGAAAAAATAATATTTTTCTACATGTTTGTTGACTACGGATGTAGGATTTGGGCACACACATGTTATATTTACATAAGTGCAGAGAGAGGGGAAGAAAACTTTAGTGGTATCCTTGTAATTGTTACAAAGGTGCACATAGGATATGAAATCTGACACACATTGTATTGCAAAGAAAAAAAATATTTTTCTACATATTTGTTGACTAGGGGTGTAGGCTTTGGGCACATACATGCAATATTTACACAAGTCTATAGAGTCAGGAAACAAAATTTAATGGTATCCTTGTAATTGTTACAAAGGTATGGGGTCTAAACCCCCACATGCATTGTATTCGATGTAGGAGCATCCCTGGTTCAAGAACAATCTTGCATCAACCAAAAATATTTGAGTCAGTTTATTTTCTTTTCATTTTCTAGTTTAGTTCAGTCAGCAACAGTTTTAGTATTTTGGTCCTCATTCTGATGCATTTTCAATTTAGACCTTGCGGAGCTAGACCTAGCATCTAGACACCTTTATACACATCATATCCAAAATTTAGATCATTTGGATCAGTTTCCATAAAGATATTTCTATTAGAAGATCCATTGTTTTCTCAGAGCAGAGCATCCTGACAGTCTCAGACAATCAACTAAAGGAGAAGACTTGCGGAGCATTTCACAACTTGCTAAGCTAAATGACACATCATTCAAGGAAATTTAGATTAGGACCGACCTTCCCCGAGATCTGCACACTATTCCATTCTCTTGTAGAGGATTCCCATATGTTTAGGTCCGACCTATCTATGTACACATGTTACATCTCTTTCATCAGAGTTTGTAATCATCCATGGCTGACACAAAAGAATCTTGTGTTCTGGAGATGATATATAATCATGTAATAGATGCATAAGAAAGTAGTGAATCACCTAGAGATAGTTTGATAGTTTGAATTCTTTTGTAAGGCACTTCAAAGTCATATCTTGTGCATATACTGTATTTGAGGAATCAGGCCTGTGAGCCCTAATTGTAAGCTTGCATGTTGCCAACCTATTTGTATTTTGAATCTATGATATACTGAATGACTAAATCTACATTTGCATCCTATCTTTGAGTTGTTTCTGTTATGTTTACTCTTGCTGCACGGTCTAGATTGTTCACTTTGTGGACCCTCCTAGCCGTGACTGCACCAAGTAGTATCAAAGCGACGTTTGAATCCTGTGGGAGTGAAGTGAGAGAAATTGGTGAAGGAATTCCATAAGATCTTGTTGTGAACATATCACCGAATCTGAGGTAGACTACTTGTGTTGTCAACCGATCGCCAATTGTGAGGCAGTTGTCATCTTGTAGCCCAATCACTGAATTTGAGGTAGTTACACTTGATCTGAGGAAGAGATGCTGCCGAGGAGAATACCTGCTACTAGTACTATGGCTAGAAGAATGGATGAGATGATGGAAATGATGAAAATGATGTGAGTTTGATTAGATGTTGTTGAAGAAGATAGGTGAAGAGGATTGACACCTCAACCTAATGTTGAAAGTGATGATGATGAAGAATTTCAATCTGCTAGTCAAAATGGAGAAAACCTAGGAGAAGAAGAAGAAGAACTAGATCAAATCAAAATGTTGCAAGCTATTTCAAAGATTAGGAAAAGACATAGAGTTGATGTACTGAATTACACTGGCAATTTGAATCCCGAGGAGCTGATTGATTAGATAAATGACCTAGAAGAATACTTTGAGTATGAAGATATTGAAGATCTAGAAAAGGTGAAATTTATAAAGACAAAGTTGAAAGAGCATGCTTCTATTTGGTGGAAAGAAATTTAGTTGGATAGAAATAGAAGAGGAAAAGATAAGATTACAAAGTGGGATAGAATGGTGACAAAATTGAAGAATCAGTTTATACCTGCTGACTATGAGTTGGAACTGTTGAAAAGATTGCAAAACCTTAGACAAAAGAAGAAATCTGTGAAGGAGTACACTAAAGAATTTCATAAGATGATCATATGGACATGACATAGTGAAGCAAGCAAGGAAAAAGTGGCTACATACATCAATGGACTGAGATTGAACATTCAAGAAGAACTAAGTTTGGTAATGATGACAACATTGGAAGTGTTGCAAGTATGAGGATAACCAGTGTTGTCATTGATATCAACATACTCATATTGCTTTCTATGAGAAGGATTGGATGAGCTGTGTGCTGAGGATATTGAAAAAATTAGTCTCAATCAGGAACAGTGAAGAACAGTGATGACTTTAAGGTAAAAGGCCAAGATAAGTTGAAGATCAGAGGATGCAGTTTAAAGGGTTTTCAGATATGAGTCTTAAGATGCTCCAGTCAAGATTTCAGAGGTCCACATGAAGATATGAAGAATTTATGATCACTCTAGTAGAACTAGTTCTGACAGATGTTCAGTGGTGATAGAGTGTCATAGATTGGTCTGGTGAGCTCTAGAATTGCATTATCTCATTCTGCGGATTGGAGGGAGTGTTGAAGAAGTCAGTGTGAAGTGACAACTAGATTTGTTCATGGTTTGGAGGTCTGGAAGCACCTTTCTCATTGTGATAGTGGCGATAGACTGTGTTCTTGAAGTTTCAGATGAAGAAGAGAAGAATTCCAGTAAGCTGATAAAGTGTGGATGTTCTTGGTGACTCAGGAAAGGTTTTGGTGATCCTTGAATCGTGCACAATTCTTATTGGCGGTCTGCATTGAAGTTAGAGTTTGGATTTGATGTAAAGACCACTGGTTGTTGGTGTTCTTCCTGAGACTAGCCGACCGGATGTATTACACGTCTTGTGAATGATCTTATAGGTGTTTGCTGACTTAGATGATTGTTCCTAAGTCAATGCCTTGTATAAATAAGGGATTGTGAATTCATTTTGAAGTGTGTCTTGGAGCAGATGAGTGTGGTATAGCGAAGAGAAGTGCGAAAGGCAAAGCATGAGCTTTTGGGCTTAAATGGAACTGATCTAGGCATGGTAAAGATGTCATTCTCCAGTTCAAGTTTGTAATACTTGTTACTTTGTAGACAGTGTGTCTCTTGTAGGCAGTGTGCCTCTTGTGAGCAATGTGCTCAGGCAGTGAGCCCCAAATGGCATGTGCCATCTATTTTTCTTATTCTTTTAATAGAGAATAATCCTTGGGTTAATCACCCCGTGGTTTTTCCCTTAACTGGGTTTTCCATGTCAAAATCTTGGTGTCTCATGTGTTGATGTGTATCTGCTCTAGTGTTTATGCTTTATGCTTCCATGAATGATTCATTGATATGCTATTAAATAACAAAGAGGATTTAAGTGTTTGAATTAGAAGCAAGTTTTGGACAACTGATTCACCCCCCTCTCAGTTGTCTGTCCTAAATCCAACAGGAAGAAGCATATCAGTTTGCCTTGAAAGTTGAAGAAAAGTTGAACAAAAAGCATGAGCAAAGGCAGAGAGGTAGAGGAGGTAAATTTCAAAGAGGTAGAACATTTTTTGGAGGAGAAAGATCATATGTGGAGCAGAATAGAGAAGACAACACATTCAAGAAGGAGGACATAGATAATAATGCATACCAGAGAGATGACAAAACATTCTACCACAGAGGAAACCCTAGTTCATATAGGAGTGAAGGATACAAAAGAGATGGAACATGACATGATAGGAGAACATTTAGAGGAACCTGTTTTAAGTGCTGAGGTGAAGGACATAGAGCATTTGAATGTAATCAAGGGAGTACAAGAAAGAAGATAGAGAATAGTGGAAGAAAAACCTATGTGGAAGAAGAACCTGTTGGATCACCTAGTTTAGTTAGTAAACTTGAGAAAGGAGAATCACTAGTCATGAGGAGAGCATTATTTCAAGTAGAGACAAATGAGGAACCACTACAGAGGAAAAGTTTGTTCAGAACCAGATGCAAATCAGGAGGTAAATGTTGTCATACATAGAGACATGATTTTCTCCTTCATCTTTGAACATTCAGGCCATCTAAAAGGAGAAAGCATATAAGATATATTCCAGAAAGAGATCTTTTCAATCACTTCATCTCTTTCCAAGCTAAAGATTATAGAAGATATGCAAATTAATGAAGGATCCAACTGCTTCAAGGTGCTTATGATGTTCAAATGAGTGTCAAATTTTAGCTTCATCATAATGTTATTTTATAAAGTTTGTAATGAGATGTTTTAATGAATTGAAATGTATGCTCATCAAAAACTTTGTACTTTATTTCTTTTAGATATTTATAAAGTTATAATAGGAAGTCAAACAGTCATGGGGGAAGGAAAAAGTTTTCTACACCTTTATATTGTAAAAATGTGTATGGTAGGAGGATTGTTTTTTTTTGGGCAGTTTTACACAACATTGTATAAGGAATAGGACATGGACTTTGTGCTTGATTTTTGAATAATAAGAACATTTTATGTCTATTTTGTTCTGGGTGATTGTTTATTATTCTTAAGTCTATGCAAGTTATGTTTTTTGGTTATTCTTTGTATCTATGCGAATGTAAAATGGTAAAATTATTATTCACATGTTGATGTATGTGGTGGAGTTAAACTCTAATTTTTTGTTTAATTTTGCACATACCTTCTTCTTTTCTGACATTCTTGAGTGGTCCTAATGTTCCTCTGATTTTACTCCATCTAGGGTTTCTCAGTTTTCTTTTTCCTTTACATTTCCTTTCCATACTTTCTAGTTAAAAGTACCAAAACCCCCAAAATCCCATCATATGAGGGAGCCACCCCTCTCAAATGTAGATGAAATTCACTTATCAAATGGTGATTTCTCCCACTATTGCAAGTTCATATCATTGCCTATTGTGCAAGTCAAAGAAATATCGTGGAAACCAATTCACTTGTTAACATTATTAACCATGGAAATTTCATCTTTCTTCATATAGGAGTTCAAAGTGAACGATTCAACATTTAACTCAAGTCTATATTAATTTTTCCTTCTATAATATTTGGCATCACACACATACAATTACAGACTCCCTAGTATCACATCACATACATCAAGAGGAATGAGATCAATAAGAACTTCATCCTTAAAATTAACAATCTACACCAAATTTTCACTTTGTTTTTTAACTAATATATCTACTCTTTGTTTTAGCCAATCAAGTGAATAAGGTTGAGAGTGCTTCATGGTTTAGAAACCCAAATCTCCTAATAAATTATGAGAAGTCAAATTAGCTTCTTGTTAGGAATAACAAATCAGGTGTGTTGTATAACTGGCAAGTCCTAGGTCTAGTCTAATTTTTTAATATTTGTACTATTATAAATAATGTGCTAACATGGAAAAGGGCATCCCACTTGGATGGAATCTTGAGATTCCACAGTTGGCACTCTTTCCCACATCATTGGTCTTATGATGATTGTAGGAATTCATTGAGTTGGGGGTTACTTAGTGGACTATACTAGCATCTTTGACTAGTTATTTATAACATGTGTAAGAGGTGTGTAAGTGGTAACTACACCTACATGGAGCACTTGGGAGTTACTTTGACCTCACGTGGTCTTGGGAGTCCAATTGGTCAATTGGGAGTTACATTCTATTTGTGGAGGATTTACATGTGGAGGTGGAGCACTTGGATTGAATATGGACCACCATGACTAGTATTTGGATCATGGTTTTAAGTCCATGGTTTTGAAAATCCTTTCTTAGTTCTTGGGTCTCCTTGCCCTATATATTGAGGGCTTGGGATAGAGATTGTATGTTTATATTTATTAGGGTTTTTTTACTAGAATTCCTCTAGGTTTGAGTGTTGTGTTGGGAAAAAGGGTGTTGTACACCTTGTACAAGAAGGAAATATTTTAATTATGTAAAATAAATATTTATTTGTGGTGCATCTAGGAGATGTGTTAGCTATATTAAATATTTATTTGGGTCCACTTGTAAAGTTGTACGTAACATTGGTTAGATATTTTATGTGTGAGAGACATAGGACAAATATTTAATATTTTTGGCAAAAATTTAATTTTGGGGATCAATGGTTTTGTGCTCTCATAGTTTTGAGACACATGGTTTAGCCCATAGTTAGCAGACTAGCCAAAAACTCGGCGAGTCTTTAAAAACCTGCGAGTTTTTTTCATGGGCAAGTTTTTTTTGACTTAAACTTACTGAGTTTTTGTGTCGAGTCTCTATTGAAAAATCACTGAGGTTTTGGCGAGTACTCACCAAAACTCGACGAGTACTCGCCAAAACTCGATGAGTTAGAGTAGAAAACTCGCTGTGTGTTTGCATAATAGGGTCGTGACAATTTATTTGAAAATACATTGAATTATAAGTTTGTATATTGAATTTATTATACTTTAAATATTTTGAAATATACTGTCAGGATGTTTGAGATAGGTTTTGGATCCATGGGATTTAACATGCAGATTCTAGATTTTGGAGAATCTATAAGATTTTAGACTTAACCAATTTTTTAGGGTTTCAGGGTTTCAGGAACATGCATCAGGGAGAAAGAACAAGGACCCCTTAGTAAAATGTTATGGAATTTGACATGAGTTTTCAATTCTGAGGCATGGAAAATAGGAGCTTTGTAGTGCATCTAGTTGTGAGTGGAATTAGAGCTTGTTTGAGGCCATTCACATGAAGAAGAGAAACAAATTAGCTCAAAAGTGCCTTAATGACCTTGTCTTTGTGCAATTCAACCTTTGATTACACACAAAAAGAGTAGAGGACAAATCACTAGATCCTATTGATTTGGATGAGATACATCCTTACAATGATTGGATAGGGTAGGATAAGCAACCTCCATTATTTACCGCGGATGAGATTCTTGATTTCAAGAGATAGGCAATGGAGAATGTGGGTCTAATAGGGGATGTAGGTTTGGAGGACATTTATGAGGATGAGGAGTCATTACCAGAGCCAGATATTTCTAGGATGGTGGTCGAGCCTCAACCACAACCTTCCATGCCAACTGAAGAGCCACTGACACTAGAGCATCTAAATATTCCCTAGATTTGACTAAATTAGGGAAGAGGATGGTGTAAAATGTTGTATTTAGTATTTACTTCTAGTTTTACTATTTTCATTTTCAACTATCTATTGTAATTTATATCAGACTATCAAGCTTTCAGCCATCACGATTCCGCATGAGAATGTGATTTTGTAATCAATTTGTATTAAAGTCAATCAAATTTAATAGAAAACACTTTTGTACTCATTTATGGACTCATTGGATTCATATTGGCATTTAATTTTGCAAAAAAAAGTGTTTCTTATAAAATTTAAGCAATTTTTAAAGTTCCTGAATTTTTTGCTGAGTTTTCAGCGAGTTTTTTTTGACTCGTCAATTTTGGGCTTGGTGAGTTTTTTGGCGAGTCAAGTTTTCCAACTATGGTTTAGCCAATACCACTTGGTGGTTTTGTGCGATCTTGATTCTATAAAAGCAAGCGCATGTTTAGTGGTTGAGGTTGGCTGTTATTTTGGAGTTGGTTGTCATTTGTATTGAGCTATCATGTAGAGTGCATATGTGAAGCATGCATGTGATGTGTGGATTGTCATGCCCGCATTCATGCCTGCATTTCCCATGCGGTCACAACACACAACACACGTGTCATGTCAACATTTTCCATGTGGTCATGACATCAAATATGAAAAACTTTTCTACCTATCCCTAGGAACCCCCTCGCACGCATTTGCATTCTCGATGGCAATACGCATAAGGCTTAAACATGTCAATAGAATTCGGGGAGGTACGTTGTCCCATGCAGACCCCTACATGATGATAGCCATCTAGGGGGTATGTGACACGAAGTGTGTCACTTTTAGGGTTAGAGTGATTTCAATCTGAACCCTAAGTCTCCTAGGTGTGAAGATGATTCTGCCAGTGTCGAAAACTAACTCTAACTCAAGTCAAAATGAAAATGATAAAATGCTAAGAGAAATGGCATGATGGACGCATGATTAAAGTGGAATGGTGAAATTAAAGTTAATAAAACATTGTAAAAATTAAACCCTAGAAATCTAGGAAAATTTTGACAGCATAACGCATTTTCGATAATTGACTTAAAAATTTAAAATAAGACTTCAATAAGAAATTAAATAAATAAAGCTTAATAATAAAAATCTAAACTTAAAAACAATTTTAAAACAAATTAAAATAATAAAATAAATATCCTGCCAAGGTCAAATAAATTGACCTTGCATAAAAGGATTAAAAATTTGAAATAAACTAATAAAATAATGATGAGACGCTAAATTTGGATTTCAAATTTGAGTCTGTTAATAAACATAAATTTGGCATTATATTTATTATTGAACTTGGAATAATAGAGAAGGGAAGAGATTAAGATACTCATTCCCGTAAAATAATAGTAAAATCGATAAACGATTAAAATGATAAAAACACACAAGGAAAAAATAAAAATAAATATCCCAACTGAAATAGATTAAATCCAAAGGGAATACTCTTCCCAACTAAGCAAAAATTAATCCCCAAAATAAAATTAATTCACAAGGTAATAGAAAAATAAAATGCAAATCCCCATTTAAAATATAATCAATTAAATGAGCACAAAAGAAGAATAAAAGAAGGGCAAAATAGAAGTTTTAAAATAAGGAAATAAACAATTTTCTCACAACTCCTCTCAATAAAATATTATTCTAAAATTGAGAAGCCCTAATCTCTAATTTAAAATTTGTTATCTAATAGAAGCCCTAATATGATGCTATTGTTCTCTCATTGTTGCCCTAATTTCACTATTTCATTCATTCATTCCTTTCTTTTGTTTTGTTTTGCCTCTTATTTTGCAGGTTAGGGTTTTGAATGGAGGTGGAAGCCATGGATGGAGCTTCCCAATACCTCTCACAGAGGTATACTTAGCTAAATTATTACCATTTTTTTTGAATCACCAATTATATATCACTAAATATAAAACTGAAAGTGTCATGAATAAATTATATGCTGCAGGGTTTAAAGATCAGAGGGACTAAATGGAAACAAAGACAAGGGCAAGGGGAGTAGCCACCGCCCCCACTGCTGCCGCCATCGTCGAGGAGGTTTGTGGGGAGCCGAAGGGGAAGATGTGTGAAGGGGTCGCGGAGTGGAGAGGTTGGGGAGCGCAGAGAAGGGAGCTACGAAGGGTTTGGGTTTGGGGGTGTGGGGAGGAGGTGGTGCCTCCACCCACACCCCTTATTGCAAACGATCGGTGGGACTGTGAGCGTTGCGGCCCACAGTCCAAATATATTTTTTTTATATACAAACTTAAATCTGTCAAACCCTCCATCCGCCTATGGTTTCCTTCTTAGCAGTTTATTTTTTTATATATAAATTTTAGTTTATATATTATGTTTATATATATAGATATTTATATATATATATATTTAGTATATATATATATACTCAAATCTGGTCTTATAGTTTACTCACAAATATCCCAGCATCTTTGCATTTTCCCATTTATTATTATTTTTTTATAGATATGTGTATACACTTATATATATATAAGTGTATATATACATATTTTAATATATACACAGCAACATATAAACACAAACTGGTTCAAACCAGAGGAATCTATATTTAACTATTCTATTATTAAATACTGAAATAATAGCCATTCAGTTTATTTACTTAAATATTTCTTTTTTTATCAGAGATAAATATATATCAAACTATTTTATACTGTGTGCTCAAATCACCTAGGATCTAAATAAGCATTATATTCAGAAATAACCATAAATAACATACCACAACTACTGATTTGAAAGTAAAACCCACTTTTCTAATTTAAACAAACAATGAACACATTCTTGAAAAATAATGCTTAGAATACTAATGTTCTCTTTTTTTTGAAACAACAATGATAAAAAAAGTAACTAGGAAGTTCTATCTCTATAGTAATGTTAAAACAAAAAGTCCTATTTTATTTTGAATAAATTACACTTTGCAACCTTTTTTTTTTGTTTTTAGCAAGGAATAAGACAGTCATATCTCTATTTTTTTTGTTGAAAGAATTCATATAAGGTAGAATATGCATCTTAAGCTAAATTTTGTTTTCTTTCCAACAACAACTAATGCAATGGAACTTTCAATACAACAAACAGATAACAAATCTCAATTCCTCTTTCACGTATGTAATAAAAATTCATTTAACAACACTCATATATTTTTTTGTAAGGAAAACATGATAGAAATATATATATAATTTCTCATGCATTTCTCAAACTATAAACTCACAACTTGGAGAATGAACAACTTTCAAAAAAAATAACAAGATTGTTTACATTACAATACTTTTTACAGCCAACTCCAAGGGCATAAAACTTGACAAAATAAATACAATAGGGCCACAAAGGCCATGGATCAAACAACCAACACATAAGATTGTAACAACACAAAAATAGACTTCCCAACAAGCTCCATTCCTTCATTTAAACACCTGCAATGAAACACAACAATAAGGGAAAACCTAGCCACTTCAAAATGCCCTCCTCCCTACTGTAGACCTGCAAGTGGGTCACCTCTAAGCTAGGGATTCACACGGTTGTAACACTCCACAACAAGAAAAGCAACAAGCAACACAAAAATCAACCCCAAGGATAACACATAAAAACAACTCATGAAAATGAGTTTGATGGGGGTAGGGAATGGACCCCTCTACTTCAAAGGCCACACCAAAATACCAAAATACCAAAATACCAAGTCTCATGGCCTCAAGCCAAAACCTCCAAAATCACAACTCAAATTTCTCAAATAAACTTCCATGGCACTCTTGCCATTCAAATAATCCCCACAACAGTAAGAAGCCCTCAAGGCCAAAATAACACAAATATGGGAGTGACCTCAAGGAGGTTCCTTTCTCCTACCCCAAACAAGTTGAGCCTTACCTCCAAATGGAGGTGTTCTCACCAAACTCCCATCCCACACAAAAAGAAAATAACAAACAATAAAAATCCACAGCCACATCAATACTACAAGCAAGGATAAAGAATAGGACATAGAGCTTACCTTCAAAGCCATATAATGGAAGCATGTTTGGTGATGAGCTCCAAGCTTCTCCAAACCTTCCAATCTCCACGAATTCCTCTAACTTTCCCAAAATTGCTCAAAAATAGAAAGAAACTCCAAAATGCAAGAACCCCACACTCCTCAACAAGAGGAGGTAATATAGGCCAACAATTTGGCCTTGAGGAATGAGAAGGTGACACTTGTCACCTTCTCCTTCCTCCTCCTATGCCACTTGCAAGGGAGAGGAAGTGTGAGGGTGACAAGTGTCATCCTCCAATTCCATCTCATTCCTCACCTTATCCACTTGTGCTCTCACACATGTGTGAGAGAACAAGTGGTGAGGTGGCATTCCCATTCAAACCTCCAAGAGGATAAGGGATGCCATATGGCATCCTCTTATTCTCTAAGAGAGTCATCTCCCTCCAAGATGCTCTCACACGTGTGTGAGAGTCTTGGAGGAAGATCCCACACACTTGGGAGTCTTGGAGACCTCCCAAGTCCTCCTAGGGAAGGGATTCCCAAACTTTGGGAAGGGAGACGAGTCTTTCCCAAAGCATGACTCATCTCCCACCCTATCTAATTTCAATTTTCGTCACTTTGACTAAACCTTAGTTTAGAGTGACCAAAAGTGAGTTAATCCAAGGGTTAGTTAGTCCAAATTGATCCTAGACCCATGGGTAACCACCTAGGGTAAATTTTGGGACACTAAGGTTCACCTAGGGGGTCATAAATCCACTTTAAATGGCCTCAAAAATAAAAACAATTACCAAGTTATGTAACTCAATAAAAATTATACAACACTTAATATTAATTAATTAAACAAAGGGGTAGTAAGCCAAAATGATAAAAATTAAATCAAGCACTTAAATCATCACTCAAGTTCAAACGTGATCCTCATCCCTCTTGGGAATGGATCGGTTTCATAGGGAATAACATATGTGTGAATTCTACCTCCAATTTCCTGTGGCCTGGGAATGTAAAACCTACACATCTCGATCAAGTGTCAATCATATCATGAATAATCATAGCCGAAGCAACTGGAATTAAATTCATGCCATCGAATACAACAATAATCATCTATAACATAATTCTGAATTAAACTGCATTTTTCTATCACATGTCAAATAATCATCATCACATAAATAACTCAAAATCACATCACAAAACAACATCTAATATATATCGTATGTCAGATCACAAAATAGCATCAAAATATGATCAAATCGAATCACCATATGTCTAATCAATGTCATATCAAAATTAGGAGATATAATCAAGTCTGCATAATGAAACCATAGCCTCTAAAAGTCTAATAATGTCATCAACTGAAATGCATAATGATCAAAACAAGGAAGGAAAAATAATTGGCCTCACATGGATTGCATGGTTACCCATTTTGCTTAGACACGTGAAGGATGCATTGGAAGAGTTTGATGTTTTAGAAGTATTCAAGGAGACTTTGTAAGTGTATTGTAATGTTTCATTAATAAATAATATATTTAATGTATCTAATGACTAAACCTATACCACTGCATAGTGCTTGGAGAGCTTTTTGATCCTAATAAGAAGTTGAAAATTTGATACTAACAGTGAAAGTTATGCTTCATGGAAAGAGAAATGCTCTCTAAATTCTAGAAGGGGCCCAAAGGGACTCGTCCATATATGATGATATCATAGCTAATGTCTGTTGATGTTATCCAACAATGGTTCGATGGTGGTGGTGTGCTGGGTGGCTCTTGGGTTGCATTTATGCAGTGGACTTCAAATTTCACACATTTTATTTTATTTTATTTTTAAAATTCAAACCCCTCTACTGTGGACCCAAAATGGATATTTAAACAGGTTTTTTTAGTTCCAATTGGGTTCTTGAAGCCAAAATTCTCTAGAATGGTTAACGAGTGATATCTTGAGCATACAAAATTAGATTTAGATTTCAAATAGCTGATGGAGAGAATTTGTAGTATACTACATAGTGGATTAGGTGTTTTTTCACTTGGATGAGTAGAGAGAGGTTTGTACTTGTTTGAGCACTTGTAGGAGCCTAAGATTCAGGGTGTGATTATGTAAGCATCTAGATGAATCTTTGGGTGAAAACTTCTATGAGTGCATGTTTTTATGAGACCAATATGATGGTACAATAAGTTATTGGATTTGGTGCTTCTTGATACAAGTTTATAGGTATTTCAGAGTGTTGAGTTTGAGGGAGACATGTACATAAATTTTCTTCTAGTTTGAGGACATGGTTGATATGCATGTGAGTCTAGGAGTCTCAATTTAGTGAAAGTTGAGTTAGGTATAGTGACAGTGGTGATCATGGAGGTTCCTTGTATTCTTGGAGCTTTGGCACAACATGTTTGTTTATGTAGGTACATTGGGTGGTGATCATGGTGTCATGGAGGTTCCTTGTACGCTTGGAGATTTGGCACAACATGATGGTTTATGTGAATACATGGTATTGATTATGGAGTTGGCTTGTTTGATGGCCTAGAGCTCCTGGACAACCTCTTGATCCTTTTGGATGGTAGTTTTTACATGTTTCAAATTCATGTTGACTGGATCTATGATTATACTTATCTATGATATTCTGTTGTTCTGGTTTAATAATTTTGATGTTTTCAGACTTGTTGGTCTTCTAGAAGATAAGTGGTTTTAGATTAGCATGCATGTCCTCGACATGGATGGTTTTGCAGGTTTTGCATGATTAACCAAAACCTATGGTTTGTAGATTTGTAGATAGACTATTTTTCAGATTGTGAATCCCATGGGGGTGTTTTTGGATGAAATATAGTTGTAGGTTTTCATGTATGCTTTGTGCATGGTTCAAGGAGGTTTTTTGTAGATTCCTTGGCATGGAGATGTTGGGATGTAACTAGTCACTCAACATCTTGGTAGTGTTTTCTTAATGGGTTCCTGATTGATTACTCTATTGTGGATTTGTGACAAATTAGGTCTAGGGTTGATATGATGTTTGATTCATGGAGAATCTACATGCTTATCAATCGTTGTTTCTAATTTGCTTGTTATTAATGTGAAGTTGAGTTTACATGATTTTGGGTCTACATTGTGGTGGATTCATGTTGTGCTACTTTTTGATGTATGTGTTGTGTAGTATTATGGACTGTCTATACCCACAAGTTGCATGTGTAACTCAAAGTTGGGCTATCTATGTACCCACAGATCATTACAATACTAGTTTGTAGATTTTGGTGTTGGTGGTCCTTTGTACATCATGGTGCATTGGTGTTGTGTAGTAGAGAGATAGTGAGTTTGATAATTTGAGTATAGTTTGTGACTCATGGTTGAGTGCTTTAGCATGATCACGACATTCCTATAGGAGTAATTTGAGTCACTTGTAGTTGTTTCTTGGAGCCTATAATAGTTATATTCTTTTGGAGACCATGATTTTACTTTACACTTTGGGATCTCTTGATGTTGTAGTTGAGTTCTTTGATTATGTTTTGACCATAGATGATCTTCAATTAGGATATGTTCATCATGATTCAATGAGTAGCTCAGTATCATAGTTCAATGGGAGCTTTGGCAATGATGTGATATTGTGCCATGGAGGACTCTAGTTCTTTCTATTTTATAGTCTTTGGCATGATATGGGTGGTCTTAGGAGCATATATGTGCATTTGGTATATGATCTTCTTTTGAGGGGATGTTAGATCATGATGTCATGGAGAGTTATTGGTTTCTGTATTGATCATGTAGATGGATCTTTAGTGGTTATTTGTGATGGTCTTCTAGTATTGAGTACATTGGTCATGTGCTTGGGAGCTTCATGATAGAATGGTTTTGCATTTGGAACTTAGCATGGATTGATCAGTTGTAGGTGCTCATGGATACTTGGATACTTGGGTGAGGTTAAAGTCACTTGAGTTAGAGACATTGTTGAGATGGTTACTATAAGAACCAAAAAGATGCATGGGTCTACATGGTAATCCTATGATGAGATGTGATCCTATACACATACATGTAAGTGTGTATATATGATCTCTCACCAAGCATTCCTCTTGATGACACGTGGATTGGATTTTCCCTCTTCTTTCTTCCTTTGTTATCCCCTGGCTAACTTGTGAAATTTTGTTTCATTCTTGATTCTTCCTTTGTAGACTCCCTATCTTCTTCACTTTATGGCCTTTTCGTAAGACCTACAAGTGCCATATTATAGAGAACCTATGTCCCCTTTAACTTTTTTCATCTTTTTCTGACTTCTAGAGACCTCGAATCAACATGCTAATTTCATCTCCAACTCCAGTTTCTGTTCACCTTTCAACTTGACCTAGTTACCCCCTATTATTTTTGGATCACCCCAAAGGGACCCCGCTGGTAATGTGGGTGACCCACCATTCTAGCATCAATTTGGCAAAATAAAGTTGACAGGTGTCTTCTCTAGCCTCCCAGGATCATTCTCTATGACTTTATTTTCATCTAGACCCCCATTTGACCCTAGTCGCCCCCTTTTGACCATGGTCTCTCCCCTTTTGACCATGGTTGCCCCTGGGTGACCCTACTGGTAAAAGGGGGATCTTATCATTTTTGAGCACTAGTTCCTCTTCAGTTTGGAGCTCAAAATTAGGTCCATTTTGACCTAAATTTGCTCCAAATTGAGCGTTGATTGTGTGAGTCACCTTCCCTAACTAATCATCAACTTTTCCTGATTGATTCAAGACTCCCAATCACTCCTTTATAACTCACACATCAATTCTTCTTATCTCTCAATCAATCTCATGTTAACTCTGTTTCTTCTTCTGTGAATGGCTATCAAGGCCTGTTTACTCCCTAATCAACCCACTTCACTCCTCAATCAAGCTTGTTAACTATTAAATCAATTGAGTTAACTACTCAATCAATTTCCCCCTCTTATGTGCCTCTTCAAGATATAAATACCCGTCCCCTCTTCATTATTTCTCAAGTTGGAGAATACTCTTCTCATCTTCACAAGCTTTTTCAAACTTCTTCACAGGCCTTTGAATCTCTTTCTTCATTTCTTTCTTTAGTTTCTCAAAGCTTCAAAGATTTCCCATAGGAGGCAAATTCATCATTGTAATCACACTTTTGCTTAGGTTTTGCTCTCCACTAGCATATTCATGCTCGACGCATGACATATGATCCTTTTGTTTAGTTTTATTTTTCCTAAGATTTTAAAAAATATCCACACAACGTCATAATGCTACCATTTTTAAGCCCAAGTGCTTCAATCCAAGCTATCATAGCTCAATTCAAGCTTTCATAAGATCTTGTTCAAATCAATTGCCATCCAATCTTTGTCACCAAGAGGAGTACCCCACTATTGAAGAGTGTTGGATTTAAGGCATACAACTAAGAGGGGGGGGGTGAATCAGTTGTATAAAACTTCTTGTTCTTTCAAACACTTGATTCTTCGTTGTTAGTTAACAGCATATCAATTAATCATCCATGAAAGCATAATACATAAACACAAGAGCAGATAAACATCAACACATTGAACACCAAGATTTTGACGTGGAAAACCCAGTTAAGGGAAAAACCACGGGGTGATTAACCCAAGGATTATTCTCTGTTAGAAGAATAAGAAAAAGAATGGCACTTGCCAATTAGGGCTCACTGCCCGAGCACACTGCTCACAAAGAGGCCCACTGCCTACAAGGAGACACACTGTCTACAAAGTGATAAGAATCACAATCTTGAACTGGAGAATGACATCTCTACCATGTCCGGATCAGTTCCATTTAAGCCCAAAAACCTCTGCTCTGCCTTTCGCACTTCACTTCGCTATGCCACACTCATCCACACAGTCCACTCCACGAAATGAACTCACAAACCATTATTTATACAAGACATCGACTTAGGAACAAACATCTAAGTCGGCAAACAACCATAAGAGTATCCACAAGATGAATAACACATCCGGTCGGCCACCACAAGAACATTCGCAGAATGAACAACTCATCCGGTCGGCTAAACAGAGCAAGAACTTCATCCAGAATAATAACTTCAATTCTGGGCTCTACTATCAATGCGGACCAACAACACAACCTCAACATGATCCAAGAACCTTCACAAGCCTGCCTGAATGACCAGGTACATCTGCACTTTCTTTACTTACTGGAATCTCTTCTCTTCCTTATCCGGAACTTCAAGAACACTGTCTGTCGCCACTGTCATAATGCAAGAGGTACTTCCGGACCTCCAAATCATACAAAACTTGAGATGGCACATCATAAGGACATCCCAAAGACTCCTTCCAATCCACAGATTAGGATTATACAGTTTCAGACCTCACCGGACCTTTTTGTGATCCTCTGTCACCTCTGAATACTTGCCGGAACCGGTTCTACACCGACAGCCACAACTCCTTCAGATCTTCATGCGGACCTCTAAAATCTTAACTGAAGCATCTCAAGACCCATATCTACAAACCCTTTAATCCGCATCCTCCGGTTCTCAACCTATACAATACATTTGCCTTCTTCTCATCACGGTTCTTCACTGTTCCTGACTGAGGCTAATTTTCTCAATATCCTCAGCACACAGCTCATCCAATCCTTCTTGTCAATGCAATATGAGTATGTTGACATCAATGACAACACTGGCTCACCTCATACTTGCAACAATCTCCCCCTTTGTCATTGATGGCAACATATGATGTGAAAAACCATCAAGACAAGAACTTCTCCTTTCTGTCACAGCTCCCCCTATCAACAACAACTTTTCACATGTCTTCTCCTCCTTTACTGCTCCCCCTTTGATCATCAACCACTTGTTTTTCACATGTCTTCTCTCCCCCTTTGACATCAATGGCAAAGGGCTCATACTTGCAATTCTCATACATCAGAATCATACCAGCTGCTCCCCCTTAGTTGCAGCTCCCCATCATCAATCCGGATCACAAGATATGACTGTGATATCCACCGGACTGATGCACATCAGTGCATCCTAGTTCATCACCGGAGGGGCCATGACCCCTAACTTCTCCCAGAGATATTCAAAAGAGTCCTTGGGAAGAGGTTTAGTAAAGATATCTGCAATCTGATCCTTTGAGGGAACATACTCCAATCTGACTTCTTCCTTGTTCACTTGTTCTCTCAAAAAGTGAAACTTGATAGATATGTGCTTAGTCTTAGAATGCAATACCGGATTCTTAGAAATGATAATTGCACTTGAATTATCACAGAAAATTGTGATAGGCTCCTCATATTCAACTTTAATGTCTCTTAGCATCTGCTTCATCCATAAGATTTGAGTGCAACTACCTACTGCTGCAATGTATTCTGCTTCAGTTGTAGACAAAGATATTGCATCTTGTTTCTTGCTTAGCCAAGAAACCAATCTCTTCCCCAAAAAGAATGCTCCACCACTAGTGCTCTTCCGGTCATCCACATCTCCTGCCCAATCTGCATCTGTGTAAGCATGAAGAGAGAAATCTGGATCTCTAGGGTACCATAGACCATACTCAACTATTCCTTTCAGGTACCTAAAAATTCTTTTGATTTCCATAACATGAGATTCTCTAGGATCAGCCTGGAATCTTGCCACAAGACCAACAGCCTGCATTATATCTGGTCTAGTCTGAGTGAGATACAACAATCCACCAATCATTGATCTATACTTTGTCTGATCTGCCTTTAGGGAGTCATCATCTTTGCTCAACTTACATCCGGTTGCCATGGGAGTGTTCATTGGTTTTGAATCTTCCATACCATATTTC
This sequence comes from Cunninghamia lanceolata, assembly GCA_027924645.1. Lineage (NCBI taxonomy): Eukaryota > Viridiplantae > Streptophyta > Pinopsida > Cupressales > Cupressaceae > Cunninghamia > Cunninghamia lanceolata. Next base: position 6,500,843 of record BSBN01000846.1, on the reverse strand, counting down.
CTTAACAATTCTTTCACATATTTGGTCTGAGAAATGAAGATTCCTTTCTTTGTTTGAGTAATTTGCAGACCCAAGAAGAAATTCATTTCACCAAGCATAGACATTTCAAACTCACTTTTCATCTGATTTACAAAAGTTTTGCACATACTATCTCTTCCTCCAAAAATGATATCATCCACAAACACTTCAACAATCAAAATGTTTTCATGAACAATTTTGAAATATAAGTTACTGTTAGCAGTACCTTTGTTGAATCCAATCTGCACAAGATGCTTATCCAACCTTTCATACCATGCTCTTGGGGCTTGCTTTAGTCCATACAATGCTTTCTTCAACTTGCAGACCATATCATCATTATCAGACAATTGAAATCCATCCGGTTGTTCAATGTAAACTTCTTCTTCTAGATCACCATTTAGGAAAGCAGACTTGACATCCATCTGATATACCTTGAAGTCTTTGAAGGAAGCAAATGCAAGAAATAATCTGACTGCTTCAATTCTTGCCACCGGAGCAAAGGTCTCTTCAAAGTCAATTCCTTCTATTTGAGAGTAGCCTTTGCAGACTAATCTAGCTTTGTTTCTGATAACTTCACCAGCTTCATTCAGTTTGTTCCGGAAGACCCATTTGGTTCCAATCACATTCCTGTCTCTAGGTCTGGGAACAAGATCCCAAGTATGATTTTTCTTAATTTGCATTAATTCATCTTTCATTGCTTTAGTCCAGTTTTCATCATTGCAGGCTTCATTTACTGTTTTAGGTTCAATCTTTGAAATCAGACAACATTCATCCTGATTTTGAGCAACATTCCTTCTAGTTTGCACACCTTTGCTTCTGTCACCTATGATCTGATCTTCAGAGTGGTTTAGTCTTACATACCTTGGAATTTTGGGAATATCCTGCACTGTTGCTCCTTGATCAGGTTCATTCTGACCTATTTCTTCTTCCTGATTTACTGGATCAAGTTGATTCTGACTTACCGGAGGGGATTGAGTCCCTTGAACCTGAACACCATCTTGATCATCTTCATCAAACTCATAAAATCTTGAAGGCTTCTCAATTCCTTCATCAACTTTCACATTGGTGCTTTCTATCATCTTCCTCAATCTCTTATTGTAACACCGGTATGCTTTGCTTTGAGTGGAGTAGCCCAAGAAAATTTCTTCATCACTTCTAGCATCAAACTTTCCTAGATCTTCATCTCTTTTAATATAACACTTGCTACCAAATACTTTGAAATATTTCACAGTAGGAGTGATGCCAAACCAGAGTTCATAGGGGGTCTTACCGGTGTTGTTTCTGATTTGAACTCGATTGAGAGTGTAGACTGCAGTGCTGATAGCTTCTTTCCAAAACATCTGAGGAACATTTTCTTCCAACATCATTGTCCTAGCAGCTTCCTGGATGGTCTGGTTCTTTCTTTCAACTACTCCATTCTGCTGTGGAGTCCTAGGAGCAGACAATTGTCTCCTTATACCCTACTTCTCACAAAAGTCAATGAACTCACCAGATGTAAATTCACCACCTCTATCAGACCTTAGACACTTTAGTTTCAATCCGGTTTGATTCTCTACCATAGCTTTGAAGATTTTGAACTTCTCAAATGCTTCTGATTTTTCTTTTAGAAAGGTAACCCACATCATTCGAGAATGATCATCAATTAACAACATGAAATATCTATCACCTTGTAGACTCTTGATTCTTGTTGGACCACAGAGATCAGTATGTACTAATTCCAACAATCCGGTAGAAGACTGATCTTTGCTTTTGAAAGAGACTCTGCTCTGTTTACCTAGCTGACATTCTTTGCACAAACTATTTGTAGGTTTCACCAATTTTGGAAGGTCTCTTACAGCCTGAATATTGCTTATCTTGATGATGTTATCAAAATTCACATGACACATTCTTCTATGCCATAACCAACTCTGATCAACTTGAGCAAATAGACAACTTTTGTTTGAACCAACCAGATGAAAGATATTACCTTTTGTTTGAGCACCGGATGCGATTTCAGTTCCGGAGCTTGTAAAGATTCTGCATTTTCCATTCTTGAACCGGAGATCATAGCCTTTGTCCACTAACTGACCAACACTGAGAAGATTGTGCTTCAATCCTTCAACATATAGTACATTACCTATTTTGCTCTTTCCATCAAATGAAATAGTTCCCCTACCTCTGATTTTGCTAGCAGAATTGTCACCAAACTTTACCATTCCTCCTTCATACCTTTCCAAATCTAAGAACTTATTCTTGTCACCAGTCATATGGTGAGAACATCCACTATCAATAACCCAATCATCCTTTTCTTCCACTTGAGCAGCCAAAGCTCTTTCCACAACCTTGTGATTGACAGATTCAGAGGATATTGAATCTCCTTCCTTGATGGCAATAAACACCCATTCATTTCTGGATTTGCTTTCTAGTTCTGATTCATCATCTGTTACTCCTTCATTGTCATCTTCTTCATGAACATAATAGCAGTTCTTTTGAAACCTTTGTCTGTTAGTATTAGACCTTGCAGATCTTTCCAGACATCTTGAAGCAAAATGACCAATCTTATTGCAGTTGAAACACTTAAAGGGTAGTTTTCCTTCATACTTACCGGATCCTCTTGGCAATCTCTTTGCAATGAGGGCTTCAAGTTGAGCTGTTTCTACTTCTTCTTCTTCCATGTCTCTTCTTGCTTGATCATACCATGACATCTTCCTTGATGAGTTTTCTCCCAGATCAAATCTCTGTTTGCCTTTCACATAGGCACTAGCTTTGAAAGCAGATTCAGTCTTGGGAGGATCATCTCCAAACTCGGTCATTTCAAATGCAGCTAGTTTGCCAGCCAGTTGTTCTCTTGTGACAGTTGTGTGGGCTCTAAATTCATCAATGGCAGCAACCTTGATTTTGTAGGCAGCAGGAAGGGATCTTAGGACTTTGCAGACAATCTCATTTTCATCTAGAGTTCCACCAGCATTTCTAATTCCACATACCAGCTCATTCACTCTTGGCATAAAGGTAGTGATGTTTTCATCATCTCTCATCTTCAATCTTTCAAATTTCCCTTTCAGACTTTGCAACCTTGCACTTTTGACAAACTCATCTCCTTCATACAGAAGTTCCAGTTTAGTCAGGATCTCATATGTAGTTGGTAGGTCAATAACATTTGAGAGATCTGAATCATTCAATGTGCTTAGTAGGGCTTCCTTGGTCCGCAGATTATTTTCAGCATCTGTGATTTCATTCAGAGTTGTCGGACCACCTTGTGGAGGTACATATGGTTTTGAGACCATAGCCAAGTATGCTTTTCCCATACATTCCAAGTGACACTTCATGCGACCTTTCCAGAGAGTGAAGTTGGTTCCATCGAACTTCGGACTATCCTTCTTGTATGACGACATCCTGGATTTCCTCAAGCAGTTAAGCTCCTTTCAGAGGAACTTGGCTCTGATACCAATTGTTGGATTTAAGGCATACAACTGAGAGGGGGGGTGAATCAGTTGTATAAAACTTCTTGTTCTTTCAAACACTTGATTCTTCGTTGTTAGTTAACAGCATATCAATTAATCATCCATGAAAGCATAATACATAAACACAAGAGCAGATAAACATCAACACATTGAACACCAAGATTTTGACGTGGAAAACCCGGTTAAGGGAAAAACCACGGGGTGATTAACCCAAGGATTATTCTCTGTTAGAAGAATAAGAAAAAGAATGGCACTTGCCAATTAGGGCTCACTGCCTGAGCACACTGCTCACAAAGAGGCCCACTGCCTACAAGGAGACACACTGTCTACAAAGTGATAAGAATCACAATCTTGAACTGGAGAATGACATCTCTACCATGTCCGGATCAGTTCCATTTAAGCCCAAAAACCTCTGCTCTGCCTTTCGCACTTCACTTCGCTATGCCACACTCATCCACACAGTCCACTCCACGAAATGAACTCACAAACCGTTATTTATACAAGACATCGACTTAGGAACAAACATCTAAGTCGGCAAACAACCATAAGAGTATCCGCAAGATGAATAACACATCCGGTCGGCCACCACAAGAACATTCACAGAATGAACAACTCATCCGGTCGGCTAAACAGAGCAAGAACTTCATCTGAAATAATAACTTCAATTCCGGGCTCTACTATCAATGCGGACCAACAACACAACCTCAACATGATCCAAGAACCTTCACAAGCCTGCCTGAATGACCAGGTACATCTGCACTTTCTTTACTTACTGGAATCTCTTCTCTTCCTTATCTGGAACTTCAAGAACACTGTCTGTCACCACTGTCATAATGCAAGATGTACTTCCGGACCTCCAAATCATACACAACTTGAGATGGCACATCACAAGGACATCCCAAAGACTCCTTCCAATCCGCAGATTAGGATTATACAGTTCCGGACCTCACCGGACCTTTTTGTGATCCTCTATCACCTCTGAATACTTGCCGGAACCGGTTCTACACCGACAGCCACAACTCCTTCAGATCTTCATGCGGACCTCTGAAATCTTAACTGAAGCATCTCAAGACTCATATCTACAAACCCTTTAATCCGCATCCTCCGGTTCTCAACCTATACAATACATTTGCCTTCTTCTCATCACGGTTCTTCACTGTTCCTGATTGAGGCTAATTTTCTCAATATCCTCAGCACACAGCTCATCCAATCCTTCTTGTCAATGCAATATGAGTATGTTGACATCAATGTCAACACTGGCTCACCTCATACTTGCAACAAAGAGGAAGGAAAAGTTTCCAAAAGGATCTTTGAGGATACACTAGGCTCATGCGCCTTTAGTTTCAAGTTATTTTATACATTCATAGTAATTAAATAATCAAAATCTTTCTCTTGGAAATGGGTTGTCCCACAATACTGTGTCCCACTTATGGGACATCCTAATTTTTTCTTGAAATCACATATTTTTTAGAAACAATAATGATTTAAGCCTTTAGGAGTTCCATCTAAAGGGGTTTAATTGAAAGGAGTTAGATAAAACCCCCTTAGATCAAACCCCCTTGGATAGAACCCTCCTAGTCTTAAATTAAACCCTTGATGGAGTCTCCTCTACACCTATCAAAATGTTGATAAAAACCAACTTTGCTTCACCTTTTGGGGGGGTCAAATGAAGTCATTTTTAAATTATATTTTTTAATTATGTAGCCCTTTGTATACACTTTCCAAAAAGTATAATTTTGAATAATTTAATTTGATTATTATATTTATTTTCTATTTTCTAATCAACATAAAATTTTCACCGAACGACAATGTCTCTATTCCACACAAGATGAAAATAAAATAATAGAGAAAAAAAATTCTAAAAAATATTTATGCCCTAGGTATTGATTTCCTTGTTTCAAAAAAAGAAGAAAATTTTGATACATACAAAAAAAGTTATGTGTTATGACATAAACCTGTGTCTAAATTATAATTAAAGCCACTTCAAAAATTATTAAAAAAAAATGCGCAACAAAAAATTATGAAAAAATATCCATGCCCTATATATTGGTGTTAGAAATCTATATTTTAAAAATTACAATTTTATCCTTTATATAAAAAAGTTATGCATTACGACATTAAAAATTACATAAAAAAATCACAATTTATTTCTAATTTAAATATATATATATATAGAATATACACACAAAATCTCACAAATTAATAGTTTGCATCATCTTCGAATTCTTAATGGTTTAGCTGCTATAGGTGTTAGAAAGTGAAGATTTGGTTAAAAATGCTGATTTCAATGTCCCACTTTGGCCAAAAAGTGGGACACAATATTGTGGGTTGACCCAAATAGTAATTTGATTGTTGCAATTTCCTTGATAGGATAGTTAGGTTGCATTTATTTAGTTGGTTTCAAGTACATTGCATTGTTAGATTAGATTTATAATTCCACACTTTCATTTCTTAAAATAGTTGAAAACGACCTTTAGAAAAACACAAAAAAAACATAGATCAATTGCATTAGGCAAATTCATAATGATTTGCATTCATATTTTATTTCTTAATTAGAATAATTAGTTTACTTTCATTTCAAAAATCATAGAAAGGAACAAAAATATCATTTTGCATACATTTAGATTGCATTCATACATAAACCCACAAAACATAAAAAATGATAGAAAAACAAGAAAGACAAAAACAAGCAAGCACAAAACCTCTCGATTCCATCATGAGGTCAACCTATTAAACAAACAAAGAAAAAATCAAACAAACCTTAGGTATTTATACTAAGTCAATGAAAAGTCAACTCTTGGTCAACTCTAGCCAACTCTCTTCATTCAGGCATACAAATGTGCCCTTGACTTAGAAGTGAGTGGGTAAGGGTGATCCTAGAGGAGATCAAAGATATCCACCCTAGGCCTCAATAAGCACAACCAACAACTGAGGAGTAAGTACATAGGCTTAGGTTGATAGAGCAAAGAGATCATACATGACTAGTAATACAACACTTTGAAGAGAGACTACAACACCTTTGAATCATAAACAACTACAATAGACAACCATCCAGGTGTTGGAATCTTAGGAACCCAAACAAGAGATTAGTAAATAGCAACACTTCGGGTGATATTATTATCTCCACAATAATAGTCATTAAGCATAACATAGCAAAAAACCCCCAAGAAAGGCCCCAGGACTGGCCGACCACTCTTTGTGAAGTCCAGTTCCCAAGTGAGCAGGACCACATTGGGTCTTGCCTCCTCTCAATTGGCTTCTACCACTAGAGTGAGAGCGACTTGGAGGTTCACTTGTGGCAAGGAGAGGGTTTGTGTGCTCCATCAAAGCTGACTCACCTGCCTCATGCTACTGAGTCACATTTTGAAGTGTATAGTTACTCTTTGGGAGTTTTAATAGGAAGTTCGAGGATCCTTCACCTGGATATGGGTGTCACTTCATGATGGACTTGAGAGGAGATTTCTCTTAGAGAGAGTCATTGTGCCTTGGTGTATCTTGGAGGAGCAATCTCATTCCCCACTCTTGGTTTACTTGGTGAGTATTCATCAGAGAAGTATTTGCCTATCCTATTTTTAGATGCATTACATTTTATGCTTATCTTCTCATGTATATGGATCTTGAGCTATGTTAGTTTTGGAGGGTTCATTTGAGGAGTTTTTGGCATGGTTATCTCCTTGTGCATATGAGTTTGATTTATGATGTCATTTATGAGGATTTTAGGAGATTTTTATTGGGCTTATTCTTGGTTATGGAATGGATTTTGGTTTGATCTTCCTTTGGTTTGGGAGGCTTACTAAAGTAGGAGCATCCCATGTTGAAAGGTAATCTTGCATCAACCAAAAACATTTGATTTCTTTCTTTTCTTGCATTTCAGTTGCATTTCAGTCAATTGCAGTTTCAACATTTTCCACTGCATTTTACCTTATCTTCATTTCATAGCTCACAGAGTAGGATTTAGATTCTACACTATGTTATCTACATTATATTTAGATTTCATGATATTTAGAATTGTCCGCAGAGAGTTATCATTATTAGAACATCATCAACATTCACATAATAGAGCATTCAATATGAACATACAAGGTTTGCGGAGCATTCCTATGACTTGTGGAGCCTAATGTAACATCACACAAGGCAATTTGGGACTAGACAGACCTTCACTAAGAACTGCAACACATTTCAGCCATTTACAAAGTATTACCATGAGTTGTAAGCTGACCTACATGTTTCATCTTGCATTGGAGTTGAAACCTCTTAATGCTGACACAGAGCATTCTTTTTACTAGAAGATGATATATATGCATTTCTTAGATTCATTAGGAAGGGAGTCATTCATATCTAATAATAGAATAGAAAGATAGTTCTTTTCTAGAGGCACTTCAATGCCATATCATTCATGCATGTTGAAATCTGGAAAGCGTGACTATGAGCTAGATTGTAGCCCACATGTTGCTGACATATAATCATTGTAATTGTCTAAGATATCAAGCATATAAATCTTCCATTTCATGCTATTCTTGTGTTGTTTCCATTGTGTTTACTCTAGATGCATGGTTGGACAATCTATTCTTTGGATCCTCCATCCGTGACTACACCAAGTGGTATCAAAGCAAAGTTTGTGAATCCTTTGGGAGAAAAGGCATTCTAGAAGATCTTGAGGTGAATAGATCATTGACCTAAGGTAGTCTACTTGTGTTTGTCAATAGAGCACTAATTGAAAGGTATTTGTGACCCTGTAGTTAGATCACCAAATTGAGGTAGTTGCACCGAATCCTAGGAAGAGATGTCACCAAGGAGGATGCCTACTATGGCCAATGTTACTAGAAGAATGGAAGAAATGATAGAGATGATGAGAACAATTAAAGTTATATTGGATGATGAAGAAGAAGATAGAAGAATATGACTAAACCCTAGACATGAGGATGAGAGTGATGATGACGAATTTCAAGCTACTGACCAAAATGAAGAAGCCCTAGAAGAAGAAGAATCAGATCAGGTAAAGATATTAAAATCTATTTCTAAGATTGGTAAAAGATTTATAATGGAAGTGTCAAACTATACAGAAATTTAAACCCTGAGGAATTGATTGATTGGATAAATGACATGGAGGAATACTTTGAATATGAGGAAATTGAAGATCCAAAAAAAGTGAGATTTGCAAAAACTAAGTTAAAAGGACATACTGCTATTTGGTGGAAAGAAGTTCAATTGGATAGGATAGGAGAGGAAAATAAAAAATCATAAAATGGGATAGGATGGTGACAAAATTGAAGAATCAATTCATTCCTACTAACTATGAGTTAGAATTGTTGAAGAGATTGCAAAACCTAAGACAAAAGGAAAAATCTATGAAGGAGTACACTGAAGAATTTCATAAGATGATTATCAAGACTAGACATAGTGAAGCAAGCAAGGAGAAAGTGGCACAATACATAAATGGATTGAGGATAGACATTTAGGAAGAACTAAGTTTGGTAAGGATGACAACAATAGAAGAAGCATATCAATTTGCACTAAAAATTGAAGACAAACTGAATAAGAGACATGAGCAAAGATAGAGAGGTAGAGGAGGAAAATTTTAGAGAGGTAGAACACATTTCAGAGGAGAAAGACCATATGCAAAGAAAAACAAGGAGAGTAGCCCATACTAGAAAGAAGAAAGAGACAACAATTCATATGATCAGAGAGATGTCAAAATTTTTTACCGCAATAACACAGGGAGTCATGATTCTTACCGCAATGAAGGATACCAGAGAGATGAAAGGAGAGTTATAAAAAGATCATTTAGAGGAATGTGTTTCAAGTGTGGAGACAAAGGAAACTGAGCATTTGAATGTCATTAGGGGAGTACTAGCAAAAGGATAGTAAATAGTGCAAGAACAATATATGCAGAGGAAGAACCAGTTGGATCACCTAGTTTAGTGGGAAAGTCAGAGAAAGGAGAGTCATTAGTCATGAGGAGAGCTTTGTTCCAATCAGAAACAACTGAGAAGCCACCGCAAAGTAAAAGTTTGTTCTAGACAAGATGCAAATTAGGAGGTAAATGTTGCAAGGTTATCATTGATAGTAGTAGTACTGATAATTTAGTTTCAAAGGATATGGTGATGAAGCTGAATTTGAAGAGATTGAAACATCTGAAGCCCTACAAGATAGCATGGATTGAAGATGAGCACAAGGTACTGGTGAGTGAACAATGTTTGGTGAAATTTCATATAGGATCTTATGTTGATGAGATATTATGTGATATTATGCCAATGGATGTATTGTTGGGAAGACCATGGTAGTATGATAGGAAGACAATACATGATGGGAGGAAGAATACCTATACTATAACATCAAATGGGAAGAGACATATCTTGATACCTTTATAAGAAGAGCCTAAAAGTGAAGTGTATGACAATGCTAGAATCTGTTTAGTGGATGGAAGTAAATTTTTGGATGGATTATGACATGAAAAAATGTGTTTTGCATTGAGTCCAAAGAAGTGCGGCACCCTAAGTATAGAGTCTGCCACTGCAAAAGAAGAAGAACCACCATTGGAGGAGATAACAGAATTGTTGACAGAATACCAAGATATCATAGCAGAGAATGTCCTTGAAGGATTTCCACCAATCCAGAGTATTAGTCATCATATGGACCTAATACTTGGAGCCAATTTTCCAAACAAAGTAGTGCAAAGGATGAAACCAATAGAAAATGTGGAGCTAAATAGACAAATACAGGAGCTGTTGAGGAAAGGATTGATCAAATAAAGTTTAAGCCCATGTGTGGTACTTGCATACTAGCACCAAAGAAAGATGGAGAATGGAGGATGTGTACATAATCTAGAGAAATTGACAAGATCACTGATGAGCTGTCGCTGTACCTCATCATTTAATCTGTTTTTAGATGTCAAAGAACCAGAGCTGTGTCCATGGCTGTCTGCAACTAGGGATTCTAAGTGACCAGTTTATAGCTAATCCTAAAGCTTTAAAAGAATGACTAATCTACCTGCTTGTTGAATAAATGTAATGAATGCTGTAAAACAGAATAAAATAGGAAATGTACTCAAAGCAAAGAATGATAACATGCATCTATCTACTAAAATAGGAAATACTTTTATAAAAGAAACTTGAAACAGTAAAACAGAGATACTAGCCTCCTGCCTGATTGGTGAGAGTGGGCCCTTGCTCCGCACCTTTGAGGCTGAAGGCTATTGCAGGAAATCAGCACAAGAGATGATCTAAACTAAATTCAATCCAATTTATTCACTTCTATATTCATGAAAATGTATGGCTATAACAGAATTGAAATCTTCAAAAATCAGAATAATTTTATCATTGTTGTTTCATTACTATTTCTGAAAGTATATATAAAAAGAGTGATGATATATCACTGAACTTATCTATCAGTCTTTCTAGGAGATGACACCATCTCTTATTTGTACTTAACTGTCAAACTTATGAAAGATCATCATGCAAGAAAGGTAGACTTGAGTGGAACAGAAGTCCACTCAGAGGTCTAAGTTTAGATCTTAATACACTTGGGCATCAAAGCCCTGAAAATTAGTTTAATTCATAACTCATGCAAAATCTTTGGAAAGATAAAACTTTAGTAGTTTAACTGATAGTTGACCCTTCACCACTCAGGTGATGATTTGAGTGAAGTGCGGGGGTATTAGGATTGCTGCTGAAGTGTTTGATTGGTGGCTCAGACTGGAACATGCTCTGTTCTCGGGAGGCTCCGGAGATCGCTGTTCCTGTCTGCAGCTCTGGAGATATTCCAGACATTCGCAGAGCTCCAGAGATATTCCAGACACTCGCAGAGCTCCGAAGATCTTCCAGACACTCGCAGAACTCCGGAGAGTCATTCCCCAAATCTTCAATCTCCAGGTGTCACTGTTCTTTGTCATGGTCTTCGGAGATCATTGAAGACGATCTCCGGAGATGCACAAAACTGCTGTTTCTGATATTTACACCTGCGGATTCAAAAAGGAAGAGAAATTCTACATTTTTCTATTAATCCCATGCACATTAGTCACCTAATCAGAAATTCTAATCTCAAGTAATCTATCTTAATTAATCACAAAATAGAACAATCTTGCTTAACTAATTTGAGTGCAGACACAAGGAAGATGAACTGAATCGGGAAAAAGAGAGGCAAAAAGGGTGTATTTTATGAGTGCAATTTGACACTCATCATCCCCCCCATACCTAAGGTTTGGCAGGTCCTCCTGCCTTTCACATTCTGGATTTGTTTAGATGAAGCAATCTGTCAGTCAGACTATACTCCTGGAGATAGGTTGTCCAAGTAGTTCTATTAGTGTTACCATTCCCTCTATACTTGTCAACTTGCTTCATCCAATCTTGCAGTTTTTCATCTTCCAGCTGTTCTGTCCACATGGGGAGTGGTTCAATTATCAGAGGAGGTCTGAACTGCCCTCCTATCCATTCCTGTTTATGTTTATCCATCAATTTGGATATCATCTTTGCTTTCCTCATGAATAGTCTTAGGTTTGCAGGGGTGACCACCTCTCTAAGTTTTTGCTCTGGTGTTAAAATACTCCATCTTTTCTTTGCTACAGTAAGGATAGGATTTGCTGAGTTAATCATAAAAAGTCCAAAGTCAATGGAGCATTCTTGCAAATTCTTCAAATATAATGGCAATATGCTGGTTGCACTGGCAAGATGATAGATGATGGATCTGAATTGGGTCTGGAAAGCAAAAGGATTGGGACATTCTTTTCTGAGGAGGAGCTCTGTTTTTGAATCCTTTTGAAGATGAGCTTCCATCCTTTCATCCCAAATCTGGTGGTTCCTCATGAGGGACATGAATGCCCTAGGCTGGCATTCTCCCACAAAGTGATTAATCATGAAGGCTATATCATTAATGCAGAACCCATGTAAGTACAGCTTACATAGGAAGTTTTTGTCTTCATCGTTGCTTCTGGTGTAAGCAGTCATGAAACCTTCTGCTGTTTCTGTATCCTCATTCATGTTAGATAAGACTAAGGAAAGTTTCCTTTGTAGTATCCTTTCTTGTAGGAACATTGCATAGCTGGCAATTGGAGGTCTGCAAGATAGAATTTCTGAGGAGAGGGTGGCCATTTGAATGATTTTGCTCTCCAAAGTTGCTATCCTTTCTGCTCTGGCAGTAACTGCCCTTTGCAATTGCAACATTGGTTTGGAGGCTTCATATTCTCTACACCTTTCCTCCCAATGAAACAGGGCTTTAGGAATGTCTATGGGGATTGGACCCACATAGGCATCTGTTTGCACTTCCTGTTCACTGGTTGCCCTTGGGCCAGACAGTTCTTGGATATACTCTTCTTGGTCATCCAGTCTGTTATTGGCCCAAGTTAATTATTTGTCCTGGCTCTGTACCTTTTCAATTAGTGCTACTATTACTGTGAGGCCATTGTCTCTGGCCATGGTGAGCTCAGAAACCTTTTGTGCTGCTTCTTTGTCTTTTTCTTCCACCACTTTTGCTGCCTCACCTTTCTGTGTTTCCAACTCTGCCTCCTTCTCCTGGATGATTTTGTCCTTGTTTTGGAGGTCTGTTTGGATTTCTGCAATAGTTTGCTTTAGTTCCATCTCCATTTCCACCCTGACCTTCTTGAGGTCACTAATAATTAAATTCTTTCCCCAGAGCAGCCTTTTCAAATTCTCAATTTCTTCCATTAATTGTTGCTCTGTTGAGACCTCTATGTCTTCTTGGTAAGAGGGATGTGATAGAGTTTCTGCCTCTGTTTCTGTGGCTGGTGACTGATTATCAAGATTATCCATGGCCACCTACCCTACTTCTCCCAATGTATCTGCGGGCCCTGTTTCTTCTTCTAGATCAGTGTGCCCTGTTTCTCCTTCTGCAATGCCCTTGTCTTGAGGGTCTGCTGCTGTTGCTGGCACAACTAAAGGTCCTGCCTTGTCCTCATATGTGCTCAATTCAAGGAGTGCCTCAGCGAGCAGGGCAGTATCCTTCTCAGCCTGTGAGAGCTGCCTCTTTCTTTTGCTTCTCCGGAGCACAGGTGGAACTGGTGCCTCCGGAGCAGGTCTTCCTTCCTTAGAGTCTGAGGAGATAGTAACAGTTGGTAAGCTTCCTGTCTCCGGAACACATGGTGGTGTTGAGATTGGACTCGACTCCATATGAACAGATGGTGCAGGAGAATGTTCCTTTTGTTTCCTCTTTCAAACCAGAGGTACCTCATCAGAGTCATGGGATGGCTCTTCAACCCACCATTTTCCTTCAATTCCCTGCCCTGCTTCTTCCTCTGTTAATTCCCTAGGCCTAGATCCCTCAGGTGAAGTCATTTGTCACCTAACTGAGCGAGTCATATATAGAGGCCGTGCAGGAGCAGGCTTTGCAATTTGTTTGCCTTTTCTTTTCTTGTTAGGAACAGGGGCTGCAGATGATGTAGCTTCCTGTGAGGGTGATATCCTTTTGTGAGAAGCTGTGGAGGAGGTTGTAGGCTCGGTTTCTTCATCATGGTGAGAGGGAGAACTCTCATCCTCTGTTTGTGGTATCTCTGGTGCTCTAACCTGAGGGTTATGCTCAAGAAAATTTTGTAATAGTTCATCCCCATTGGCTTGAGATAAGAAATGATGCTTGACTATCAAGAAGATGAGGCCATGATGTTTCATGGGTCCCTTACGCTGCTGGTATTTTTCTGCAGTTGCTCTGATGGCAGAATAGAGGAAATTTGGGATATTTATGTTATATTCGGGGTGCCTATTTCCATGTCTAAGAAAGATGAGCATTTTCATTATGGGCCCTAAGACTATGGAGAATTGGCCATCACAGGTAAAGTATTTCATTAGCCAGGTAGCAACAGTTGCCCAAGGGTTTGGGAGAGTGGACCTCAAAATTCCTTTGACCTCATTCTTATTCATATGCAATTAGATGGCAGGCTCACCACGAACAGAAAAAAATTTAATTAATTGTGTATACAAGGTTTTCAGGTGGTGGAACCTCTCACCTTGTTCGGGGAGTCCGGAGATGTGGCTGATAATTGTGGAGAGACTGATTTGGTTCCCTCTCACAGTGGTCTAGTCGTCTCTCAAATTCCTAAGGAATTCGTCCACAATGTCCTCCTGAAACCCCTCGAACTTGTCTAGGAAATCAAGCCATCCAGCAGTCCTTAAAATATTTGCTGCAGCTGCATCCTTTAGAAGACCCGCAGTACTTTCTGGCTCAGACTTTTTCTTGACCCCCATACCTGAATTGATGGCAGTTTCTGTGTTTTATTCTTTTCTTCTGCAATCTGCAGTCTATCTGTCCCTCTGATCTCTATGGGCTCTGGAGTGCTGTTCAAATTACTCTGTAGGCTCCGGAGTGCTGTTCAAACTACTCTGTAGGCTCTGGAGAGTTGTTTATCTTATGCTTAAGTCTATTCCAGAGGTTTGAATGAGGGATGCAATTGTTTTCAGGCTGGGTTTATGCAGATGGGTTAAGGGACCAAAGCAACCATAATTGTAACGGACTGACAGGGCGTTCCGGAGGTAAGGTGGCATTAATGCACAGATGGCGGCATGCGTGGAGGTGAGAAATGAAATGACGGCGGAGGGACGTGTCATCACGGCAGCACTCAAATTAGAAAGATAGGACAGTTACTAATTAATGACTAATTAAAAATAGATTTACCTGGATCAGTTTTAATGATGAGGCAATCGTACGCGGGAGAAATGCTGCGCCACCTTGAAAACTACACGCGTCGTAGCATTTAAGCGGCGGCCGATATGACATCCGCTTCCTACTTGCACGCGACTTGCAATCATTGCACTGAGTGGCACTAAAATCCACGCCCATGGGTGATGTCAGCGCTAGCTTGTGGACACTCCTGCAATTATTAGTTTCCTAATTTGTAATTATGTTGTGCGATTAAGTAGAAGATGAGTCATGATGACCCCATCATAGGAGTTGTCTACTTTACCACCTGGTGAGGTAGGTCCCTCCCTTATTATGGAAACTGTCGGCGTTATTAACAGAGTGCCAGAGGTGCTCCTAATTGGGAAGCGCCGGAGGTGCTCCTAATTGGAAAGCGCCGGAGGTGCTCCTTATTGGAAAGCGCCGGAGATGCATTGGCCAATTTCTGGCAACCGATCATGTCCGGAGCTTGATTATTACAACTGTCCTGGAGAAGGGAACCACCATTTTACTGGTTTTCAACTCCCTTGGTCGAGAAGACAGCCATTTGCTGGTTTTCCATCTTTCTCTAAATTTTTTTTTTTGTTGGAAGGCCGCCATTGCTGGTTTTCAACCTTTTTTTTTTTTTCATCATTTTTTTCTTTTTTTTTTGTTTTTGTTGGGAGGCCGCCATTGCTGGTTTTCAACCTTCTATTTTTTTTTTTTTAATTCCAACACCGTGACAGAGGAGGTATCCCTTGTATCAAAACATAGATCATCAAGAAACTCTTCTTTAGTAGATGGTCTTTTGTAGAGCTTTATCCGGTGACCATTTACTAAAAATGTGTTTGTACTTCCATCAATTGGTTGCAATGATACAGTTCCATTTTCAAACACTTCCTTTATTTGATAAGGACCCAGCCAGTGAGTCTGTAATTTCCCTTTGAATTCTTTGAATTTAGAATCATAAAGAAGAACCCAATCTCCTTGTTGAAATGTCCTCTTGATATGTTGGTCATGCCATTGTTTCCTTTGGTACTGAACCAGTTCTGTTTGCTGAATGGCCTCTGTCCGAATCTCATCCAACTCATTGAGCTGAAGAATCCTATTATGCTGAATTGTAGACAGCGGCAGCCCAACATCCAATACAGTTTTAAGTGTCTGGAGCTCAAATTCAATAGATAGTATAGGCTTTTTTCCATAAACCAATTCATATGGTGAAAACTTTGTTGTGGAATTCCAAGTGGTGTTGTAAGCCCAAACTGCTTCAGGTAGTCTATTAGCCCAATCCTTTCTATTCATTGCCACTGTCCTGGTTAGGATATTCTCAAGTTCTCTGTTAGTTACTTCTACCTGCCCATTTGCTTGAGGATGGTAAGGTGAAGTTTTTCTGTGCTTGACTTGGTACAAATCCGTGAATGCCTTGATTACCTATGAAGTAAATTAAGGTCCTCTATCTGAAACTATTGATTTTGGGGCTCTAAATCTCAAGAAAATCCTATTGTAAAGGAAATCAACAACTTTTTCTTCTCTTGCAAACTGCAATGCTTGAACCTCAGCCCACTTAGTAACATAGTCTGTGCATACTAGGATATACTCCTTCCCTGATGATGGCGGTGAAATTGGTCCCACAAAGTCTAGACCCCATTGCTCAAATGGTTCCATCATGACTTGAGGATGTAGCAGCATTTCCTGGGTAAAGGTGGGCTGCCCCATCCTTTGGCACTGGTCACAGTGCTGCACATACCTCTTTGTGTCTTTATGAAGAGAAGGCCAGTAGTAACCAGCTCCAAGGATCTTGTGGACTGTCCTATGGAAAGAGTAATGGCCACCAGATGGTTCATCATGGCATGCTCTCAACACATCAAAAGTCTCCTCAGCCTTCAAACACCTGCATAGAATGAAATCAGGACCACATTTAAATAGTAAACCATTCAACCATTTGTAGGATAAACTTTCTTTAAGCAAACGTTTTCTCTGTTTTGAAGTAAAATGGGATGGATACAAGCCTGTAGCTAACAAATTAGCTCTGTCAGCAAACCAAGGTGCAGTAGTGGATATGGCAAAAAGATGTTCATCTGGAAATTTGTCCTCCACTGGTTGATCTTCTCCTCCTGTATGCAATCTTGACAGAAAATTAGCAACCAAATTAAACTTTCTTGGATTATCAACTATGGTAATATCAAATTCTTGCAAGAGCAATAACCACCTGATGATCCTTGCACCTACTACTGGTTTATTCATTAGGTACTTGATGGCTACATGATCAGTGTGCACAAATATTTTATATCTGGTAATATAATGTCTGAATTTGTTTATAGCATAGATAACTGCCAAGAATTCCTTCTCAGTTGTTGTATAATTTCTTTCTGCAGAGGTAAGGTTCTTGCTGATGTAATAAATGGCATGCATACTCTCTCCTTCCTCTTTTTGTCCTAAAATAGCCCCAATGGATTCATTTGAAGCATCAGTTTGTATGTGGAATGGTAAAGTCCAATTAGGTCCCCTTAAAACTGGTGTCACAGTAAGCTTCTCCTTCAAAGTTTCAAATTCTGATTGACAGTCTGCTGTCCAGAGAAATTCTGTTTCCTTGTTAAGCAGGGTAAACAGGGGAGCAGCTATTCTGCTAAAATTTTCTATGAACCTCCTATAGTAGCCTGCATGACCTAGAAAACTCCTGACATCAGTCTGATTTTTGGGTGAAGGCAACTGTGTGATTACTTCTATCTTGTTCTGATCCACTCTGATCCCTTTTTCTGAAATATGGTGTCCCAAAACAATTCCTTCTTCCACCATCATAAAACATTTCTCATGGCTAAGGGACAGTCGATTTTTATCACAACATTTTAGTACTTTTCCAAGGTTTGTGAGAGCTTCCTCGAAGTTATTCCCATACACAGTAAAGTCATCCATGTAGACTTCCATGCATTCATTAGCCAATTCAGCAAAAATAGCTAGAACCAGTCTCTGAAATGTAGCTGGGGCGTTGCACAGCCCAAAAGGAAGAACTTTGTAAGCGAAGGTTCCCCAAGAGCATGTGAAGGTGGTTTTTTCTTGGTCTTCAGGTGCTACTTGAATTTGATTATACCCACTGAATCCATCTAAAAAAGAAAAATACTTTCTCCCAGCAAGGTTGTCTAGAACTTGGTCAATAAATGGTAAGGGAAAGTAGTCCTTTTTTGTGGCCTTATTGAGTTCTCTATAATAAATACACACCCTCTATTTCCCATTCTTTTTAGGCATAATGACAAGGGGTGAGACCCATTAACTGTCTGAGATTCGATATATGAACCCTGCCTGGAGTAATTTTTCTATTTCAGTTTTGACAATGTCCTTTAAGGCAGGATTCAATCTTCTTTGTGGTTGTCTGACAGATTTAGTATCCTCAGTGTAGATGTGATGGGTACAGATTTCAGGAGGTATGCCTTTCATATCTTGGTATTCCCAGGCAAAAGATGCTGAATGGGAAACCAAAAGCTAAATGAGTTTTTCTTCCTGATCTGCTGTCAACCGAGTATTTATATTAAGTGTTTTCCCTGGCAAAATCATGACCTATTTTGTAATTTGATCCATAGATGTGGTGGGTCCATACATTGGTGTCATGGCATTGAGAGGACAAGAATGTGGGAGTAACATGTGGAAGGTGGCTAAGTCCCTGTAAAAGGTTTCCCTACAAGGAATAATGTTGGCAAGGGTACAATGAGAAGAAACAAGAAGTTCTCTTTGAGGATCTTGGGTGAGTTCCATCACATCTTTGTTGATTAGGATGTGAGTGAAGTCTTCCATTGTATCATAGTATACCTCTTCTTCTAATTCTCCCAAATGTTCCTTAATGGTTACCATAGCCAATGAGGCACTGTTGTTCATGTTATTTGGTTTATCCACCCATACTCTTCCTGTGTAATGCACCGATGGTTTAGCTGGAGGATATAGAGATATTTTCTTTAAATCTATCCCATTAGAAATGACCATATCTCCAGTTTGACAATCAATAGATGCTGCTGCAGTAGCCATCCATGGCCTTCCTAAGATCAGAGGATAAGCATTTCTCTAGTTTCTAGGTTCCAGTATTAAGAAATCCACTGGGAATTCCCATGAATCTATCACAACAGGTACATCAGTGATCACTCCCTTTGGAACAGCTACTGACTGATCAGCAAGTTGAAGAATTGTAGTCATAGATTGGATACCTGACAGAGCTAACTTGTCCATTGTATGAACTGTCATCACATTAATTGCTGCTCCTAAGTCAACCAGAACATTTGAAATTTCTACCCCTGAGATGAAAACAGTTATGACAGGGTTCCCAGGGTCGCCATATTTTGGGAGGAGAATTTCTCCCATCAATAGATCCATTACTTTTCCTTCCACCTGTATTGTGGAGGGAAAACTTTTCTTTCTACCCTGAGTTTTGATGTAATACTGTTTGATGAATTGATTTAGTTCTGGTACATCTCTGATGGCCTGGAGGAGAGGAATTTCAATGTTTAGCTGCTTGAGCTCTTGTAAAAGTTCTGATTCCTGATTGGGTTGGATTTGTTTTTGTAAAACCTTTTTCTGGGGAGCATTTTGTTTAAGTCGTTTTGGGTAGGGTGCTAGTTTTTCCATCTCCGGAGCATCTCCGGAGCTCTTATCAGAATTGCGTTCTAGACTGTTCTCTGAAGCTGGCTTTTTAGGAGGAATTCTGGAGTTGTCTGTGGTTGATTTTTCTAGCACTTTTTCGTTAGTAATCTCCTCTAGGGGTTGATTGGATAGATTTTCAGGTTCCTCATCGTTGGTTATTTCAACTATAGTTGGAGGAGAAGGTCTTGGGAATGCTTTCCCAGAATGCAGCTGGAGATTATTTGAATATATGGCATTAACTCCAGCCAGATTTTCCTGATCTGTCATATAGATAGCTGCTCCCTGTTTATTCCGTGGGTTTGGTATAGGTTGAGCTGGTAAAGGTGGTTGACCAACTGGTTCATTTTGCGTTTGACCCTGTGTGTTGGAGGGTCTAGTTAGTAAAGCCTGCTGTTGAGGTTGGAAACATCTAGGTTGTCCTTGGTATTGTTGATGGTATCCCTGTTGAGGACCCCATTGAGGTTGCATGCCTTGTGACCCAAACTGTGGTGGCCATTGTTGATTTCCCCAAGGCTGGTTTTGCCAGTTTTGGTTTTGCCAATTTTGGTTTTGCCAATCCTGCTGTCCCCAAGGAGGATTATTTTGAGGGCCATACCAAGTTGGATTCCACTGATTATTTCCCCAATTAGTAGGACCCCTGTAAGAAGACTGGCTTGGGTACTGATTATAAGGGAAATTTCCACCTTGTTTTTGTCCCACATAGTTCAACTCCTCCTCTATCACAGCATTCTTTTTACTCAATCTTTTCAAGGCTGGAAGTTGACTACACTGACTGGTAGGATGTTCCCTGTCACAGATTTGACAGATCTCTGATTTGTCCAAGGGGCATTCTCTCAACAGGTGTTTGTTTCTACACCTAGGACAATAAATGGAAAGTGGTTCAGTTGCTCTACTTTGATCAGTTGTCCTAGTTTTTGCTTGAATCCCATCCAAAGTGGTATTTAGTTGGACCAGAATATCTGTTTTTAGATTTGCAATTTCCTCCATCAACTGTCCTATCTCATTCTTCCCCTTAAAAATTTTGGATGACCTTACTCCATCTTGAGTTCTGGAATAATTCCTGCAGAGTTCCTCTATGTCAGGTATTTCCATTTTGTTAATGTTCCCTTTTCCCATTAGGTCCAGTGCCTGTTTTGATTCTTTATCCAATCCTTTTATAAACAGGGTTCTGGCCAAGGAGTGGTTTACCAGATTGCCATACCTTCTCAAGGCAAAATTAAACCTATCCACATAGTCTTCTAAGGATTCTTCCTCCCCCTGCCTAATTTTAAACAGTTCTTCATTTTTATTACTGGATCTGCAATAATCTTGGTATTTTTCCAAAAACTCTGTTTCCATTTGATCCCAAGAACGGATAGAACCCTGGGGTAAACCCATAAACCATCTCATCGCAGAATCTTTCAGGGTTGAAGGGAATAGTTTAAGTTTCTAGTTATCTGATCCATAATCATAGGTTTGGCAGACTACTTTGAATTCAAACAAGAACTGATCTGGATCCTCAGAGGAAAGTCCTCTAAAATTTGGCAGATGTGCTGGTGAGATATTCTTCATGGGAGCATTGTCTCCAGCAGCCAAAACAATAGGATAAGAGAAGGTTCTTGGGGCCTGATTTTCCTCTTCCTCATGATTATCGTTTTCCATGTTTAATAATAGCTCTTCTTCCTGAGGTTCTGAGGAAGTAGGTTCTACCAAAGGATCTGCCTCAACTTTTTGTTGTAATTCTTGGATATAATTGGCAAGTGGAATATCTGTAGGATCTAAGGGATTGTTGTTTTGAAATGTAGTTTCCAAATTAGGATCTAGGTTTCCTTCTTCAACAAGATTTTGTACCACCTCACTGCTTTCCCCTATGGTGTGTTGTTGGGGTGTCTGTTTAATATATCTTCCTTTAAGATCTCTAGCTCTAACCATACAGATCTATTCTAAAAACTATTTTTAACTCAGTGTCCCTAATTAACACAAACTAGTCCCCGGCAACGGCGCCAAAAATGATGAGCTGTTGCTGTACCTCATCATTTAATCTGTTTTCAGATGTCAAAGAACCAGGGCTGTGTCCATGGCTGTCTGCAACTAGGGATTCTAAGTGACTAGTTTATAGCTAATCCTAAAGCTTTAAAAGAATGACTAATCTACCTGCTTGTTGAATAAATGTAATGAATGCTGTAAAACAGAATAAAATAGGAAATGTACTCAAAGAAAAGAATGATAACATGCATCTATCTACTAAAACAGGAAATACTTTTATAAAAGAAACTTGAAACAGTAAAACAGAGATACTAGCCTCCTGCCTGATTGGTGAGAGTGGGCCCTTACTCTGCACCTTTGAGGCTGAAGGCTATTGCAGGAAATCAGCACAAGAAATGATCTAAACTAAATTCAATCCAATTTATTCACTTCTATATTCATGAAAATGTATGGCTATAACAGAACTGAAATCTCTGAAAATCAGAATAATTTTATCATTATTGTTTCATTACTATTTCTGAAAGTATATATAAAAAGAGTGATGATATATCACTGAACTTATCTATCAGTCTTTCTAGGAGATGACACCATCTCTTATTTGTACTTAACTGTCAAACTTATGAAAGATCATCATGCAAGAAAGGTAGACTTGAGTGGAACAAAAGTCCACTCAGAGGTCTAAGTTTAGATCTTAATATACTTGGGCATCAAAGCCCTAAAAATTAGTTTAACTCATAACTCATGCAAAATCTTTGGAAAGATAAAACTTTAGCAGTTTAACTGATAGTTGACCCTTCACCACTTAGGTGATGATTTGAGTGAGTACAGGGGTATTAGGATTGCTGCTGAAGTGTCTGATTGGTGGCTCGGACTGGAACATGCTCTGTTCTCGGGAGGCTCTGGAGATCGCTGTTCCTGTCTGCAGCTCCGGAGATATTCCAGACATTCACAGAGCTCCGGAGATATTCCAGACACTCACAGAGCTTCAGAGATCTTCCAGACACTCGCAGAGCTCCGGAGAGTCATTCCCCAAATCTTCAATCTCCAGGTGTCACTGTTCTTTGTCATGGTCTCCGGAGATCATTGAAGACGATCTTTGGAGATGCACAAAACTGCTGTTTCTGATATTTACACCTGCGGATTCAAAAAGGAAGAGAAATTCTACATTTTTCCATTAATCCCATGCACATTAGTCACCTAATCAGAAATTCTAATCTCAAGTAATCTGGTGCAGGAGCACCTACCTGACAGCTGGTCTTGATAAGGCAGTTAGTAGTTTAGGTCTTGTTTGTGTTTCCAAGAAGGTCTGTTAGACCAATTGCATGTAATAAGGTCATGCTGATCATGATAAGATCATGCTGACCAGGCTTTTGCTATTTTTAGCTAGTTAGTTATAACAGCTGTCATGATGTATGTTCAGTGGGATCTCCCAGCCGCTTGGAGAGTTCCCAGCCGCTTGGAGTCGGGTCAGTAGTACTCGTAGGAAAGTCTTTATAAGCATGAGATCGTTTGATATTGCATATAGAGACAGATATCATCGATCGAGCTTGAGTGAGACTGAGAGAGAGATTGATCATATTGTATTGCATCTTTGAAATCAATAAAGTGATCCTGTTTTGTGTTCTTGCTCTGGTTGCATTCCATTACTTGATTGATCTGCTGGTTTGAGAGGGTGTCATGGATTTCCTGATCCATTCCACCGGTTGACTCATCTGATCGGTGGAATGGTAGTGTACAGTAGGTTAGATGGTAGATTGTTTTCCGTTTGCATGCAGGTGTGCAGGATCGCGGTCAAGAGATGTTGAAGACCCTAGCATCCTCATGTGCTAGGTCGAGTTGATAAGCTGATTGAGTTGGAAGATCACCCTGAGGTTGGATCGGATCATCCCTGGAGGATCGGCGAAGTGAAACTTCGCAAAAGCTGAAAGTTCGGTAAAGACGGCATCATCAGGATATTTCTGCAAATATCCTGCAGTCGGGTTAGGCATCGTCATCCGGATAAGTGAAGATGAACATGATGTAGTTGAGCGCATGAAGTGCGGGTTCGTCGGGGTGATCATCAGCAGGAGGAGCCGGGGTGGAGTGCATCGGCATCAGGTAGAAGATCGGGTCATGAAACTGTTGGAGTTTTCATGTTGCAAGTGCATCAGGATGTTTTAAGCCGGGCATAGACTAAGTGCATGTATCGGCATCAGGATCATCATATCGGGAGTGCCAAACATCCGCATATCGCGAGTAGATGCGGAAGAGAAAGTTCGTGTTTTTGGCTAAGTGTTGAAGAGGTCATCAGGATATTGGGTGACGTCATCGTCATCAGGATATGACGTCATCGTCATCAGGATATTGAGATATCCCCCCTATGCGAATTCATCCTGCTGTCGTTAAGTATCGGCATCGGCAGAAAGTGTATTAGCGTCATCAGGAGGTTTCGAAGAGAACCGGATAAAGTAGATCATGATGCTGTTGCTTGTGTCGTCGGGTAGCGGAGCATCGAAGGTAAGCTGCTGAAGGTGAACGTCGTCAGGATATTTGGGACAACCGGATGTTGAATATCCTGCTGACGAAGGAAGTGTTGCATATGATGATGACGATGGAGTTCGGAGCCCGATGAACAGTGCAACCGGAGGATGTGTGCGCTCGCTGAACATCATGATGATGATGTTAGAAGGAAAGCGGAGGTGAACAGTAGTCGGCAGGCAGATGTTTGCGATCGTCCGAAATATGATGATGCTGACTGTGTAACGTGAAATATGATGATGCTGTTGGTAGTTCTAGGGAATATGATGATGATGGCGAAGATGATGATGATGAGGTTGGTCTGCAGACATTCATGCTACATGCGAAGGTTATAGTGTGGATGCCTCTGCATCATAATCTATCTTAATTAATCACAAAATAGAACAATCTTGCTTAACTAATTTGAGTGCAGACACAAGGAAGATGAACTGAATAGGGAAAAAGAGAGGCAAAAAGGGTGTATTTTATGAGTGCAATTTGACACTCATCAATCACTATCAAGTATATATTTCCATTGCCAAGGATAGATGCCATCATGGATTGTTTGAGTGGAGAAAAATATTTCACAAAGATAGACCTAAAGAGTGGATACCACCAGATCAGGATCAGAGAAGGAGATGAATGGAAAACTACATTCAAGACAAATGAGGGATTGTATGAGTGGTTAGTCATGCCTTTTGGGTTAACTAATGCACCAAATGCTTTCATGAGATTGATGAATGAGGTTTTGAAGAAATTCTTGGGTAAGTTTGTTATTGTATACTTGGATGATATTCTATTTTTTAGTAGAATAAAAGAAGAACATTTGCAACATATTAGACAAGTACTTCAGAGGCTAAGAGAAGATAAATTATTGATAACCATCAAGAAGTGTAGTTTCATGAAGGAAGAGCTTGTATTTATGGGATTTGTGATTTCTATGGAAGGATTGAAGATGGACCTTAAGAAATTTAGAGTAATTGTTGAGTGGCCAACACCTATGAACATTGGAGAGGTAAGATCATTTCATGGACTAGCAAGTTTCTACTAAAATTTCTTTAAAAATTTTAGTACTATATGGACACCAATGACAGAGACATTGAGAGGTGACTGTAAGGATTTTAAGTGGACGTTAGGAGCACATAAGAGTTTTGAATTTTTGAAGCAAAAGGTGATAGAGCAACCAATGTTAGCATTACCATATTTTGAAAAAGTATTTCAAATTGATTGTGATGCTAGTTGAAATGCAATAGGAGTAGTGTTAAGTCAAGAAGGGAGACTAGTAGCATATTTTAGTGAGAAGTTGAATGATGCAAGGAGAAGATATTCAGTTTATGATCTAGAGTTCTATGCCATAATTCAAGCTTTGAAGAAGTGGAGACATTACTTGTTTCCAAAGGAATTTATTTTGCACACTGACCACCAAGCTTTGCTGTATTTGAACAGTTAGGCTAAGTTGAACCAGAGACACATGAGATGGGTAGAGTTCATGCAGAGTTACACATTTGTATTGAAGCACCAGAGTGGAAAATCAAATAAAGTTTCTGATGCATTGAGCAAAAGGAGTTTGTTGACAAAAATGAGGGTAGAAGTACTAGGTTTTGAAGAACTTAAGCACATGTATGAAGATCTTGATTTTGTGGAAGAATGGAAAGCATGTTTGAACCTGTTGTGATAGATAGAAGCAGGTGGTTGGATTATTTCATTCAGGAGGATATGTCATTCAAAAGGAATCAGTTGTGTATACCTATGAGTTCAATGAGAGAGAATTTGATCAAGGAGAAGCATAGTGGTAGATTAGCAGGAAATTTTGGTATTGACAAGATAGTAGCTTTGGTGAATGAACATTATTTTTGGCCTTAAATATATATGGATGTAAGGGAGTTTGTTTAGAGTTGTAGAGTTTGTCAAGTTGCAAAAGGGAGTAGTCAGAATACTGGATTATACAAACCTTTGATAGTACCAGAGAGACCTTGGGAAGACATAAGCATGTATTTCACCTTAGGTTTGCCATGAACACAGAGAGGACATGATTCTATATTTTTAGTAGTGGATTGATTTTCAAAGATGTAACATTTAATTCCTTGTAAGAAGACAAATGATGCTGTGCATGTTGCTGACCCATTTTTCAAGGAGATTGTGAGATTGCATGGATTACCAAAGAGTATAATTTCAGATAGGGATACAAGACTCATTGAATATTTTGGAGAACATTGTGGAAGAAGATGAAGACATACCTAAAGTCTAGTTTAGCATTTCACCCATAGACAAATGGACAAACATAAGTGGTAAATAGGAGTTTGGGTAACTTGAGATGCTTAGTTGGAGATAAGGCAGGAATTTGGGATATAATTCTACCATAGGCAAAGTTTTCATACAATAACTCAGTAAGAAGAAGCATAGGGAAGACACCATTTGAAATTGTGATTGAGTTCAACCTAGAGGAGTTATAGAGCTGAGAGACATTAGTATGGAGAATAAGAGAAGTGTAGAGGTAGAATAATTTGCAAGATACATGGAGATACTACACAATCAGGTTTGGGAGCATTTGGAGGAGATGAACAATAAGTATAAGGGACAAGAAGATGACAAGAGGAGACATAAGGAATTTGCTGTTGGAGATGAAGTGATGGTATATCTCAGAAAGGAAAGATTTCCAATGGGAACATACAACAAGCTAAAGATGAGGAAGTTTGGAACATATGGGATTCTTAGGAAATTTGATTTAGGAAATGCATATGAAGTGGAGATACCAAAAACACTTGGTATATCAACTAAATTTTAACATTGCAGATCTGTATCAATATCCTGAGGGAGAATCAAGTGACAACACTAGAGTTGAATTGAAGGATTAGTTACCACATCAACAACCAGAGAAAATAGAGCAGATTTTGGATAGTAGAGTTAGGCATAACACCAGAGTAAAGCAGTATAAAGAGTACCTAGTTAAGTGGAAAGAAAGACCAGAAGAAGATTCATCCTGGATTTCTTAGGCTGAGGTAGATAGTGTTGGTTTTCCTCTAGCCCTAACAAAGTGAGGGACTCACTTTTCAAACAACCCTAGGTGTCTGATGTAGGAGCATCCCAAGTTGAAAGGAAATATTGCATCAACCAAAAAATAATGATTTCTTTCTTTTCTTGCATTTCAGTTGCATTTTAGTTAGTCGTAGTTTCAACATTTTCCACCACATTTTATTGCATCTTCATTTCACAGCTCATGGAGTAGGATTTAGATTCTACACTATGTCATCTACATTATATTCAAATTTCATGAGATTTAGAATTGTTTGTGGAGAGTTACTGCTATAAAAACATCATGAACAATTACAGAACAAAGCATTCACCATTCAATATGAACATACAAGGTTTGCAGAGCATTCTCGTGACTTGTGGAGCCTAATGGAACATCACACAAGGCAATTTGGGACTAGATAGACCTTCATTAAGAACCACAACATGTTTCATCCATTTGTGGAGCATTACCATGAGGTGTAGGCTGACCTACACATTTCATCTTGCATTGGAGTTGAAACCTCTTGATGCTGACGTGGAGCATTCTTTGAGTTAGAAGATGATATATAAGCATTTTTTAGATGCATTAGGAAGGGAGTCATTCATATCTAGTAATAGAATAGAAAGATAGTTCTTTTTTGGAGGCACTTCAATGCCATATCGTTCATGCATGTTGAAATCCAAAAAGTAGGCCTGTGAGCCAGATTGTAGCCTACATGTTTTCAGCAAATAAGCATTGTAATTGTCTGAGATATTAAGCATATAAATCTTCCATTGCATGCTATTCTTGTGTTGTTTCCATTGTGTTTACTCTAGCTACATGGTTGGATAATCCATTCTCTAGACTCTCCATCCATGACTGCACCACTTACATCTTGGTTAGTCTATTGATTCACATTATATGTTTGGCCTTGAGGTTGAACGATTGGGTGTTGTTAAGGATTTCCACTTGGGGTTTTGTGAAGGAGATCTTACTTGACATAATGTAGCACTTTGAGGTGTTGGTAGAAGGACATGTTATGTGATATGATTTATAGGTTTTCTCTCTTTGTTGGACATAACTACTTCTTGGAGGTTCATGTTTAGATGGTTGGTGTGGTGGACTTAGGAGAGTTACAGTGATGTGTTTTGATGGAGTATGCAATGGTTTGTATTGCATGTGTGGATTGTTGTGATTGTTCTTTGTTACTACATGGTTTTGATTATTATCCACACCTTGTTTGAGTGTTGATTTGTAGACTTGGTATGCCTTATCTATTTTCATATTTGACATTACCCATGTAGTGGGAGTTCCTGGATGTGTATGTTGTTCATTGACAACTTATACAGGGAGCATGTGATTACAGTTTATGGGTTGGATATGTTGTTGGCATGAGTTTTCTGATGTTTTTGATACCTTTTGTGGAATGAATGGTTGGATGTGTTAGCATTGGTTGTGGATGCTACTTCTAGTCATATAGGTTTTTTCCTTAGTAGTAGCTTGGAGCCTTTGTTATCACTTGGATTTGATTCTTGTGTTCTTTGGATTGGTGCATTTTCACCATGGATTGTTCCTTTTCTTCCATAGGTGGCATGTTGGAGGATGAGAGGAGTTATTTCTTGAGATGGTGGTCACTTTGGTTTTATTGAAAGTATCTTGATAGAGCACAAAATCATGCTATAGATTCATGTGGTTTCATGGATGGCTATGATGACATGTTTCATCAATTAACCCTTATGCAATGTATACAACAAGTGGGAGAATTTTAGGAAAAAGGGTGTTGTACACCTTGTACAAGAAATAAATATTTTAATTATGTAAAATAAATTTTTATTTGTGGTGCATCTAGGAGATATGTTTAGCCATATTAAATATTTATTTGGGTCTAGTTGTAAAGTTGTATGTAACATTGGTTATATATTTTATGTGTGGGAGACATAGGACAAATATTTTATATTTGTGGTGAATATTTAATTTTGAGGGTCAGTGGTTATGTGCTCTCATGGTTTTGAGACACATGGTTTAGCCAATAACACTTGGTGGTTTTGTGTGAGCTTGATTCTATAAAACCAAGAACTTGTTTAGTGGTTGAGGTTGGCTATCATTTTGGGCCTGGATGTCATTTGTATTGAACTATCCTAAAGAGTGCATATGTGAAGCATGGTATGGGATGTGTAGTTGCATGGTTATCCATTATGCTTGGACACATGGAGGATGCATTGGAGGAGCTTTATGTTTTAGAAGTGTTCATGGAAACTTTGTAAGTGTATTATAATATTTTTATTGCTGAATAATACATTGAGTGTGGATGCTTTTGGAGACTAGGTTTTTCCCTCTTGAAGGTTTTCCTAGGGTATATCTTGCATATTGATGTTATGTATGTCTATTATTTTGCATGGTGGATAATGTGTACTTGTTTTCATATTTCTCTCTCATGGGGTTATGTGGAAATGTTTATTATTGCTATAATTTTTCCTTTCATGTTGATCTTTTGTAAAGCTTGAAGCTTGAGATTGTATTATAACATATCAATAGATTTGGTGCTTTGGAGGTTGAGTTTTTTTTCCCCTTTACAAGGTTTTCCTAGGGTATATAAGTGTCACTCTCTCTTTTGGTTGTTCCATGCCTTTTCTTCTTCTATATTCTATTCTTATTCATTTCTTTATTGTTGTTACCATGTTGAAATGCTACTAAAATTTATATAGATTATATAACTTCTAGCTCTCCTCATAGGATTACATAGGAATTTTTTGCATATTTACTTTCACTTGTGGTCATGTATTAAAAAATGCATCTACCTTTTTGTCCTTGATTTAGATTTTGATGTGGAATAACTTGGTGAGTTCATCTTCCTCCTTAGATATTTCTCCCACCATGCAAGCTTCCTTTAGTATCACAAAAAACAAATTATCATTTGATCAAAATCACAATTGGTCTCCTTTCCCTTTCTCCCGAAGGTAGTGTTTATATAGTTCTTCTTCTTCCTCCATGAGGGTTCCAAATGAGGGTGTATTTTACAACACCTTTCATTAAATGATTGTCCTTATCACAATCCGAACAACAAAATTTTCCTTTCCCTTTGCCCTTTTCCTTATTTTGGATTGAATTATTAGTATTTATCTGTTCTTTTCCCTTATCTTTTTCCTTCTTGTTATTTCCTTATAGCTATCATTTTGCTTTTGTTTGAAAGAGGATGTTTTCTTCTTATCACATTCAATATAGTGGGCTTTAGTACATGCTTCATCTATTCCTTGGGGGTTTTCCATCAGGACAAACCTCTTTAGGTGTCTGGAGAACCCATCTATGCATTTCATTTAGACCTTGTCTATGACATCCTTCCCCAATTACAGCACTCTCTTCGAGAACTATCTGTAGACACCCAAAATTGACTCATCTCATTATTTATTGATTTATTACATTTTCACCATTTGCATTGGCATTTAGGTAACTTTGTCCTAGCACACTTGTCTTGAAAACATCTAATCACCCATCTTTCTAATTAATTAAATATATCATATTTATTTAGTTAATTTCACTCTAAATTTTCATCTAATTTCTTTTATTTCCCATAATTAAATAATTTTTATTATTTAATTATTTATTATACTTCTTCCAAACAATTAAATAAATTTCTTATCTTATCATAATAAATTTCTTCCTCCATAATAAATAAATAAAATTGATATTTTATTTATTTATCTTATCATCACTTCTATAAATTAAATAAATTTCAATTTATTTCCTCTCTCATTTAAAATCATCCCTTATCTTATCACTGTCTTCTATGTGTACAAGTTGGCCTTGTTCATTGGAATGATCTAGATTGAATTTTTTTAATTGGTTCTAAAAATGACTATCCTCATCATCAAATCCTTAAAATAGGATATCTCTCTATTTTAATTAAACTTATCTTATTATCAGTAACAACTCAACTACAATCATTTAAAATAGTTCTTACCTATGGACACATGGCTTGTACCCATTCACCTATTTTCTTGATCAATCTCATCACTCCATTCTATCTTATCATCTCTACCGTTGATTGATTTTGGTTGAGGTCTATATATACACCCTCTCATTCCATACTTAAAAAAAAGGGAATCTACCATTATCATAGCATCTACATTATCATCCTGAGCATATTGAGCATTTGACCTTCCATTGCATCCATTGAGCATATTATCACTATCATCTATCCATCATGGCAGCTTTGATATTCATGATTGTTCATTGTTGAGAAGCAATCCACATCACAAACAAGGAATCATATAATCTAGGTGATCTTGTTCTTGAATTGCATGCTTTTTGGTTTCACTTGGATTTGATTCTTTGATGGTGGTAGGATTAGGTTTTGATTTACATGCTTGATCTTATTGACCTGATTTTTACCTATCCACACTATCTAGTGTACTCTTGAACATTCTATCCTTGACTTTGACAGAAATAGTACCTTTGCATAACCCTATCTTCCTCATGATAAATTGGATAAATTTAACTTTTTAGTAGACCTTTGAAGTCTTCCCATTTGGAAATTGGAAGAACCTTGTGATATTCTAAGGATAAGACATAAATCTTATACCAAGTTAATGCATGCCCATCTATCTGGAGTCTTGAAAAGGAAATTTGTTGATGGCGTGTTAGCTTGTGAAGGATTAAAAAGACTTCCATATGAGAAATCCACTAATCAAGCTTCTTAGCATTGATTTACCCACCATCTTTACTTCAACTTTAAAAAGCCTTCATATGATGTTTCTCCTTGCTCTGATTTGACCTTCTTTGGTTCCTTCTCTTCTTCATGAAACCTTAACATAGATAGATTATTAGTCAAGGAAAACATGATGTCTCTCAAGTATGCTATTCTTCACAGCTAAGCCTACTATACTTGCAATATCATCCTCAAGTATTTTGAAACACGTTTCCGCTTTGTTCTTACTTTCTTGTTATTGTCCTAGTTTCTCTTGTCCACTCTTATGCCAATTTTTAGGAACAAATTTCAGCAACCATGTGACCTTGTGGATGGCATAACCTATTCACAACTCTTATTTTATGATATGAACAAAGCTTTAATACCACTTGATCTATAAACACTCAGGAGAGAGTCATTATGATCTCACCACAAATGGATATCAACTAGTCAACTCAACAAATGACCTTGTAAACACTATTTATTCACTTTAAGAAGATGTATTATACAATACCATAAGTTAAATATGATGTCACTGCAACTAAAACATAAAAATAGAGCATACAATTTCAAGGGAACACACACAAACAAGGATTGATACATAAAGATTAAATTAGAGAAAGCCTAAAGGGTGAAAATTCTAACAAGAGTGACCATTTTTCTCCTCATCACACCATCTCAGTCATTTATACAAGTTCTATGATGTCAATGGGGCTAATTAGATCAATGACAATGCTTTAAAATTCCTTCACACCTATTGTACAAACTCACAATTTAGAAACCATGTCTTCGACACTTGTAATCTCATAAAGAACATGAAAAATGAAGGTTCCCACATGATCCAACTCCTCTAATTTCATATTTTCATATTATATGTTACTCCTCTATCCTCCCATGGTGCTAAAATGGAAGAATGAATGTCAAATGAGTCAATTCAAGTGTCCATAACCTTTACATTCCACTCTCTGCCAATAGAGTAACATTTTCATCACTTCATTAAAATTGGTAATATTGCATTCACCATGGCATTTACCACTTTCATTGTTTGCACAAAGTGACAAATTCACAAAACTTTGTTTTTATCTTAGAGAAAGTTTGTAGCTTGCTACAAAGACTTTTGAGATGCTCTGAATCACCTTATACACCCCCTTAATCTATTTTCATCCTTGTTTGCATCATATTGTCATGGTTTCATGTCTATTTATTATCTCTGATTTTCTTGTCACCTTCTTGATTGAAGTGATTCTGTACAAACCAATTAGTATGACATTATTTAATCAAATTTTAAGATCACAGGGGCTACAAATTTACTATAACTATCATTAAGACCTTCAATGCTTATCATGTTGTTATTGATTAGTTGTTGTATCTTTGAAGGCCCATGCATTTTTTGGTATATAAACCATTTATACAGTCATATCTACAACAGGTATTGCTATCATAGCCATGTGGGAGAGAAATATATATGTCTAGGGGCTTGGCAAGGGAGGTGTGATCATATGGGCATCAAGGAGATATTTTGGAACTATGTGATGAGGGTCATCAAGGCATGTGAATTCATGCAAGGAGTGAGGCTTGGAAGAGATGAGTTTTGTAGAGAAGAGATATCTACATAATTAATATTTGGCTTGTTATCAAGTTTGGAGAGAGTGGGAGCATTATTAGTGTTCTTCAAGGGAGGTTTGGAAAAATTGGAGGGGTATGAGGTAGAAGAAGAATACAATTGAGGAGGAGGAGGGAACTAATAATGCATCTTCACTAACAAGGATTGGAAGTATAGGACAAAGTCATTAACACAGTGGGTCTTTGTTCACATTGTACAGGATTTGAGAAAATTAACTTTAAGTTGATATTGTATAATAGGTTTATGGAAAGAGATTCTCTAACAAGTGGTCATCACATAAGAATACTGAATAGGTAGTGTTTAATGATTGAATATGAGTTATAGGATCCCCTTTGCCACTATACATATTTCAAATCAAGGGGTGACAAAACCTAAAGGAAAAACAAAAGAAATAATGGAATGTGATAGGGTTGTGATGGAGATCAACAAGAATGTATTTTTAAGAAGAAATGGGAATGACATATAACTTGGATTGGATAGATCACAAGTGGTTCTAGAAGAGAATGTGTTGTAGGGTGGTGTCAAAAGTGGACATGAGGGGAGAACAAATGCAATGAATGGGAAGGATAGAAGCAGGTGAAGAGAGTGGGGTAAAAGGGTGTGATTGAAAAATGTGGTGATGGGTAGGGAATGGGGTAGAAAGTAGTGGAGAAGAAAAATGCAAGTATTTTTATGGAGTAGGGAGTGGGGGGTTAAGATAAAGGAGGGTATGTGAAAATGCATATATGTAACTATGAGGGGTAGTGGTAAAGAGATGGACAACATAGGGATTAGGGAAAAGAAATAGGAAAGAGGGGATTGAGAGAAAATGAGCATGGAAGCCCTAGTAAAGGTAGACAAATTAGTTGGGAAGAGGTCAAAAATGAAGGTGTAGCATGTGAAATAGGATAAAGAAGGGGATGGATAGTGGAGAAAGGGGAGATGAGGATAAGGTGGGCAAAATTGAGTGAAAGTCGGGAAAGTAAGATTCATTTATGATCTACCTTTTACCCTTGAGTATCTCCATACCATAATTATTAGTGACAAGGAGTGTAATGCCCCTCGCTTTTGCTTGTGATAGATGTTACTTTCATGATCCTTATGACAGTCCTAGTATAGATGATGGTCTTATAGTGCATGTTTACAGTTTCGAGATATTTTGATTTCTATGTTATGGTTTATGTTCTCCTTGATCTTGATGGACACTTGGTTATCATGCGAGCTAATTATGGATCTATGTTAGGATGATGCTTGATTACTTGTATTTTGTGCCTTCACAGTTCGATGGACATGATTATAGATTAGTGTTATTTTATGTTTAATGTGTTGTTCGATCATGATTATGATGTATGACTGGTATTGGATGTAGTTATTTAATGATGTGTTACTTGAACGGAATAGTGTTGCATTACTCGTGTCTGAGTACCCTGCCACACTGCGACTTCTATTCATTATGTTTATGATGACATGTTTACATATGTATATATGTGCAACCTTATTGTTTGCTGTAGGATACAGGTACCGGGCATCGACTCCACCTGTATTATTAGGTCTGAGCGTGCCCTAGCCAATGGAGTTGTGGATTGGAGTTAACATAAGGTTCCCTACTCCGTCGACATCCTCAAAGAGGATGTGTTGTCAATGTTGTATCCTGTCATCATCGTCAGTTGGACTGATTGCTGTTATTGTCGCCATGTCCTATGGATTTACATGGGGTCAGGTATCATCCTGTAGGGTCGGTTAATCCCATTTAAGTGTCGATTTAAGCTTGGTTAGTTCCTTATGAAAGATAAGGTTAAATTAGGCTAACATTAAATAATCATGTGCTAGGCGAATCATGTATGGTGATTTTGAATAAATGAGTTAATTGTATGATTAAATGGTAAAATTAACAGGAATAAATAAATAAATAAATAAAATTAGAAAAAAAGAAAAATTATTAATTAATTGGTAAAATTAATAGGGATTAGTAAATAAATAAATTAGATAAACTATTAAGTGAATTAATAAGTTTCAAGTTGTTAGCGGGTTAGATTAAAAAGTGAACAAAAATACATTTAAAGTAACAATGATAACATTATAAGTTAAATTTTTTGGGGTTGATGCTTAATACCATACCTCAGTATTTTTTTGGGGATGTGCAAACCTATTCCCGTGTGTCGGCAATTGAAAATTTGGAGGCTTGGGAATCCTGAGGTATGGTTAATTTGGAGTCCCATGAGAAAGTGGGTGATTGGGAAAGGAGAGAGAGGCATGTTTGGCATTTACTCAAGGAGTCCAATCCCAGTTTTGGAGAAAGTGGGCTGTCGGGGCATTACAGGATGTCTCCTGCATTTATTCTAAGGAGGGGAGTCTTGGTGAGGGGAGCAGGAAGAACAGAAAAAGGAGTTGGTGGAAAGAGTTGGAAAAATTTGGGGAGGTGAACTAAAATCAGGTATGCATTGTATATGTTATATGCCTATTTCATATGAATTTTAATAAAATTAGGTTAAATGTGTTCTCCTCCATTGATGGGATGTGTTCAGGATGGGTATTAGATTCTTTTAGAGAAAACTAGAAGTTACTCTTGACCTCCAATCTAGTCTTGAGACTTGGCACCAATCTTCCAGTTGCTTTAGATTCAATTGAATATCCTGAATCTGACATGTCCACAAACCCCTTTCTGTATTCTTTGATGCTGAGTTAAAAATTTTTCCATAAAAATTGAATCTGAATTGGATCCACAGCTTAACCTAATCCCGTAACCTAGTCCCATTATCTCAATGAAACTTATCTCTGATCCCTTAAGTTAACCTGTGGTAGAAGTGTAATAATCTCTCCACCTGTCGAATGATTCTGGAGCTTTTGATGTCTGATGCAATCTATTTCATCCTGCAACCATTGTATCTCAAAGTTCCCATCTCTGAGGGGATTTATTCATAGCCATAGGATTTATTAGATAACGTACTTTAATTTTTTTTTTTTGTGAGACTAAAATGCCTCCTGGGCTCCGCAGTTAAAGGCATCTGGGAGTCTTCTTGAGCCTTTACAACAGATTTCGTATGTGCATGAATTGCACCTATGCCGTATGCCACTGGCCATAGTAATCTGACTTAGTGGTGTCAAAAGAAAATATATAATAAATAAAATTGTATTATGGAAACGAACAAAAATGGACAATAGTTCGGCCAATGCAAACTTCACGTAACATTCAAATTTTGCATTATTGTAGAACTACAAAAGCAACTAATCTCACAAGTAATCAGTTATAAATTGCTTCTCCACGTGTTTCCTTGGCTATGTTAAGTAACCCATTCTGAGCAGGAAGGACTAAATGCTTGGCAACCGCTTCTTCATCGCATGTATAACACTGTGTGCTTCTATAATTGTCATACTTCTTTAAAACCACTGCTGGGTAACCCATTACTCCAAGATTAGGGCGATCTCTTGAGAGCCAGACTGTAGCAAAATTGTTGCACATGAATCGCTGTGAGAGATGCTAAATCTATTCTGCAAAAATAAATAGCTGGTGGGATGTTAGAGCCATCCCAAGGCTGGTCGTCATATCACATCATCTCTACCTTTATCAAAAAAATCTCAGAGAAGAGGGTGCTTATTACCCTCTGTTTGGAGTGTTAGAACTACTACTTGTCTGAGCGTTCACAGAAACAAACCTTGGCAAGTTTCTAAAGCCACTTCAATAAACTGACGTGAGCCAGGAAACTTGCCTGAATCCAAACATTTCCTTTCATCATTTCCTTTTTCTTTCCTCTTTATGCATGTTATGTCATCGTTTGGGATTGAAATGCAAGCCATCATTTTTTTTGAATGTTCGATGGGAAATCGATATGTATGACTACAGGAAATACATTGATCTCAGGGTCTCACAAATGAAGAAGTTGTCCTTTAGGTTTTCGCCATTATTATTCATAACCTTAAGAAGCTTTCTTTTTGGTTTTCGCCATTATTATTCATAACCTTATGTCATTTAATATCACCTTATCCAGTCACCGACAGGGCGGCCAATGTAAGATTGTCATTATATGATTAAATGTTACCTTCATTACACTAGATATTTAAAAAAAATCTCACATGCTTATTAACTGTCAGCTTAACGATTAAGTAGCGACCCATAACCTTTTACCTTTGCTGAAACGTGAAATCTGCAGCATAGAAGGCAAAGTCTATTTATATAAAATGAGGTAACTGCAACATTTGTAGTTAACAGTTTTTGGGTTAGAAGTATATATGCCTTCTCATCAGATCAGTGTTCAAGAGGGAACAAATTTATAATAGGTCTTGGAAGTGTTTGTAAATATAATTGTATTTAATTGCATCTGTCATAAAATCTTGATTAGAGAATACCAGAATGCCTAGTATTTTATGAATTTTGACATTGTGAAGGAGTTACCGTTAATTTATCTTCAAAACATGAAAGATATGGCCAATGTTATCTATACCACATTTCCTGATCCGGTCTCAAACACATTATTTTCATACAACCACGGGATAATGCAGTGAAGACTCAAGTTGAAAGAGTGTTGCTTTATATTTACTTGATATATTGCTCAGATATTGTAGTCTTAGGTTTTCACTTTATGACCTTAGATATTATTTAAGTTTTGTACTCCTAAGTTATTATCTCTGACAGAAGACTTATGTAGTAATAGTAAATCCCGCATATAGTTGTTTATTATTATTTTATGATTATCATCTTTCATTCTCTAGTTGTTGGAGAAGGTATGGCTAAAAACAAATCTAACCGAAAATTGCACATTTATAGGTGTGTTAGTTTAACAAGTGCCATTTTATAATGTTTATGGGGGATTACTAAATCAAATATGGGGTTTAACATTTTAGTTAAATTATCAATTACAATCATTCAAATTGTTATGATTGTTGATCTTATATTCTTATGAAGATTTGTTAATTGAAAATTTGTTAGAATAGGCTTGTTATTGGGTCATGAACATTGTTTTGAGTTAGGAGTTATGAGTAAAGCATTTGGGAAATTGGGTTGTTGCGAGTGGAATTGTTTAATGGGATCGTTGGTTGTAATAAGGTTAAGTGTAGTTGTTTTATTATGAAGTATAGCTATTAAATTATAGAAGGCAATGTGTATAGGAAATATTTTCGTAATGGCAAGACATTCAAATATTGTTGTCACTTTGTTAGTAACTGTAGTTGGTGGAGTATTAGTAGAATTTGAATGGGTAGGCAATATTTATAAGTTATAGTAAAAATGTGCGAATATATATGGTTGTTCTTTTTACTTCTTAGAAAAATATGTTTTAACAAGGTTTAGGGTTTTTATTCGGTTAAATAATAAACATGAACCCATTGTACCTAAATCGCATTGAAATTTAGTTAATGATGGCTACCTAGTTATGTTAGTAAGACATAAGTACAGTTGTATTTTTTTTAGATTTAATTTACATATTTGCTTTGGTAATTATTTGCATTTAGTGTTTTAATGTAATATTAAGATTGCAATCCGATGACACACTGTGTTTAATACAAATACACCCGCCTTCTTTGTAAATTAAATCTAGACTATAATTGCTATTACTAATTATTATTATCATTAGTATTATTATCGTTATTATTATTATTATTATTACCATTGTTATCTCAAATATTAGTTGTCTATCCAAGGAAAGATTTGCATAGTTATATGTATTTGATAGCTACACAAGTGCAATTATATAAATTGTGTATTAGATTATTTAATAGAAATATAAAATCTAATATTTTAGTGAAGGTATCAATTATTATATTTTTTTTGAATTGTTACGAGTGTTAATTAATTTAATCCGGTAGTTAATTGATTTAATCTGGAAGTGAATTTTATCATATTATCCTTGTGAAGAGTTAGTAAATAAGTTTTGAGAGTTAATAAGAGTGTATGGTGATGGAAGTTATGTGAACAATGAACTCATCTGCATGAAGAGAGTACAACTGAGCCGATGATAGATTAGTAATCTTAATGAGGTCCATTGTGCAAGTTGACAAGTCTTAGTTGTGCCAGAGGCATAGGCTATCTGGTCTTGTTTTCTTGTACATGCTATGTTGTAATGTATCATGATGTGTTTATTAAATACTTCATGGATGTTGCAATCGTTTATTGTTTTAAGTATGTTACAAGGTATTGTGTTGGATAAGACAACAAGGACACATAGTCATCCGTATAAAAGAAATCTCTCATGTGGAAACCATGAATAATGTATTGAGAATTGCCTTGTGATTATGCCATAGTTTGCAAGAGGGTTAATGCCTTGCAATAAGTATGCAAAGTTTATTGTCATGATGTTTTGTGCATGGTTGTTGAATGGGGTTTCCTAGGTACAGATAGGGGAATGGCTTCCAATGTGGGGCCGGTACCCAAAGTGGTCGCCAGGGTAACCCATTGGGAGTGTGTAATCAAGTGATAACCTAATAATTAATCTAGGGGTTGGGTAGTTTTCACACTAATAAGATAATTGGATGCCTCACTCATGCCTGTAGTGCTCGTTCAGGCTAAGGATGAGATGAGAAGGCCGTGGTTGGCAAAATCAACTTCCTTGTCCTCATGAAAGGAATGTTGATTCCGCATGCGTCACCCTATGGGGCCGGTGCCTAGAGAGGCTGCCAGGGTAACCATAGATGGGGGCCAGCTTCTGGTGATAGATAGCCTGGGTAACCCATGCTAGGGCCATGCGATGACACTCTCCTTACTGTAGCCTAGCAGTCCCTAGCTGTACTCTCCCCTGTTGTTAAATGTTGCCTCTGGATGTACTGTGGTGTTGTTGAGATATTGACTTGTGATGTTGGAGTCATGTGTTGTCCTATAGTCTTCTATCTACCTGACTGTATGTCATAGTGGGAACCTTATGTTAACTCCTAGCTCGGGGGGTGGACCTTAGGGTTCCACATGGTCAGGTGGAAGAGCTTTATCCATTGGTTTTCTCCCTTGCCATTGTTCGTGAGCAAGGAGGATACACCTTGTGTACCAGACATTAGATCTTGCACCTGTTCATGTAGATAGTTATTATGCTCATGTACTAGCCTTGTGTATCTACTATATCACATTGTATATATTCAGATGTAATTAGGATGTTGATAATGTAAACCATGATGATGTACTCATATGTATGGACTTGAATAGGTGCATGTAATCTTGATCAAAGTTGATTATCTAATTGTTGTCACGAAATGGAGATGTATATGTATAATCAATAATGTAATAGAGTTAGAATGATTTGTTGATGTTAGTTAGCAATGCATGTAAATGAGGTTGATTATTTGTCTAGTAATGCAACCATGGCACCGTGGGAGATAAGTTGTTACTTAATGATGTGTATTGATCTGCTAAACCTCACTTGTTATCTTATTCAAAAAAAAAATTATTTCGCTTTGCTTGCATAGATGTGTTGTCTTTCAAGGTGTTCTTGACGGGGCACTACATTTGGTATCGCGGGCTAAGTTTAAACACTAGGTACCTTGTTTATATTTGAGCCCATTATGTAACCTAGTGCTTAAACTCTGTAGAATGATTTAACTCCTGTGCGACCCTTTTTCTTAATCTAATAATTTGCCCTTTTGTGTCCAGGATAGATGCCTAGACGTAGGGGCCGAGGTTGGGGCGGAGGTAGGGGTCGTGGAAGAGGTGGAGGTGGAATTCCTCATCCCAGTTCTCCTCATGGGAGTGGCCATGAAGGTGGGGGTTAGAACATGGAGGGTCAGGGTCAGCCTGATGGAGCCTAGTTGAGACAGATTCTTGAGGAGGCCCTTGCCTGTTTAGGCCCTAGACAGGAGTGTGAGCAGCCCAGAGGTGGTCAGGAGGTAGACCAGTCAGGTCCTAGATAGAGAGAGAGGTCTCCCAGGCATAGGGAGTTGACAGCTGAGCAGGAGGCCACATTAGCTAGCCATATGAGGGATCTACTGAGAGCACGCCCTCCCACCTTTGACGGAGCTGGTAGAGGACTTGAGGCAGAGATCTGGTTATTGGACTTAGGTAGGTGTTTCACCATGCATCTGTATGGCAGCAACATAAAAGCCAGGTGTGCCATTCTGCATCTCCAGGGATTTGCTTCAACTTGGTGGGGGCTAGAGGAGCAGAAGCTACATTTGGACATTAACACTGTGTCTTGGGAGTTGTTTGTAGAGAGATTCAGAAGCCGCTTTCTTTCTGACCATTGGAGGTAGTGTCGAGCCGATGAGTTTCATGAGCTAAGGCAGCTAGCCATGACAGTTGAGCAATATGAGCGCAGATTTTATGAGCTCAAACAGTATGCAGGTATCGGAGATGATGAGTCGATGTTGGTGCAACATTTTATTAGAGGCTTGAATGCTCAGATTAGTGGAGGGGTTTGAGTATTCAAACCTAAGACTATGGAGGTTGCCGTGGAGAAGGCCCAGCTAGTGGAGGAAAATTTGACTATGGGCCTCAGTGGACATACAGGTGTGCATATTGGCAATGCACCTTTGTCAAGATATGGTACTCGAGGTGGTCACACTCAAGCATCAGGTTCTCATGCACCCTCAAAGGGTGGTCAACAGCAGTAGTATTCACAGTCCAAATCAAAGAAATCTCAGCATTAGCAAGGTAGTAGGTTTCAAAATAAGAAAGACTGTACTTGGCAGCGCAATAAGCGCAATCGATTTGATCAACCAGCCTAGAGTACGCAGTCTTCAGTGAGCAGGGGCAGTTTCCAGCAGTCTAGTACCTTCCGGTGGAACAATGGTTTTGGTAGAGGCACCGGGTGTTTCTCTTGCGGCCAACAGGGCCATATTGCCAAACAGTGCCCGCAGAAGGGTGCATCAGGATTTGGACATCGACCAACGACATCTGAGCCAACAGTGGGTGATGTAGGTAGGTCACACCAAGTCTTCGCAGCGGTGGATGATCGACAGGTAGAGCATTAGGGCACCATGGTGGAGACTTCTGGTCACACGTGAGGTATTGATTTTTCTATTCTATTATATTCTGGTGCATCTGATTCATTTATATCCCCCTCTCTTGTGGAGTATTGTGGCTTAGTGGTAACAAAGCAAGTTGATAGGTGGCAGGTTGAGTTAGCTTCCAGGGCTAAGATTGCAGTTGAGTCTCTAGTTTCAGAGTGTAATTTGATGATTGGCTCTCTATCTACTACTGTGGACCTTCGCATTTCACTCCTGGGTTCATATGACATAGTTTTGGGGATGGATTGGTTGGAGGCCCATCAGGCAGTGATAGATTGTCGGCATAAGTCTGTTAGATGTGTAGATGATTCAGGTACCATGGTTGAGGTCATAGGAGTTCAAAGACCTATTTCCCTACGTATGATCTCTGCTATGCACCTCAAGAGATGCATGCATCAAGGATGTCAGCTTTTTGTAGTAACCATTGGTGATTTGGAGATGGAGGAGAGTCAAGAGGCATCTCTTGACGATCACCCACTCTTGAAGGAGTATGCGGATGTTTTTCCTTTTGACATTCCAGGGATGCCACCTAAGTGTGACATCAATTTCAGGATTGATATAATTCCTGGTGCAGAGCCTATCTCACGAGCTCCATACAAGATGACCACTCAGGAGCTCAAGGAGCTTCGACTACAGTTGGAGGAGCTATTAGCCAAAGGGTTCATTCAACCTAGTGTTTCTCCTTGGGGAGCACCTGTGATCTTTGTGAAGAAGAAGGATGGATGTCTACGGCTATGTATCAACTATAGGTAGCTCAATAAGGTAACATTGAGAAATAGGTATCCCTTGCCACAGATTGATGATCTGTTTGATCAGATTAAAGGAGCAAAGGTATTCTCTAAAATTGACCTTAAGTTAGGATATCACCAGTTGCAGATTTTTGAGGCAGATATTCACAAAACAGCATTTCGCACCCATTATGGACATTATGAGTTCACAGTGGTGCCGTTCGGGTTGACGAATGCACCTTCGGTCTTCATGAGCTTAATGAATGGTGTGTTTTGCACTTATCTTGACCAATTTGTCCTCGTATTTCTTGATGATATATTGATCTATTCGAGGACTATGGAGGAACATGAGGAGCAATTGCGTCAGGTGTTGCTGTGCCTGAGAGAAAATCAGCTTTATGCTAATTTGTCAAAATGTGAGTTCTTCCAGACAGAGGTTAAGTATTTGGGTCATGTCATCTCTGGAGAGGGTATTGCGGTGGATCCCTCGAAGATCCAAGCTATTATGGACTGGCCTGCACCCACTAATGTTTCTGAGGTCCGTAGTTTTATGGGGTTGGCAGGGTACTATCGTCGCTTCGTCATGGGGTTTTCAAGAATTGCCCACCCCATTACTTCTCTTCATAGGAAAGGGAAGAAGTTTGTTTGGTCAGAGCAGTGTCAGGAAGCCTTTCAAACTCTTAAGGAATAGTTGAACAGTGCACCTATATTAGCAGTTTCAGATCCTGATATGGACTTTGTTGTTTGTACCGATGCTTCCTTAGAGGGTTTGGGAGCAGTTATGGTGCAGGATGGTCACGTGATTGCCTATGAGTCTCGCAAACTCAAGGATCATGAATTGAACTATCCCACTCTTGACCTGGAGTTAGCCGCAGTTGTGCATGCCTTGGTGACATGGAGGCATTTTCTATTAGGGCATCGGTTTGAGCTGTACAGTGATCATCGTAGTTTGTAGTATATCTTCAAGCAGCCAAACTTGAATGCAAGGCAAAGACGTTGGATGGAGTTCTTGTGTGAATATGACTTTGAGGTCAGATATATTCAGGGTAAGGAGAATGTGGTAGTAGATGCTCTTAGTTGTCGGAGGCATGAGATCTCAACAGTTTCTCTTACAGTTGATTTGAGAGGTCAAATTCTTGCTGCTCTTCCTACTGACAGTTGGTGCCAGGAGGTGAGATCTGAGATTGAGTCTGGTAGATGTCTAGCAGGTAGGTTCATCGGTTATTCTTTTGAGTCAGATGGTCTTTTGCGATAGTTGGGTTGTATCTATGTTCCTAATTCTGAGGGTCTTCGCACCCTAGTTTTGTCTGAGGCACATCGAGCACCCTATTCTGCTCATCTGGGTGTCAAGAAGATGCATGCAGATCTGCGTCAACTATACTTTTGGAGTGGTATGAAGCAGGATATTACTGATTTTGTGTCGAGATGTCTTGAGTGTCAAAGAGTGAAGGTGGAGCACCAGCACCCTGCAAGTCTTTTGCAGCCTCATTTGATTCCTGAGTGGAAGTGGGATATCATTTCGATAGACTTCATTGTTGGTTTGCCGATGTCCTCTCGATGACATGATGCTATTATGGTCACTG
The DNA here is from genome assembly GCA_027924645.1 of Cunninghamia lanceolata. Taxonomy (NCBI): domain Eukaryota; kingdom Viridiplantae; phylum Streptophyta; class Pinopsida; order Cupressales; family Cupressaceae; genus Cunninghamia; species Cunninghamia lanceolata. Next base: position 6,456,194 of record BSBN01000846.1, on the reverse strand, counting down.
TGGATAGGTTAATGAAGGTAGCTCACTTTTCTCTTGTCCATGCTTCTTACAATGCCTCTACGGTGGCTAGAGTGTTCATGGAGGACATCGTCAGACTTCATGGGATTCCTCATAGGATCATCTCTGACAGAGATCTAGTGTTCACTTCTGCTCTTTGGACTTCCTTGCAACATGCCTTAGAAACACAGCTGAACTTTAGTTCAGCTTATCATCCTGAGACTGATGGTCAGACTGAGAGGGTTAATCAGGTTCTCGAGGATATGTTGAGGATGTATGTTATGGATCAGCAGAGCCGTTGGGAGGACTACCTTTACCTAGTGGAGTTTTCCTATAATAATGGTTATCATAGTTCTATTGGCATGTCTCCCTTCCAGGCCTTGTATGGTCGTCCTTGTAGGACCCCCTTGAGTTGGGATCATTTGGAGGATAGAGTTCTTCTGGGTCCGGATATGCTTAGAGATATGGAGTAGTAGGTTGAGAGGATTAGAGAGCATTTGGTGGTAGCACAGGATACACAGAAAAAGTATGCAGATGCCCATAGGATCGATCATCAGTTTTCCGTTGGAGATTGGGTGTTCTTGCGTGTGCGACCATGAAAGAGTCCAATCCACTATGGGAAGGGCTCTAAGCTAGCACCACAATTTGTTGGGCCTTTTGAGGTGTTGGAGAGGATCAGTCCAGTTGCTTATCATCTTGCTTTGCCACCTAGCCTTTCACGCATCCATGATGTGTTTCATGTTTTAGTACTTAGACCTTACTATCCAGATATTGCTCATATTCTTGATTGGACTGCTCTACAGGTAGAGGACGGGTAGCTGGCTTTAGAGCCCGTAGGCATTCTTCAACACAGGAGACTCACTCTCAGGGGCAGAGACATGGAGTAGGTTAGGATCCAATGGGATCCTAATGATGAGACCTCCACTACCTGGGAGGATGCTACCAGAATGAGGGAGTTATATCCTCACTTATTTGTAGGCTTCTAGGAGTAAGCCTAGTGCTAGGGGGGAGGATGTAATGCCCCTCGCTTTTGCTTGTGATAGATGTTACTTTCATGATCACTATGATAGTCCTAGTATAGATGATGGTCTTATAGTGCATGTTTACAGTTTCAAGATATTTTGATTTCTATGTTATGGTTTATGTTCTCCTTGATCTTGATGGACACTTGGTTATCATGCGAGCTAATTATGGATCTATGTTAGGATGATGCTTGATTACTTGTATTTTGTGCCTTCACAGTTCGATGGACATGATTATAGATTAGTGTTATTTTATGTTTAATGTGTTGTTTGATCATGATTATGATGTATGACTAGTATTGGATGTAGTTATTTAATGATGTGTTACTTGGACGGAACAGTGTTGCATTACTTGTGTCCGAGTACCCTGCCACGCTGCGACTTCCGTTCATTATGTTTATGATGACATGTTTACATATGTATATATGTGCAACCTTGTTGTTTGCTGCAGGATGCAGGTACCGGGCATCGACTCCACCTATACTATCAGGTCTGAGCGTGCCCTAGCCAATGGAGTTGTGGATTGGAGTTAACATAAGGTTCCCTACTCCGTCGACATCCTCAAAGAGGATGTGTTGTCAATGTTGTATCCTATCATCATTGTCAGTTGGACTGATTGCTGTTATTGTCGCCATGTCCTGTGGATTTACATGGGGTCAGGTATCATCCTGTAGGGTCGGTTAATCCCATTTAAGTGTCGATTTAAGCTTGGTTAGTTCCTTATGAAAGATAAGGTTAAATTAGGCTAACGTTAAATAATCATGTGCTAGGGGAATCATGTATGGTGATTTTGAATAAATGAGTTAATTATATGATTAAATGGTAAAATTAATAGGAATAAATAAATAAATAAAATTAAACAAAAAAAAAATTATTAATTAATTGGTAAAATTAATAGGGATTAGTAAATAAATAAATAAGATAAACTATTAAGTGAATTAATAAGTTTCAAGTTGTTAGCGGGTTAGATTAAAAAGTGAACAAAAATACATTTAAAGTAATAATGCTAACATTATAAGTTAAATTTTTTGGGGTTGATGCTTAATACCATACCTCAGTATATTTTTGGGGATGTGCAAACCTATTCCCATGTGCCGGTAATTGAAAATTTGGAGGCTTGGGAATCCTAGGGTATGGTTAATTTGGAGTCCCATGAGAAAGTGGGTCATTGGGAAAGGAGAGAGAGGCATGGTTGGCATTTACTCGAGGAGTCCAATCCCAGTTTTGGAGAAAGTGGGTTGTTGGGGCATTACAAGATGTCTCCTGCATTTATTCTAAGGAGGGTAGTCCTGGTGAGGGGAGCAGGAAGAACAGAAAAAGGAGTTGGTGGAAAGAGTTGGAAAAATTTGGGGAGGTGAACTAAAATCAGGTATGTACTATTTATGTTATATGCCTATTTCATATGAATTTTAATAAAATTAGGTTAAATGTGTTCTCCTCCATTGATGGGATGTGTTTAGGATGGGTATTAGATTCTTTTAGAGCAAACCGGAAGTTACTCTTGACCTCCAATCTAGTCTTGAGACTTGGCACCAATCTTCCAGTTGCTTTAGATTCAATTGAATATCTCAAATCCGACATGTCCACAAACCCCTTTCTGTATTCTTTGATGCTGAGTTAAAAATTTTTTCGTAAAAATTGAATCTGAATTGGATCCACAGCTTAACCTAATCCTGTAACCTAGTCCCATTATCTCAATGAAACTTATCTCTGATCCCTTAAGTTAACCTGTGGTAGAAGTGTAATAATCTCTCTACCTGTCGAATGATTCTGGAGCTTTTGATGTTTGATGCAATCTATTTCATCCTGCAACCATTGTATCTTAAAGTTCCCATCTCTGAGGGGATTTGTTCATAGCCATAGGATTTATTAGGTAACGTACTTTAATTTTTTTTTTTGTGAGACTAAAATGCCTCCTGGGCTTCACAGTTAAAGGCATCTGGGAGTCTTCTTGAGCCTTTACAACAGATTTCGTATGTGCATGAATTGCACCTATGCCGTATGCCACTGGCCATAGTAATCTGACTTAGTGGTGTCAAAAGAAAATATATAATAAATAAAATTGTATTCTGGAAACGAACAAAAATGGACAATAGTTCGGCCAATGCAAACTTCACGTAACATTCAAATTTTGCATTATTGTAGAACTACAAAAGCAACTAATCTCACAAGTAATCGGTTGTAAATTGCTTCTCCACGTGTTTCCTTGGCTATGTTAAGTAACCCAATCTGAGCAGGAAGGACTAAATGCTCGGCATCCGCTTCTTCATCGAAAATTACACATTTATAGGTGTGTTAGTTTAACAAGTGCCATTTTATAATGTTTATGGGGGATTACTAAATCAAATATGGGGTTTAACGTTTTAGTTAAATTATCAATTGCAATCATTCAAATTGTTATGATTGTTGATCTTATATTCTTATGAAGATTTGTTAATTGAAAATTTGTTAGTATAGGCTTGTTATTGGGTCATGAACATTGTTTTGAGTTAGGAGTTATGAGTAAAGCATTTGGGAAATTGGGTTGTTACGAGTGGAATTGTTTAATGGGATCATTGGTTGTAATAAGGTTAAGTGTAGTTGTTTTATTATGAAGTATAGCTATTAAATTATAGATGGCAATGTGTATAGGAAATATTTTCGTAATGGTAAGACATTCAAATATTGTTGTCACATTGTTAGTAACTGTAGTTGGTGGAGTATTAGCAGAATTTGAATGGGTAGGCAATGTTTATAAGTTATAGTAAAAAGGTGTGAATATATATGGTTGTTCTTTTTACTTCTTAGAAAAATATGTTTTAACAAGGTTTAGGGTTTTTATTTGGTTAAATAATAAACATGAACCCACTGTACCTAAATCGCATTGAAATTTAGTTAATGATGGCTACCTAGTTATGTTAGTAAGACATAAGTATAGTTGTATTTTTTTTAGATTTAATTTACATATTTGCTTTGGTAATTATTTGTATTTAGTGTTTTAATGTAATTGTAAGATTGCAATCCGATGACACACTGTGTTTAATATAAATACACCCGCCTTCTTCGTAAATTAAATCTAGACTATAATTGCTATTACTAATTATTATTATCATTAGTATTATTATCGTTATTATTATTATTATTATTATTACCATTGTTATCTCAAATATTAGTTGTCTATCCAAGGAAAGATTTGCATAGTTATATGTATCTGATAGCTACACAAGTGCAATTATATAAATTGTGTATTAGATTATTTAATAGTAATATAAATTCTAATATTTTAGTGAAGGTATCAATTATTATATTTTTTTTGAATTGTTACAAGTGTTAATTAATTTAATCCGGTAGTTAATTGATTTAATCTGGAAGTGAATTTTATCATATTATCCTTGTGAAGAGTTAGTAAATAAGTTTTGAGAGTTAATAAGAGTGTATGGTGATGGAAGTTATGTGAACAATGAACTCATCTGCATCAAGATAGTACAACTGAGCCTATGATAGATTAGTAATCTTAATGAGGTTGATTGTGCAAGTTGACAAGTCTTAGTTGTGCCAGAGGCATAGGATATCTGGTCTTGTTTTCTTGTACATGCTATGTTGTAATGTATCATGATGTGTTTATTAAATACTTCATGGATGTTGCAATCGTTTATTGTTTTAAGTATGTTACAAGGTATTGTGTTGGATAAGACAACAAGGACACATAGTCATCCGTATAAAAGAAATCTCTCATGTGGAAACCATGAATAATGTATTGAGAATTGCCTTGTGATTATGCCATAGTTTGCAAGAGGGTTAATGCCTTGCAATAAGTATGCAAAGTTTATTGTCATGATGTTTTGTGCATGGTTGTTGAATGGGGTTTCCTAGGTACAGATAGGGGAGTGGCTTCCAATGTCGGGCCGGTACCCAAAGTGGTCGCCAGGGTAACCCATTGGGAGTGTGTAATCAAGTGATAACCTAATAATTAATCTAGGGGTTGGGTAGTTTTCACACTAATAAGATAATTGGATGCCTCACTCATGCCTGTACTGCTCATTCAGGCTAAGGATGAGATGAGAAGGCCGTGGTTGGCAAAATCAACTTCCTTGTCCTCATGAAAGGAATGTTGATTCCACATGTGTCACCCTATGGGGCCGGTGCCTAGAGAGGCTGCCAGGGTAACCATAGATGGGGGTCGGCTTCTGGTGATAGATAGCCTGGGTAACCCATGCTAGGGCCATGCGATGACACTCTCCTTACTGTAGCCTAGCAGTCCCTAGCTGTACTCTCCCCTGTTGTTAAATGTTGCCTCTGGATGTACTGTGGTGTTGTTGAGATATTGACTTGTGATGTTGGAGTCATGTGTTGTCCTATAGTCTTCTATCTACCTGACTGTATGTCATAGTGGGAACCTTATGTTAACTCCTAGCTCGGGGGGTGGACCTTAGGGTTCCACATGGTCAGGTGGAAGAGATTTATCCATTGGTTTTCTCCCTTGCCATTGTTCGTGAGCGAGGAGGATACACCTTGTGTACCAGACATCAGATCTTGCGCCTATTCATGAAGACAGTTATTATTCTCATGTACTAGCCTTGTGTATCTATTGTATCACATTGTATATATTCAGATGTAATCAAGATGCTGATAATGTAAACCATGATGATGTACTCATATGTATGGACTTGAATAGGTGCATGTAATCTTGATCAAAGTTGATTATCTAATTGTTGTCACGGAATGGAGATGTATATGTATAATCAATAATGTAATAGAGTTAGAATGATTTGTTGATGTTAGTTAGCAATGCATGTAAATGATCTTGATTATTTGTGTAGTAATGCAACCATGGCACCGTGGGAGACAAGTTGTTACTTAATGATGTGTATTGATCTACTAAACCTCACTTGTTATCTTATTCAAAAAAAAAATTATTCCGCTTTGCTTGCATAGATGTGTTGTCTTTCAAGGTGTTCTTGACGGGGCACTACAAGGAGAGTGTGAAGGACATTGATGAGAGAGGAGGAGTTGGTCCCATCCTAAATCTTTTTGACATCATCCTAGATAATTTGGATCTTTTAGGCAATGACATGACACTATTTTTCTTCAATATACTCAAAATGTGTTATGATCAAAATTACCATCATCATTGAGGTATTAGGAGGTGCTCATGTCTTGTATGAGGGATTTTTCATTATGAGCCATGTTAGATGACAAATTAAGCCATGAGCTATACCATAAAGGAATAGAGGAGTGAGAGGATGGTATACACCCTAAGGCACACATGTAAGGGGTTTATACAAGAAATAACAGAGTTGGTTGAGTTGGATTGGGGATGGGAAAGTGTTAATTTTTGTTGTGTGATAGTTGGAAAGCAAAAGGAATCTATAAATTACAAGAAAGAAATGTGTTTTGGGTGTTTTTGTTTGTTGGTACTTGTGGGTGTTTTTTTTTGGTTTTGAGAAAGTAAATTAAGCAAAACAAAAGGCTAAGGTGTTTAGAAAATATAGAGGTACTCAAAGTGTGTTTAAAACACAAAAGTAAATTTCAAGCTTTAAACTAGATTTGCAGTAGAGAAATAAATAATAAAAGTGTGTTTGTTTTTTCTTGTGTTTGGAAATTAGGATCTTAAAGTTGTGTAAGAATTCTAGGTTCACTAGAATGAAATATGCCTATTGCATGAGAATGCATCAAATGGATGCCTAGGCATTGGGAGGCCAACACGAGGAGGTAGAGGATAGTGTTGGCAAAAGTCCTTAGGTATGTAGAATGACTTGTAGATAGTATCTCTAGGTAGTTACTAGCCATCCCTCCTATTTCTAGGGTTACTCCTTGGCTCCCTAGCTAATGGTTGGTAAAAATAGATTACCTAATTTGTTTTATTGTCAGTAGATTGGTATTGATATAAGTTGATAATAATTAATTAAGAAATAAAAATAATACATAAGTAAAGAACTAAAAGGAAATTGTAGAATACATATAGATATTAACACATTACACATGAATTTATGTGGTGATAACCTTCTAGTGAAAAACACCACAAAAGCATCATTCGTAATATGAACAAAAAAATTCTTGATAATGGGATAGTGTGCTGGCGAGCAAGACAATTGTCGTGTAGTGGGAAGTGTTGATCTCTAAAACTAACAACTAGAGATACAACCTATGGGAAGTTCTATAAATGGGGACTAGAGTGCGCTCGGTAGAACAACCTCTGGGGTTTTAGAAGCCAACTCTTCAGATGTTCACTGGGAGGAGAAAAGGGAAAGAGAGGAGTTGATATAACAAAATCTACACTAAGGTGATGTGCCAAAACTAAGATAGTTTATTCACCAGACAACATAGTATAATTCCAACTTTATTAATTTAGAGGAAGTTTGAAGGAGTATTAAACATGATTCAAAGCACCCTCAACATCACATAGACAAACCATAAAAGCTTAAAGACAAAAATAAATGATTATAACTATTCCTTAATGGACACAGAGCAATTTACTTGGAAGATTTAATAGAAAATAACATAACATAGAGGCAATAAATGCACAGTTGATGTATTAGATCTCTATTTTTAACAACTTAGTATGCTAAGGTCTCAGAATTATATTACAATCAAATGACTGCAAGGATATCAAAAACTATCCTTCTCCAAAAGTGATGAACCCTTTCTAAGACTACAATGCTCCCTCTTATAGAAAAACACTTTCAAAGAGAGAGAGAGAGCAACTAAAAAGATTCCCCCACGACGCTAGCAAGACACCCATCCAACTGCCAACTGAAAGGATAAGGCTATTCCCCCGTTTTTAGCTGCTAGCACCACCTATTAGAAGATGCCATTAATCCACCAAGACAAAGAGATACATGGAACCATGCTGATGAAACACGCCGTAGCTCTGCATGCATCCACTAGTAGCACACTAAGAAGAATGAACCAATAGCGCACTAAGAAAGCTTCCTAAGCCTTAGAGATGACCCAACCTATGCTTAGCAGGCACATGACATGTTCTATCACCTCCACACGCTACAAAAGAAAGAACCAAAAACCTTTCCTAAACTGAAAATGGGTTGGACATGTGGCGCATCGACGGGGAAGATTTGCCTTTGCTTTTGAAAGAAGTTGCACCATGAAGACACGTGGTGTGTTTTGCCAATAGAAAAACTTAGGAACCCTTTGTGTTGCAACAAAGAAAGAACAAAACTAAAGGTTGCTGAAAAATGAAGTGTACAACTCTTGGCGACTCCTTGGGGACCTCTGTCTACAGAGGTAAGAACCCAAAAACCCTAGTTTTGCAAAAGAATAGGATGCTCAAAACTATAGCTTTGAGAGAGCTAATTGCAAAGGCTCCAAATCAGTCTTTACACACTGCGCCTTCTATTGTAGCACCTCAAAAGCTTGGTTGAGATCAATCATCTCTTTGAAAGATAAGACACTCAGTGTGGCCAATGCAGCCTCAATGTGAAAACTTAGCTGTGCTAGAGGGTAAAGAATTACGTCCACTTCTGAGGTGCTTGGTGAAGAACTCAAGGCCTAGAAAACAAACTAATCCCATTACTGGTGCTCCAAAATTTGCTTGTTCTAAGTTTCCACCATGACTGACTCATTAGAGAGGAATGGGGAAGGGAGTCCAAGTTGCACCAACTGCTGGGTATGGCCTTCATCTGCTTCACTGCTTGATCTAGGGTGCGATGACACTCCTTGGCTTTTATGGCTACCTGATTACACTTGATGAACTCATTGGCCTTCTTTTCCACTAGCCTTCTATCATTTATTCTGACTATTGTCAAAGAATCATCAGATGTCATATACAAAATTTGAACCAATAATTGTGACTCGACTACCTTCGGGGCAATAGAGGTCAAAATCTTCTGAATGGTGGAATCGACTTTCACACTTAACTCCTGAGCATTCACAAGGAATGTCAAGATGGGATGAAGGGACATGGCAATTTCCTTGATCTTCTCCCAATAAGAAGAATACAGTTGCTGTAGCATAGGGAGAATGTTAGTTTGCTATGTGGAGCTTGCCAATGTACTTTGCAGTTGCTGGATCTGTAAATCCTTATCTTTCCCTTCAAGCTACAACTTTAGAATCTAGTCCTCCTCCTTTTTCTATGCCAAGTCTTGTGAGGTGGTGTCAGAAAGGTTCTTTTGAACTTGTGCTAGCTCTTGTTCTTTAGCTTGAAGCCTCAAGTCAAGGCTCTCCTTCTCTTTCTTCTCCATCGTTGCTTCTGCCTACACCCGATCCAGATCCATCTGCAGCTTACCCCTTGCGGCCTATTCAGTCTCCAAAGTCCCTTTTGAGATTTTATCATATAATTCTTTCTACAGATGGGCAATCTCCATGTCTTTGCCCTTCTCTCAGTATTGAGTTGATCCACTGTGGCCTTGACATTTTTCAGGTCTTGCTCCCACTTTGTTGCCTGTCAGCTGGCCTTTAGATAATCTGTGGTGACGGCTCTTTGGGTCTCCTCCATCAGCTCAACTCTATCCTGTGGGAGGGCCTGGCTAAGGTTGGGACTGATAGCATGGATTGTGTAATCATCTAGATGCTATACTGTTCTGGATTGTTGACATTGGGAGTCATTGATGCTATCAGCATAGTTTGTTGTGCCTTCTCATACAAAAATACTCATTTTTGTGGTGTCCTACCTCTGTGTATCCTTCTATCTTATTTTTGCTATCCTCTCCTTAGATTTCTTGGTTGCATCAATATGGATGCTATACTGCCTGGGGGATTGAATATACTACCTAGGAAAAGGTGTACCAACAGGAAGACCAAAAGGAATGGGCACAATGGAAGATGCCGCTTGAGTCCTCACGGAGGTGGACAATGGGAAGCTCAAAGTGGAAGGGGAGAAAGATGGAATGCTTTGTAGGGGAGCCAGAGAGACACGCAGAGGCATGGGAGCAAATAGGAGAACAAAGGAGATTGACAGCATCACAGTGACCTGCATGAAGGATGAAACTAGAGGGGGGAAGACATGATGAGAGATACTGATGTAGAGATAGGAGACAAAGGGTGCAAAATGGTAGAAGAAATGACTATAGTGAAAGAGGTTGCAACAAACATGGAAGGGGAAGCCAGGGAATAGGAATAGAGAATGGGAGGAGTAAAACATACCTACGCTATGGGAGTCGCGAAGGTTGGCATGACATCAGCTACATCCTCCTCATCCACCAGGTTGCTTAAGTAAGCCTTTCTATGTTTCACCCATTTCTCAGGCTGAGAGGATACCTTCGAAGGTGATCCCTCTACTATAGAACCTAAAGAAGCTATCTTTCTTCACTTTAGTGTTTGCGGACCCCTTTGATAAGCTAGATCATAAATTGTTGGTCCCTGGGTAGGAGGTGACTCTGTAGGCCTCTCCTTGATGCTCATCGACTAGGCTTCACCTGCTATTATTGAAGCAGCTGGTGTTAAATGCCCCTCCTCCCATTTAGTATCGAATACATCATCGAAATCAAGGGAGTCATAGGGGGTATTCAGGTTGTGTATCTCTTGAGGATACTGATGGTGACAGGTTGTCATTGATGTCAAAAGGTGTCCCTAGGATAAGTGTAGTCAGATATGCAAATATGGTTAGAGATGAGATGCTTCTATTTGATCAGGATATTTCAAGTTTGCCTCTGGATGGATTCTAATGTTCTTGGTGTTTGGTGTTGATCACAGGACTTGTTTGATCAGGACTTCATAGAGGTTGATCTCAAGGAAATCAAGAGTATTTTTGGATAGAGTATGTTTGGACAGAGTAAGCTTGGAATTGAGTTGAGGAATTGTGTCATAGAGTTGAGTTGCATTGAGTAGTTGTGTTCATAAGACCACTTCATGATGTTCTCAGTGAAATAGAGTTGAGTTGCATTGAGTAGTTGTGTTCATAAGACTACTTCACTATCAGAAGGATAGTTGTTGTGCTTCATAGGTTCATCCCATATTTCATGATGCTTGGTGGTCATGCTTCAAAGTCTCATGTTACAAGGTTGATCAAAATGTTGTGTTCTTGGTATGCTTGAGTTGTTGCTTCAGAAGTTAAATTGAAGTGTGTTTATGATGGTTCATTTGGTCTCTTTCGGTGTTAATTGGTATTCATGTCCTGATCAAGATCGTTGTGTTCATCATGCTTCATTGGGTCCATGTTAGTTATGACTTTAGTACCAAGAAGGTTCATTATCAGAATTATACATGCAGCTTGATGGAGATATAAGTTTATAAAAGGTTACTAAAGTACACAAGATCTCCAAAAGGTGTCTTTTATACCAAAACTCTAACACCATTATGCTTTGGAGAGACTTTGAAACCTAAGGTCTTAACTAGCCCATCGAATATAGTGCTCTTTATGTTTTAAATTGAAAGTGACTTGATATAGCAGGTGCATCACTTAAAGTTTACCACTTGAAGGGGTCTTCAAACATGGTGCACACTAGCCCCTCCTCTCCTCACCACCGATGGAATCGGTCCATATTGCTTGTGAAGTGGGTGGCAAATGGAAAAAACTTTTATTCGTTGAAATGTGTTTATAAATCATGAATTGCATATAAAGGAAAGGTTAATTGTATGTGGAGCCCGATTTCTTTGAAGGCATTTTTTGAGTTTAGAAAGCACAAAAAAAAAACACTTCAAAATATAGCCCGATGCATTTTCAAAGGAGAGTTTAAATTCTAAAAAGGTGCATCGAATATCTTATTCGATGGGAAGTAAAAACAATAAATTTTTGTGTGGGGTGCGAACAAGCCATTTCATTTGGCTTTGTGTTTTTTGCTTTTTCTAAATATTAGAAACTTAAAGCCATCGGCCCCCATGTCATATTTTTATGACAATTTAAATAAAAACAATAAGGTGATTTTTTATATATGCATGGGCACGAATTTGAAGGAAGGAAAAAAGTTTTTTTTCTAATTTTAATCTTTGAAAAATGAAATATTAGCTAACTTTCTTAAGGTAGATTTTATTGGTGAGTTTTTTTTTTAGGGACTAAAAAGCTAAGAAGGAGATTTTTGTGATATTATATTTTTTATAAAGGAAAGTTTCTTTTTTAGATATTATTCTTGAGAGTAATATGTAAGGAGTTAAATGTTTTTTTTTGAGAAGACAGAGAGTTCAAGATGAAATTAAAGAATTTGAAGAATATTTTTTTTTGTTTTGCAATCACAGAATGTGTTTTTGCAGAGAAGATCAAGAACTTGGAAATGTGTTATTGTAGAGAAGATCAAGAGTTTGGGAATGTATGCACAGATAAATATGAAGATTTTCTTTGGCAGAGAAGATGAATTTTTGAAGGAACAAAATGTTTTTATCAATTATTTTGTGAGCAGGGCATTGGATGAAGATTTTAGTTTTGAAGATAATATTTACAGAGAAGAGAATATGAAAAGATTCTTTTGAAGACATTGAAGAGATTTTATTTTCTCCTACAAGGCACTATTTTTTTATTGAAGACAAAATGTTCAGATTGAAATGAATATGAAAGGTTAATGAATTTTTGAAAGGTCAATGAAATTTTGAAGAGGATTTTTGCAGAGGATAGGAATATGAAAAGATATTTAGAATTTGTATATAATGGTTTTACAAGTACATTGACGGAAGGTGTGTGTGGAACAGTATACAGAAATGAGGACATTTTCTATGACATCCTCTTGAATGATATAGATTGAACTGAATCAAGCAAGAAGACAATATGAAATTGAATATGCAGAAATAATCTAAATGAGGTGAATGAATTGTTTGAGTATCAGATGCAGGATTGGAGACATACACATGGAGAAATCACATATGGAGCTTGTTTGCAGAAGTATGTAAAAGAAAATGGTCTTGATTTGAAAATCAAACATGAGGTATAAGGTTGTATACAATGGTGCAAATCTGATTGAACAACAATCATGTCTTGCACACAAAGTTTGATGTTTTTTTAATAGTGATTGTGTTTGCCAGTGAGGCACAATATGCCAATGAGGCTTGTGGTCAGTAAGACTGTGGTCAGTGAAACCTCTGTATATTTTAGTGAGACATTTGTAAGAAGATTTTTCATTTAAGCCAGTGAGGCAGTTCTGGAGTGGTTTTTCTACCCCTGGAGGGTTTTCCACTCCTGCAATTCTTGTGTCTTGATTCATATTGATCTTCTCTCTGTGGTTGTATGTTTTACTCATGAGTTTTGTTTATGTGTTTGACAAAGTTATGTGCATATGTGTTTGACAATTCAATGATAACTTTCTCTCCTTGTGCTCTCCAAGTTAAAGTTTGTAAAAAGATTCAAAAATTCACACAACACTGATTCACCCCCCCTCTCAGTGTTGTCCTTAACTCCTACAGATACACCCAGAAAGCTGCAATCTTCTCATTATCCCAACCCTTATTTTCAAGGTGACTCTTTAGTCCCTTGTGAATTTTCACCACATGGTTGAAATCCTTCTTCAGATTGTAAAAAAAGAACCATGCTACCCTTGGTTGCTCTATAGGAATACATGCCAAATTGATAAAAGTAGTAGTAGATTCAATGCTAGGGGACTACCACTGATCCCAATACTTCTACAGCTCATGTGCTATTTTTGTTGTTATTTTCATTTCTGTGAAACATCCATCGGGATCAAATCTCCATTGGTCATAGATGATATCTAGACCAAGATTGAAGAGCTTTAAATCAAGTAACTTTTTAGAAGACCTCTTCTTAACCGTTACTCCCACCCTAGCCAGCAGAGTGGAATACATTGTTTCTTTCTTCCTTTTGGTGCCCCATTCTCCATCAACAATACTTAGTTGCCAGGCCAGCTCCAAGGCCACAGTCCTATTGATTAAGTATGCGGGGAGCCTAAAGGCCTCCCCCATGAAATCATGCATCCTGAAAAAGGTAAATTTGGTTCTAAAGAACCAGTCGGTGGGAGGCTTGCTGTTTGTCATCCATGCTTGCTGATGGTCAGCAATCCGCGCTGGCTTGTCTTGGCGGGTCAGGTCCAAGAGTGTTAGGGTAAAAAATAGGTCAAAGAATGAATAGTAGTTAGAAGAAGTAGATAGGATATGGGTCCATGTATATATTGGGATGGTCTTTGTGGTGTCAGACTTATTTGCCATGACCAAATCAATATAAGATGCAAAAAAAACAATATTTTGGTGCACCACCATGTGCGCTAGGAAAGAAGAATACCTAAAAGAATAATGAATGGAATACGCCACTAGTTGAGTATGCATGGCATTGGCAATGACATCTACAAAATCCATTCTAAAATCCTCCCTTTGTTTCCTCAAACAGAAACCTAATGCCAGCTAGAACTTAGAGACTTTAGAATTGCTGGCCATACCGAAGACAAAAGCATGCATAGAAAAGATACATTGCATTTTGTGCTATTAGAAGTTTGTGAGCGCAAGGGGCATCTTTGGCATGTTTGTATCCTCCTTGTCCTAGCCGAGCTCATGGTTGAAAAAATTTAGCTGGCCCCTCCTTCCAGTCCAGTAGTACTCCATCTTTTGTCGATCACATACTTCCACTAATGGGTTGGAAGGAACACACAACATATCTTGGATGGCTTGAGTGCTTATAATAATCTCGAGATGATTCCTGTCAATAATCCCATTGTCTGGATGATACGCTCATGCACAGGCATCTAGAATTTTAGGGCAAGGGTAGATCAGTGGGACCATGAACTGAGGTAGACCATAGTTCCATAGCCGAAAACCTAGAGAATTGTAATCTTCCTTTGCCGCTTTGGCTAAAATCCTTTCATGGGTGCCTGAGTAGAGACCCCTTGGGATTTTGTGTAGTCTGGGGTCATAGATTTCATCTTGTGAGGCCTACCCTTTTTCATTCTATTCATGTGACTATTTACCTTACTATTGCTGATACTTTTATATTTGTGGGACTGTTGATTCTAAATTTTCAAACTATTAAACCTTATTATGTTAAAGAAAAACTAATTGGGTGATGTTAGATAGATGTTTGCTTTAAGAGAAAACAAATTAGGTGATGTTAGATAGATATTTATTTTATAGGAAAACTAATTGGGTGATGTCTAATTAATGTTTACATTATAGGAAAACTAATTGGGTGATGTTAGAGAGAAAATTATAATGTGATTTCATTATGTTTATGAGAACTGTGGTATGTTTTAGGAATGCATGTATTAAATTTGCTTCGGCTATGTTATTTATATGTGGAATTAACTTTAAAATTGAGTGTGCAGGTATTTCTAACAAAACCACAGATACAGGAGATTATTCCACACCTTATGTTGTAATCCCTTGTGAAGCCGATCTGGTTCCACGAGGAACCAAGATTAGCTCTATGCTGATTTAATGTTGTAATGTTGTCTTGCATGAGGTTGAATGGGTTAGGTCTACCCTCTTGTAAATTTGAACTATGATTTGTGTTGTAAGAAATGTATTTGAATTTTATTTTTTTTAATTTTAAATTTTTGAGACCCACTTCTTATGTTTTAACTTGACCTTGGGTGTCCTAACTAGGTGAAAATTGACCCTGGGTTATACCCCATGGTTCTAGGGTCTCTTTTGACTTGGGTAACACTTGGTTAACCTCCGTATGGTCACCTTAACTTCATAGTGAAGTTAAGTGACAAATTTGGAGGCAGAGGAATGAGATGAGTGGTACCAACACTCAAGCCCATCCCTCTTCTATTCCCAAGGCTTGTGAGACTCCCCATGAAGTTTTGTGGTCCTTCATGAGAAGGAAGGAGGGGAAGACATGTGTCATTCTTTCCCTCTTCAACTCCCCTTTTCTCTCCCATGTGTAAGAGAGATGACATGTGGTAAGGGATAAGGAAGACTTTGGGGATTGGTGAGTGACATGTGTCAACACCCATCCCTTGGGACACAATAGTGTTTGTGAGGAAGAGTGAGGAGGTGACAAGTGTCACCTCCCCATTCTTCTACACTCATAGCATGGGTTATTTTAATCCCACTTGGGATAGGGAGAAGGGTTGTTGAATTTTTGAGGATTTTTGGTTTATTAGAAATTGTTTTTGGAGAAAAGAATAGAGGGAGTTTGGTGACTTAGGTTGGAGGAGATTTTAGTAGAGCTCTACATCAACTACATCCATTAAAGGGCTTTTTAAGGTTGGATTTCAAGGCCTTTTCTTTGCATTTTCTATTTGTTGCATGAAGTATGTGTGAAAATGTTTATTTTTGTTTATGTTGTATTTTTTGTTATTGTGGGGAAACTTTTATTGGGATGTTGATAGAGCTTCTTCCACTTGGAAGAAATGCTCATCAAGTATGGGGTAGGGGAAGAGTGATCCTCCTCGAGTTCATTCCTTATTTTGGGATGTTGAAAGCCTTGAGGGCATTTGTGTGACTTTGAGACAATTTGTTATATGGCTTGAGAGCCAAAATATGATATCCCTTGGAATTTGATTATCTTGTTTGGCTTGAGGCCATGAGGAAATTTGTGTTGAAATATTGTGAAGGGTGGCACTCTAGAGTTGAGTGTGTCCACTCTCCACTCTCCTACCCCTTGTTAAACTCACTGTGGTTGAGTTTGTGTTGTGTAAGTAGCCATGGGTGTAATTGTATATTTGGGATGTTGTATTGCTTTGTTATGGAGTAAATTTTGGAATACCCTTATTGTGTGGATGATCTCCCTAGCTCGGGGGTGACCCTCTTGCGGGTCTATGGTAGGGAGGAGAGCAAGTTGAGTGGTGTTTCCTCTCTTTGTGTGATATGCAGGTTCTTGGAGTTTATTGTGAAGTTTGGAGAAGATTACTTGAAACTTGGAAAATATTTTATTTTCCTTTACTCTTAAGGCTCTATAAGAGAGCTTGGTCTTAGTAGTGACTACATCCCAGTTGATTTGCCAAGAGGAGAAAATTTTCTCTCTATTGTTGTAAAAAGATTGGTATTTTAGAGTTGTGAGAAAATCCTCCCTTATTGTGTGGATAGATGTAATTTTTATTGTTTATTAAGTTTTACCATTTTGAAAATAAGAAAAGAAGAAAGAAATTTGTTTTTAAAAGGATATTAGAATTGTCTATTTCCTTATACTTCTTTTGGAAAAGTTGTGAATATAGTTAATGTTGTAAACAAAGTTTGTTAAAATTTATTCATTGCAAGAATTAGTGAAAATATTAATTTAAATAAATTATGAGAGTTGTAAATGATATTTGGGAAGGAAATGAAATGTTGGTTATAATCATGCATTTGAGTTTTGTTGAGAAGGAATACAAGTACAATTAATTCTTTTCATTTTAAATCATATGTCTACTATTTAAAATGGAATTTTATTGACTTGAAATTGAAATTTGATTAAGAGAAAATTAGAATTCATTATCCTTACATATTACTCTATATCTATAATTTTTATTTTGAGTTGCATTTGGAAATAAAATTGTAAGAAAGTTCAATTTAATCAATTTAATATTCTACCTTACAATTGTTGATAGTAATATATATATATATATATATATATATATATATATATATATATATATATATATATATATATATATATATATATATATATATATATATATATATATATATATATATACTCTGTATTTTTATAGTCATTGTTTTAAAAATAATAATGTGAATAATATGAATTTGAGAAATTGTGTCTATATATATATTTTATATATTTTAAAATAAATAAAAATTACAAATGAAAATGAAAATTCATTTCGCAGATTTTAGATTTGGAGTTATAGTAAAAAAAATTGTTACAGTATTGGTGGGGGTTCGAACCCCCACCGTATGTATTGCAATGGGTGTGGGGAGGGGGCAGAGCCCCCACCCACACCCCATCCTCCCCACACCCCTGCTAAAACAAAGCCTTGTGGACCATCGGACTCCCCACACTCCCCACCAGACCTTAAACCCCTGTGGCTCGTCCTTCCCCCTGTGCTGTGTGTGCACCACTAGCCTCTACTCCCTGTGCTCCCCTACCACCGCGAACACCACTCCTCTGTAGTCTTCCTCCACCGTGCCTCTTCGGCTTCCCTTTTGCCACCTCTGTGGGTTCCAAATCGCGGCCCCTGCGCACAGAGCTGCCCTGCGATCACCAGCTGTGACCACCTCCATTGCCGCCGCAGCCACACCCTTGGACCCTGCCACAAGCCAATGTAAAATAAGGGTTAGGGTTCTCCCAATGGAATTCAAAAGGAAATAATGGATGGGAATATAACAATATTCTATGTTATATAAGGAAAAATATAACATATAAGATTATAATAAATGATATATATATATATATATATATCTATATATATTAATAGTTGGCTAACAATATGGTAATTTCATTTAAATATATATATATACACTATCTATCAATAATTTTGTAGAAAAAAAATAAAAATAAAATAAAATAGGGCTTATTTTTCGATAATAATATATATATATTTATATCCAATCAAACTGTAGGGAAGTTGAGTTTCAGATTTAAATAATCATCACAAATTAAATACAAGAAAATGAAGAGAAAAAATATACCTATCTTTATAAATGCAAATAAGCATGTATATACATTATATATATGCTTATTTACATTTATATAGATATGCGTATCTTTATAAATGCAAACAAGCCATCATATGCATTTCATATGAGGCTGTTGAAAACTAATTTGGAAGATTGAGGAAACATCAGTTTGAGTAAATGTCCAATTGAGAAAAAGAGAGACAAAGAGGAAGAAAGAAAAGAGTGAAAACAAAGAGGAGAAAATGTGAGGCATTTCTGAAATGGGCTAAGAGAACTAAGTAAGTTTGACCTATCGTTAATCCTGATTAGGGACAAGTTAATTATCAAAATTAATTCAAATGTTGAATTAAACCAAAGCGGAAACCTAGGAGACTATGTCAAGCGAAGTTAGTAAACCCTATTTAATTGAACTGGTCTACCAAGAAATTAGGAATAATGTAAAAGATGCAGTGATAACTCTGATTGATAAAGAACATGAAGAAAAGAAGGATAAACATAAAGAAAACTTAAAATTGGAAAGAGAATGTGACAGAAATACAATCAAAATTAAATTTCAGAGAAACAGAAGAGAGGGCAAATGAATAAGCTTTGTTGAAAATGCTAAGTTCAGAAGGAGGAGAACTTAATATTAAATTTCAGAAAACAGGAAAGAGAACAGATGATCAGGCTTTGTTGAAAAATGATCCATTAATGAGATCAACTGTAAATTCATTATAATTAAGGAGTTGTAGGAAATTTGTTAACCCTATCACGAGACTCCATTTAAGATTAGTGTTAGTGTAATAAATCCCACTCATGCCCGTGAGGCGTTATGCTGTCAGATTTTCCCAGAATCTAGGGTTTAGTAGTTTGGTAAGTTTAACCCTTGAAGCATCGTTAACTGCGTCATAATGAGCCCCTTGTTAGCCTTCTTACATTTGGGTATGCACATGTGTATGTAGTACCTCGCTGACATCTGTACTATTTATGCCTTAAGTGTTCGCCACCAAGCATGCTTATGTGTGCGAGGGGGTTTCTAGGGAAGCGTGGGAAATTTTTTGATAATTCGTGTCATGACCACATGACACATGTGGACATGACACGTGTGATGCATGTTGTGACTGCATGGGAATTGTGGGGTGGGCATGACACATCTGCATAGTCTGTTACAAGACTCAAATCCCTGGAATTTCCTTTAGGCAGACTTGATGTATTTGGTAGCTGTGACCTTAGTGGGATAGGAGCGGAAGCATATGACCTACTCTTCGAAACATCAGGGAAGAAACCTAAGGCTTCTACCTCAGCACTAGAAGATGCTCTGATTGGGTCCATAATCTTAAAACCTCTAGCTGGAACTCTACTTTGCTTGATAATTTCATAGTGCGACAAACAATTCACACCCCGCTCTTAAGAAAACATGATCTCCAATGCTCAAACACTCTTAAAAGCTTTGTAAATACTTCACTACACCCCTTGAACTCACAACTGCATTAAAAACTCAACACTTAGATTGCTTCTACTCTGGATTACTTCAATCACTAGAATACTACGAATGGTTGGAATACTGCAAATGAGCTAAGGGAGATGCATTTAACTGCCAATGCTTAATGCATTCGTGTAAATTTATTTTAGTTTCCCTTGGGATGTACGGATTCATAATGGGTAGGTAAGGCATGACTCATAGCATGACCTTTTTGGGGAATGCAAAGCTGAGAGCATAGCAGGAGGGGACACATGGTAGGATGCATTAAATAGCCCAAGAATGGCCAAGTGGGACATCTCTTTGAGAAAACCTGGCTAACTAAAGCTAAGTTGGCAAGACACCTGGTAGAAGGACAAGAAGCATGCACACGAGGTGCTTATTGAAAGGAACACATAGCAAAAGAAAACAAGAAAATAAGGGAAACCAACAGAGACACAACATTAATTAAATGCTTAAGATGAATCCCGTTCACCAAAATCCTGAGGGCATTTCCCTCCAAATATTCCAGTTCAAACACATTTCTCTCTTTACAGTTAGTAACCCAGAAAGGGCCTTTCCACAGTGAATCAAATTAGCATGTTGTCCTAGCTTGGTAGCTCACTCATCATATTTCAGAACCAAATCTCCCTCTTGGAAACCTAGATCACATTCCTTTTTGTCGAACCATCTTTATACTATTTGCTGGCGATTGATCATGGTGTTGTCTCTAGTATCTTGTACACTAAGTAGTTCTGTTAGTCTTACTTCCATTGCACCATTCTCTTTGGTCTCTAGGGATTTAAGCAATTGTAATGCTAGGGTTTCCATAGAAATTGGCAACACTACCTCCTTCCCATAAACTAACTCATAGAGAAACATTTTTAAGACCTGCTTAAGAGTAATTTGGTTGGCCCAAAGCACTGTTCGCAAGTACCTATGCCATTCTCTTTGATGATCTACACCTATCCATTTGATCAACCTAATCAAATCCTTGTTTGTAGATTCTGCTAGCCCATTACCTTGCTAATAATAGTTGGATGAAGTTTTGAGAAAGATCCCATTGTTGAGTTGAAATTTTGATATTTTAGAACCCAAAAAATCTCTCGCATTGTCTGAAATGATGGTTCTTAGGGGACCGAAACATGCCACTAAGTCTTCTAGGAAGTTGATGATCTCATTTTCTATGGTGTTCTTCAATGGAACTACTTCCAACCACCTGGTGAAGTAATCTATTTTTGTAAGGATCCATTTATGCTCAAAATTGGACACTGGGTTGATCATCCCAATAAAGTCTAAACCTTACTGAGCAAAAGGTTTGTCCACCATGATCAGCTTCAAAGCCATAACTAAGTTCTTGTGTTTGTCGATGAATAATTAACATTGGTGACATTTCTTGGCTTGATTGTGGTAATCTGATAACAGAGTTGGCCAATAATATCCTACGTGCACAATTTTGGTTGCGGTCATTTTTACTGAGAAATGACCACCCGCAGGGCTATTGTAGAAATCATGTAGGATTCTGATTGCTTGGAGATTATCCATGCATCAGAGGAAAACTCCTTCGAAGTTCCTTTTGAACAAGACCCCTTCAATTACTGTGTAATCAACTCCTTCTAATCTATAGAATCTCCTTTTGTGAGAAGGAAGGCTATCGGGGTACTTACCAGTTTCCATGAACCAAACTCTATCTGCAACCCACGATACATTTGATTCAAATTGATTGATCAAGACCTTCTCTAAAATTTCTTCTCGAGTCAGAGATTTAGCTGCATGTGCTAAGTATTCATAAATTCCTCTTCCTCGGATCACTTTCATAGGTCTAACCTCTCTATCATATTCTAGAATCTTTGTGATCCAATTTGCTCTCTTATCAGTGATTTCTCCTTCCATGATATATTCTCAGACACTAGAATGCGCAACATAAATCATTAACTTGTTTCCCACAATCAGGTGCCTAAATTTCTTCAGACCTTTCACTATAGCAAATGTGTGCTTCTCCACAAAATTATATTTAGTCTCATATTCCTACAAGGTCTTTGAGTGGAAGGTGATGGGTGTTCTCCCCTCATCTTAGCATCTTTCTATGTTAGCACTGCAGTGATGCTATGTTTTCTACCATAAACATACATGATGCATTCTTTTGAAAAATTAGGATTAACTAGTATTGGGACTAAAGCAATTACCTCTTTGACTTCTTCAAAAGCTACCCTTCCTTTGGGAGTCCACGTGAAAACTTGATCCTTTTTTAACATGAGGGTGATTGGTCTAACTAGCCCAGAGAAATCAAATATGAATTTGTTGATGAAATTAATCTTTTCAAGGAAAGATTGAACTCCTCTTTTGTTCATAGGCAAGGGCAATTCCTTAATGGATTTCACTCTTTTAGGGTCTATAGAGATCCCTTCTTTAGATACCACATATCCAAGTAGCTTTCCTTGCAGAACTCTGAAGACACATTTTTTGGGTTTAAAGATACCCTAAACTTCTGACATCTCTGGAAAACATTCTCCAAGTGATCTAAATGGTTCTCTTTTGACTTAGAGAAGATTGTAAGGTTGTCCAAGTAGATAATTATAATCACATTGATTAGGCCTCTGAAAGTAATGTCCATTGCTCGCTAGAAGGTAGCTCCAATGTTGGAAAGGCTAAAGGGCATTTTAGCATATGCAAAGGTTCCCCACTTGGCAGTGAATGTGGTCTTGTGTTGGCCCTCTTCCTTTACCCAGACCTAGTTGTATCTGGAGAAGCCATCTAACAGAGAAAACATTTTGGAACCTGCAACAATTTGTAAGATTTATTCCATGGAAGGTAACAGATAATGGTTCGTCAAGGACACCTTGTTCAAATCTCTGAAGTCCAAACACAACCTAATGTCTCTATTTTTCTTTAGACTAGAACCAGATTGGATACCTAGGTAGAATGCTTGATTGGATATATTATTTTTGAATCAATAAACTTCTTTAGCTCTTGATCCATCAAAGGCTCTATCCTAGGATTGACTGACCTTTGTTTTTGATGGATAGGTTTTAACTAGATTAATGGTGTGTTGGATCACATTACAGTCATATCCCTTGAGATCATTATAACACCATGCTATTGCTCTATCATATTTGTCACAAAAGGATATTAGCCTCTCTTTGTCTCTTTGAAATACGTCCTTCCCAAACTTTAGCTTACTGCCACCTCTGATATCAAGATCAACATAGTCGCCTTTATCCGCAACAAACTTTCTCTTGTCATTTCTAGCATCATCATAATCAAAGAGATTTTCTAGCATGATCAAACCTTTTAGGAGTTTATTTGTTCTAAGATGAATGATTTGATCTTCATAGGCTTCTTCAACCTTCAGATGCAGCTATTTCGTAAACTCACAGGTTTACTGGATAAAAATGGCAATTTGGTCGTCACTCTCAAAAATTTGCCAGCTTTGATCATTGTCAGGGATAGTTGGTCTCACAATTACCTGCATTGAGTGTTTATTGGCTTGGAGGTCTATGACTACATCGAACTGTGACCCAATCATAGCCAATCTATCAGCATCTACATTTCAAGACCTTGGAATTGCTTGAATATTGAAGGCCTCGAATCCTTTGATCAGGTCCAATACCCTATGGCAATAGGATCGCTTTTGCACATTTTTTGCTGCTGATGTTCCTCTTACTTGCTTTATTACCAGTTTAGAGTCACCAAAAACACTCACTGCTTCACTTCTATTCGGTCTGCTAGACTAAGGCGTTGGACTAGACCTTCATACTCAACTTCATTGTTGGTGTAGGTGAATTGGAAGTGAAAAGCCCAGAGAGTCTCTTCCCTGACGGGAGATACTAGTCAGATGATAGCTCCTGAACCATTCTTGCATCTTATACCATCAAAGTGTATAGTCCACAGATTAGATTGATCACTGAGATCTTCATCATGACTGCCCTAGCTTTTGGTGATATGAGAGATGATTTGATCCTCATCATAGATTACATAGGTTCTGAGGTCAATGGCATGGTAGTTACCAAAAGGGTCTTCTTGCATGAAAGTATTGATTAGGGTTTATTCTTCTTCACTTCTTTCTCCGATCACTTCTTCATCTTCTAGGGGTTCTACATGGTGCAGTTCATCCTGAGAGAAAGATGTATGGGTAGCTTCAAAGTTTATCATGGATTGATCTGCTATATGTTCTATGTGTAGTGGTTTCGACAACACTTTCATTTTAGAGCCATACTTGGTCCTTAAAATTAGGTGTGACCAATCAAGAGAAAAATATCCTCTAAGCTTTGCAATAAAATCTCAGGATATGCATATGCCAAAAATAGGGGAATGTCTATTATGACTACTTCCTAAGACACTGTGATGCTAGGGCATGAGAAAAAGGTCATTGGGAAATTTTTGATTATCCCTAAAGTTTGAACCATCTTTCCATCAAGATGCATAACTCCTTTATTTAAGGGCTCATATTGTAATTTTAATGCCTCAACTATCTTTTTAGGCATGACTATAGTGCTAGCACCTGAGTCAATCATGGAATTATGCAATAACTTGTCTCCTACAATCAAAGTTAGGTAAAAGGGAGTAGGTTTCAACTTATCTATTTCTTTCTTTGCTTTCTCTTCTTTCAAATTTGTGAAAGCTACAACCGCTTATTTCGGCATGCCTTGTGCTTTGATAACCGATTCCACAGTTGTTGCCATTTTCATGGGATTTTCACCTCCTTCTAAAGCTTCTCATAGTAGAGACTTCTACTCTAGGATGGCCAAAATATCCCATAAAGACACATTGGTAGGGGTCTTTTTCAATTGTTTGACCACATCGAGTGATCCAAGTGGTTGAATCTTTAGCTCATTTAATCTGTAAGAGAATGTATATTTTGGCTTTTGGAAGGGTTGGATCACCACCATTGACCTAGAATTCCTTTCACAAAGTGGCCTAGGTTGCTACTTCTGAAGTATAGGCTTTCCAGTAAGTCTCCTCTTAGAGTAGGTTTTATAATAGGATTAAACCTATGAAATCTTTGGTGGGACGATCCCATTTTTGAACACTACATCTTCTTCTTCCATCCAGGAGAAAAGAGCATGGTTTGGGGAAATTTCTCCCTCCTGATCAAGGGACATTCCTTGGACCTAGGCTACTAGCACAACACTTTCTACCACCAGGGACTAGTAGGGATAAACCCTTGTGTCAGGCGTAAACCCTTGGCTCCTCTGTTCCATTACCTTCTACTGAAGATTGCCTCTAGGGCAGTTGCAAGGAGTGTGTGCAGTGTTGCAAGAAAAACACCATGCATTAACATCATTTGCTAAATTGTTTTGGCCTGCCATCAGCTCTCGGTTCTGATTTGGAGGTATTGCCTATAGTGGAATCAGGACTGGCACTATTTGGTTTGGAGTTTGAGCTTGATTATATGGGCGTGGACCTCCTTGATAATGATTATGCTGGAAAGGGGGTCTTTCACCTTGGTAATTCTAATAAGGGGGATTTGGGGGCATGACCTGCTACCTTTTGAGGTTGATTATCTCATTTGAAAAATTTTGCAGCAAAGACTTTAAATCGTTCATCTCCATAGCTAATGAAGACGAGGCAGGGGCACTTATCTGAGTATTGGGGTATACATACATGGAAGGTGGTGCAACATACGCACTTGGTGTAGCATCTTCTAGTGATTGAGGCGGTATTTTGGGAAATACAAGTATAGGCAGCCGCAAAGGCAACTTTCCAGCATCTATTAGGTTGTTTTCTATCCTGACAACTAGATCATAAGCATCTGAGAGTGTTTGGCCGCCCAAGACTATATCATCACAACTATGTTAGAATTGAAAGCTTTTGAGTAAAAGACAAATGCCATATCTTCCAGGGGTTATGCCACTACCAAAATCCTTTGCCAAGTATTATGAAATCTAGTGTTAAAATTAGAGACCATCTCCTGTGGTGCCCTCTTAATAGTTATTAGCTACTGCAGAAAGGAAGATTAGTCCCCTTTCTCTGTGAAACATGAAAAGAAATGGTCTCCTAGTTGATCCCAGGTAGTGATAGAATTAGCAGGCAATGATTTGTACCAGTCTTGGACCTTCCCTTTAAAGGAAGTGGCAAGCAGCTTGAGTGCCACATTTTGTTGTGTGACATGGTGAATAGTGCAAACATTGGCTACATATTGAAGATGTTTCGTGAGTGTTTTAGAATCTTCTCTAGTGAACTTAGGGAGCACCTTTAAAGCATTGGCAGGAGTAGGGTCCCATACTGTGGGAGGAACTAGAGGGATGAGTAGGCTACTACTATTCCATTGAACAAAATTTCTAGGTAGCTGAATAGCCATACCTACCTGTCCTAGTGGTACTTAAGCCTGGGTTTGAGTTTTCACCTGTGTTGCTCTACCTTTTGCAGCTTCCTACCATCCTACAACTACTAACAGAGGTAAGGACAATATAGAAGATTTTTCTATGGATGACCTTGTAATAGGCCTTTAGCTCATAAACTAGCTTCTAGACTAGGATATGTTGGTCCCACCAGGTATGCTAGAAAAGAACTATTGATCTCTAAAACCAATAGCTAGAGATACAACCTATGGTAAGTTCTGCAAATGGGGCACTAGAGTGCACTCTATAGAACAACCTCTAGGATTTTAGAAGCCAACTCTTCATATGTTCACTGGGAGGAGAAAAAGGAAAGAGAGGAGCTGATAGAACAAAATGTACACTAAGGCAATGCACTGAAATTGAGATAGTTTATTCACTAGACAACATAGTATAATTCCAACTTTATTAATTTCATGGAAGTTTGAAAGAGTATTAAACATGATTCAAAGCACCCTCAACATCACATAGACTGAAACTATAAAAGCTTAACGACAACATTAAATGATTATAACTTATTCCTTAATAGACATAGAGCGATATACTTAGCAGATTTAACCGAAAATAATACAACATATAGGCAATAAATGCACAATTGATGTATTAGATCTATGTTTTTTATAGCTCAGGACATGCTAAGGTCTCAAAATTATATTACAATCAAATGACTGCTAGGATATAAAAAACTATCCTTCTCCAAAAGTGATGAACCCTTTCTAAGACTACAATGCTCCCTCTTATAGAAAAACACTTTCAAAGAGAGAGGGAGCAACCGAAAAGATTCCCCCATGACGCTAGTGAGGCACCCATCCAATTGCCAATCGAAAGGATAAGGTTGTTCCCCCTTTTTCAGTTGCTAGCACCACCTATTAGAAGATGCCATGACTCCGCCGAGGCAAAGAGATATGTGGAACCATGTTGATGAAACATGTCGTAGCTCTGCATGCATCTGCTAGTAGCATGCTAAGAAGAATGAACCAATAGCACACTAAGAAAGCTTCCCAAGCCTTAGAAATGATCCGACCTACACCTAACAAGCACGTGGCATGTTCTGTCACCTCCACGCACTGCAATAGAAGGAACCAATGACCTTTCCCAAACCAAAAATGGGTTGGACACATGGTGTGCTAGTGCAACTAGGAGAGAGTCTTGCCTTTGCTTTTGAAAGAAGTTGCACCATGAAGACATGTGGCATGTTGGTGCATCAACGGGGAAGCTTTGCCTTTGCTTTTGGAAGAAATTACATCATGAAAACATGTGGCATGTTCCACCAACAACAAAACTTAGGAACCCTTCAAGTTGCAACAAAGAAAGAACAAATCCAAAGGCTACTAAAAAGTGAAGTGTACAAGAAGCATGTGGAGTAATTAGTTCTATGGTATGGTTCCCAGTCACGAAGTAAATACATTGTAGGTGGCTGAACGAATGCTCATTATCCCTTTCTTGCGTTGGAGAATTTTGTGGGTGGTGGTTTTCATGGATTAAGTAGCTGGTGCTCACCATCTAGGGAGAAAAATGATGGATAGCGGGCATGGCAAGGAAAAGGTGGAGAGAACTCAGAAGCAGAGGAAGAGGAGGGTGATTGGTGAGGAAGTAGTTGCATACTTTATGGCCTTTGTTGAATAAGAGATTAGTGATCTTGCATTGAGGAAATAGATGGTCTATATATGGGAGTTAGCTAGGGATATGGATGGTTCGCCAGGGGTGAGAATTTGTTTGGTGATGGTGAAATTGTTATTGGATCTCGAGTATACCAGAGGAAGATGTAATATTTTTGATGCTGCTCAATCTTTGTCTAGTGTGGCCATGCTTTCTATGATAGCAAGTTCATATCTTCTCCATGACGGTATAGGTGACATTATATACTAGGAAAAAGTACACTTCGACTATTTCTTGGAGCACCTTCACACCATTAATAGGAGGTAAATTTGTTTGCAACTAGTAGTAGAGTCGATAGCCAAGAAGATGCAAGTCAACCTTCTAGAGGAGGCAATACCACTATTCTTAGAGTGTTGTGATTTGGAGGAGTAAAAGGATAAATAGGAGGAGAAAAAAACTTCATATAATAATGTGGTGTGTAAAAATTGTAACTGTGTTATGGATGGGATGTTGGGGCCTGCATAATTTGTCTCAACCCTAGGTAGTTTCTTAGACTTTATGATACTATGCTAAATAGTGGGATGGGGGTAGTAGTGTTTCTGGCTTCAACCATTTTGATATCTAGGTAGAATGGGTAGTTTTATATAGTATGGTTTCTGATTGATACCTTGTCAATAGTAAAATGCTATATGGTTTTAGTTTGGACTCAAGGATCTCCCCCAAATTTTGATGGTTCCTGGACCTAAACCACGTAATATTAGCAAAAAAAAATGA
Source organism: Cunninghamia lanceolata (assembly GCA_027924645.1). NCBI lineage: Eukaryota > Viridiplantae > Streptophyta > Pinopsida > Cupressales > Cupressaceae > Cunninghamia > Cunninghamia lanceolata. The sequence continues at coordinate 6,427,659 of BSBN01000846.1, read as the reverse complement.
CAAAATTATAATGTTTGTTAACTAGAATCAAGAACATGAATTTCCATAATATCTTATCTCCTTAATCCAATTCCTTAATACCCCTTGTAGTATTGCCAAATTCTCTCAACCATTTATTATCCAACAAAGATTTTCCCATACACAAGAATCCCTTAAATATAGGGCATGATGCAATCATTCATTATGATTGGTGGTTATACATTTTCATTTAGTTATTTGATAATTAATTAACAAAATAATATTTAATATTAGACTACTAATTATTAAACCCAAATTTATATGGCAATATATGCCATATTTATATATAAGGCTAAACCTTATATTATAATAGAGCCTTATTAATGTTATTAGGGCCACTTATAAATAAATATGATCTAATAAACATTATGCTCTAGCATTTTTCATGAATGGTGTCTCCTTTATTTTTAGAATCTAAACTTGAAGCATAGTAAAAAATTTAAAACATATTTTAGATTTTATATCAAAAGAATTGAGTTGATTATTCCATAAAATGAAAAGGAAAAGGAAGAGAGGTTGTTTCATCATTTGGTAAAGATACATGTAGATATAGAAGGTCAAGATGAGGAACAAGACTACAAGGGTTGGGCTCTACACTTTATGTTCTAGATCTGTCTTTATAGGGATGATACCTTGGGTGGTAATTTCCTATTAGGTGCAATCCTATTTATGTGGCTACAATATTGTCTAACTTGTACATGAAAGGAAAAGATACCAAAATTACTATCTAATCCAATTAGGAGAGCAATGAAAGTAAATAAATATATACAAATTTTAGTAGAGTAATAACATAAGATAAAGAACAAGAAAAGAAGAGAAGAGGAGGAAACAAAAACAAAAACATAGAATATACCCTTAGAAAACCCTGCAAAGCTGGAAGAAACCTAGCCTCTAAAGCAAGTAGTTACAATGTTATAGCAAGGTATTTATGCTTCACAACAGATCTACAATCTGAATCTTGAGGAATTTTGATAGCATAACCTTGCATCAAACATGACATACAATATCCATTCCAAGTACTTAATTTATAGGCCAAGGAGACCTAGGAAACCATGAATGATTTTCCAAAACCATGGGCTCAAAACAATGAGCCAAAATCAAGTTCAGGTGGTCTAAATTCAACCCATGCAGTCCACTCCAAATTAAATCTTCTCAACTTAAAAATTAACTCCCTAGCTAACTGGTTGACCCCTATGTCCAAGGGGTATCTCCCAAATAGTCCATATGGGGGAAAAATATCACTTACACACCTCTTATAGATAATATAAATAACCAATCAATGATGCTATTCATTGTCCACCTAGTATCCCCTTAATTAATGAGTTCTTAATTGTCATAAAACCAATTACACCATGATAGAGAGTGCCAACAATGAAATATCAAGATTCCATCCAAATTGGGCACCCTTTTCTTTGTGGGATAATTATTTAATAGTATTACAAATATTAAATAATTCAACTAGACCTAAAACTTGTAAGGTGTACAACACTTAGTCCTCTAGTCCTAATAATTTATCACTTGTATACATTGTAAGAATAATAAGGAGTCCTCAACATGGCAAACTAGATGCTATAGACTAATCCTCATAGCTATCATGCACCACTTACACTTATCTATAACTAAAATATTTTTTAATACATCAAAAATATTCATAGAAATATCCACCTTCTCAACCATAACCCTCTTATCCTACACCGAGCCATGAAAAAAGTGATACTACACATCTATGCACTTAATCCATGCATGAAAGGTTAGGTTCTTTGCCAAGCTAATGGAAATCTAAATATAACACTAAATAAACACTATATCTTAACTCAATAAAACATTTGAACACAATCTTTGGAGCCACATTGCTTCCTTACATGCATGCACAAATGCTAAGTACTCTACTTCTATTGTTGAAAGAGATACCAAAGCTTATATTTTTCTTGTACAACTAATCACACCATAAAAGAGGGTAAAAATACACCTTTTCTAGATCTCCTACTATCCACATCTCCCACCCAATCAAAATTCATGAATCTGTGTATGTCCGCTATCCTGCTCAAGTTTAGACCTCCCTAGTAGCAAATCAAACACTCGACGATGTCTTAAAGATACCTAAAGATCCTCTTAAGTGTAATCTAATGTTCCTTTCATGGATTGGATATATACATAATTAGGACTCCCACTATTTGGGCAATGTTTGGTCTAGTGTAGACCATAGCATACATAAGGCAACCAAAGTTGCACTTGCATATTGTTGGTTTAGGACTGGACAACTGAGAGGGGGGGTGAATCAGTTGTCACACTTTTACAATCTTTTCTCTCTCAATCTTCCTTTTCTAGTTATAATTAATTTAATGATATAAACATTTCAACATCAATCAATAACATATGAACAAAAAACATAGATAATACATTTGGTACCAAGATTTTGACATGGAAACCTAGTTAAGGAAAAAACCACAGTGGGGGTTAACCCACAAATATTAATACCCTATTAAAAGTATTTTTACAAATGGGAATGCACATGCATTCGGGCTCACTGCCTAGATCTCACTACTCAAATGGAGGCTCACTGCTTATGGAAACATTACAAGAGAATGACATAGATTTGAACTGATTAATAACATCTACTTATGCAAGAATTTCAGTTCTGGTTAAGTATAAAAACTGATCTTACACATTTCATCTTTGCTCTACTCTTCTTATTGTTCTACCTTCATTCACACTTTGGATTTCTGCTCTTCTCACATTCACCTTATTTGCATACACCACACACCCTAAATCATCCAATTTTATCAGCTATATATATCCGCAATATGATCTACAATCATTCTATCAGTTGGCTTCAACAACACTTAGAACTTTTATGAATGCTCTGCTTTGTCAGCTAGATCTATGTATAACTTAAGGTGCGGACCAAAACTTGCTCTTGAAAATCATTACTCATGTCGACCACTATCACTAATCATTATCATTTGTCTAACAAATGACTTCCATACATTTGGAATCGAGATCTTTTGCAAGGTTAGCTTATTCTTCTTCTACCTGCTCTGACAAACTAGAACTCGATACTTAGAGGCTAATATCTTTTGAACCCTTCATCCCCGGAGGACAAAAATCTAGAGTTAGACTATCTTGACAATACATATGACTCCCCTAGATTCACATCTAATCATAACTTCCCACCGGAAAGATCTGGACCAAAATGCTAGACCCTATTGCTGCTCTGTTCTAGACTGACCAGACTTAGACAAATTCTAAATTTGACTTCCGATATGAACAAATTGTGTTATGCGGATGATTGAGATGATCTTAGTTGCCATCAATGACAACATATATCATGCCTAGTAGCGTCTCTTGCCAACAATCTCCCCCTTTGGCATTGATGGAAACACTTAGTGAAAAATGACTAAGTGTCTAGTGCAACTCCCCCTTTGTCTGTACACTCTTGTACTTCACTTATTCTAGTGGTCCCCCTTTTCATTTTTCACTACCCTTCACTCCCCCTTTGACATCAATGGCAAAGGATGGGGTCAGCAAGCCAAAACTCTCCAAAAATTTTGTTAAGACTACTGCATATGTACAAATAATCATTAAGTTTTATTTACATGAACTTGAGAATGTCTGCAAAGCTAGTTTTTATTTGCACAAGTACTCTTCATTCCATCCAAAATGGAGATGTGCCCACTTAGCAGAAATGAATATGCTTTTGCCTTTGACAGATCTGTTGGATCACTAGTCTAAGCTGCATTCTGAGCTTTAGATAGGGCATTAACCATTGTCTCTAACTTAGGAGCAATTAATCCCTAGAGCTTACACATTCTCTTCATAATGTTACCCTTTTATTTAACAAGCCTCTTTATTTCATTTGTCATCCTAATTACTTGAAATTCGTGACTTATAGGGGAAACTGTTAGAGGATCAAAATTTTGAGAGAGATCTGATAATTTCTATTCTTGCTCCTTTATCTTTTTCTGAATATCCTCATTAACTTTGGGCCATGAAAGACATAATTTGTACATATCACTTCCATCAGTCAGAACATTCTGAATACTTTTTATGCTGATACTTAGTATTCTTCTATCATTTCTTATTAGATTCTTTATTTCACAAAATTTCTTATCCAGGAATTCTTTCTGAACTTTTGCCTCCGCAGCCTTCTCAAAGGACTCAAAATGAGTATTCATAGAACTTACAAGATTTTTCAGATGTTCAGAGGGGGAATCAGATGGACTCTTTTGGTAGGTAGGCATTAACTTTTCCAAAATCCTAGATGCAAGCCCTAGTAGTTCATTGTCCTCCATGTGGAATTTTAACATCTTTTCTCTAGCCTTTACTTGGGTGAATGATGCTATTTTCATAAGTTGAATTGGAGAGAGAGCATCAGGATTGGATAGACCTTGGAGTAGTTCAGGTTCATCAAGCTCACTCAACTCTTTTTCAAGAAGACTTTTCATTGCATCTGTAGTGTCTCTTGCAACATTTTCTGAACCATCCTTTTGTTCATCAGATTTCTCAGTATCTACTTTATGGGTTTCAACATTTGCACCATCTTCTTCTGCTTTATCTTTCTTTGTGTTCTTTGCAGAAGGACTCTTTCCTATTTGTTCATCACTTGCTACCTAATCCGGAGGGCTCTGTAAAGTAGTAATATTATCTTCTTTCTCTGTCATATCAAGTGGATTGGGAGTATCTCCTGTACCAACTACTTTATCAAACATTTTTGTATTCACCTGATTTGCGTGTTCTACTTCCAGAATAGAGGCTTCACCTAATTCAGATTGCTGCTCAATAATGTTCTCTTCTTCACCATCTGGAACTTCTTTTGTTATTATGGGAAAATTGTGCTTTCTTAATGCTTTCAAAAGAATCTCTTGAGTTTCTTCAATGATTTCACTTGTTTCTCCAAACATGAGCTTGTTCATTTTCTTTTTGCTTTTAAAGGCATCTTTGACTTCCTTGAATATCATATCTATTTGATCAGGAGAAATTTGAGGATACAAATTTATTAGCTCATGTTTTATGATCTCCATGTCCTTACACTTGGCATTTTCTTTTCTCAACTCCAAGATATTTGCCAGACTTTGTGGTAACTCAGAAGTTATCTCAATCAGTGCCTTGTTGTAGATGTTGAGATATCTAACCGTTGCTTCCTCCAACATCCTTTTATCCATATCATTATGTTCATCATAGAATTCAATCATGCGTTTTAGATTACCATCCATAGTGACTGATTTATCACATCTTCTAGGGAGAGTGTGGGCTTCTCAACATATTCCTCATAATCTTCTGTCTTTTGCTTTTTGCTAGTCCTTTTGCTTCCAGTTAACTCTGTAGCTTTTGTTCCAGTGACCTTTAGTTCCTTGATTTCAATGTCAAAGTCTGTATCTACTTCTTCTTCTCTTATTCTTTCATAGGTCTAGGATGCTTTTTTTCTTCCTTTTCTCCCATTTTCCAGATGATTTTGCTTCCGATTTTGCAATTTTAGGAGTAGAGGCAATAGCAGAGCTTCTAGTAGTTCTTGAAGTGGAAGAGAATTCCACCAGATCACCTATTGGTTTCTTATCTTGTTTCTTTTTCTCATCCTTCTCTATTCTTTCTTTAAATTTCTTCACAGCTTCATTAGTTAGGCTAAGATTTTCATCTAACTATTCAACTTGTTTTCTTACTCTTCTATTGGTTTCAGGTTCTCTAAGCTTAGTATGCAATTTTAAACTTAGCTCCTCATAAGTTCTAAATCTTTCAACCGTTGTGTCTTTGGGCTTGCTTAGCAGATGTTGAGCATACATGTCTAAGATCCTTTCATCTACTTCATACCCCATGGGCATGATCCAAATAGTTTTGGGTTCCACTGCTTCCATTAAACACTGATCAATATCAACCATGAAGCATAATTCATTCTTGTACTTGTCAACAATTGAATTAGGAATTCTTTCTCTCAAGTGCATCACACTCTAAAAATTCTTGAAGTAACCTCATATTGTGGTTTTTTGAGCTTTGAAATCACCAATGCTGCGAAGATGATTTATGATCTGAATGGCAACTAGCTCATCCTTAGTCTAGTGCACACCTTTTACCCTAGGCACCTCATTCATAAAGTAAAAGAATAGACATAGAATCAATGTACCATACTTGAAAGAGTTTTTCTTATCTTTCTTGATCTTGTTCAAATTTTCAATCAGTTGATTCTGTAGTAGTTCACACAAGTCATAATCAACATTTTCCTTTAGCATCTTATATGTAGCATATATGACTATTCCAGAAACAAAATTTTCTCTGCACGAGTGGTAAATCTTGTACCCAATCACCATGGAGGTGAATTTGACAACCAGCTCTATAATATCGTTAATGGTCATTGCCCTTCTATCAAACTTAGCTCTGGTAGCATTAGTTTCTGTCTAGTTTTTCATGGGTTTTAGCATGGGCAATCCTTCAGTTGAGTTTAAACCAGTTACATTTCTGATAGCATCCTTGGTAATCTTGCATGGTTTTAACAACCAAATGAATTCATCATGTATCTGACTCAGGATGTATCAAACCCATTCATCCTCATCAAATATTGGAAACCCCATAATCTAAATAAAGTGTTTATCCTATAGGGCCTTATACTCAAGTTTAAGTTCATGATTTTCATCCATGAGTTACTTCTCAAATAAGTCTACATACCTTGAATCTCCAAACTCATCTATATTTGCATGAATATAAACCATAATGTCATCTACATACAACACACCATACATAACACTTGAAAAAGCACCTAACGGGTCGACTTCAATTGATTTGTGAGGATGCTTCTTAAATTTTGGTCGAGGCCTTTAAGTAATGTCAACAACATGAGGACTAGCCATCTCAATAGATTTTAGATTCAAAGCTTTATAGAGGGGTACCTTTTTCTTTCGCGGGGTTGGGGTTGATCAATTGCTAGTTGAATATGCTCTTTGCCTCAATCTCTGGATTTGCAGCTCAAATACTCTTCTTCTTGTCTTCTTCAAAAGAAATGTGATTCAAATGAGTGACCAAGTGACCTTTTAAATCTTCACATCACCTAATTTACCTTAGTAATAAATGCGTTGCCCTAATTGTATCCAGTTACATTATTTTTGACAGATCTTCATGAATCACTCCACAAGATTTCATATCAACATCTTTTCTTCTAGAAATACTTCTAAAGGTTTTGAACCAATTTAGAATATTCTCTTTTATTGTGCCTGAATCAGGCACCCACTTACTAACCGAGGGAATTTGATGTTCAATGCAGCTCCCCCTGAGCTAGAGCTTCTGACTTAATTCCTGGAGGAATTGTCAGCACCGAATTTTGGTATGGACCCATCACTATTTCTTATTGTATCTTTCTTTATCCAAATCTTGTTCATTTCATTCCATATCTCATTTACATCAATTTTACTTTTGCCTCTGTCTTGTCTCTACTCATCCAGTTTTCTATTTACGAGACCTCTTCTTCCATTGTTCCTATTTCTACAGAATCTTGCAACATGACTAGATTTATTGCAGTTAAAGCATACTTGATTTCCTCTTGACTTGCATTGATTAGCCATGTGTCCAAATCCATTGCAATCAAAGTAGTAGCCATTGAAATAATTTCCATTTGAGTTATTCATTATCATACTTCTACATTCATTGGATTTGTGACTATACCTCTTGCATTTGAAGCATTGACCGGAGAAGGATGGACCATTTTGATTTGCTCTACTTCTGCACTGAATAGCTCTATGACCAAATTTATTGCAATTGAAACAATTCCATTAAATGATGGATATCTTTGAGCATTAGGCTGTCTTACTAGAGGTTTTCTAGTTATGTTCCTTTTATTCTTTGGTTGAAAATTTCTTTGTCCAAATCTGGAGCTTTCACCTTTCTCATATCTAAGATTACACTTGTCATTATCCTTTTTTGTTTTTCAATTAGTGCTTCGAGTTTAGTTGAGATTATTTTGAACTTCTCCTTATACTCATTTGCAATTTCTCGGTCATGTCTAAGAGTGATAATCTGTCTCTCAAGTTCTCTCTCATTGTTTCTACTTTCTTGTAGATTAGATTCTAGGAGACTAGCTATTCCATCCATTCTGCAACATTCTTCAGTTCTCTCTTTTAGATTTTGCTTCATCTCTTCTTGAGTTTTCTTCCTATCTTCAATTTCCTTGGTTAGTCTCATCACCCCAGTTTCCATTTCATGTTTTAGGACAACAACTTCTTTAGCTAAATTTTCACATTCTTTTGTCTTTTCTTTTAGGGCCTTGTCTTCCAGTTGAAGAGGTTGCTCCTTTCCTTTTGCATTGGATTTGCTCAACTTTTCTTTTAAGATCTCAATGAAGTCTTCAACCTTTTTGAGATTATCTTGCAGTTCTTGGACTTCTGCCTTGGACTACTCAAGATCATCTAGGGTGAGATTAAGTTGTCCTTGAAGATTGTATTCATCCATTTTTACTACCTTCCTAGATCTTCCTTAAGCTGTTAAACTTTTCCAAAGGAACCTTGCTCTGATACCAATTGTTGGTTTAGGACTGGACAACTGAGAGGGGGGTGAATTAGTTGTCACACTTTTACAATCTTTTCTCCTTCAATCTTCCTTTTCTAGTTATAATTAATATAATGATATAAACATTTCATCATCAATCAATAACATATGAACAAAAAACATAGATAACACATTTGACACCAAGATTTTGACATGGAAACCTGGTTAAGGGAAAAACGATGGTGGGGGTTAACCCACAAATATTAATACCCTGTTAAAAGTATTTTTACAAATGGGAATGCACATGCATTTGGGGTCACTGCCCAGAGCTCATTGCTCAAATGGAGGCTCTCTACCTATGGAAACATTACAAGAGAATGATAGAGATTTGAATTGATTAATAGCATCTACTTATGCAAGAATTTCAGTTCTGGTTAAGTACAAAAATTGATCTTACACATTTCATCTTTGCTCTGCTCTTCTCACATTCACCTTATTTGCATACACCACACACCCTAAATCATCCAATTTCATCGGCTATATATATCCGCAATATGATCTACAATCAATCTATCAGTCAGCTTCAACAACACTTAGAACTTTTATGAATGCTCTGCTCTGTTAGCTAGATCTATGTATAACTTAAGGTGCGGACCAAAACTTGCTCTTGAAAATCATTACTCATGTCAGCCACTGTCACTGATCATTATCATTTGTCCAACAAATTACTTCCATATATCTGGAATCAAAATCTTCTGCAAGGTCAGCCTATTCTTCTTATGTCTGCTCCGACAAACTGGAACCTAGTACTCAGAGGCTAATATCTTTTGAATCCTTCATCACCAGAGGACAAAAATCTAAAGTTAGACTATCTTGACAATGCATATGACTCTTCTAGATTCATAGCTAATCATAAATTCCCACTAGAGAGATCCAGACCAAAATGCTAGACCCTATTGTTGCTCTATTCCTAACTGACCAGACTTGTCACACAAAAAAACCAATGATGAAATTCGACGTTGTTTCTCTCTTCACCAAAGTCCCTCTCCAAGACTCCATTATGCTTGTCAGACAAAAAACCAATGATGAAATTTCTTTCCTCATTGAACTTTGCTTAAAATCCACGTTCTTCACCTTCCAAGACGTGGTGTATGAACAATCTGATGGAGTCGCCATGGGGTCTCCCTTATCCCCGGTCATCGCCAACTTATACATGGAATATTTTGAAGAGCTCACTCTAAACTCTTTCCCTCTTAAACCAACTTGGTGGAAATGGTATGTGGACGATACCAACATTTGTTGGCCACACGGCCTTGAGCAACTTGAAATTTTCCACAAAAACCTCAATAACATTAACCCCTACATCAATTTTACCAAAGAACTCAAAACCAATGACCAACTTCCATTCCTTGACATTCTTCTCATTATAAGGGATGATGGTTCCCTTGGGCATCGTGTCTTCCGGAAATCCACCCATACCAACCTCTATCTTTGTACTTCTTCACACCACCACCCCAACCATAAGGCTAGTGTCCTCAAAACCTTGGCTATTAGAGCCTTCTAGATATGTGATGTCGACCACATTAACCAAGAGCTGGCCCACCTCACTAAAGTTTTCACACTCAATGGATACCATAACAAATACATAAAAAGAGCCTTTAAACAAGCCCACACCTGCCTTCACAACAAACCTCGCAATAAGGACCCTGATGTTGTCTATAGTGCCACCCTTCCTTTCATCAAAGGTATCTCCAATAAAATTGCCAAAATCCTCCGCAAGAAAGAAATCAAATGCGTCTTCAAGCCTCCTTCCACCATCAGGAACCTCATCCCATCCACCAAAGACCCCTTGAACATCCTTTTAAACTCAGGTGTCTATAAGATTGATTGCTCCTGTGGTACCCCTTATATTGGGGAGATAGGTAGATCTATCTGCATGAGAATCAAAGAACACTGCAGATATTAGACATGAAAGGATCTCTAAATCGGCCCTAGCTGACCACTCCTTGAGCACTAAGCACCACATCCGCCTAAAGGATACCCATGTCCTTGCCAAAGAAGATAATTTCTTTAAGAGGAAACTTAAACAGGCTATCTTCATTAGAAACAACCCCACCAACCTTAATAGAGATGATGGGTGGAACCTAAGTCTCACCTAGAACCCCCTGCTAAATTCCCTTCTCAATCACCATCCTTCTCCTTGATCTCCTGCTACCCCCTCCCCCCTTTTTCTTTCTCCTATATTTTTTCCTGTTCTCCCCCCCTTCCCTTTATCCCTACTTTTTCTTTTCTCTTTCCTTCTTCTTCCCATTCCAACCCTAGCTTCTACCTTTTCTCTTTGGCCCCAATCTTGAAAATTCCCCCCCTCCTCCTCTTCCTTGCCTAGCCCTCCTATCCTTACCTTCACCCTCCCCTCTTATCTACACTTCTTGTTAGTGTCTCCGTCCGGTGTTCTCCCTTCCCCCCTTCCTTACTGGTTGTCCTCTTTGTCCTCAGCCCTTCTCCTTACGTTGTTGGTCTCTGTACCTTCCTTTGCCTTTCGGTTTTGGCTAGGCCTCTTTATCTCCTCTTTTCATTTTGCTTTCTTCCTCTCTTGTTTTGTTCTCTCACATATATATGCTCACACATGTATATATGCCTTCCTTCTTCAATTTTTTTCCTCCTTTGCTCTCTTTCTCCATCCTCCCGTTGTTAGTTGTACCTTTTTATATACTTTTATGCATATTTATGTCTTTTTGGTGTTTATAGGGATGAATATAGTATTATATTATCATATCTACATGATAATATAATAATATATTCATACCTATAATTTTAATTTTAGGGATGAATATATCTTTATATATTTTCATATATATATATTGAAAATATAATAATATAGTCATACTCATATTTGCCTTTGTGGTTATTTACTTTTCGACTCTCTCTCTCTCTCTCTCTCTCTCTCTCTCTCTCTCTCTCTTTATATACTTATATATTTTTTTCAATTTTTTTCTATTAATATTATTACTCTTAATTTTTGGTTTATTACTTCTCTCTCTCTCTCTCTTTAGATGTATATATATATATATATATATATATTTTTTTTTTTTTCATTTATTTTTATTTTAATTACTCTTAATTTTTTATTTTTACTTCTCTCTTTTCGTTACCTTTCCTTTTTCTTTTTTATCCTTTTATCCCTTCATTTTTATTCAATTTCTTATTTATTTTTACTTTTTATCCTTTATTTTTATTTTGTTTTTATTGCCCTCTTGGTTCCATTATTTTCTTCCTATTCATTTTCCTCTTTTTTCCTTCTTTGGCCAGTCTTGGTCATGTCTGCCTTCCCTTTTTAGTTTATTTGAATGTATTTTTATCTTTATTTTTATTGCCCTATTTAATCATCTCATCACACTTGTCAACTTGACCTTCTTGGTTTTTCCTTGTAATCCTAACCCCCCTCTCTCTTTTTTTAAGAAGCTATCTCTGTAATCTTTACTCAATTGCATTCTCTTCTTTTTCTCTTGATGATGGATCATGGAGTGTGATCCAAAATGTTGAGGCAAAAAAAAAAAAAGCAGCACACAATTTTTCCAGAAACAATTCAATTATCAACATGGACTGTGGAAAAATCATGTCTACAATATTGACTAGACTTAGACAAATTCTGAATCTGACTTCTGGTATGAACAAATTGTGTTATGCGGATGATTGGGATGATCTTAGTTTCCATCAATGACAACATATATCATGCCTAGTAGTGTCTCTTGCCAACACATATATGGGACATTGGTCTTCTATCTTATCTAACATCAAAGGAAATTTATCCACTAAAAAATTTGTTCTCACATGAATGGAATACTCATTGGTTTACACTCTTGTATCTTGAACCACTACAAAACAATGTTAACATACTTCCTCTAACTAACCCAAAGTTTTCTTTCAACTCTATCCCTCTTGATCTTCATCCCTAATATAAACATATCTTTTCATCATGTCCCCTTTCTAATTAATTTTCCATTAAATATTTAATTAACCTAATTTTCATTTGCAATGAAATAAAGGGAAGAAAATTGCAATAAGTATCTAATTATTATTTAATTAGAATTTAGGAAGGTGGAAAAGTCAATGGAGAATCAAGATAAATATCAATTTATTAATATTTTGTTATCTATTTTGGGGTGTGGATTTCTAGAAAGGATAAAGATGAGTTTTCAAGAATAATCAATAAATTATCTTGCATTCTTATCCTCATAAAAAGATGGCTAAACTTGGGAAACTGCAATATGGGAAAGAAAATAGAAAAGAAGGAACAAAAAAATTGTTTGGCAATTGTGATAAGATGACAAATAATTGTTTTATTATTGATTTTTATCCTTCCCAAAGCAAGGCGTTTGGATTTTTGAACCCAATTTGTGTATTTATATGCCATATTTTCATTAGGTGAGATCTTTTGTCAATTTAATCAATTTCTCTTGTTGAACATTGTTCATAGAACCATCCTAGAATGAAAACTCTTGGATGTGGGAGATCATTGGACATAAATTTAGTGATTTCAACAATTTTAGGATGAAACCCCTATGATCCAAAAGATAAATTTCATACAGGAATTGTGACAAAGCTCCAAGGAGTGCAGATTCAACCATTAATAAAGTTTTTATGTAGTTTTTGGTGTGAGTAGGGTGTGGAGATTTAAGATTTAAGATTTTTGGGTTTGTTCCACCAATTTTTAGGTATTTTTGTGGGACTTGAAAGGTTATATCAGTGTATTAGAGTGTTTGTAATCAGCATATTGTTATCATGAAGTTATGCTATATGTTGGGTTATTTTCTAGGAAAATCTATGTAGTTTTTGGTAAGGGTTTTAGCCCCAATTTTGTAACTAATCCAAATATGATATAGTTGGATCATTTTAATATTTTATAATTTTCTGGAGTGATTTTAATGCAATATAAGTTTCTATTTTTCCTGTGTTGATTTCCAAACTTATTTTAGAAAACTTGTCAAAAAATTGTTAACTAGCAACTACAGGAAGATATAAAAATATAAAAATATATTTTATTTTAAGAATTATTATTTTTTATTTAATAATTTGTTGCTAAATTTAGTAAGGGGACATGCTAGTGGTATCAGATCCATAATATTGCTAGCCTATAGGGTATTGAGAGTGGATGTTTCCTAGTGATAGAGAAATTAAATATCTCAAACAAGAACATAGGAAGTTGAAAGTTGAAGAGTCAAGCTTTGATGAAGAAATCATGGCTGAAAGAGAGAAGGAAAAAAAAAGTTAATGGATGAAGAAAGAGTGGATCAATTCCATAATACCTTGAAAAACATCAACTTGGGTCATAAAAAGTTGAGAGAGGTTATGGGAAAACTAGTGGCACAGCTAAACATGAGAACTGTTCCTAGAAGGGAAGGTTCGCCTATGAGTAGTAGATCTACTGGCCACTCCATATTAAAAGTCTCTAGACAAACATTTTTACCAGAAGAAGAAGAAATTATAATTGCACCCCATCAATCCATTAGAGAAAATATAGCAGAAGCAACTAAAATATGTAATGCTTACATGAATTTAGATGAAGGTCTCAAAGTTGTCCTTTCCTATGATAAGTTTACAAAGATGACAAAAGGAGCCACACTCCCAAGGGGACAAAGAAATTACCAGAGTGGTGGTGGGAAAGGGTTAAAAAATACGTTGAGAAAACTATCAGCTCCTACGTATGGTAGTGACATAATTTTTTCTCGAGCTTGGTTGCAGAAATTACAAACCTATCTTAATCTAATTCCTATGAAGGAGAATGAAGCCTTTCAATTTGCTACTTTACATTTGGAGGGTATTGCATATGATTGGTGGTATAATAGAATAATAACACAAGGGCATGATAAAATACACACCTTTGAAGATTTTAGTCAAAATCTTCTTGACAAATTTGAATTGAAGGATGAAGAAGAGTATTTCAAAGAACTCTACAAAATCAAACATTAAACTTTGGTAAGTGCTTATGTATTAGAATTTTAGAGGATGGCTATAATGGTAAATGATATTTTAGAAAAAGAATTATATTTATTTTTATTGATGGACTCTTTGAGCCCCTTAGAGGTTTGGTCAAGGATTTTGCACTAGTTACATTGCTGGATGCCAAAAGAAGAGCTCTAACTCTTGAACCATCGGTTCCAAAGAACAAGTTTTATTATCCTTCCAAAGCATTTTCCCTTGGACCAAATAAGGGAAATTTTGAGAAAAGAGAGCCTCTTATTCCTTTTTTGAAACCCACATCTTCCTCTATAATAAAGAGGATAGATGAAGAAACTTAGAATGAATTTCAAAGGAAGAAACTTTATTTTACATGCAAAGAACCATGGGGACTAGCTCATAGATGCCTAGGTAGAGGAAAAGTACACTATACTAAGGTGATATTAGATGAAGAAGGAGATTCTAAAGAAATTGAAATTCTTAGAGATTTAAAAGAACTTAAAACTAAAGAGAAGGATAATGAAGCTACTGGTGACAATACTCTTGGAGCACTATTAGGAGCACCTAAATATCACACCTTCTGAGTTTGTGGACTATTAAATGGACAAAGAATGATGATACTCATTGATAATGGAGCCACCCACAACTTCATTGATGAAGGATTGGTGGTAAGAAGAGTGTTATAGATGGAAGATTTTGAAGGATTCAATGTTATTGTTTCAAATGGATTTACCATACCATGCAACAAAATGATCAAGCAACTCAATATTACTTTGGGAGACTAAAATGTAAGTGATAAATTCTATGTTGTAGGTTTGGGTGAAACAAATATGCTATTAAGAGTACAATGGATACATTCTTTGGGGGAATTTTATGAGAATTACCAAACTATGGAATTTAAGTTCAATAAAAATGGGAAAGAGATAGTTCTTAGAGGCTTGTCCAATGGGTCACCTCAAATGGTTATAGAAAAGTGCATGGAGATGTTCATCCAAAACGGGCGAGTAGCATGGGGAACAATTTTTTTGATAAAACCTTTATCTTCCCCAAAAGGTGAGTCTAGTCCTTACCATGTTGATATTCAAAAGATATTGCATTCTCATAGTAAGGTGTTTAATTATTTACCCCTTGATAGAGGTTTCCGACATGTCATAGAATTAGAACCAGGTGTAAAACTAGTTATCACTACCCCATACCATCATCCAAGAGGGTTTATAGGGGAGATTAAAAAGACCATAAGAGAACTCCTTGATATGGGTTTCATAAGACCAAGTTCTAGTCCCTTCACATCTTCTGTAGTTCTTGTTAAAATGAAGGATGGTACCATACGCATGTGCATTGATTATAGAGCATTAAATAAAAAGATAATGAAGAATAGATATACTATCCCTAGGATAGATGAACTACATGGGGCCATTTATTTTTGCAAAATTGATCTAAGATTTAAATATCACTGGATCTATATGAGGAATGAAGATGTGCAAAAAATTGATTTCAAGTGTCATTATGGACATTTTGAATTTTTAGTCATGCCTTTTGGATTAACAAATACTCCTGATACCTTTCAATCTAGTATGACCTATAGTTTTAGAGATCAATTGAGGAAATTTGTATTAGTTTTCTTTGATGATATCTTAATTCACAACAGGACATGGGAAGAACATTTGAAGCATTTAGACATAGTTTTGGACATATTAGAGAAACATGCATTTTTGCTAAGGAATCCAAATGTGAGTTTGGATTAATAGAAGTTTCTTATTTGGGTCATATCACTAGTGCTAAAGGAGTGCAGGTGGATCAACAAAAGATCCATGCTATCTTATATTGGCTGCCTCCTACTGGCTTTGACATAATTAAGAGGTTTCTTCAGGCTATATGCAGTTATTACAAAAGATTTATCAAGTGGTTTTCTCAATTAGCAGCACCTATCATAGATTTAACCAAAAAGGGGGCATTTGTATGGATAGAATTAGCACAAGATACATTTTAAAAATTATAAGAGGTAATGAGCTCTTTCCCAATGCTTGTCATTCCCAAATTTTCCATTCCATTTATTGTAGAATGCTTCAGGAGAGGGAATAGGGTCCATTCTAACTTAAAGAGGACATCCTATTTCTTTTTAAAGTAGGAAGTTAAATGAGTTAGAAAATAGAAACTCTATTTATGATAACAAAATGTTAGCTATAATGCATGCATTAGAAAAATTTAGATAGCATATGGTATGTGGGATGCTTGTTAAAATAAATCATAATAGCTTGAAATTATTCTTGGGGAAAAAAGGTTTGAATGATAGACAACAGAAATGGGTGAGTAAGATACAAGCCTATGATTTTGATATAGAATATATGAAAGGAAATAAAAACATTGTAAGTGATGCACTCTCTAGGCAACCAATTTTATACTATGTATCCTCTATTTCTATTGACTGGAAGGCTATCATTATGATGGAATATGCAAATAATACTTTCACCACTAACATTCTTGAAGAAGTGGTAAATGATGAAAGGTATACCATATGTGATGGGTTGATTTTGTATAAGAACAAAGTTCTCTTAGTACCTAAATATAAAATGAATAAAAAGGTTTTAAGGGCCATACATGATGTTCCATTAGGAGGACACCTAGGGTACTATAAGACATAAATAAATTAGGGAAAGGTTCGCTTGGAAGGGCCTCAAGAATAATGTTCTCAAGCATGTGAGGGAATGCACAATATGTCAACAAAACAAAGGCCTGAACATGAATTTCTAGTAGGATTACTTCAACCTCCACCCATTCCTAAAAAAATGAAAGAGTATATAAATGGACTTTATCACATGTTTGCCCTTGTAAATGGTAGAGATTGTATTTATGTAATAGTGGATAGATTAACTAAGTTTGCACACTTCTATGCTATATCATCATAATTTAAAGCCCCTCAAGTTGTTGGATTATTCTTTAAGGAAGTGTTTAGATTGCATGGACTACTACATAATATTGTGAGTTACAGGGATTGTAGGTTTCTTAGCTCTTTTTGGCAAGAGTTA
This sequence comes from Cunninghamia lanceolata, assembly GCA_027924645.1. Taxonomy (NCBI): domain Eukaryota; kingdom Viridiplantae; phylum Streptophyta; class Pinopsida; order Cupressales; family Cupressaceae; genus Cunninghamia; species Cunninghamia lanceolata. Next base: position 6,410,194 of record BSBN01000846.1, on the reverse strand, counting down.
TTCAGGTTAACAGGTACTGAACTCACTCCTAGAATTAGTTATCATCCACAAACTTATGGATACATAAAAATAGTAAATAAATGGGTGGAAGGTTACTTAAGGAACTATGCTTCAAGTCAACAAGTTGCATGGGTCAAAAGGCTACATTTGGGAGAACACTGCTACAATACTACTTACCATATGTGTATTGGTATGACCCCATTCAAACCTTTTTATGGTTATTGATCTAATGAAATTTATTGATTTGGTTTCTATAGATAGTAAGGTTATAGAAGAAAGTGACTTCATTAACCACAATCAAGAAATATTGAGGTCCCTCAAAGATCATTTACAGAGGGCACACAATTAGTATAAGTGTTATGCATATAAAAACCATATAGAAAGGTCTTTTGAGATGGGTGGCATGGTCTATTTAAGGTTACAACCATATAGAAAATCATCCCTCAAAAGGAGTGGAGTAGAGAAACTCAAGCCCAAATTATATGGACCCTACATAATTGTGAGAAAAATTGGTGAGTTAGCTTATGAATTGGATCTTCCTAATGATAGTAAAATACATAATGTTTTTCATGTTTCTTGTCTAAAGAAAGCTTTGGGGTAATATATTGTACCATCTATAGAGTTGCCACTTCTATATGACGAGGGGAATTTGATCTTAATTCCTAAAGAGGTGTTAGATACCAGGGTAAAAAATTTGAGAAATTGGACTATCATTGAATATTTGGTTCATTGGAAAATCTTGCTAATTGAGGACGCCACTTGGGAAGGGCCAACAATTTTAGATCATCCAAATTTGAATTTCTTGAGGACAAGAAATTTTGAGGAGGGAGGATTTGTCATGTCCCCTTTCTAATTAATTTTCCAATAATTAATTAACTAATCCAATTTTCATTTGCAATGGAACAAAGGGAAGAAAATTGGAACAAGTATTTAATTATTATTTAATTGGAATTTGGAAAGGTGGAGAAGTCAATGGAGAATCAAGATAAATATAAATTTATTAATATTTTGTTATCTGTTTTGGGGTGTGGATTTATAGAGAGAATAACGATGAGTTTTAAAGAAAAATTAATAAATTATCTTGCATTCTTATCCTCAGAAAAAGCTAGCTAAACTTGGGAAACTGCGGGATGGAAAAGAAAGCAAAAATGAAGGAACAAAACAAATTGTTTGGCAGTTGTGATAAGATGAAAACTAATTGTTTTATTATTTTTGTTTATTCTTCCCAAAGCAAGGTATTTGGATTTTTAGACCCCACTTTGTGTATTTATATGACATATTTTTCTTTGGTGGGATCTTTTGTCAATCTAATCAATTTCCCTTGTTGAACAATGTTCATAGAACCATCCTAGAACAAAAACTCTCAGATGTGGGAGACCATTGGATATAAATTTAGTAATCTCAAGAATTGTAGGATGAAACCCCTATGATACAAAAGATAAATTTCATACAGGAATTGTGACAGAGCTTCAAGGAGTGCAGATTCAACCATTAATAGAGTTTTTATGCAATTGTTGGTGTGAGTAGGGTGTGGAGATTTAAGATTTAAGATTTGTGGGTTTGTTGCATCAATTTGTAGGCATTTTTGTGGGAGTTGACATTTTATATCAATATATTAGAGTGTTTTTAATCAACATATTATTATCATGAAGTTATGCTATATGTTGGGTTGTTTTCCTAGAAAATCTGTGTAGTTTCTGGTAAGGGTTTTAGCCTCAATTTTGTAATTGATCCAAATCTGATATAGCTGGATCATTTCAATATTTTGTAGTGTTGTGGAGTTCTTTTAATGCAATATAATTCACCACTTATTCCTGTGTGGAGTTTCAAATTTATTTTAGAAAAATTGTCAGAAAATGCTTAACTAGCTACTGCAAGAAGATATAAAAATATAAAAAAATATTTCATTTTAAGAATTATTATTATTTTTTAATAACTTGCTGCTAAATTTAGTAAGGGGACATGACACTTTCCCCAAATCTTTTATGTCAAAATTCAATGAAAGTTGAGATTTCAAAACTTGAATCAATCAACATGTCATGAACATAAAGAATGATAACAACAAATTGATCCCCATCTAGTTACTGTAAACATAATGATTTGATTTAGCTCTAACAAATTCTAACTTAAAAAAAAAGTTAAAATTTTGATACCACATGCAATAGGATTATTTTAAACCATAAAGAGATTTCTTTAACCTTGTTGGTAGGACAAAGCTAACTTTGTAGTAAGATACATCAACCACAAAAGAGATGCAACACCAAGACATCCAAAAGCCATAATGTATACACAAGACACAACCATTGAGATACTTATACTTAGGTATAAGGAAGGTCTGAAGATGTAAGATGTAATAGAAGATATGACATGAGATGTACTAAATGATATGTTACATGATTTGATGTAACAGAGGATAAGTATAATGAGAAAAAGGGAATGAACTGTAATATAATGTATTTGATGTATTGACTGATATTGTAACAAAATTATCCATGATAAATATAATTTATCACAAGTTGGTCTGACTCATATATAAAATGTTATGGTCTGCATGTTAGTAGATGGCTTTTGTTAATTTTACATATTCTTTATTGCTGCAATCTTCTATAATTCAGTGGATATTCTCTGATCCTCTTGTTATCCTTAATACTGGGGTATAAATACAACATTTCAAGTAACTAAAACCCAAATATTTGATCTACACCTATTCTTGCCAACATCTTGGTTCCGTTTCTAGGACCCTATTAGAAGGATAGAAAATATCTAAATAACAAAGATATCATTCATGATAGATAAGAATTAGACAAGGAAGAATTACCATTAGGGGGAAACAAGATTTGATAATTTGTAGTAGGGTCCTCTAGGTTCTAGCCTCGTGAGAGGGGGTGGGCACCTAGGGGATGGAAAATGGAAAGGAAGGATCTTGAATGGATCTCTAAAGAGATGCAAGATTTAAGAGAACAATGAGAATAAGCTATCATGGATGAATAAAAGGATTAGAGGAACACCAAATTAATAAACACCCATGGAAAAAGGAGATAACAAGAAGAAGAGAGAAATAAGGGAAGAGATTAAATTGGAAATGGAATTGAACATGGAAGAGAAGAAACTAAAATAGATTTAGAAGAGGTAGAAAAGATATCACAAAAGGATTGAGAAGGCTAGAGAAGTTGAATTAGAGTGTACTAGAAGGGTTGCTACTACAAAAGATGAGGACTATATGAATGAATATGGAGAAATTGAGCATGCTAGGGGGCTGCTACTGAGAATGTTGGGAGTAGAAAGGAAAAAGAAGACCCACTATTAGGATAATTGAGCATAAATGAGTGCACCAAATGGGCTACAACTAAACATAATAATTCTAGGGAGAATAACATGACCCTGTAAATAGAGGGATGAGGGTTATTTATACCATTTGAGCAACTCAAAAACCATCTAGATAAATAAAATGAGATCCTAAAAGCGTTAACAATATAGATTAAAGAATGTGTGGTATTTAATGAGTCATTAGAAGAAGGGTGTAGAAGCAGGGGTGCTCCACTATGTGAATGCTTGACTCAAAACCCTCATTTGGAACCTGATTTATCTAACCTAAAGATCATAGTTAACAATGGATTTGAGGAACTACTAACCCCTCTTATAAAACTAGAACCTCTAATTTTGAGTAAGGACTACTTAGATAAGGTGGTGAGTGAAAGTGTGGGCTTACAAAAGGATAAAATTATGAGAGATTGGAATTTAGAAGAAAATAAGAAGAATGCAGTAGAAAGGGAAGTTGAGAACTTGTTCAAGGACCTTGCCATGAATGATTAACAAAGGTTGGGAAAACCCTATACTAACAGATGAGATGTCATTAATCAATGAAAGGGAGTACCCTAAACTTGTTGCAAGTATGAGCAGTAAGTGTTGTCATTGATGTCAACACATAAGGAAGTCATTTGAATAAGTCTAAAGAAGTATTTGAGGAATTGGTACAAGTGCAAAATTACTTTATCTCTCAAGAATAGTGTAGTGTTTTGCTCTGCATATTTTTGTAGATTGAATATCTTTTCCTGTGGATTGGAAGTAATGTTAAGGGATGTCTGTAGATGATATGATTTAAGTTTGAGCCTCTGGTATGAAGATTTGAGTGAATTGTGTTCACCAGAGTAAAAACTATTTTTCTGTGTATTTAATGGTGATAGGGAGAATGTATTTTGCTCCGCATTTCTCTACATTTAAGTTTCATAGTCTGTAGTTGTGGAAATAAGTTTATGATGTTGTTATGTGCCTTTAGTTCAAATGGTTCATGATTTGGTGCTCCGCAAGTGATCTTTCATTTATGACAGTGGCCGACAGTAATGTTTAAGTGCTCTGGTTTGAAGAATCTTATGGATAAAGTGTTTAGAGGTTGTACAGATATCCTTGGTGATTGCAACGTGCTTGTGGGAGTCTCTAGATTGTGTTCCTACCTTTTGATTGATCCACAAAGTATAATCCAAATCGTGAATGAAGTGTGTTCCTTAAAGTTTTAGTGTTAACTCCAGTCTTGGCCGACTTGGTTGTTTTCACTACTTGTAGATATGATTTGAAGATTGTGGAAGCATGTTGCTGTGTGGAATATTGCAATTAAGTCCCAGCTAAGCCTTGGCATGATTTGCATTCATTTCTCTTCTTCCCTAATTCATTTAGGACCAGACCTATCTTAATGTATGTATGTATGTTTGCCAACCTTGTAGATTGATCCAAAGGTTGAAGATTGTAATGCCAACCTTGATGTAAATTCCAAGGTTGATGAATTGTATAAAAACATGAAATGAAGTCATGAATTTGTGTGAGGATGCAAAAATGAAAAGATAATTGTGAAGTGTAAAAGTAAAGTAGAGCAGAGGATACTTATTGTGCTTTAATGGAATTAAACCTTGGCATAGTGTAGATGCTATTATCTCAGTTCACCAACTTTGGCAGTGAGACACCCACCGACAATGAGCCATCCCATTGGCAGTGAGCCTCTTCTTGCAGTAAGCATTTTGGTAGTGAGCCTCTGATTTTTGGTATTGTTATAACATATTATTTTGTGAGCTAACACTCATCATGGTTTTTCCCTCTTTTGGGTTTTCCACTTAAAAATTTGGTGTCTCCTATGTTAACTATGTGAAAGTGTTTAAGTTTTTGTTTCATGCTTTCATGGTTAAAGTACAAACACAGTGTTAATTCATTGATGTGTTAATGGTTTTGAAATATTGGTTACAACTAATTCACCCCCCCTCTCAGTTGTATTGTGCTTTTCAACAAAACTGAAACAGTTGCATGAAGAGGTGAACTCCCAGACCAAGAGTCATCCCCCATGTCGATTAAGACAAAAAGAGTTCTTGTGGAGGGTATATATAGTGATTCAACCCAGACAAGAGAAAACCAATAATAAGAATTTGTAAGAGATTGTGTAGAGATATTGGGAATTTATTTCTTTGAGATCAAACTAGTAAGAGTTAACGGGAGGAACATGAAATTAGTGAAGCAGAGAAACTACGATAAGAAATTAACAAAGGAGAAGACAAAAAAATCCAAGGCTAGAAGAGAAAATTCCTTCAAAAGAGAAGAAAAACCCTTACCTAGTACCACCAAATCTAGAGACCAAAGATCTGATATGGAACCTATATATGCCTAAAAATGACATGACTTTGTCTAAATAAATATTCTTAATATTTATTTCATTCTAATTCTTCTATCAATAAATAAATAAACAAATTTATTTATTCAATTCGTATTCTTCTAAATTAATTAAATATCAAAATATTTAATTACCTCTTCTAAAGTCAAAATTAAATAAATCCTTTATTTAATTTAATTCTTCCAAACAATTAAATAATTCTTAATTATTTAATTAAATCAAATTCTTCTTCCAAATTTAAATAAATCAATCAAATTTATTTAAATTCTCTCAATCTCTAAAAATAAAATACAATCTAATATTTTATTTATTCTTCCAAAGCATGCACAAATAATTAAATAAATTTATTTATTTAATTTGCTTTCTTATCTTTAAAATTCCTTAAAAATCTTCTAAATCTTCTAAAAATAAGTCTTCTTCTTCATGCACACAAAATTAAATAATTTATTATTTAATTTCTCTCAAATCATACAAAAGCAAATCAAAAGTTGAGTTAACTAATTCAATCAACCTTGTTTTTATCAAACAAATCTTAAATTAGAAAATTTTTTCTAATTTATGAAAGCATATCTTATCTTTATAAAAGAAAGAAGTTAACTCAAACAAAACAACTTTTGTGTGACACTTGTCTTCTTCCTATTCATGCACATCCTCTCAAGTCTTCTATACTGTTGATCTTCTCATTCTTTCTGTACTGTTGATCTTCTCTCTCCCAAGTCTATAAATTGAACCCTATTCCTCCATTTCATTCATCCAAGCTTTTAGTAACATTACTATGCAGGAATTACAATGTACCTTTGGCACCCAAATTCCTCTATTGCTTGTGATCAACTTGTTACCATACCATTACCATTGTTGTGAAGCTCATCTTCATTGCAATAAACTATCATAGCCATTCCCACTTGACATCTTGGAATAGCAAAGAAGTGCACCTTCTAAGGGCCATATTCATAGACAAGATCATTTGAGATAGGCAATCAATGGAAGCCATGAAGTGAAGAGGTTTGCAAAGATTTGAAGTTCTTCGTTTGATTTATTTCTTTGTTTCTTATTTCATTGAGTTATTGGGTATTGTTGATATACATTGATTATTCACTTACATCAATTTTTCCATAACATTTTTGGTGCGCATCGTGGGGTATTTGTGTCGATTTAACCCAAAAACTATGTTTTTTGTGCTAAGGTTCTGTACATAGGAGGATTCTGCGCATCCGATCAATTCTAACATGCATCTGCTATCTGTTTCGGTGCATCTACTCTTTTGGCACATTTACCTCTAGAAGCTGTGCATTTGTGTTCTAATACGGTGCATTTACTAAAACTGCACATATGCTCTCTATTTTCATGCTTTTGACCATTGTCTCAATGCTTTTGTAATAGTTGCGCATATGACCTCTGTCTCTGCACATATAATCTTTGTACTTGTGCATCTAATTATGATAGTGACTTTTTGGGTTTTCTTGTGATTTTTCTAATGCTGAGACTTCTCGCAGGAATTTTCTCTAATCTACTTGCATGTTAGGGGCTGGTTTAGACATTCTAGTTGCATTGTTAACACACATCATAGATTTAATTAGCAAGGATAGTAATCAAATGTTCATGCAAAATCACATCTAGATCTAACTAGGAAGGATTGTAATTTGATATTGTTGCATCAACAAATTGAATATAGTCCCAATGCTAGGAGGATAAAATTGAATCATTGCTATCTTGATTTTAAAGTTAACAACTCGCATGTGTGCCCAGGTAGCTTAATAAATTTAGTCTTTTTCATTTTAATTAGGGGAAAAGAACCACTATTTTTCATGTTTTTGGGATCATACTAGGCCTATGCTCTCCCCTATCTTAGGTGACCAAAATGCCAGACATATCATTTTGCATGTGTTAAATGTCGCACATATAACCACTCGAACAGTTGTACTTACTAATCTTCCTTTGTTTTTAGTAGCCAAAAACCCCTATAAGCTGGTGCAGGGAAGGGGGATTATCACCTCTTGAAGATGCCTTAGCTAGAAATAGTGAGAATTTAGTTTATATTGTCCCAGCTAGCCTAGGATTTGTACTTGCTTTTTAGTCAAAAAGAGTCCAAAAATTACAAAAAAAAAGATTAAAAAAAAACCATGAAATCATTCTTTTTGTTTGTTGTGTCTTCTTGCCATAATTGAAAAAAATTAGATCAAAAAGACCAACTTGCAGCCAAGAAACCAAAAACACCAAAAAATGTGCTAAGAAAATTGCAAAAGTAGTCAAGAAAACCAGAGCTGCACATTTACCCTGCAAAGTTGTGCATCCATTTCGACCTGCTGCGCATTTACTACAACTTCCCATGCATTTGTCATCTGTTACTATGCATTTATCCTTCACTAGAGCTATGCATTTATCTTGACTTGTTGTGCATATACCTTCTGTTTCAATGCATTTATTGCTGCGCATCCAAGACAGTGAGCTTTCCCAGTCTTTTGAGAGAAAAGTATCAACCTTTCTGGGTACCCATTTCAGCCTTGTGTCAGTTTCTAAGGATATGACAAACCAATTAAAAGAAATTGCTCAAGAACTCCAAGCTCTATAGCAACAACTGGTAATCTTAAAAACTAAATCTTCCAAAGAGTAATATTCGCCACAAGGCATATCTCCTTATCCTTCTGATAAAAGCTTGGCCATGATACTAAACCCCTCCCAACATGAGCATGCTAGTACTAGCTACACCTCGCACCATGATCATATATTCTTTTCCTATCTTAATGATATTCTTGACAAGGGAAGCACCACCTCAAGTTGGAAATCTTATAGCACTCCATTTACTAGTCCTCCTTCACCATCTACTATAAGGCATAGCCAAAAGCATAATAGTCCTACACCAACACAGACCTCAAGTTCCCCAAGCTCTAATCCGACAACCAAAGAATCCTCAAATGATCTTTTCCAAAGACTTTTTCCAAATTTATGCAGCAAAAGAAAAGATATGGAACAAGCCAAAGGCACCCATCCATTACCTCATTCATCTACCCATGCACCTACGAAGGATGTGACCCAAGAGCTACTAGCCGAGAGTCAACCATGTCTCCAAATTCTGGTCCTTGACCTTACCACTGATCCATCCAATAACATGTCCTCTCTTCCAAACCCTTCATGTAAATTGCAACTCCTCGATCTTATTGCAGAGTTTTCTACCATGAGTCCAAGTCAAGAATGATATTACCCTCATGTTGTCAACCATCTAGAACCAATCAAGATTATCCAAGAGTCTTCTATCTCCGCTTCAAGCCAAGAAATACAAGAGCTATGCCAAGAGTATAATCTAGGGCATGTCAAAACATCCGCCTTTTATCTAAATCAAGATCAAATCAATTCCATCCAATCCACCCATAACCTACATCTTTTCTATGATCCAGATGTTATCCATGATTATGAAGCTATCCATGAGCAACTTGATCCTATACATGAGATAGAGATCATATTCCAATCCATCCATAACCTCTATCTTTTCTATGATCAAGATATTATTATTGATGAAGAACCTATGCACGAGCACATTGATCCCATCATGCTTAATCCTATCTATGATCAAGATCCTTTGTATGATTAAAATCCCATCTATGATCAAGAGCCTATCTATGATCAAGCGAACCATGATGATCCTCTTAGCCAACTTTATGCATTCCATGGTCACGAGCTTATCACCCCATCTATCCATCCTCCATCTAATCCTATCATTGATCCAACAACTTCCACTTCCCTTAATGATACATTTGCCTCCCAAGTGCACATAGATGATCAAACCAATAACTTGGATCCTAGTGAACATAAGGATAATCAAGATCCTAATGATCCTTTACCATCCATTATCGACCATATTGTAAATCCATTATACTATCCCCTTGGTATCACTACCTTCATCCATGAATGTTATTCCTTAGAACACCAACAACCTTTATCCTCTATCTCACCTTCTCCATCCACTAAGGAACTCGTACCTAGTGTTCCACCTATACATAATCCCACTATCCACCACATACTCCAACATATGAACTATCAAGGTAAATGCTTAGGCCTTCATGAACAAGGTATTTTATAGCCCGTCCATGTCAATATCCCTCCTCGCTCATATGGCCTTGGTTATATCTCCCAAGAAAAGCAATCTCAAGATGTTGGTACTTCCTCCATGCCTTTAAAATCCACCACTTTCCATCACAAACCCTATCATATCCCCAAAACATATGTCGACATTCCACCTCCCTTATTATATACATCCCAAAAGCATGTAACCATACACCTTCCACCATCCAATCTACCTCCACTACTTCAAACTCCTAACATCCCTCCATGCATTCTACCACCACTTCTTCCAACACCTTCTCCATCCATATATAAATCCTCTAAAAAACCCAATCATGGCCAACAAATGCACATGCTGTCTAAACAATGAGCTTCCACCAAACCCACTTCCACCATTCTAAGGGAATTCAAATATCCTAAGAGTCCTCATAACCTAGAATACAAAAGCCAAGAATCAAAGAGTTATCCATTTCAAAAGCTGCATACACCCACACACCTCAATGCCATACTGAAAAAGGTGTGGTTCCCCAATCATCAAGTAATTACTTCAGAAGCTACACAAAAGCTACATATACCCAAACCCATACCTTCACAGGTAACATCTACAAGAAAAATGGTTTGGGTACCTAAGCAAAGAGCCATCAAGTCAAATGAGGCATCCACTTTCTCATCTTCCATCCAAAAATCCCATTTCATCCAAAAATCTCCAATTCTTTCATCCCACATGACAAGCAAAAATCAAAACAATATGAAGCCTATGTGGGTCCCTAAATTCCTAAATCACTCATCCACCAAACAAAACTCTCCATTACTTCCTTCACCACCTTCCTATCATCAGCTTCATTGTTTATTATGGTATGTGCAACCATTGGTCATGGTTCCCTTCCATCCTGCGACAGTTCCACATAACTCCATCTCCCCTTCCTTCCACTATTATCCTACATATCTTCCCCATCCTACTCCCATGGTCCATGCTTTTGCATAAGCCTTCCATCCATATTCTGCATCATCATCCACTATTGTACCCTGTTGATAACTGAGAGGGGGGGTGAATCAGTTATCCTAATTATTTCTTCTTTTGAACTTTCTTATTAATCAAAGCAGCATTGAATCAAACAAACAAACATTACCATGAAATAAGAAACACATGACACAGTATTTTTGACGTGGAAACCCGGTTAAGGGAGAAAACCACGGGGTGATTAACCCAAAGATTATTCTCTGTTAAAAGAATAAGGAATTACAAAATGGCACTTGCCAATTAGGGTTCACTGCCCGAGCACACTGCTCACAAAGAGGCACACTGCCTACAAGGAGACACACTGTCTACAAAAGAATGTTATACAATACTTGAACTGATTGGAAGCATCTACATATGCTGGAGTTCAGTTCCGGTTAGGCTCAGTATACTGATCTGCTGCACTTCATCTTTCCTCTGTTCTTTATTCTACTATCTTTTCACATACCGGATCTTTCTTACTGCTTCTGCTCTGCTCTGTATTTATTTGCATTCTCCTTCACATCATCACTCTTTTCATAACTAAATCCATCCTCTATATATATCCGCACTAGTGATTTCATTATCTTTCTAGTCGGCACCCGGAATAATCTATCTTCTCACAAACTCTGTTCTGTTGGCTGAATCCTTGCATATCAAGTAATGCGGATCAAGCATATACTTGTAGATATCATTAATCATGTCGGCCAAACATGATTCATGCCTTCACAACCTTTACCATCAACAGTAACACATCCAGAAAATAGTCTGATACTCTGTCAGTCAGTTCTTCCTCTATTCTCACTGTCTCTCAGGAATCCGGTACTCAACTATTCATATCTTTTTCTTTGTTCATCACTGGAGGCTAAATCCTTGGAATATACTACTCAAGGTAGTCCTCTTGACTTCCCCAAATCCACACTGCACCAAGACACTTCCTCTGAGAGATCCGGACCAATCTGTCAGACCTTGCCACATGCTCTGTTCTTGTTCACCGGACCACAACAATCTTCATTCTGACTTCCGGTAGAGACACACCATGACTTGCGGATATGTGGGATGACCTTTGTTGCCATCAATGACAACAACCATGAATCCATATAGTGTCTCTTGCCAACAATCTCCCCCTTTGGCATTGATGGCAACACTTAGTGAAAAATGACTAAGTGTTTACACTATGCTCCCTCTTGGCTGATGCTCTATCTTTATATACAATTTCCGGAACTCCCCCTTAGTTGGATTCCTCATTTTTCACTACTCCTCACTCCCCCTTTGACATCAATGGCAAAGGGTAGGGTCCGCACACCAAAATTTTCAAAAATTTTCTATACATAGCCGCATATTTACATACTCACATATACTGAAGAATGTCTGCAAAAGATGTCTTCAGTTGGATCAGTTCTGTAGCCCAACTTTGCTTCATTCTATCCAAAATTGAAATGTGACCACTCAACAAAAATGCAAATGCATCTGCCCTTTTTAGATCTTTCGGATCACTTGTCTGGGCTGTGATTTGAGCTTCTGCTATGGCCTCATGCATGGCCTCTAGCTTAGGGACAATTAACCCCCTGAGCTCACTCAACCTGCTTATTCTATTTTTCCTTTCCTTCTCCAATTTCTTGATTTCACTCAAGACTGCAATAGTCTGACATTCTTGATTTGTTATAGAGGAAGAAAGAGGATCAAAACTTTGAGACAAGCTGAGTAGTGTGTCCTCTTGCTCTTTTATTTTCTTCTCAATGTCCACTGTTACCTTGGACCAGGAGATACAAAATTTGTATATTTCACCGCCATCCTTAAGAGCATTTTCTAAGCTCTTTATCCCAATGTTCATGTTTCTCCTATCATTAATGATCAAACCCTGAACCTCAGAGAACCTTTTATCCAAAAACTCCTTCCGGACCTTTTCTTCAGCTGATTTTTCTAGAGATTCAAAATGTGTACTAACACTGCTGACTAAGGTTTTGAGATTACCGGAAGAGGAGGCTATGGGATCCTTCTGAAAAGATGGCATGATCTTTTCCAGCACTCCAGATGCTACCTCCATAAGCTCACAGTTTTCCATGTGAGATTTCAGTAGTTTCTCTTTGACTTTCTCATTTGCAAATGAGGCTATTTTCATTGTTTGTACCGGTGACAAAGAGTCAAAATCTAATGGTCCTTTTAGCAGGTCCGGTTCATCAATTTCTATAGTGGCTTTTGTCAAGAATTCTTGAACAGTTTGTGCAGTGTCTCTTGCCAGAGACAGATGTTTCTTCTCTTCTGCAGTTTTGTCCTTTGGAATCTTTTCTCCTTCCTTACTCTTGCCACTTTCAGTTGTGGTTTTCTCTGTTGGGATCTTCTCTTTCTCTGCATCCTTGGTGCTGTCAACCTCTTTTTCTTTAACTGCTGCTTCTTTCTCCTGTAGTTTCTCTTCTTCTTGGGATCCGAAGACTGTAGGGGAAACCAGAGGAGAGATGTTAGTCTGTTCAAGGGCCACTTCTTCCGGAGCAGATGATTCCAAGTCCACAGCTGTTTCTGCACCTAAGTCCTCTACAACAGGAAGATTAAACCTTTTGAAGGTTTTCCAGAGAATCTCTTCAGTGTCCTTGGCTACCTTGTCAGTCTCACCAAGCATAAGCTGATTCATCCTTGCTTTGCTCCTCAATTCATCCTTGCAGTCTTTGAATACCATGTTCATTGTTTTGTGATCAATTGAAGGATATAGCTGAATAGCTATCTGTTCCCTGATCTCAAGGTCTTTTGCCATGGCATTGTTCTTTCTTATCTCTAATTCCATCTCTAGGCTCTTTGGGATTTCAGAGATAATCTCAATAAAAGCTTTATTGTAGATGTTCAAGTACCTTATTATAGCTTCTTGCAGGATCTTTTGATCTGCCTCATTGTAGTCATCATAGAATTCAGCCACCGGTTGAAGGTTCCCATCCATAGTGACTAATTTGACTACACTGTCTAGAGACAGAGTGGGCTTTTCAGCAAATTCCTCTGCCATTTCTTCCTTGTCTTGGCCTGTGGAGGGTTTCTCGGATCCTTTCTTCTTCTGCTTCTTTATTTCTTTTACTCCCTCATCTGACTCAGTTTCCTCTTCATCCTTTTGGCTTTCATAAGCCCTTGTGGCTTTTGTCTTAGATCTTTTACCGGATGCCTGGACTTCCAGTTTTGAACTTTTGGTTGTGGGAGGTGCAGATCTTTTTGATGATCTAGTCCGGGTGGAAGTTTCAACCGGAACACTTTCTTTACTTTTCTTTTCTTCCTCAGCCTTTCTCCTCTTTTCCCGGCTGGCATCAAGTGCCTCTTTTGAGATGCCTAGGCCTTGAGCAATATGCTCTACTTCTTTTCTCACCTTCCTCTTTATTTCAGGTTCCCTGAGTTCTACATGTATCTTTACACTCAGCTCCTCAAAGGTTCCAAACCTTTCTGCCTTTGGATCTTTGGGCTGACTTAGCATGTGTTGAACATGCAGCTCCACTATTTGTTCATCCACTTCATACCCCATGGGCATGATCCAGATAGTCCTTGGCTCCACTCCTCCATTAGGCACTGATCAGTGTCCACCATAAAGCACACTGAGTCTTTGTATTTTTCAACAAGAGACTGGGGAATTCTTTCTCTTGCTTGCATCATGCTTTGGAGGTTTTTGAAGTATCCCCATAGGGCTATATTTCTTGCTTTGGCATCCCCAAGCCCATGTAGATAGTCTCTTATTTGGACTGCAACAGGTTTGTCATTCTGCCATGCCCATCCACTTGATTCGGGCGGCTCATTCATGAAGTAGAAGAATAGACATAATATAAGAGTACCATACTTAAAGGAATTCTTCTTGTCCTTCTTGATTTTCTGTATATTTTCCATTAATTGGCTTAAGAGCAGTTCGCAGAGATCATATTCTGCATTCTTCCTTAGCATTTCATAGGCAGTATACACTGCAGTTCCGGATACAGAATTCTCCCTGCTGGTGTGATAGATCTTGTATCCTATTATCATGGATGCATACTTGATATCCAAATCTGAAATATCTTCAATGGTCATTGCCCTCTTATCAAATTTTGATTTGGTGGCCTCAGTTACAATGTTGTTCTTGACAGATTTGAGAATAGGTATCCCTCCGGAAGAGTATAGACAAGTTACTGCCCTAATTGCCTCTTTTTTGATTTTGTAGGGTCTATCTAGCCATAGGAAGTTGTCATGCATTCTGCTCAATACATATCGGACCCATTCTTCTTCTTCAAAGCAGGGGAAATGAATGAATTGATCAAACTGTTTCTTCTGGATACCCTTGTACTCTGGTTTAAGCTCAAAAGCATTGTCTATCAGTTGTTTGTGATAGAGATCTCTCAATTTGAATTCCCCGAATTCCTCAATGCTTGCATGTATGTAAACCCTAATGTCTTCTGTGTGTAAAACTCCATGAGGAACACTGGAAAATGCTCCTAAGGGATCTACCTCCAATGACTTGTATGGATATTTCTTAAATTCAGGTCGGGGCCTATCTGAGATTTTTACTATATTTGGAGTAGCCATTTCTTCAAAAAGATTTGTAGCAAGATATCGAAAGTGGAAAATACCTTTTGCGTCTTCGGTTGCACGGAGTGGCCGGATTGATTTCTGTATGTAATGACTTCGGTAGGAGATCTTCGGTGAACTTGATGAATTTTGTTGCAGAGCTCTGCTTTTCGCTTCTTCTTGGATGTGGAATGATCAAGTGATTGTTGAGAAATCCCTTATATCGTTTCGCAAACCCTAATATCTATTTGCAATAAATGCTCCACCTATATTATTCCAGTTTGCCTTAACCGGATAACTTGGAGTATCCCGGATCAGTTCTAATCTATGAACATCATGCGGATCTTTCAATCATGAATAAATCGAGATGACACATTACAAGAACATCCCAAACATTCTGTCCAGTCCGCAGAGCAAAATAATGTACTTCTAGATCTCTCCAGACCCTTTTGTAGTCCTCTGTCATTCCGGAGCATCTCCCGGAATAGGTCTTACTTGATCGATCACAACTTCTTTGCATCTTCATGCGGACCTCTAAAATCTTGTCTGGATCATCTCAGGACTTATATCTTCAAACCCTTTACTCCGCATCTTGTATCACATCCAGCACCACTTGATTGGCTGGGGGAACAGGATTTTCTTTGAGTCTCCTCCTGAGCCAGAGCTCACTTTTTAATTTCCGGAAGAAATATCAGCACCAGAGTCTGGTGCAGATCCAACCTCTACATTCTTTGAACTTTTCTTCACCCAAATCTTGTTCATCTGATTCCTAACTTCATCCACATTCATCTTTTGTTTACCCTTGTCTTGATTCTGATTATATACCAGACCTCTTTTGTCCTGATTCTTGCTTCTGCAGACTTTTGCATTATGACCAGACCTATTAAAGATTTGGCAAATAACATTTCTTTGCATATTTGACTGATAACCTCTTGATATGCATTGATTAGCCATATGACCTACTCTATTGCATGCAAAGCATCTACCATTGAATGATTTGTTTATTTGCATATTTCTGCATTCATGAGACTTGTGTCCATACCTTTTGCAGTTAAAGCACTGTCTGGAGAAGGATGAATTAGTCTGATTCATTCTCTTTCTGCACTGATTAGCTTTGTGACCAAAGTGATTGCAGCTGTGGCAGTATCCATTGAAGGATGGATATCTTTGAGCATTGGGCTGTCTTACTGAAGGTCTTCTAGACCTATTCCTTGGATTTTCTGATCCAAAATTCTTTTGACCGGATCCGGAGCTTTCTCCTTTCTCATATCCCAAACCATACTTGTCATCTGTCCTCTTTTGACTTCCAAGAAGTACTTCAAGTTGGGCAGAACTTATCTTGAATTTTTCTTTATATTCATTTGCTGTTTGAAGATCTCTTTTGAGAGAGACAATTTGATCCTCAAGTTTTTCTTCATTATCTTTGGCATCTTCAAGATCAGATTCAAGATGTCTGATAATCCTGTCCATCTGGTGGCATTCTTCTGATTTCTCTTTAAGAGATTATCTTAGATTGTCTTCAGCTTTTCTTTTTTCTTCAATCTCTTGAGTAAACTTTATAGTTCCTGATTCCATTTCATGTCTTAACATAATGACTTCTTTTGATAACTTTTCACATAACTTGGTTTTCTCAGTCAATTCTTCATTTGTATTGCTTTCTTCACTTTGTCTTGCCAACTGTTGGAGCAGCTCCTTTCTCTTTTTCATAGAGAGACTTAATTTGTCCTTTAATTCTCTCATGAATTCATCAGCCTGTTTGAGTCTTTCCTTTAATTCATTGACTTCAGAATTTGACTGTTCAAGATCCTCAAGGGCAGTCTTGAGTTGCTCCCTTAAACCATATGCATCCATTTGAACTCCCAGATCTTCCTCATGCTATTAGGCTCTATTAGGAGGAACCTTGCTCTGATACCAATTGTTGATAACTAAGAGGGGGGGGGTGAATCAGTTATCCTAATTATTTCTTCTTTTGAACTTTCTTATTAATCAAAGCAGCATTGAATCAAACAAACAAACATTACCATGAAATAAGAAACACATGACACAGTATTTTTGACATGGAAACCCGGTTAAGGGAGAAAACCACGGGGTGATTAACCCAAAGATTATTCTCTGTTAAAAGAATAAGGAATTACAAAATGGCACTTGCCAATTAGGGCTCACTGCCCGAGCACACTGCTCACAAAGAGGCACACTGCCTACAAGGAGACACACTGTCTACAAAAGAATGTTATACAATACTTGAACTAATTGGAAGCATCTACATATGCTGGAGTTTAGTTCCAGTTAGGCTCAGTATACTGATCTGCTGCACTTCATCTTTCCTCTGTTCTTTATTCTGTTATCTTTTCACATACCGGATCTTTCTTACTGCTTCTGCTCTGCTCTGTATTTATTCGCATACTCCTTCACATCATCACTCTTTTCACAACTAAATCCATCCTCTATATATATCCGCACTAGTGATTTCATTATCTTTCTAGTCGGCACCCGGAATAATCTATCTTCTCACAAACTCTGTTCTGTCGGCTGAATCCTTGCATATCAAGTAATGCGGATCAAGCATATACTTGTAGATATCATTAATCATGTCGGCCAAACATGATTCATGCCTTCACAACCTTTACCATCAACAGTAACACATCCGGAAAATAGTCTGATACTCTGTCAGTCAGTTCTTCCTCTGTTCTCACTGTCTCTCAGGAATCCGGTACTCAACTATTCATATCTTTTTCTTTTCTCATCACCGGAGGCTAAATCCTTGGAATATACTACTCAAGGTAGTCCTCTTGACTTTCCCAAATCCGTACTGCACCAAGACACTTCCTCTGAGAGATCCAGACCAATCTGTCAGACCTTGCCACATGCTCTGTTCTTGTTCACCGGACCACAACAATCTTCATTCTGACTTCCGGTAGAGACACACCATGACTTGCAGATATGTGGGATGACCTTTGTTGCCATCAATGACAACAACCATGAATCCATATAGTGTCTCTTGCCAACATACCCTTCATAATCTACTATCTACCTACTCCATCTTCCTTTCATGCGATCCCCTACCAACATCTATGAGCATAGTGACATTTGGCATGCTTCGTGTGACGACATGCATCTCTAGTGGGATTGTCACTTTTCATGGAGCCAGACTCTTAAGTCCTTCTCATTCATATTCTACATATCCTATCCAAATATTCAAAAAGCCAAAAAAAAATCCCTTTGTCCAATAGTGAAAATCTAGCAAATAGGTGCCTTGGATAAGTACCATGATGAAAACTTGGAAAACAGGCATCATGTGTAAGTTGATCTTCTACATCACCTACACTTGGGGGCACCTTGTCTCATTGGCATATCACTCTTCTCCTATCGATTTCCTTCCATACCATTTCCTATCCTATCCTTCTAACCATTCGCATACCTATACTGTCCACTCCGTCCATCCTAATCTTCCATCCCTCTACTTTTTTGATCTTGATAAAGATTGCGGGCACAATGTTGACAAATAATTTAGATGTCTCTTGACGTACCTTATCCCTCCAAGCCAAGCAAATTCTACATTATCCTCTCATCCGCCTATCGTCATAAGCGTTGTCATGAAAAATCCTAAGTATCCTACCTACAATAATGCATGTTATTCCTATGCGACTTAGTCCTTGGCGATCACATCCTTGCCCTCTTCCGCGTACATTTCCTCCACTCACTATAACCCATCCATCTGCCTATCCGTGGTGTTTCCTTGTCATCAGTATCTAACATTAAGGCTATCCAAAATTCTTCTCCAATGTCATCCCAAAGCATTTCAAAATCCCAACGGTATCAAAATGACCTAATGGTAACCTATCATGGCTTGATACTCTATCTATTCTTTCCGCCTTATCAACTAAGGTCTTATCCACTATTCTATCCATAGTGTCAGCCTAGCATAGCGTTTGTCGTTAGTATCATAGGGTCAATCCCGAACTACATTGCCTCTATGTCATCATGTAGGCAAGGCCATTATCAATGCACCCCTGAGGCTCTACTTTCCATCCATCCCATATCTTGTCGTCTATCCTCTAGTCTATCTACATCTAAGTCCAAGTCCCTGAACTATGTTGCCTATGCGTTGTCACGTAGGCAAGGCCATTATCAATGTGCCCCGAGGCTGCACTTTCCATCCATCCCATATCTTGTCGTCTATCCTCTAATCCATCCACGTCTAAGTCCAAGGCCCTAAACTACATTGCCTCTACGTCATCATGTAGGCAAGGCCATTTAGCAATGCGCCCATGAGGCACTAGGTCATTCCCTTAGGGTCCATTTCACCAGGCATGCAAGCACAAGCAAAGGCCCGCTTTCAAACAAAAATTTTGGTGCAAAGACATCAACTTATCCAAAGCAAAGCAAACAAGTACCTAAGCACTCTAAATGATTCTATCTAAATTATGGCAAGAAAAACACATCTAAATGCAAGAATGTTTTGTGGTTGTGATCAGGTTAGGTTACAATGTCTTAATTTTTGTTATCATGTCTTTCTATGCTAGTCAAGGATGCCAAAAGCTAGAGATGCTATGATGGGGTCATGGTTATTTTCTTTGTCTACTATTTGTGGATCAAACTTTAGTAATGTGAAGCCTTGTCTAATGACATGATTGACAAAAGATAATCGAGGACTTCAGAGGTCTAACATGAAAAGGGGGCAATCCTTGTCTATTGATACACAAGAAATACTCAGGTCATCTTGGTTTAATTATACCTAGATTCTTGTATTAACTTGCTAAATCAAAATCCATGTAAGTGATACTCAGGTCATCACAGTTCAATTATACCTAGATGCTTGTATTTTCTTACAACATTTTAAAAAGCCCAATGATGAAACAAGCACTTCAAAATACTTGCAATATTAGGATGATAAATATCCATATCCATATCCATACCGTATCCAATTGCATATCCATATCGATATCCATAATGTATCCAATTGCATTCCATATACCATCCATGCAATAAAGATTCTGTAGAGTATCAATGTTTACAAACAAAAGCTTGTGTCCTTCAGTTGAGTCATTCTTCCATCAGATTTCTATCTATCATTGTATCTTTCATCTTTGCCTAGTCAATCCACGCAATGATCCTAATGCAAGTCCATCCTTAATCCATACCAATCGAGTAAAGTTAATCTTGTCAAATGATCCCACATGATAATCTTGTTGTAAACCATATCAATCAATCATAACTTTCAGTGGGAGATACATTTATCACGCCTATTGTGTTTCTCTAGGGACCTATCATTCCCCACCATGACAACATTGTCTTTCATGTTGCTCTAGGGATCTATCGTTCCTCGCCATGACAACACTGTTGTATATCATCATTAGTTAATCATTGGTTTACTGCTAGATAGGGGCAATACCTTGTTTGTTCTTGTAACATTTGTGCATACTTGCTTACTTTCTTATGTGTGTTATCATTCTATCTTGCATTTCATATCATTAGGCTCTTTCTTCAACCATTTTCTTCACCCTAACCTTGTTCTTCCACCTTCTTCATCATGAGATTGTCCGTCTCGCGCCCTTGAAACTCTCTCCCTGTCCAATCTCTCGAGGGGGCATCCTCATCATATCTTTCCATTACTGTCTTTTTCTTCTATCCATACCTTAGCGTCTTTGAAATGATGTTACTTGACACAAATCTCATCATCTCGAACATCACATCAAAGAGGGATGTATACGCCTAAAAATGACACGACTTTGTCTAAATAAATATTCTTAATATTTATTTCATTCTAATTCTTCTATCAATAAATAAATAAAAAAAATTATTTATTTGATTCGTATTCTTCTAAATTAATTAAATATCAAAATATTTAATTACCTCTTCTAAAGTCAAAATTAAAAAAATCTTTTATTTAATTTAATTCTTCCAAACAATTAAAAAATTCTTAATTATTTAATTAAATCGAATTCTTCTTCCAAATTTAAATAAATCAATCAAATTTATTTAAATTCTCTCAATCTCTAAAAATAAAATACAATCAAATATTTTATTTATTCTTCCAAAGCATGCACAAACAATTAAATAAATTTTATTTAATTTGCTTTCTTATCTTCAAAATTCCTTAAAAATCTTCCAAATCTTCTAAAAATAAGTCTTCTTCTTCATGCACACAAAATTAAATAATTTATTATTTAATTTCTCTCAAATCATGCAAAATAAAATCAAATGATATGCTTTCATAAATTAGAAAGCTTTTTTCTAATTTAAGAGTTGTTTGATAAAAACAAGGTTGATTGAATTAGTTAACTCAAACAAAACAACTTTTGTGTGACACTTGTCTTCTTTCTATTCACACACATCCTCTCAAGTCTTCTATACTATTGATCTTCTCATTATTTCTATACTATTGATCTTCTCTCTCCCAAGTCTATAAATTGAACCCTATTCCTCCATTTCATTCATCTAAGCTTTTAGTAATATTATTCTGTAGGAATTACAGTGTGCCTTTGGCACCCAAATTCCTCCATTGCTTGCAATCAACTTGTTACCATACCATTACCATTGTTGTGATCAACTTGTTACCATACCATTACCATTGTTGTGAAGCTCATCTTCATTGCAATAAACTATCATAGCCATTCCCACTTGACATCTTGGAATAGCAAAGAAGTGCACCTTCTGAGGGCCATATTCATAGACAAAATTATTTGAGATAGGCAATCAATGGAAGCCATGAAGTGAAGAGGTTTGCAAAGGTTTGAAGTTCTTTGTTTGATTGATTTCTTTGTTTCTTATTTCATTGAGTTATTGGGTATTGTTGATATACATTGATTATTCATTTAAACCAATTTTCCCATAATAGAAGCAAATATGAAATTACCTATCTTCAAGAAATTACCTATATTTTGTGTTAGAATCTACTTGATGAAGAAATGGAACTCAGGGTAATCAGGCCAAACTTTATGATTTTGTAGGAACACTAAGTAATGATGCCCTAAAATGGAATATGGAAAAGTGCCTACAACATGATAAGGAATGACCAGAAATAAAGGAGGAGTTCTTGACTAACTTTGGATCTCTCGAGGTTCCATTGGAGAGCATCATCAAAAAGAGAGAGATGGTATAGAAGAAGGGAAAATATTTAAGGAATTTGACTGTACATTCAAGGAAGTAGTAAGAAAGATGGAAGATCCCCTAACTGAAAGGCAAAGAATTGAATGGTTTATATGAGGGATGTTACTAGAAATTAGAACTACATTGGATGGAATAACCTTTAAAACTTACTCAAGTGTAGTAGAATCAACATGCATAATAGAAGCACAACCTTGGAGAAGGAAGAATAAGGAAACATAAAGTAAGGAATTGGAAAAGATGAGATTGGAATTGGAATAGTTAAAGATTAAACAAGATATACTAGATAAAGGCAAAAATAACATGGTATCATCATTAAGTCAAAGGAAAAAAAAATTGTGCACTTATTTCTCTAAAGAAGGCCATATAAGGAATGAGTGTCCAATAATAAAAGGTGAGAAAAGAGTTGTGGTGCTTAGAGTGGACCTACAATTAGTTCCTAGAAAGATAAAAAGTGTATATTGTGGAATTTGTGGTTAATTCTCGATGACCATGAAATAGATGATTATTCTTCTCTTCTATTCAGAACAAGGGAAGATGAGGAAAATGAACCATGGTGCAATCACTAGTGTAATTTGATAATGAGGGAATGCACAAAGGAATGGCTATGGATAAGGGCTAGCTGAAAGAGCCTTCTACAACCATGAATAAACATTTGACATGGAAGAACCAACACAACATTCATGTGGCATAGTTCGCTCCATCATAGATTGTAGTTGAGAAACCTCTTGCTAGCTATCCTATGTATGATAACAAAGGATATTACAATAACTATAGAGGATGACATGATAGAGGAAGAGGCCATGCAAAAAGTAGAAGAGAAGACACTACCTATTTTAGATATGGTCAAATGGGACATTATGCCAATGAATGTCAAGAGGAGCAGAAGAAGAGCTATTGGTTTTGTACTATTCTAGTAATGATCTATTTAGCTATGCTAGAGCACAATAATACTTCAAGAATTTACTACCACAAACAAAAAGTGATGAATTATCAAGACCTAATGCAATAAAATGAGTTAAATTCATAATGAAGGTACCTAAACAAAACTCTCAAATAGCCAAAAGGTGTGTAAAAACTAAATTTGATGAGGAAGATACAAGAAGTTAATTATCACTAATAGAAGAAGAATGATTGGAGGAGTATTTGGAAAGAAAGGAAGAACTAAAAAAGAAAGCTATTATGAAATATGGGAAGAAAAATAAAGCTATGGTAATAACCAGAGAGGGACTAACATCGTAAAAGGAAAAGTATTAAGAAATAAGCTAGAATAAGAGGAAGATAAATAAGGAGATTATTTTCTATTAAAATCAAAATAGGACTAGATTGTTGAAGACCCCAGAAAGATCATCCTAGAAGAAAAGAGAAAGGAAAACTACCACAAGGACTAATTTTTAGAAAAATAATCCCAACTATTAAAAGAATTATAAAACTTTGTAGAAGAAGAAAACCTTCTAAAAAAATTAAAGCAATTCTCAACATATTGGAACAAGAATAGAAACACTAATATGAGACCTTAGATTAGAAGTACAAATAAAACCCCAAGGAGATGGAAGAAAAGACCAATCTTGATATAACTCTAGATAAATAATAGATACTTTAAGAATGTATTGGTCAATTTGGGAGTAGATGTTAGTATTATACCCAAAAGAGTTTGGAAGACCAATTCTCTATGACACACCTTATAATATTGCCCTTGTAGATGGTACTTCCATCAATACTATACGAACTTGGAGGGATGTAGAAGTTAACTTAATAGGGATCAAGAAGAAGATTAATTTTGAAGTAAATTAAATGAAGGAACCATTTGACACTTTTAACATCCTACTAAACTTAGAATGGTTTGTCAATTGTAATGGACAATATACTTCTACAAGGAAGAATTATTATTCTTTGATAAAGATAAAACAATACACATCCCCTTATATATAGACATGAGTAATGCCTCTAGAGTAGAAGTGGTACAAGAAGAGAATGAAGAAGAGGATAAGAATGAACTGTACTCTCTGGGAAAAATACCTACAAAGGGTACCTTGGATGAACCTAAATCAGAAGGAGAAATTATTCTTGATAGAAAAACTATAGTACTAATAGCGAAAATGCAATGGAGGCTTGGATTTGGGACGTGCTAGAAATAAGATCTAGAAAAGTACTAGGAACAAGAAGGATTTGTAGCTTAAGAAGAGTTGAGAAAATTTCTAGCTATGTTACCAAAAATAATGAGAACCCATTGACAGGTTGTTGTTAAGTCCTAACACTTTAGTTGAAAGATATATCAGTTTGTCAACCGGGCAGCGTCCAAGGCCGTATGCAAATAGGAGATTGGTTTGGACATCTCAGATCAATATCAGTTTTCTAAATTTTTAATGAATCTTTTAATAGAATAAACCTAAACTAGAAAACATACAATCTAATCTATAAAGCATTTGAATTAATTCTATAAAGCACATGAACTCTAGGTTAGGAATCAACACATAAAATCTTAAACTAAGAACTTGAAAGGAACAAAATAATCTAAGAAAGAAATAAATTCTTTAAATCAAACTTGCATTAGAAATTGGTCATCAAACTTCTGCACCTAAGTAGGAGCTTCAAAAATTATAGCATAACACATAGAACCTCAAAGACTTTCAACTTTAAGAAAAATAACTAAACACAATATTCTGCAGGGTCACAACAACACTATCCTATCATAACACAATTAAATAGAAGGTTATACTAATATGAAACAAAACATTCACAACATAGAATTTAAACAACACTGTCATACAACATTGAGATACTTATCTATTCCTAATTCCTTTGAGTGGCCAGCTCTCTAGAAGTCTTCTACTAATTCAAATCACATTCACCATTTAACAACTCCAAAATTCCACTTACATACTCATTACTCAAAATATCATTACTCAGAACTGAACTTGATTGTCTTCATTCATAGCATAACATAACATAACTAAACATAACTATCCATAACATAGCATAACTGTTTTGAGGAGTAATCTGATAATCTATACTACCAAAATCTTAAATACTTGGGTGGCTTATTAATGCCACTGAAAAAGTCTTTAAAAAGATAAAAACTAAACTAGCTATCTTTTAAATACAACATATTAAAGACTTCGAGTGGAGCTATGAAATGTCTTAGGGTGTTGCCACAATAATGGGTTACACTTTTTGGGACATCCTAATTTTTGCTGAAATCACATATTTTAAGAAAATATAATGATTTAAGCCTTGAAAGGTTCCATTTAAAGGATTTTAATTGAAGAGGCTTTAATCAAACCCCCTTAGATTCAAACCCCCTTGGATAGAACCCCGCTAGTTTTAAACCATACCTATAATGGAGTCTCCTCTACACCTATCAAAATGTTGATAAAAAACCACTTTTGATTTACCTTTTGGGGGATCAAATGAATTCATTTAAAATTTATGTTTTGTAAGTATGTAGTCCTTATTATAAGTTTCCCAAAAAGTATAATTTTAAATATATTTAATTTGATTATTATGTTTATTTTTTATTTCTTCTGAATGTAGGTTTTTCACCGAACATCAAGTTCTTTGTTCTACACACATGGAAAATTAGTAAATTAGTGAAAAAAAAAATTGAAAAATATCTATGCCCTAGGTATTGATGTCCTTGTTTAAAAAAAAAAAGAATTTTGATACATACAGAAAAAATTATGTTTTACGGAATACGCCTATGTCTAAATTATAATTCATTTGACTTCAAAACTTAATTAAAAAAAAATTCAACAAAACATTATGAAACCAAATGCATGCCCTATATATTGGTGTTACCAATCTAAATTCAAAAGAATCAGAATTTTATCCTTTGTAGAAAAAAAATTATGAGCTACAAAATACACCACTTTAAAAAAATGTTGTTTACTATTATAAACTAGTTATCAAAGGAGACACAAAAAGTTTACAATTTAACTCCAATTTTTTTAAAAAAAGAAATTTAGAATCTATGAACAAAATCTCATAAATCACTAGTTTGCATCATCTTCAAATTCCTAACGGTTTAGTGGATATAGGTATCAGAAAGTGAAGATTTAGTTCAAAATGTTGATTTCAATGTCAAGTTTTGCTAAAACGTGTAACCCATTATTGTGGGATGACCCCTTAAGTGCTTTCAACATAAAATAATAGAAATTACCAGGTGGTTAGGTGTAACACAGACTAAAGTCCATGATCATGCATCTCCTAGATTTCTGGTGCCCCAATATTCTAGCATTGCTGACTCCAGTCGGCATTAAAGTCTATTCCTCCCACTAAGCCATACTCAAAAACCTGCATGAATACACAGATCTTTTCCAAAAAATCACATCAACATTAGTGACAAACTCTAATCAATTCAAAGACAAAGATTGTACATCATTCTTTCAAAAATAAACAAATATTGTATACAAGACTAATAAATTGGCATGGTTTAGGTAGCTTAGTGGCACAAAAAGGGTCACTTGGCTAATGATAAAAAATGAGGTTATTTATACCACATCACCCCCCCTCTCTAAGGTTGAGAAAGTCCTCTTGCTCTCTACTGAGAATGGATCCTCTTCCTCTCTACTTCCCTTTTCCTATTAAGTTCATCAAACATTGAACTGAGATAATACATGTCCCTTGCTTCTTCATCCTGATGATCAGGATATTTAAGAAAGACCTTATGCAATTTTATTCTCATTTTCCATGCATGTAGATCTCTAGGGTCTTCTTCTATAGTAATCAAAACTGCAGGCGGGGGTTGAAGGAGCAAGGGAGGTCT
Source organism: Cunninghamia lanceolata (assembly GCA_027924645.1). Classification (NCBI taxonomy): domain Eukaryota; kingdom Viridiplantae; phylum Streptophyta; class Pinopsida; order Cupressales; family Cupressaceae; genus Cunninghamia; species Cunninghamia lanceolata. The sequence goes on along the minus strand of BSBN01000846.1, from coordinate 6,383,116 downwards.
GTACCTCATGCCTATCCACTTAGTCTTAATCTACTATAGAATTTCTATCAAGGCTTTTGCCCTCTTGTAGGACCACTTGAGGTTGGTTGCAGAGATCATCTCTCTTCTTTTTAGATACATTGGTAGAGGGGTATATCATTCCTCATAGGCATTCCATGCCCTGTCTATCAAGTTTGGCCCATTAATTTTAAAGTCTTCAAATCAAATTCTCAAACTTTCATTATATTTTCCTTGCATAGCTTCATATTTTTTAATCCTTTTGAATTGAGTTTTGAAGGCAAAGGGCTTATGGTGTGAATGCCTCATAAGAAGACCTATTGTCCTTTGTGCCTATGAATATATTGGACATACAAGATCTGAGATGTACCTCTCCTACAAAGAGGTTAATGAAGAAATCATTGTATTTTTCCAACAGAAGATTATGTACAAAAAATTCACATAGCTATTTTTGTTGAGTAGGGGGTAATTCTTTAAATATCTCCAAGAACTATTTATGATATGGATCATGAGGTAAATACAGGAGATTCTAAGGAGTTTCCATCTTAGCACCTGCTCATTGAGGAACATCAAATATAACCTGGATGGTTTCCAACAAGCTAACAATAATTCTCCTATTTTGCATGCATCTATTTTTGCCTGATATAATCTATCATAGGATTCCTTCAACAATACTAATTCTTTCTTAAGTTGGGCATTTTCTACTCCAACTTGTCTCAAAAAATAGCATCTTTCCATCCATTTTCTCAGCATGGGAGGAATGTGTACTTGGAACCATTCCATTTTTGTTGGTTTAGTCTGTATTTCCTTGGACTCCATGATTGGTTTCACATTTATTTCTTGCAATTCTTGTTCCAATTCTACAGTTTGGCTAAGGGTTGCATTAAGTTCCTATTTATGCTTTTCCTTTCTTTCCACAAAGGTTTGAAGAAACACTTCAAAATTATCAGTTAGATTCTTTATTTGTTCATCCTTTTTAGATAGGTTGATTAAATATTCCTTATTTTTATCCTCAAAATGTTTCAACTGGGACTACAAATCTCCAATGAATTTATCTTTTTGTTCTAGTTTGGTCTCCAAATTTCTTACCTCATGATCTCTTTGTTGTAGGAGTTCTTTCTGGTTGTCAATATCCTACTTCTGTACACTAATCTGCCTATCACTTTGTTGCAGCTTATCTCTTAATTGTACAATTTCTTCTTTCAATCTTTCCAACTCAGTTTCCATTTGATCATATCTCTCATTTCCTATGTCTGTTGAAAGAGGTGAGCCAAGAATCTCTGTATTGTGGTCAAATACATGCTCTTCATTATTTTTCCCTATAGGGCCTTGCTCTATTTTATCTATATCATCCAGTGAGGGTGGCTATTCATTTGGCAGGGTTTTTTCAGACTCATTTCTCTCTAATGACTATTTGGTCATTGAAATTATTTCTATAGAATCCTATTCTTGAGTTTCAGTTTCTTCAATATTTGTGTGTCAGGTTATGTTCATCTACCTTCTATTCTTTCTCAAGTGGGTGAATTTATTTTTTAGACTCATGAGTGTCATCTTTTTCCAGGGTTTCATTTCCATTTTGCTGACTGTCCCGCCTTTTCTTCTTCGGGATAGGTGGTTGATCACACATAGTAGAACAACTGAAGTCTGCACCTAGTCTTTTGCTCCTCCTTGGAGGAGGGGTTCTTTGCAATTTTTCTTTAGGCCTCTTCTTTCTTGTCCTAGGCAGGATTTTTGGTTCATCTTTAGAATCAAGAAATTCCACATTTTCCTATTTTTCAAGAGTCTCTAAAATATTGTGTTGCCTAGGGGGTTCATCAGTCTCTAAAGGATTTGGCCCAAGTTCTAGTGCCTCACCTTCGGGAGCTCCTCTATGAAGTTGAAGTTTAGGGGAAGGCTCCCTAGGGTTTTTTCTGGCTATTCCAAATGACTCTTCCCTCTCAAAGTGCCCTGTGGGTGCCGGGGTTTAAAATTTTCTAAGAAATCTTTGCCATATTTAATTTGTTTTCCTCTTTTTAGTAGTTGGTATTTACAAATTAACGAGATGAGACCATGGTGTTTCAATGGCCCAGACCCAATTTTGTATCTTTCTAAGAGAATTGTGCAAGAAAGTAGGAAGGTTGATTCTCAACTCAGGTTTTTCAGTGTCGTGGCACAAATGAGTAAGTACGCAAAATGGGGGACCTACAATAGTAGCATACTGACCGTCATAGGTAAAGTACTCGATAATCCATGTGACTACCATTCTCTATGGTTTTGATATTGACATTCTCTGAAAACCCTTGTTGTGCCCCCTAGGACTGATAACTAGCAACGGCTGGGGTTCCCCTTCCCTTAAGAAAAGCTCTAACATTTTTTTGGTAAGAAATGTTGGTTGATTCCACTAAATTTACCCCTTCATTTTTAATACCAAAAAAATTAAAAATGACTCAAGCACTTATCTTGAATTTTCTCCCTCGTACAATGGAGTGCTCGTCTGAGAAATTCTCAACAAATTCATTAACCAGCTCCGCATTGTGCCCTTCAAATTTCTTTATAAAATCCAGCTACCCTACTTTTTGAAATAGCTCTAAAATATTGTGTAGGGCCAATAGCTTCTCTACAGAACTAGGCTCTAATTTCTTCTTTGCCCCCATACTAGTTTTCTGATAATTTCTGTTGAATTATGTACTAACTACTCTGAAAACAAAGGTGACCAACTATTTAAACTATGTGAACTGAATAATCAATATGAAGACCAACTTCACGTCTAATTGTATTTGTATTAAAGAAATGGAGTGAGCTGGCGGTGATGTGATATCCGTCAACTCAGCATGTTAACCCAGACTTTGTGCTTATTATTACCATGCATGGTATGGAGTTAATGTGCCATCATATCCCTTAGTTGAAGTATAGTTCCCACAAATTTCTAATTTGGGAAAAAAGGGGAAAAATGTGCCATTCTATTAAATCTTATTTACAATATATTGCTTAATTAAGAAAGAATGTGTACGTACCTTATGTCCAAAAATTAATTTGGAATTCACTTCACCTTTGCTAATGTCAAGACTGCATTTATGATTTTCAAATCATCAATGTAAAGATTGGATTGGATGGTGAAAAGGTTCAATGGATTTATTAATGATGATGATGATGTGGATAGAAGTTTTTAATTACTATGATGGTAAGTGATCATAATAATTCTTTATTTATTATGATAGAGGGTGGTGACATAAGGAATGAATTTTTATGAATGTCTTGGTACAAAAGAGTTGGGTGGTAGAAATGGTATGAATGGGCATGCTCTGAAAATTCTGGAGTATTTGCAAAGGGGGTCACAAGTTCTAGAGCGTTGAAATTAGATGATCATGGAATGAACATAACAGAAACAAAGGAACAAAATTCTAGAGTATTGGAAATGGATACTACCAGAGTGAAAATACAAAGTTCTGGAGCATTGCTGAAAGATGTCGTCAGAATGTAGGAACAAAGTTTTGGAGCATCCTTGAAAGATGCCACCGGAATGCAAGAACAAAGTTCTGGAGTATCACTAAAAGATGCTGCCAGAATGCAGGAACAAAGTTTTGGAACATCGCTGAAAGATGCCGCCAAAACATAGGAACAAAGTTTTGAAGCATCATTGAAAGATGTTGCTGAAACACGGGAAGAAAGTTTTAGAGCATCGGTGGAGATGCTATCAAAACTTAACATAGACAGGTATGAAGTTTTGGAGCATCAGTGAAGATGCTAATGAAACTATGCATAGGCAAGAATGGAGTTCTGGAGCATCAGTGAAGATGCTAACGAAACTATGCATGGGAAGGAATGAAGTTTCGAAGCATTGGTGAAGATGCTAACGAAACTTTGCACTATCTAGAAGTAAATTCTTGCAAAACAATAACATAATTTAAATAAGCAACTAAGATAAATACACAACAATTCAGACAAATGCTCCGAGATAAACACACATACACATTTTTTAATTTGTTATTATTATTATTATTATTATTTATTTTTTTAATTTTATTAATTTTAATTTAATTTAATTTTATTTTTTTGAACCCTTATACTTTCTCTGCCAGGGCAGAGTTGATACATTGATTTTCTCCTTGCATATCTACCATCTTTGTAAATTCCTCTTTGTTTATAGGTTTGTGGTAAATCCGTAATCAATGATCGTTGACTAGGAGTGTTGGAGTGTCACCATCTATGGGTTTAAGCTGTACTTCTCCATTTGGAAATACTTTGGAAATCTCGTATGGATCTATCCAATGAATTCTCAGTTTACCTTTTTGATATTTATATTAGGATTCAAACAACAATGCCCAATCACAGTTGTGGAACTCCCTTTCTTTTATATGCTTTTCATGCCAAGCCTTTCATTGTTGTTGGACCAACTTAGTCTGGTGAATAGCTTCCAGGTGGAGTTTATCTAGTTCACTAAGTTGTAGGACTCATTCAACTTTGGCTCAATCAAGATCCAAACCTACTTCCATTGTTGTTCTGAGCGTTTATAACTTGAATTCAATGGGTAGAAGAGGTTTCTTTCTGAAAACTAATTCATAGGGAGTGAGACTGGTGGTTGATTTCCAAGTTGTTTTATAGGTCCAGATTGCCTCATGTAGTATTCTAGCCCAGTCCTTCCTTCTCGATGAAACTTTTTTTGTCAAGATATTTTCAAGCTCTCTATTAGTGACTTCCACTTGACCATTTGCTTGTGGGTGGTAAGGGGATGATTTCTTATGACTTATTTGGAAATGGTTAGTGAATGCCAATAGAACTTTAGACATAAATTATAGTCCTTGATCTGTGACAATTGATCTGGGAGCTTCAAATTTGAGGAAGATTTTGTTATAGAGGAAATCTACGACTTGTTCTTCCCTATAAACTTTTAGTGCTTGAACTTTTGCCTATTTGGTTAGATAGTCAGTATAGACTAGGATGTATTCTTTACCCTATGAATCAGATCTATGCGTCTGATGAAATCTAGTCCCCATTTTTCAAAAAGTTTGAAACCTACATGTGGCTATAGAGGCATCTTGCTAGATGCGGCAGGTCTCCCTACTCATTGACATTCATCACAATGGCAAAAACATTTTTTTACATCTTTATGCATGGAACTAGCCAATAGTAGCCTGTACCTAAGATTTTGTGAGAGGTTCTTTTTGCTAAATAATGACCTCTAGAGGGATCGTCATGGTATGCTCTTAGTATATTGTATGTTTCATCTGATCTAACATAGCAACGTAAAACCATATTAGGTCCACTCTTGAAAATCATACCATTGATCCATTTGAACTAGGCACTCTCCCTAATGAGGCATTTCTTTTCTTTGATGTAAAATTTGGTGGAAACTTAGAGGTGGCTAGATAGTTGGCTATGTTTGTAAACAATGGTGTTTTAATGGAGATGGTGAATAAGTTTTCATCTAGAAATTCATCTTAAACAAGGGCATAGTCTCCATTGTCTTGTTTGATTCAGGATAAAAAATCTATGACTACATTAAACTTCCTAGATTTATCAATGATGTTTACATTGAACTCTTGGAGAAGTAATAACCATCTGATTATGCTTCCATTTGACAAGGTGTCATTGTACCTCATTATTTAATCATATTTTAGATGTCAAAATCTAGAGTTGTGTCCTCGGCTGTCTGCAATTAGGGATTCTATAGTTACCAATTTTCTTAGCTAATCTTAACATCTTCTACTAATTTGAAGAGATTAATCTATCTACTTATTGAATGAATTTAAGGAATGCTGAAAATAGAATTAAAAAGGAAGTTACTTGAAACAAAAAAATAGTAACATGCATCTATCTATCAAAATTAGTAAATACTTTTCATAGCAAAATCTGAAGTAATAAGACAGTGGTACTAGCCTTCGGCCTTGGTGGTGAGAGTGGGCCCTTGCTCCACACACTTAGGGATGAAGGCTACATTAGAGAATCAACACAAAATAAGAAAGTCTCAACTAAACTCAATCTAATTCCATTCGCTTTGCATTCATGAAAAATATTGATATCACAAAACCAAGATTTCCTGAGAGTCAAAATAAATCAAATCATTGTATATCTCTTCTACTGTTTCTATCAGTATATATAAAATGAGTGATGACATATCACTTATCTCATCTACCAGTTCCTCTATGAGATGACATCCATCTCTTTATTACACTAGCTGTCTAACTATGAAAAAAATAATCATGCAATAAAAGTAGACTGAGCAGAACAAAAGTCCACTCAGAATTCTAAGTTTGAGTCTTAATACATTTGGGTAGCGAGGCCCTGAAAATATGGATCTTGAATCAGTTCTATCCGTAATTCATGCAAAAACTTTAAAAAGATAAAAACTCCAGCAGTCAACTAAAGATGACCCTTCACTACTCAGGTGATGATTTGAGTGAAATGGGGGGTATTAAGATCACTACTGGGAGTGCCTGATTGGTAGCTTATGCTGGAAACATGCCCTGCTCTCAGGAGGTGCCGAAGATATCTGTCCCTATTTGCAACTCTGGAGATATGTCTGTAGCTCTGGAGATGTTTGTGTCTATGGAGATGTCCGTAGCTCCAGAGATACCATTGTGGCCTTCTTTGTTTAGCTCCAGAGATACTCCAGACTCCTGTCTAGCTCCAGAGAGGCTTTCCCCTTTACTTCAAAACTTCTGGTGTCATGGTACTCTGGTATTGTCTCTGAAGATCATTGAAAACTATCTTTGGAGATGTACAACATTGTTGTTCCTGGCATCTACACCTGTTGATTCAAAAAGAGAGAAGTTTTTGCATTTTTCCATCAATTCCATGCACATTAGTCTCTCAATCAGAAATTATGATCTTAAGTAATCTATCTCAATTAATCATTGTCTAGAACGATCTTGCTAGCTTATTTGGGTGTAGACATTAAGAAAGATGGGATCAGGAAGGAGAAAAAGAGAGGTAAAAAGATGTATTTCATGGGTGCTACTTGGCACTCATCACCATTCGCTGTCGGTTTGTTCATTAGGTATTTAATGGTTGAATGATTTGTGAACACAGTTACCTTATACCCTATAATGTAATGTCAAAATTTATTGATTGCATAAACCATGGCTGAGAATTCTTTCTCTGTAGTGGTGTAGTTTCATTCAGTGGGAGTCATATTCTTACTTATAAAGTATGTAGTATTCTTCGCTCCCTTCTCATCTTCCTAACCTAAGACTGCTCTAATCACATCATTGGAAGCATCTGCATAAATATGGAAGGGAAGGTTCTAGTTAGGTCCACGTAGAATTGAAGAAAAATGAGTTTTTCTTTAATGATATCAAACGGGGTTTGATATTCTATTGTCTAGGCAAATTCCACGTCTTTTTGAGGAAGGGAGAACATAGGAGCTGCAATTTTACTAAAGTTTTCTATGAATCTTTGGTAATACCTAGCATGACCTAAGAAAATTTTGATATCATTTTGTTTTTTTAGTGTCTCTAGCTATTGTATCACTTCAATTTTCTTAGGATCTACCTTTGTCTCCTCAGTTGAGGTGTGGTGTCCCAACACTATCCCTTTTCCACTAATATTAGACATTTTTCATGACTCAGGGATAATTGATGGTCTTCACATTACTGCAATACTTTGTTTAAGTTTTTAAGGGCTTCGTCAAAAGTGGAACCATATACTATGAAGTCATCGATATAAACTTCCACACAATCATTTACAAGTTCCACAAAGATGGCTAGAACAACCCTCTGAAATGTTATAGGGGCATTACATAGCCTAAAGGGAAGAACTCAATATGTGAACTTTCCCCAAGGATAGGTAAAAGTTGTTTGTCTTGTTCCTCTATTGCTAGTTGTATCTAGTTATATCCACTGAATTCGTCCAGGAATGAGAAATAATTTCTTCCTGCTAAGCTATCCAAGACTTTGTCTTTGAAGGGTAGTGGAAAGTAGTCTCTATAGGTTGCTTTATTGAGTTCTCTATAATCGATGCACACTCTCCATTTCCCATTTTTCTTTGGGACTAGTACCAAAGGCGAGACCCATTTGCTATCAGAGATGGGATAGATGAACCCTACTTGTAGGAGTTTTTCAATTTCTATTTTGACAATATCTTTGAGAGAAGGGTTAAGTCTACATTGAGGCTAATGAAAAGGTCTAACATCTTCAGTATAGACGTGATGGGTATAGACACTCGGATGTATTCCTCTCATGTCTATGTAATCCCAAGAAAAAGATTTGGATCTATTCACCAATACATCAAATAGCTTAAGCTCATCTATTTTTGTTAACCAACTGTTGATATTTAAGGTTTTCCTTGGTAGTAACATGATAGTTTTAGTTCCTAGGTAGTTGGAGGTGACTGTGTGAACTTCTCTTGTTAATGTGTTTAGTGGATAGCTATGCGGTATGATTTTATGGAATTTGGTGATGTCTTCAAAGAAGTGATCAGTTTTTGGAATGATGTTAGCTATAGGATAGGGTAATTTTGTGAAGGAGGTGTGGTTGTTGTCATAAATGTGCTTGATGTCCTCGGTGTGGATTGGTTGTCCTAAAATTTCCTCAACTTCCAAGATCTCTTCATCACTTGAATCTATAGTAATAATTTGCATATTGTTTTCCAATTCATCTTCTAGCTCTTCACCATGTTTTTAAATGACTACTATAGCAAGTGAGGCTAGATTTTCTTGTTTGTCAAAGCAATTTGATTCATCAACCTAGATTTGTTTGTTTACAACAGGTTGGGTAGGGGGATACATGGACAAGTGTTTTCTATTAAGACCATTTGAAATAGTCATTCCTCCTACCCTGCAATCAATCTTGGCCACAACAGTTGGCAACCAAGGTCTGCCTAATATCAATGGATAACTATCCTTAGGTGTGTGGGATTGGATCACTTGAAAATGTACTGGATACTCCCAATTGTCAACCTTGAAAGGGACATTTTCTAGGACACCTTTTGGAATAGTTATAGACTAGTTTTCCATTTGCAATATGGTGGTTGTGGGGTGTAAGTCGGTGAGGCCAATTTTTCCATAACATTCATAGTCATGACATTAATCACTGCCCCTAAGTCCATGAGTGCATTGGGTATTGCTACGTCATTGATTGTCACCATTATAAGTGGGCTACCTAGGTCACCATATGTTGGGGTAGAGATTTCTCTAGTCAGGAGGTTGGCCAAATATCTATTGATTTTCACTATGTTAATTTGTTTCTTTTTCCTCCCTGGTGTTTTTATGCACAACTATTTAACAAACTGGTTGAGTTCAGGAATCTCTTTGATTGCTTGTAATAGTAGAATCTCAATATGGAGTCATTTAATTTTCTATATTAAAGTAGTTCCAGTTGGCAAGGTCATTTCTGGAGAGTCTCCTTAAGGCACTCCAGAAAAGGTGCTTGAGTTCTCCTTTTAGAGTTGGAGTCCTTCTCTAGAAGATTTGATGAATGTTTGACCATTTCTTCAAGAGGTGAATCTGAAGATTTTGGTGGAGGTTGTTGAGGAGATGAGGCAAGCTTCTCTTGGTTGCTTCCTTTGGTTTTCTCTGAAGGTATGGGAGTTGTATTTGTTCCTTCATGGGCTTCTCATCTTGGTCTTCTAAGATTTCAACAATGGTAGGCTATTGGAGCATTTTTCCTAACCATAATTGTAAGTTTCCACAATGGATAGCATTAACTCCAGCCATGTTTTCCTACTCGGTGGAATACATTGGTGCAGTTTGATGGGTATTCTTTGGATTAGCGATAGGTTACACTAGGAGTTGGGGTTGATTGACTTACTCATTTTGTTGAGTGTTTTGGGGAGTTGGCAGGAGGTTTTGTTTTGGGTTTGGCATCCACCACAGACCATGATATAATTGGTTTGAAGGCTGATTGCATTGAGGGGAAGGATTTTGAGGGTACCGTTATTGTTGAGTCTGATTTTCCCATTGAGGATTTCCCCAGGACAAGCTTGCCCACTTAGATGGTCCCTAGTTAGGTGGTGTTGGATGCCAAGGTGCTGACCATTGATTGTTATTCCAATTATTTGAAGGGCACCAAGATGAGTTTGAGTTTTGTCCATAGGAGAAATTTCTTCCTTGATATGAGATGACTTTTTATTTGAGTTTTTGATTGAACTAAGGATCTCACATTGCTCGATGGAATGATTCTTCTCACAAATCTGACAACTGTCAACCTTGTCTAGATGGCACTCCCTTAACAGATGTTTGTTTTGACATATGGGGTAGTAAATGGATAAGATTTTAGGATTACGTGTCTTGGCCTATATTCCTTCCAGGGTGGTGTTTAACTAAACAAGGATATCAATTTTTAGATTTGCTATTTCCTCTCATAGCTTTCCAATTTCATTTGATCCTCTCAGTAGGCTAGATTTACGAATTACTCCACGAGTCCAAGAGAAATTTTTGCATAACTAAGCAATATCTCCAAGTTCAAGTTGGGATACATCTCCTTTTCCCATCAAGTCTAAGATTCTCCTACCATCCTCATCAAGCCTTTTGAGGAATATGGTCTTCAAAATTTCTAGGCTCATTGTTTCTTCTCCACATCGTTTTGTTAAAAAGATAAACCTGTCTTTGAAGTCTTCTAGATTTTCATCCTCTTTTTGCCTCAACTTGAACAATTCTTCCTTCCTATCGCCAACCCTATAATAACTCTAATACTTGTCTAGAAAGATGGTTTCCATTTCATCCCAAGTGATTATCAATCCTGAGACCAACCCCATGAACCATCACATGGTAGAGTCCCTCAATGTAGAGGAAAAAGTTTCAATTTCTAATTATCTATTTTATAATCATATGTCTGGCACATAACTTTAAACTCAAAAAGGAACTGGTCTAGGTCTTTAGTGGACAATCCTCTAAAGGTTGGTAGGATGGAAGGTGAAATGTTTTTCAGAGGTGAGTCCTTGTTTGGATTGAGAGCAATAGGATAAGTGAATGTTCAGGCTGCTCTTTGAAGATTTGGATTATCATCATTGTGATTGTTTTCTCACCTTCCATTGAAAGGGTCATTATTATTATCAGCCATGGTGTTGAAAGGAATGTTTTCCTCCTCAAAGTTTTGATCTGATAGCTAAGTATTTGAGGTATGTTGGGAAGTCTCAAGTTGATCCTAATCTATTAATTCATAACAAAGTTCTTTAGCTAAGACTTTTACCTCTCTAGATTCAGTTGGGACTACTATTGGGGGGTTCTTGCTATGAATCTTCTATTTGGGCCTCGTCTTCTGACCATGTAGAAAAAGAGGATTGAAAAATATTTTTGTTTTTGTATACACCTAAAAATGACATGACTCTACTTAAATAAATATTTTAAATATTTATTTCTTCTTCATATTCCTCTATCAATAAATAAATAAATAAATTTATTTATTTGATTCATTTTCTCTGATTTAATTAAATAAATTATGTTTATTTAATTTATTCCATCTACATCAACTTAATTCTTCTAAACAATTAAATAATTTTAATTATTTAATTAAATCTTTTATTCTTCCAAATTTAAATAAAATGCAATTTTATTTAAATTAAAATCTTAAATCTCTAAAAATAAAATATAATTAAATATTTTATTTATTCTTCCAAAATCATGTGCAAGTAATTAAATAAATTTATTTATTTAATTATGCTTTCTTATCTTCTCAAAAATCTTCAAATCTTCTAAAAATAAATTCTTCTTGTCATACAAAAGCAAACGCTGAGTTAACTGATTTAAAGCTATCAACAAATCTCTTAAATTAGAAAAATATGTTCTAATTTAAAAAGTAAAAACTCATCCTCATCAAGAAAGTAGTTAACTCAATAAAGCATCTTTTTGAATGACACATGTCCTTCTATTCGCGCACACTCTCTTGAACATTCTCCTCCATTGATCTTCTTATTTCTTTTCCACCATTGATCTTCTCTCACACAACTCTATAAATACAACCCTCTTCTTCTATTTCACATGTCCAACTTTTGAGTAAACTTATGCTGCAGAATCTATGGCGCACCATTGGCACCCCACTTTCACATCACTTCATATATCATCCATTTTGTAGTGTGTTGAAGCTCACCTTCAACACAAAAAGTATCAGAGCCATGTCTCCTTGTCATATTAAGGAATCAAAGCAAGGAAGCAAGCTTCCTGAGGGCCATCTTCATCACCAAAACATCAAGAAAGAATAGGTGAACAATGGAAATCACAAGGTAAAAAGGTTGTGAGTATCTCTCTCTTATTTTAAATCCTTTTTGTTTGCACATTCCATTGATGTTTTGGGTTTTTATAATTGGATTTATTCATCCCACTTTTACCCATAACAATTTTTACTCACTAAAGGTATCCAAATGTTCTCCTACTGACACTAGAAAGGAAAGGGTCCCCGACAATGGCACCAAAAAGTGATAGGTTGTCATTAGTCCTAACACTTTAGTTGAAAGATATATCAATTTGTCAACTGTGCAGTGTCCAAGGCTGTATGCAAATTGGGGATTGGTTTGGACATCTCAAATCAATATCAGTTTTCTAATTTTTTAATGAATCTTTTAATAGAATAAACCTAAACTATAAACATACAATCTAATCTATAAAGCATTTGAATTAATTCTATAAAGCATATGAACTCTAGGTTAGGAATCAACACATAAAGTCTTTAACTAAGAACTTGAAAGGAATAGGATAATCTAAGAAAGCATGAAATTCTTTAAATCAAACTTGCATTAGCAATTGGTCATCAAACTTCTAAACCTAAGAAGGAGCTTTGAAAATTATAGCATAACATACAGAACCTCAAATACTTTCAACTTTAAGAAAAGTAACTAAACACAATATCCTGCAAGGTCACAACAACACTATCCTATCATAACACCATTAAATAGAAGGTTATACTAATTTGAAACAAAACATTCACAACACATAATTTAGACAACACAAACATACAACATTGAGATACTTATCTATTCCTAATTCCTTTGAGTGGCCAGATCTCTAGAAGGCTTCTACTGATTCAAATCACATTCACCATTTAACAGCTCCAAAATTCCGTTCGCATACTCATTACTCAAAATAACATTACCCAGAACCAAACTTGATTGTCTTCATTCATAGCATAACATAACATACTTGAACACAACTATCCATAACATTGCATAACTACTTTCAAGGAGTAATCCAGTAATATATACTACCAAAATCCTAAATACTTGAGTGGCTTATTAATGCCACTAAAAAAGTCTTTAACAAGATAAACAAACTTTAACTAAACTAGTTGTCTTTTAAATACAACATATTAAAGGCTCTGAGTGGAGCTATGAAATGTCTTAAGTTCTTTCAACAAAAAATAATAGAAACTACCAGGTGGTCAGATGTAACATAGACTGAAGTCCATGATCATGCATCTCCTAGATTTCTGGTGCCCTAGTATTCTGGCACTACTAACTCCAGTCAGCATTCAAGTCTATTCCTCCCACTAAGCCATGCTCAAAAACCTGCATGAATACACAGATCTTTTCCACAAAATCACATCAACATTAGTGACAAACTCCAATCAATTCAAAGACAAAGATTTTACATCATTCTTTCAAAAATAAACAGATATTGCATACAAGACTAATAAATTGGCATGGTTTAGGTAGCTTAGTGGTACATAAAGGGTCACTTGGTTAATGATAAAAAAATGAGGTTATTTATACCTCATCACCCATCACAACATTTAGGAAATGAAAATAGATATGAGGACAAAATACATATAAAATTTTCACATCATTTGAACCACATCTCTCATGGAATTTCACATATTAAGCTTCTATGGTACTATATAGTTGGAGACTTACCGACATACATGATAGAAAGTATGGAAAAAATATTAGGAAGGGAAGGTTTGAGATTACAAGCACTAGAAGATAAATTGCTGTATAATATGGCAATATGGTGGTATACCCACAAACCAAACATCCCAACTTGGAAAGCATTTATAGTCCTTATAAAAACTAGGTATCTACCAGAAGGAGACGAGAAACTTACTTTAGAATATTGTGGCAAGATTGAACCTAAGGACCACTTGCAAAATTGTGCCATGGAATGGACCAATAGGAGGGAACATGATGAAAGGCCCTATACTTAGCTATTTTATTGGTAATTATCACCCATTGCAAAAACTTGGTATATCAACCAAGAAAAGAGAGGAGAAACTAGGGAATGGGATATGGTACAAAATGACTTCTATAATAAATTCTCACTCTATATCCCCAACAGACTTATTCATAATGCACTCCAAAAGAAGAAGGAAATAACCTTAATGCCAATAGAAGAGGTCAAGAACCTATGTGAAAACAAAAGATACTAGACCATCCAACTAAAGGCAAAGGATATTTGGAAATTTATAGAATGGATGGATAAAGTGGAAAACCCATTGCAAAAGATATGCTATATCTCAAGGAAAACTAGAGAAAATGAGAAGGAAGAGGATCCAAAAAAATTGGAAATAGAACTTGAGGAAATAGAAAGAGAGATAGCTACTATAAATGTGCCAGAAAATAAGTACTTCAATGAACCTGTAAATACTAGAGAAGAAAACATAGCAACAAAGGAGAGCCCCAAACTTGCTAAAATTGGAGATTATTGGGATGAAAGGAAGGTGACACAAATTACAAAAGTATTGAAAGAATATGAAGACTTATTCCCCCACACTTTCACTAATATTAAAGGCATCAAGGAGGAAGTAGGAATGATGAAAATATAGCTAAAAGGAGAAAAATCACAAAGCAAGAGACCTTATCAACTTAATTATAATGTAAAGACTAGAGTGAAGAATGAACTTGACAAGATGTTAGCTAGTGGTATCATCAAACTAGTGGAAAATGTAGAATGGATAAGCCCTATGGTTGTTCAACACAAGAAAACTAGTGAAACAAGGGTATGCATTAATTTGAGAGAACTAAACAAATATTGTATACATGATCCCTTTCCAACCCATTTACAAAAGAAATTCTAGAATCAGTAGTAGGAAGGGAAGTTTACTCATTTATAAATGGGTTTTCAAAATAGGTCATCAAGTAAGGATTTAGAAAGAAGATCAACCTAAAACTACATTTGCAACCAGATGGTGATCATTTATGTATACTATGATACCATTTGGTTTAAAGAATTTACCTGTGGTATTTAATAGAATCACAATCAATGCATTTAAGGACTTCATTCATAACTTTATACAGGTATACTTGGATAATTGGACAATATATGGGCTAATTAAATATCATGTTCAAGTACTTAGGATGATGCTAGAATGAGTAGAAATCTACAAATTTCATTAAATAGATTAAAAAATGCATATTTGTGGTACCTTTTGGTACACTCCTAGGACATATTATATGCAAGGAAGGCTTAATAGTTAATCTATTGAAGGCAATGATAATCCTAAATCTTCCATCTTGAAAAATAATAACTAACTTGTTAAGAATTTTTGGGGATATGTAGGGTTTCATAGGAAGTTCTTTAAAGGATATGTGATAATTTCTAAACCAATAGAAGAACTCCTAAGAAATAAAGAAAACAAAACCTTTCAATGGATAGACTAGTGCCAAGAATCCTTTTATACACTAAAGAAGAAGATAGTAGAGGCACAAATCTTAGTTTTTCCAAATTAGAACATCCCTTTCCATGTACATGTGGATGCTTTAGGCACTGCAATTGAAGTAGTGTCAGTGCAACCAAGAGGAAACAAGGATCATCCAACTATGTTTTCTAGCTAAAAACTTTCATAAGTAGAAAGCAACTACACTACAACAGAAAGAGAGGCATTGTCTATGGTCTATGCAACCCCATTTACATTTTTACAGATCATGAGCCACTCAAGTATTTAATGAACATACCAATGATACAAGGGAGAATTTGTAGATGACTACTCATATTTCAGGAACTTGACTTCATGATCATGGTAAAACTTGGAAAAGCCAATCAAGGACTAGATTAGCTATCTAATATTGATACAAGGGAAGAGCTAGGGTTAGCTAAGGAAGAGTTACTCCACACAAGTTTGTTCAAAATAAATGTAGTAATAGAAGAACTTACAGAAGTAGCACAACTATTGTCTACATGTAATTCATAGAAAACTATTCCAAAAATGAGAGTCATAGACTATTAAAGAAGTCTCTACCATACTATAATGAAATAAATTGCACAAGAGAAGAATATAATAGGAAATATGTTTTAAATACTTGATAATAATTTAGAATAACAAGACACTTCAAGGGGGAAAACCTCCAAATATCTCCAATGAGAACAAAATTCACAATATGATGATAGTGAACTTACCACTAGCTCCTATTTATACCTATTTATGCCATGGCTTCCACCCAGGCCAACTTAGATACCTAAATATAACACCTAGGATACCCTAACTACCTATATATGACTATAATAATGATTATATAACTTAATTAAGAGTTAAGGTAGCCACAAGCTGACTACTCATAATCCTATGCACACTATAGGATTAAGCATGTAGCATGCCCCCTCTTCAAAGAAGCATTGTCATCAAAACTAATCAACTGTGGATGCTTTTGCACAAAATCCTCATTTCCCATGTAGCATCTTTGACTAGAGAGTTCTTCCATTTTATCTAATACTTTGTGATTGCCCTTGTCTGCAGCCTCTTGGTGCGTGTTTGAAGAATTCCCTTAGGATCCAAAACTGTTCTTCCCTCCTCATCAAGCTCCGATAACCCAATTTGTGCTACAAATATGTGCCCAATAACCTTCTTCAAGCATGAAACATGAAAAATTGGACGTATTTGTGTTGACATAGGTAACTCCAATTTATATGCTACACTGCCAAGCTTTTGAAACACTTGATAAGAACCATAGTACTTGGGTACAAGCTTGTTATCTTTCTATTGTTGTTTTAGAGATATTTTATTATATGGTTGTAATCACATAAAGACCCAATCTCCCACTTCAAAATTTATTTCACTGTAGTGCTTGCTTCATTAAGTTTTGTGTCATTGCTAGGTTCTCTTGGAGACTAGAAAGCACATCTTATTTCAATGTTTAATGCGTTCTTCAACTATTTGAACCTTTAGTTGTGCCTACAATGAGTAGGTGATTGATGGTAGTTGGTATCCATATAGTTCCAAAAATGGAGACATCTTGGAAGAAGTATGGAAGTGTTATACAACCATTCTTCTAGTGGTAGCCATTGCACTGATCTCTCTTTTTATCTAAAGAAAAACATTGAAGGTACCCTTCCAAGCATTTATTGAGCACCTCCATTTATCCATTAGATTAGGGATGATGACAAGCTATGCGAAAGATGACTGCCCAAACATGAAAATAAGTTAGTCCAAAAGTTACTTGTAAATATAGGATCATGATCACTTACTATAACTTTTGGAGTCATGTGTAGGTTTTGAATGGTATTCATAAATAATGTTGCTATAGTTCTTGCTACCTATGGGTGTGCCAAAGCACAAAAGTGTGCATATTTTGTGAGATGATCCACAGCAACCATGATGACATTTTTTATTTTAGATATAGGCAAACATATGATGAATTCCATAGATACCTCCTCCCAATGTTGATTTGGGATAAATAAGGACTACATAAGATCTAGAGTCTTAATTATCTCCCCTTTATTTTACTGACATACCATGCATTCTGCTACAAATTTTCAAAAGTCCCCTTTTATCCCCTCCCAAAATAAATCTTTCTTGATTCTATTATAAGTTTTCAAGCATCCAAAGTGCCCACCTATTGGAGAAGCATGTAGTTTTGCCAACACCTTAAACTTAAGGGTTGAATTTCTACATAGGTATAACCTATCCTTGTACCATAAAACATTTCCTTTCTATGAAAATTTGTCTGACACACTTGAATCCTATTGGAGTTTCTCAATGAGTGTTTGGGTATCTACATTCTTCTCCCACTCTTCTCTTGCCTCATTTACCAAATCTGCTTGTAATACAGAAATGACGTACAATAGTGACTCTATGGGTTCATCCCTCCTTGATAGAGAATTAGCCACAAAATTCTCCTTTCCTTTCTTATATACGATCTCAAAGTCATATCCGAACATCTTTGTGACCTATTTTTGTTGTTCTTTAGATGACAATCTCTATTCCAAGAAATATTTGAGACTATCATGATCTCTCTTTACCTTAAAGTTTCTTCCCGTTAGATAAGGTCTCCATTGTTTGATTGCATGTAAGAGAACTAACATTTCATTCTCATAAACTAGCTTCAACAAATTATTGTACCTTTGAGTTGGCAACTTTTAAATTCTATGGGTCTTCCTTCTTGAATGGGTACTATTTTGATGCCATATCTTGAAGAATCACTTTCCATAATGAATTTTTTAGAAAAATATAGGTTAGCTAGGATTGGAGTTGTGAACATGGCTTCCTTTAGCTGCTCAATTACCCTGTAGCTACCTCATTCCATTGGAAGGAACCCTTCTTCAAAAAATCTATGAGAGGTGATGCTATGCTACCATAATTCTTTATAATCAGTGATAATAACTTATAAGCTCTAAGAAACCTCATAGGTTCTTGAGGGTACTAGGTATTTTCCACTCGATATTGGCTCTGATCTTTATAAGGGTCCACCTTGAATCCCTCATATGGCATAATATGACTTAGGTACTCCAATTATTTGACTCTAAATACACACTTAGATGGCTTAGCGTACAAATGATGTTTCTCAAGAATGTCCAAAACCATATTTACATGATGCAAGTGTTCCTCCCAAGTTTTACTATATATTAATATGTCATAAAAATACCAAAACAAGTTTCCATAGAAATGGCCTCAAGATAGAGTTCATCAAACTTTGAAATGTTGATGGTACATTTGTGACACCAAAAGGCATTACCAAAAATTTATAGTGGCCCTCATGGGTTTGAAAATCTATCTTATATACATCCTCATCTCTAATTCTAATTTGATGATAACTAAAATGAAGATCAAGTTTTATAAATAAAAAACACCATTAAGTTCATTTAAAAAATCATCAATTACTAGAATAGGAAACTTATCTTTTATGTTGTACTTGTTGATCTCTCTGTAATCAAGACACATCCTCCAAGTGTCATACTTTTTACAAACCATTACCATAGGAGAGGAGTAAGCACTTTGAATATGCTTGATAATACCTACCTCTAGCATCTCTTGAACTATCTTTTCAGTCTCATTTTTTTGTACATATGGATACCTTTAGGGCCCGATGTTGGGTGGTTGGCTGCCTTGTACTATTTGAATGGGATGATCATGATCTATTTTAGGAGGAAATACTTTTGTCATATCCTAAAAACTACTAAGAATTTATCTACAACTACTTGTAGATCTAGTGGTGTAGAAGCCTTTGAGTGATATGCTTCTAATGAAAACAATTGGGACACAAACCCTTCTACCCCTTTTTTAAGCATATTTTACATTTGATGAGGGATTACTATTTGTGAAGACTTTACACACAATCCTCTTAGTTTAACTATCCTTCCATCTGAGTGAAATCTTATGAACAACTATTGGAAGTTCATCTCAATTGTCCCCAATGTAGTGAGCCATTCTACTCCCAACATGATATCTATTACACCTATGGGAATAGAAAATATTGGACATCAAGTTGATATTCTCCCATGGTCAATTTAATGCTATGGCATTTTCTTGAACAACTAACATTACCCCTATCTATAATTTGGACCTAAAATTTTGGAGTATGATATATAAAACAATTGAGACGAGTAGCTAACTTCTTGTTGATGAATTTGTGAGTGCTTTATGAGTCTATCAACATTGTTACTTTCTTTCTTCAAGAAGCCACCACCTTGAGATTTTGTGGGGCACTAATTCCAGCAAGTGCATGACAAGAAATGATCGGTTGAGTATCTCTTGATTCATCATCTAACTCATTGTCACCCTCTACTATTGGTACCTCTTTCTCTTCTTCCTCACTCAACCCTTCAATATAGAAAAAAAATATTTTTAGTGTATTTATGTCCTTATCTGTATTTTCTATCTCAGATAAAACATAACCCTTTTTCTCTATTCTCTTCAATTTGTTGTAGCATCAATCTAGTAGGATGAGGAAGTACCTCTATAGGTGTGCTTATATCTCTTATGTTTACAAAACCTTGCCTTTTATTATCCATAAATATTTCCTCTACTTGCCATACCATAATCAGTGCTTGGGACATAGAATTTGGATAGAATATGTGTACCTCATATTTGATGTGATCCTTTAAGCCTTTGAGGAATAATTCCATCATATTTTCATGTGCCATATTTTCCACTCTTAAAGACAAAGTTTGGAATTGATGAATATAATCCTTGACCATACTTGTTTACTTTAATTTGGTAATCTAGATAAAGTAGCTATCCATAAAATTGTTACCGTAATGTGTAGTGAGTTCCTCTTGAAAAAAAAACCAAGTGATAACACATCCTTTCTTTTTATTTTCTTCACATAGCCAATAATACCAAATGAATCAATCAGGTTCCAAGTATAACGAATCCATTTCCACCTTTTGTTGACAAGGAAAATGGTGAATATTAAAGAATTTCTCCATTTGGTAGAGCCAATTGGTAGGACCTTGACCATCAAACTTTCACATATCCATCTTTGGTGTGAAATTGCTATCCATAGGACAATTTGAGTGTTGATCCATTTTGAGATTAGATTCAAACCTACAAGAATCATGTCCCTTAGAAGCATCATTTCTCTCCTAGTTCTTATCAGTGAATTTGCTCCCTTATAGTTCATACTACTCATAAGGGAATCCATTTTACTTGATAATTCATTGGTCTTTATCTTCACTAATGAAATATCTTCCTTAACCTTGATGAGTTCTTCCTTCATATCATTAGGATAAATCTGCCCATCTTTTGTATCCTCCTTGTCTAGGGATTTTCTAGGTGTGAGGATTCTTTTTGCTTCTTTTGGTAGGCCCCACCATGATGGGGAAAATAATTTGGCAATAAATCAAACAAAACAAATCCTATTGATCTTAAATTTTTATTGTAACTTACCAACGCCTAGATCACACTTATTGGTCTCCAAGAAAT
Organism: Cunninghamia lanceolata; assembly: GCA_027924645.1. Classification (NCBI taxonomy): domain Eukaryota; kingdom Viridiplantae; phylum Streptophyta; class Pinopsida; order Cupressales; family Cupressaceae; genus Cunninghamia; species Cunninghamia lanceolata. Next base: position 6,362,141 of record BSBN01000846.1, on the reverse strand, counting down.
TCATTAATTTATAGCCTCAAGAGTGTATTTGGTGGAAACTCTAATTTTGTAATATATTCCTCAAATCTACTCCAAATGCCTTCAAAATAGGACTATAGGTGAATCAATGTGCCCATTCTCAACTCCATTAATCAAGAATTTTTTTTTTTGAATTACAGACCTAGGAGTGAAATTTGTGGAAACCCTAATTCTATAATAACTACATTAATTATACTACAATTAACCTCAAATTAGGACTTAAGTAACCTTAAAATTTCCTTCAAAAAACCCTCCAAAAAATCTTGAAAAGATTCCACAAAATGAGAGAGATATGCGTGTCCCAAAATGACCTCTAAAATAAAAAATCACCTTGTTTCTTGCCTTCACGGTGCCAAGATCATGCTTTGATACCACTTGTAATAAAATAAATTACATAAGATAAGAATATAATAGGAAATATTCTACAAATACTTGATAATAATTGAGAATAACAAGCCACTTCGAGGGGGAAAAACTCCAAATATCTCCAATGAGAACATAATTCACAATACGATGATAATAAACTTATCACTAGCTCCTATTTATACCAATTTATGTTGTGGCTACCACCCATGCTAACTTAGATAGCTAAATATAACACCTAGGATGACCTAACTACCTATATATGACTATAATAATGATTTTATAACTTAATTAAGAGTTAAGGTAGCCACAAGCCAACTACTCATAACCCTATGCACACTATAGGATTAAGGGTGTAGGACATACACATTGATTGAGGGAGAATTACATGTGATAGGAAGGGATAAGATTGTAAGAAGAGTGTGTTGGAGCATGGAAGAGATAATATTATATGAGAATATCATGAAGGAATATTTACAGGGAATAACTCAAGAGAAGGCACTACAAGGAAGGTAATGTTGGTAGGATTGTTTAGGATAGAAAAGGGAGACTAGCCTAAGAGATTAAACTAGGTAAAAACCCTCTTGTATTAAACATTAGGACATAAATCATGCTTGGATTCTACCCATGAAGGAGAGCCAAACTACAGGGGTTATGCCCTTTTGTTGTATAGAGAAGAGTCAACCAAATTCAACCAAGATCTAGCAAGTAAACTAGGATAAATGACTAAACCTTAAATGACAAAGATTTGGTAATAAATAACTGTCGAAGATAAATATCATAAATCTAAAAGTACAACAAAGATCAAGAAGTAGGGAAGAAATTGGATCTAGATTTAGGGGCACCAAAGACTAGGGTGCTTGGGTGCCCTACACCCTAATTATGGTTTTATATAATCTTTGAGTTTCACCAGACCTGTACTTGCAAACCCTTTCTTCTTCCTAGATCTTGTCTTCCAAAACCTTTATCTCCAACCTACACATAAGAAAAGAAGAAAAGGTTGTGTTGTATATAAGGGCTTGCCTTAGCCAAACCATGTGTTGGTGTTTCCACCTCCACTACAATGATTATTAGATCCAAAAGTGTGTGCCCTAGGAGGGCAGAGGCCAAATCTGCAATATATGACAAGATTATGAATGAAATGATGAAGATTACCACAAGATGTAACACCCTAGTTAGAGTAGATTCTCAAGATTGTGAACCAAGAAGGAGAGTGATGGAGAAGGCTTGACAAGAAGGATTTGATGAGCTTTGTGCTGAGGATATTGAGAAAATTAGCCTCAGTCAGGAACAGTGAAGAACAGTGATGAGAAGAAGGTAAATATACTGTATAGGATGAGAACCGGAGGATGCGGATTAAAGGGTTAGTAAATATGAGTCTTGAGATGCTACAGTTAAGATTTCAGAGGTCCGCATGAAGATCTGAAGAAGTTATGGCTGCCGGTATAGAACCGGGTCCGGCAAGTATCCGGAGGTGACAGAGGATCACAAAAAGGTCCGGTGAGGTCCGGAATTGTATTATCATAATCTGCGGATTGGAAGGAGTGTTTTAGATGTCCTTGTGATGTGTCATCCTGATTTGTGTGTGATTTGGAGGTCCGGATGTACCTCTTGCATTATGACAGTGACGACAGACTGTGTTCTTGAAGTTCCGGATGAGGAAGACAAGAGATCCCAGTAAGCAGAGAAAGTGCGGATGTATCCGGACATTCAGACAGACTTGTGAAGGTTCTTGAATCATGTTTAGGTTGTGTTGTTGGTCCGCATTGATGGTAGAGCCCGGAATTGAAGTTATTCTTCCGGATGAAGTTCTTGCTCTGTGTAGCCGACCGGATGAGTTGTTCATCCTGCGAATGTTCTTGTGATGGCCGACCGGATGTGTTATTCATCTTGCGGATGCTCCTATGGTTGTTTGCCGACTTAGATGCTTGTTCCTAAGTCGATGTCTTGTATAAATAATGATTTGTGAATCCATTTCAGTGTGTGGCATGTGGATGAGTAAGGTGTAGCGAAGAAAGGTGCGAAAGGCAGAGCAGAGATTGTTGGGCTTAATTGGAACTGATCCGGACATGGTAGAGATGTCATTCTCCAGTTCAAGACTGTGATTTTTATCACTCTGTAGACAGTGTGTCTCCTTGTAGGCAGTGGGCCTCTTTGTGAGCAGTGTGCTCGGGCAGTGAGCCCTTATTGGCATGTGCCATTCATTTTTCCTTATTCTTCTAACAGAGAATAATTCTTGGGTTAATCACCCCGTGGTTTTTCCCTTAACCGGGTTTTCCACGTCAAAATCTTGGTGTTCAATGTGTTGAAGCTTATCTGCTCTTGTGTTTATGTATTGTGCTTCCATGAATGATTATTTGATATGCTGCTAACTAACAACAGAGAATTAAGTGTTTGAAAGAGAACAAGTTCTATACAACTGATTCACCCCCCCCCTCTCAGTTGTATGCCCTAGATCCAACAATTGGTATCAGAGCCGAGTTCCTCTGATAGGAGCTTAACCGCTTGAGGTGATCCAGGATGTCGTCTTACAAGAAGGATAGTCCGAAGTTCGATGGAACCAACTTCACTCTCTGGAAAGGTCGCATGAAGTGTCATTTGGAATGTATGGGAAAAGCATACTTGGCTATGATTTCAAAACCATATATACCCCCACAAGGTGGTCCGACAACTCCTGATGAAACCACAGAAGCTGAAAACAATCTGCGGACCAAGGAAGCTCTTCTAAGCGCATTGAATGACTCAGATCTCTCGAATGTCATTGACCTACCAACTGCATATGAGATCCTAACTAAACTGGAACTTCTGTATGAAGGAGATGAGTTTGTCAAAAGTGCAAGGTTGCAAAGTCTGAAAGGGAAATTTGAAAGATTGAAAATGAGAGATGATGAAAACATTACTACCTTTATGCCAAGAGTAAATGAGCTGGTATGTGGAATCAGAAATGCTGGTGGAACTCTAGATGAAAATGAGATTGTCTGCAAAATCCTAAGATCCCTTCCTGCTGCCTACAAAATCAAAGTTGCTGCCATTGATGAATTCAGAGCCCACACAACTGTCACAAGAGAACAATTGGCTGGCAAACTAGCTGCATTTGAAATGACCGAGTTTGGAGATGATCCACCCAAGACTGAGTCTGCTTTTAAAGCCAGTGCCTATGTGAAAGGCAAACAGAGATTTGATCCGGGTGAAAACTCATCAAGGAAAATGTCATGGTATGATCAAGCAAGAAGAGACATGGAAGAAGAAGAAGCAGAAACAGCTCAACTTGAAGCCCTCATTGCAAAGAGACTGCCAAGAGGATCCGGTAAGTATGAAGGAAAACTACCCTTTAAGTGTTTTAACTGCAATAAGATTGGTCATTTTGCCTCAAGATGTCCGGAGAGATCTGCAAGATCTAATACTCACAGACAAAGGTTTCAAAAGAATTGCTATTATGTTCATGAAGAAGATGACAATGAAGGAGTAACAGATGATGAATCAGATCCAGGAAGCAAATCCGGAAATGAGTGGGTGTTTATAGCCATCAAGGAAGAAGATTCCTTGCTCTCTGAATCTGTCAATCACAAAGTTGTTGAAAAAGCCTTGGCTGCTCAAGTGGAAGAAAAGGATGACTGGGTTATTGACAGTGGATGCTCTCACCATATGACTGGTGACAAGAATAAGTTCTTAGATTTGGAAAGATATGAAGGAGGAATGGTAAAGTTTGGTGACAATTCTGCTGGCAGAATCAGAGGTAGGGGAACTATTTCCTTTGATGGTAAGAGCAAAACAGGTAATGTACTATATGTTGAAGGATTGAAGCACAATCTTCTCAGTGTTGGTCAGTTAGTGGACAAAGGCTATGATCTCCGGTTCAAGAATGGAAAATGCAGAATCTTTACTAGCTCCGGTACTGAAATTGCATCCGGTACTCAGACAAGAGGTAACATCTTTCATCTGGTTGGTTCAAATAAAAGTTGTTTGTTTGTTCAAATCGATCAGAGTTGGTTATGGCATAGAAGAATGTGTCATGTAAATTTTGATAACATCATCAAAATAAGCAATACTCAGGCTGTGAGAGATCTTCCAAAGTTGATAAAACCTACAAACAGTGTGTGTAAAGAATGTCAGTTAGGCAAACAAAGCAGAGTCTCTTTTAAAAGCAAAGATCAGTCTTCTACCGGATTGTTGGAATTAGTACATACTGATCTATGTGGTCCGACAAGAATCAAGAGTCTGCAAGGTGATAGATATTTCATGTTGTTAATTGATGATCATTCCCGGATGATGTGGGTTACCTTTCTGAAAGAAAAATCAGAAGCTTTTGAGAAGTTCAAAATCTTCAAAGCTATGGTGGAGAATCAAACCGGATTGAAACTGAAGTGTCTAAGGTCTGATAGAGGTGGTGAATTTACATCTGGTGAATTCATTGACTTTTGTGAGAAACAGGGTATAAGGAGACAGTTGTCTGCTCCTAGGACTCCACAGCAGAATGGAGTAGTTGAGAGAAAGAACCGGACCATCCAGGAAGCTGCTAGGACAATGATGTTGGAAGCAAATGTTCCTCAAATGTTTTGGAAAGAAGCTATCAGCACTGCAGTCTACACTCTCAATCGAGTTCAAATCAGAAACAACACCGGTAAGACCCCCTATGAACTTTGGTTTGACATCACTCCTACTGTGAAATATTTCAGGGTATTTGGTAGCAAGTGTTATATTAAAAGAGATGAAGATCTAGGAAAGTTTGATGCTAGAAGTGATGAAGGAATTTTCTTGGGCTACTCCACTCAAAGCAAAGCATATCGGTGTTACAATAAGAGATTGAGGAAGATGATAGAAAGTACCAATGTAAAGGTTGATGAAGGAATTGAGAAGCCTTCAAGATTTTATGAATTTGATGAAGATGACCAAGATAGTGTTCAAGGAACTCAATCCTCTCCGGTGAAACAGAGTCAGCCTGATCCGGTAAATCAGGAAGAAGAGTTAGGTTTAAATGAGCCTGATCAAGAAACAGCAGTACTGGATACTCCCAAAATTCCAAGGTATGTAAAACTGAATCACTCTGAAGATCAGATCATAGGTGACAGAAGCAAAGGTGTACAAACTAGAAGGAATATTGCTCAAGATCAGAATGAATGTTGTCTGATTTCAAGGATTGAACCTAAAACAATAAATGAAGCCTGCAATGATGAAAATTGGACCAAAGCAATGGAAGATGAACTGATGCAAATTGAGAAAAATCATACTTGGGATCTTGTTCCCAGACCTAGAGACAGGAATGTAATTGGAACCAAGTGGGTCTTCCGGAACAAACTAAATGAAGCTGGTGAAGTAATCAGAAACAAAGCTAGATTGGTCTGCAAAGGCTACTCTCAAATAGAAGGAATTGACTTTGAAGAGACTTTTGCTCCGGTAGCAAGAATTGAAGCAGTCAGATTACTTCTTGCATTTGCTGCCTTCAAAGATTTCAAGGTATATCAGATGGATGTCAAGTCTGCCTTCCTAAATGGTGATCTGGAAGAAGAAGTCTACATTGAACAACCGGATGGATTTCAATTGTCTGATAATAATGATATGGTCTGCAAGTTGAAGAAAGCTTTGTATGGATTGAAGCAAGCCCCAAGAGCATGGTATGAAAGGTTGGATAAGCATCTTGTGCAGATTGGATTCAACAAAGGTACTGCTGACAGCAACTTATATTTCAAAATTGATCATGAAAACATTCTGATTGTTGAAGTGTTTGTGGATGATATCATTTTTGGAGGAAGAGATAGTATGTGTAAAACTTTTGCAAATCAGATGAAAAGTGAGTTTGAAATGTCTATGCTTGGTGAAATGAATTTCTTCTTGGGTCTGCAAATTACTCAAACAAAAGAAGGGATCTTCATTTCTCAGACCAAATATGTGAAAGAATTGTTAAAGAAATTTGGTATGGAAGACTCAAAGCCTATGAACACTCCTATGGCAACCGGATGTAAGTTAAGCAAAGATGATGATTCTCCAAAGGCAGATCAGACAAAGTATAGATCAATGATTGGTGGATTGTTGTATCTCACTCAAACTAGACCAGATATAATGCAAGCTGTTGGTCTTGTGGCAAGATTCCAGGCTGATCCTAGAGAATCTCATGTTATGGCAATCAAAAGAATTTTTAGATACTTGAAAGGGACAGTTGAGTATGGTCTATGGTATCCTAGAGATCCGGATTTTTCTCTTCATGCTTACACAGATGCAGATTGGGCAGGAGATGTGGATGACCGGAAGAGCACTAGTGGTGGAGCATTCTTTTTGGGGAAGAGATTGGTTTCTTGGCTAAGCAAGAAACAAGATGCAATATCTCTGTCTACAACTGAAGCAGAATACATTGCAGCAGCAGGTAGTTGCACTCAAATCCTGTGGATGAAGCAGATGCTAAGAGACATCAAAGTTGAATATGAGGAGCCTATCACAATTTTCTGTGATAATTCAAGTGCAATTAATATTTCCAAGAATCCGGTATTGCATTCTAAGACTAAGCACATATCTATCAAATTTCACTTTTTGAGAGAACAAGTAAACAAGGAAGAAGTCAGATTGCAGTATGTTCCCTCCAAGGATCAGATTGCAGATATCTTTACAAAACCTCTTCCCAAGGACTCTTTTGAATATCTCCGGGAGAAGTTAGGGGTCATGGCCCCTCCGGTGATGAACTAAGATGCACTGATGTGCATCAGTCCGGTGGCAATCACAGTCATATCTTGTGATCCGGACTAATGGGGAGCTGCAACTAAGGGGGAGCAGCTGGTATTATTCTGATGCATGAGATTTGCAAGTATGAGCCCTTTGCCATTGATGTCAAAGGGGGAGAGAAGACATGTGAAAAACAAGTGGTTGATGATCAAAGGAGGAGCAGCAAAGGAAGACATGTGAAGAGTTGTTGTTGATAGGGGGAGCTGTGACAGAAAAGAGAAGTTCTTGTCTTGATGGTTTTTCACATCATATGTTGCCATCAATGACAAAGGGGGAGATTGTTGCAAGTATGAGGTGAGCCATTGTTGTCATTGATGTCAACATACTCATAATGCATTGACAAGAAGGATTTGATGAGCTTTGTGCTGAGGATATTGAGAAAATTAGCCTCAGTCAGGAACAGTGAAGAACAGTGATGAGAAGAAGGTAAATATACTGTATAGGATGAGAACCGGAGGATGCGGATTAAAGGGTTAGTAAATATGAGTCTTGAGATGCTACAGTTAAGATTTCAGAGGTCCGCATGAAGATCTGAAGAAGTTATGGCTGCCGGTATAGAACCGGGTCCGGCAAGTATCCGGAGGTGACAGAGGATCACAAAAAGGTCCGGTGAGGTCCGGAATTGTATTATCATAATCTGCGGATTGGAAGGAGTGTTTTAGATGTCCTTGTGATGTGTCATCCTGATTTGTGTGTGATTTGGAGGTCCGGATGTACCTCTTGCATTATGACAGTGACGACAGACTGTGTTCTTGAAGTTCCGGATGAGGAAGACAAGAGATCCCAGTAAGCAGAGAAAGTGCGGATGTATCCGGACATTCAGACAGACTTGTGAAGGTTCTTGAATCATGTTTAGGTTGTGTTGTTGGTCCGCATTGATGGTAGAGCCCGGAATTGAAGTTATTCTTCCGGATGAAGTTCTTGCTCTGTGTAGCCGACCGGATGAGTTGTTCATCCTGCGAATGTTCTTGTGATGGCCGACCGGATGTGTTATTCATCTTGCGGATGCTCCTATGGTTGTTTGCCGACTTAGATGCTTGTTCCTAAGTCGATGTCTTGTATAAATAATGATTTGTGAATCCATTTCAGTGTGTGGCATGTGGATGAGTAAGGTGTAGCGAAGAAAGGTGCGAAAGGCAGAGCAGAGATTGTTGGGCTTAATTGGAACTGATCCGGACATGGTAGAGATGTCATTCTCCAGTTCAAGACTGTGATTTTTATCACTCTGTAGACAGTGTGTCTCCTTGTAGGCAGTGGGCCTCTTTGTGAGCAGTGTGCTCGGGCAGTGAGCCCTTATTGGCATGTGCCATTCATTTTTCCTTATTCTTCTAACAGAGAATAATTCTTGGGTTAATCACCCCGTGGTTTTTCCCTTAACCGGGTTTTCCACGTCAAAATCTTGGTGTTCAATGTGTTGAAGCTTATCTGCTCTTGTGTTTATGTATTGTGCTTCCATGAATGATTATTTGATATGCTGCTAACTAACAACAGAGAATTAAGTGTTTGAAAGAGAACAAGTTCTATACAACTGATTCACCCCCCCCCTCTCAGTTGTATGCCCTAGATCCAACAGTTTCCACCTCCACTACAATGATTATTAGATCCAAAAGTGTGTGCCCTAGGAGGGCAGAGGCCAAATCTGCAATATATGACAAGATTATGAATGAAATGATGAAGATTACCACAAGATGTAACACCCTAGTTAGAGTAGATTCTCAAGATTGTGAACCAAGAAGGAGAGTGATGGAGAAGGCTTGAAACTTCCCTCAAGACCTAAAAACAAACTTCATAACATCCACAAGTAGATATCGATTCCAAGCATGAAGAGCACTTTAGCATAGAAGATCAAAAGAGGTGAATAAATTCTAATTTTGAATTAGGCATCTTAGTGTAAAATGAATTGCAAAACTCCATTATATATGCACTCCTACTCAGAAATGATGAATAAAACCAAATGGGGCCAACACCTACAAACCAAGGAGGTGGTCTAAGCCGACACCACAAGAGAGGGGCTAAAGAACCCATCTGGAACCAGGGCACTCGGGTACCCTAGTCCTTTAGCCCCACAAACTCTGGGGAGTGTCTAATGTCATGGGTTTAAGTCAATCCTAAGTTTATTTTATTGGGTTTATTCATCGAGATCAAGATTTTATAGTTTTATATTAAAAAAGGTGTTAAAATAGGTCCTGATTAAAAAAGGTAAACATTTTAGGTCCAACCAGGTGCTAAACTACGTGTAAAATGCTAGTGTACACATTTTAATCTATAACATTTAGCCCCAAATTTATCATAGGTATGAACTTATGTTGGAACTAACACTAAAGGAAGATTTCAAACACAAAAACATAGAAGCCAAAAAATTCTACCAAGTTGTGGACTATTAGTAGCCCCCAAGATTAGGATTCTAAGGTTGCAAACACATAAGCAAAGAGATTTTCAAACACGCAAGACATTGTAACATAATTCACACATACGTGGAGTAAGAAAAGCATACATAAGAACACACGTAAGAGACATGCCATACATAAAGGTAATACATGCCATACATAATGAAAACACATAAAACATAAAACATACACATAAAACACAAGTTCAAACATAATGCATCAAACAAATAATCATATAAACAAACACACAAGGCACATGACTCTGATGCTAACTTTCTCTATCGCTAGGGGTCATGTCAAGAGAAGTACCTTCATGGATCACACACTAGTAACAATCACCAAATTACTAGGTGACCATGACAAGTCACATGAAGCACATGAGCTAGCAAACTTCATTGTACTAGGTGGCTCATGGACCAAATGAAAACATCACGAACTAGTGAGGACCACTGAATCACTAGGTGAGTTCCATGCCAATTATAATAAACAAGTATGTAATCACAAGAGCATAGCGTGATGTATGCCCCCCTCTTAAAGTGATTGCTAACTCCTATCATGGAGCAATTACTTTGAGGTAGAAAAAACCACAAGAAAAGAATGAGAGATTTTCAGAAGAACATGTCCATATGATATATGTTTCCAAAAAATACATCACACAATGGGGTTGCCCCCACAAAAGGCAAACCAGGGCAATGCTATGAGCATGATACACAATGGATTGTGTAGTCATGGTATGATGCTGAGCATAGCAACAAGGTGCCACATAGTGTTTAGTGTAAAAAGAGGGGTTTTCAATTTCAATGAATACGTAGGTTAAATCCTCCTTTCACACCTTACATTCAAGGACATAAATCGAGTCAAGCCACAATCTTTGCAAGAGGGTTTTGCTATAGATTTAGTGTCACTTGGAATGAAGAGGAAACTTGGAAATTGTTAATTAATTGATCAATTAAAGCTTGATTATGCTTAAAACCATAATTTCATAAAATCATAAATAAACAAATGAAACATGACAAATTTTGGTACACAGAGATATAATATTTAGAGTAAATACATACCAAACTTTGAGATTCTAGATGCGGGAAAGTCAAGGACTAATGATCAAGCACCCAAGTCCAAGGTGCTACTTTCTGTTAGGATCTCTAAAAGTTATCTATAACCTTTTTTTTTGTTCCTGAAATTTCTGTCTTAGGATCCAAAGGACACTGGTGTGGGTGCCCAAGTCCAAGTCCTGCTTTTCTTCTCAGATCTATAATTCTGACACTCTATTATGCCTCCCTACAAGTCCACTTCTTCCACTTCTACACATGCAATCATAGAAAAGGGGGTTGGGGGTTGTGGTGTCTAGGAAGTTGCCTCAGTTAATCCTTGGAAGGACATTCAAGTCTTCCAAACACCATTGTCAGATAGAGAGTGAGTATCCCTATGGGATAGAGGCAAAAACCAATTGATAAATGATTGAAAACATAAATAAATGTCACCTCAGAGATGTAGCTCACATGTAGATGAAAATCCTTTAATGCATGAGAAGATGAAGCCAAATCTACATAACAAACACAATAACAAGACAATTCTACTTTGCAATAATGAATACTTTGAATTCTCTCAAATGATAAGTGTGGCAAAAGTTCATAATCATCTTCTAGTTTACAAATGAATCTTTAAACATGCTTATAAATGCAACTAAACACATTCCCTCTTTAATTTTGTAATTCAAACTTAAGATGTCAGAAATGGAACATTCTAACGGTCACATAACTGACATTCAAATTTGGGACCTGTCTAAAATAGGGCAGGACTAGGGCACTCATGCCCAAGTCCTCAGGTCCTATTTCAGGGTAGGATCAAAAGCCACAATGTCCCTCAAGAATTAGAAGATTGAGTAGGTTTAGGGACATCACAAGGAGGTATGTTACTAAGCAACAACTCTACTTTTTTATTTGCTTTAAACTTTTGGTATGACAAGAAGAATAAGTCCTCTCTAGCTCGAGCAACTCCAACTAGTGTCCATAAGTAGTCAAGTGTAAAGTGTCCATGTCGAGTAATGGGTAGGTACTGGCTGTGATGTACAACATGCACATGTCCCTCAAATGGAAACTTTAAGCACTTATGAACCATAGAGGGGACCACCTTCATGGAATAGAGCCATGGGTGGCCCAACTTCACATGAAATAAGTCTGATGTAGGAATGATGACAAAATTAACATCCAAGGTTCTTGGCCCAACCTTGACATTGAGGGTCAAGGCACAAAGAGTTAGAAGGATAAACCCATCATGTGCTCTAATCATGATTTCTGATACATCATAGTGACCATACATGTAGAGAAACTGTTTAGTTACTACAATTACCATGCATATAGGATCTATCATTGCACCTCAAATGGGTTTATCATTGATTCGAATTGTAATTTAAAGAGGTCCATCAGGAGCTTCAATAGTAGCATCATATGGAGTAAAAGATATAGCAGGTTCTAATTCCACTTGCTCTTTAAGAGGGCGGGCATCCTGTTGAAGGCACAAGACAACTGAGAGGGGGGTGAGTCAGTTGTATCAAAAACTTTAAATTCTCTTAAACAAAATCACATTCACATTCACTTATATTAACCCCTTAATTTGTTATGAAGATTAAACATGAAATGCAGAATAAAAACTTAAACACATCAACACCATACACACATGGACACCAAATTTTTATCTAGAAAACCGTAAAAGGGAAAAACCATGGTGAGTGTTAGCTCACAATATAATGTAGTAACAATACTGAATAACAAAAGATGCTCATTGCCAAAGGGATCATTGCCCAAAAGAATGGTCACTCCAATAGGCTCACTGCCAAAGGGTGGCTCACTGCCAAGGGGTGGCTCACTGCCACGGGTTGGCTCACTGGCAAGGGGTGGCTCACTACCATGAATTGATATGATAGCATCTACCACATGTATGAGTTCAGTTCCAATGAAGCACAATACATATCACCTTCATTGCCTCACAACACAAACACTTTTATCTTTACATCTTAGCATCCACACTCACTACACATGGATTCATTACATTTATTTATACCAATCATTAACCTTGGAACATACATCAAGGTCAGAAATACAATCTATAACCTTTGGAATAGTCTTCAAGGTTGGCGAACATACACAATTCAAATTAGGTCTAGACCTAAACAAACTTGAAGAGGAAATGAATGAAGGTAGAACACTTTATGGCTTAGCTCAGACCCAAATACATCTTCACATGCTTCAACATGCTTCTGTAATCCACAAAACACATTGCAAAGAGTGTTAGCACCTAAGTCAACCAAACTTGTGCAAACACCAAAAATACTTAGACACATGCTTCCAAGAATGAAATCATAGCTTACAGATCAAGCACAAGCCTTCAACACATTCTAGAGACATCCATGAAGAAAATAAAATCACTTGGGAGCCAACAAATCCAGCTACAATAAGTTTCAGTTGAAGACAATAAATCTCACTTGGAGATAACATTGCTAAGTTCTGCTACTCAACAACTTTCTTTTCGGAGCATCAAATCATAAATCATTTGGAATGAAGATAGTTAAGGACCTTATAAACATATGTCTAGAACTACATCACCTAAAACCACTCTGTGGAGAAATGCGGAGCAAAATAATTTCTCCCAGACACCTCTGCACAACTCAGAAACTTTGTCAAATACAGTCTTCAAACTGGTGAACATAACTTCTACTACATAGTAATTTGGACCACCAAATTATGGTTTTAGTATCTTAAAACACTTCTCTAAAACATATCCAAATCTCATACTCTAGTCTTTAACACAAATAAATGCAGATCAAAAACTTAGGCAGTATCCTGCAAGCCAGAATACTCTGCAACACACTGTTTCCACTCAGAGAGCAAATTTTCTCAAAAGCACTTGGAAACTCAAAAAACAATATGATAGCATCATCACCACTTCTTCAAGTCATTCAAATCACCTTAACATGACAACTCAATCAAGCAACAATCAGCAATATCAAAAGACACAGTTGACACCAATGACAACACAATCATGTTGACATCAATGACAACACTGGTTAGCACATACTTGCAACACATCCACCATGCAAATATCTCCATAATATTGTTCTTGAGATAGATTTACAACATAGATTCATGATGAAGTAAAGGATCAATAAATATTTGAAGATTTTGATTAGGAGAAGCCATTGATTTGCTCCCTTTGTCATTCAAACCAGTAACCTGGATGACATTGGAATCAATGAGGTCTTGAACTTCATGTTTAATATGAATACATCTTTTAGTTTCATGATTGGCGTAGTAGTGAAATTGACAAAAGGCCTTCAAATCAAAGGAAGTTGCTTGTATTTTACTTGGATCGAGAGGTCTAATAGGTGGAAGCTTGATGGGATTGTTGATCAAAAGTTGCATCATTATAGAGTAAAGAGACTCGATAATGGTGTGAAATGTCTTGTTTTTGGTTTCAATTTATATTAGGTGGGAGCAAGAGATGATGCTACCACCACATGTTTTCTTATGTTACTAGCTAAAATTGTATTGATCTTGATGAATTTTTTGTTGTGTTTTTTGAATGAATGATTATGAGAGGCTTCAAATTGATCAACTAGAGATGATAAGGGATTATTCTCATATTGACTAATTGAAAGTTGGTAATCACAGAGAGCCATGCAAAGATGAGTGAAAGATTCATAGTGCACCAACAATATCTTATCATAGATGTGGGGTTGTAAGTTTCCAATAAAGATTCTTTGTACATCGACATCCAAAATAGAATATTGAACTTGTGAAAAGAGGGATTGATAATAGCTCGTAAAATTTGTTATTTTCTCTTTTATTTCTTGTTTGCAATGAACTAAATTTGTCAAAGAGACTTGAGGTCTAATGTTCGCTTGAAAATGTTGAAGGAATTTATTGACTAATTGTGAGAAAGTAGCTATAGAATTAGGAGGTAAAGAGAAAAACTAATCCAAGGTTATGTCCTTGAGTGACCTAGGAAAGAGTTTTTCCAAGATTACATCCTCAAAGAAAAAAAACTAATCCAAGGTTGTTAGGATCTCCCTTCCCATTATATTTCTCAAAGCGAGGGGTCTCAAACTTCTTGGGAATTTGAGCTCTTAGGATGGAATAGGACAAAGGGCTATGGATATAATGTGTTGTCATATTAGGTTTAGGTGGACTTGTTGGAATACAATGGATCACTGAGGTGGGGTGGGGGTGAATCAGTGATCTAATAAAACTAATTCATTCATCAATCTTGTAAAAGAAATTACTAACACGAAAATGCCAAAGTCATAGAAAGCAATGCAACCATGACACAAGATTTAAACTGGAAAACCCTAAATAAGGAAAAACCACTAGCCAACCTCACCAAAATATTTATTAGGTCCCACTGACCAAAATCTAACTGATTACATTTGTGCCTCACTGACAAATATCTCACTGATCACACTTATGCCTCACTGGCAAAGATCTCACTAATCACATCTAGATTTAGAAGCACCAACTCTAGATAATCAGGAGCACCAACTCCACCCAAATCAAGAGCACCAACTCCAAACATAAAACAAGAAGATATACAGAGTACTATTCTATTTACATTGATAACATAGGTTATAGATGAGCTCTATAACTCTCTTACTCAAACATATACTCTCTTAAATCAACACCTCAATGGCACCTTTATTTTACAAAGTAATGAAACAATGCACTATCCTGATTACAATGGTATCATGGACTACATAAAATTATCTATACTCAAGATATATTCACATCCATATCAAACACCTTCTTCTTTGCATGATACATCATGTTTCTTTCACAAAACTTCCCTAGTACTCACTCTACACTAAACTTGTATCATCATTGCAATCAAAATTACATCTGACATAAATAAACATTGAAACAAGATTTGAATCCTTAACCTCTTCTCTCTATAACATTATAATCTGTCCCAATCATCAATCTATGCAATGATCATCATGTCCTGCAAAATACAACTCTTTGCATATTTTTACTTTGTTTGCAACATCACTGACTGATGTAAAGACTATCTTCCATTTTCATCTAGGAACAGTCAAGAGATAAGAGATTCTTCTATTTTATGACATCTCCTTTCTACACATCTTCAATAAGTAAAGAATATGTATACTTTTTTGTTTCTCACCATACATGTATCTCTATATTCTCATTCCACATTCTTCAACATTAAATCTCACCCTTGAATCCACCAACACCACAATACCATTTAGGGTTTCTATTTTTTTAAAACCCTGAACAAAATAGTTACTAAAACTGTCTGTATCTCCCTTGTCACTGTGCACACAAGTGGATGACTGTCAAATTTCTACCATGATAGAAGATCGTCAAATGTTTAAATATAGACCATGGATTTTGTATTTCATGCCCAAGGAAGATTAAACATACACCATAGATTTGATGTTGGTGCCCAAATACAAACCTTTCACCAGATAGAACTGGTTTCCCTAGGTAGAGGGGCCGGTCAGAACATGTCTTTGAACCCTTAAGGTGATCACTTAAGTGATTTATGACCTTCGATAGTAATTCATTGGAAGATTAAAAGAAAAAGTAACCTATCGTTAAAAGAACTTTGATTTATGATTCTTAGGGCTTAAACTTTGAGATTTAGGGTTTTTAAGGAATCTTTCAGACATTAGAAACTTTAACAAAATATGATAGAACCCTAATTGTTTTACCACACAACTGAACCATTGATCCTTACTTTCTGAACAATACTAATATAGAGACATGAGGAAATTTGACCTTGGAAACAAACTTAGCTTTAGAAAGAATGACCCATTAGGTTTTAGGAATTCCAAGTTTAGGTCATCAAAAATATGAAATAACCCTTTAAACTTGAAACAACCAAATACTCATTTCATGTAAATCTTTTGATGTAGACCTCAATGTGTGGCTTCTAATGTAGACCTCATGATGACAACTATTGCATGATATATTGTCACTTGTGATCAATCCATTGCACAATTGGACAAACACTTGATGAACTCCTTGTTAAGAACCTTGAAGATACACCATACATAAGTTGAGATCTTGTCTTGTCATACACTTGATCTCAGAAGACTGAATGAACTTCTTAACATGTACAATCATGAACTTGATCATTGTCACTTGATCATTTCCAATATTGATCATAGTACTAAAATTATATGTAACTGATCAAACTATCCTATGAGCAACCTGTGACACCAAGAAAGGTCAAGACAATTCTTGATAGTGATCACCTTGAAACTTTTTGAGGGTCTATTATGTAACATATATAAATACCAATCTCTGCCCATATCTCTCATGCTTTTATGGAAAACCATCCACTGAATACCTGATCAGATTTATGAAAGATGAAAACCTGTGTTATGATGAAGGTTTGGACAATAACCCTATCAACTCACCATCTTATATACCTCGAATGATCAATAAAGACATCACTTTGAAATGAAGAAACTCTGTCATTAAGATGATAGCAAAGAAGAAATACACCTTTTACATCACCACTGAATTGTGACACTCTTTTGCATCACCACTATGAAAGCATCACCACTGAGAAATGAAGGAACATGAACAAGTACCTTTGTATGTTGCATCCACACTACCTTCGACACCAATGACAAACTTCATTCCCTTTGTTTCTTTGACATCAACGACAAACATCAATAGGACTATTTATTATGCTAGCCAATTGTTTTTGGATGGAGGTCATATTTTACAACGGTTGGTTTATGGCAGGGTCAGAAGATGAACTAGGTAGAGATTGAAATGAATTGGAAGGACTGGCTATCAATGTATGAGTAGCCTTTTGGAAAGTGATAGGAGGTTTAGATGTAGGTGGAGTAACATTAGGTGTAGAATTTATGTAATTATATGGAACTATACTATAATGACAAATGAGATTCCCAGTAGATAACCCAACACATGTGGTAGCACTATTACTTGGTTGTGTAGTAGTGGTGAGAATAGTAGAAGTATATGTAGGAATAGGGGATGTCGATATGGGTGCAAATACTTGAGTGGACCTATTTGTTTAGAAGATGTGACAATACAATGCAAATAGAATCTTGTTATGCACTATATGAGCAAGGCCACACAAGACTTCCAATCCTTCTTGACCTTCAAGAAAAAGACTTCTGAGATACTCAACAACAGATACTCAACAACAGGGATGACCTCTTCAACTATATGTTTCAAGCTTACAAATTTCTAGAAATTAGCCAACTCAATGTCTAATCTCTGAATTTGAGCTTTAGGAACCTGAGCCACAAGGTCATCAATGTTGATGGATTCATGAAAAGCTGATTCTTTAGGAAGATGTGAAGTAGGGATGTCAAGAAGAAGTGATTTACCTTCTTGTGTGATAAGACAAGTGAATTGGGGTTTTGATGTGTTGTTATAATCGTTATTCAAAGAATTAGAACCCATAATTTGAATACTTCTTTGCACAAGAGTGTTGGAAAAAGGGCACTGGGTCACAAAGCTCATAAAGAGTCTACAATCTTTAGTAACACACAAGATGCACAAATAGAAGAAATAAATGATGTAGCAAAAGAAGGGTGTTGTTATGTTCACAACACACCCCATTTTACTCCTTAGCAAAATGAGGACCCTGTTGTGGCTGTTGTTTTTGCTTTTGTGTGTGTTGTTTTGCTTGGTGGTAAAGGGAAAAGGGAGTCAAAATTTGCAAACTTTGTTAAAAATAGAGAAAAAATGCATTTTCAGTACCAGTGCATGATATGGTTGGATTCCTTGTGAAAAATGAGCTAGGGTTGCTTTTTGAACCATCTTAAAATTCACCATATTTTGCAAGTTATGATCATTTTGGTAAAATGTACATTTAGGTTTGTACATCACTTGGCATATACAAGGTCCTTTGTATGTGCAAAGTCGCTTCTATACTTGGTCGCTTTTTTGCTTTTGGGTTCATATACAAAGTCAGTTGTATATCCTTTCATACATACAAGATGGACCCGAAAAAAAACTTAGGTCAAAATAAATTGATGTTTTAAATCCGCTTTGTATCTAACCCTTGTATGTTTGGCAGGTCGCAACATACAAGGAAATATAAAAGGACATTTTATGCATGGTGTAGAATCCAAATATTATGAAAACATTGTTAAATCATTGTACATTTCGGGTTTGTATATTTGTGCATACAAAGTCAATATACATTGCCAATATACAATGCGGACCTGATGGACTTATTAAAACAAATTAAGTCGTTGTATATTCAGTGCTTGTATGTTTTGACATACAAGAGGAATATACAAGGCACTATTCACATACAAGCCAGATTTGAAATAAAGGTCCAATATAGAAAATTCATTGTATATCAGAAAATACATACAAGCGGAGCATGCAAGTCAATATACATTGCCAATATACATAGCGGACCCGAAAAAGTCATTAAACATTGTTAAATCGATGTACATTCGGTGCTTGTATATTTGGACATACAAAGTAAAATATACATTGCCAACATACATCACACGGACTTGAAGTGATTATTGAACAAGGTTAATCCCTTGTATATTTTGCGGGCTTGTATGTTTCGGTAACATACAATGCAAATATACAATTATGGACATGAAATGGGTTTTAAATATGGAAAATTCGTTGTATATCCGCGGATTTGAAAAGAGGGTTTCATAAATATACAAGACCCGATATATAACGCGGACTTGAAAGGTTTATCAACAATGTTAAGTCATTGTATAATTTCGGCTTGTATATTTATATATACATTACGATATGCAAACAACATATACAACGCGAAATCGAAGGAAAAGTGAAATCTGGCTAAGTGCTTGTATAAGGTCCAATGTATATTTTGGACATACAAGCCAATATACATACAACGAAATATACATTAGACGGACCCGAGGGGATTATTAAATAGAGTTAAGTCATTGTATATTTGCACAATGTATATTTTGCGATATACATGCACTCATACAAGCCGAATTCGAAATGGAAATTAAAAATAGATAGTTCCTTGCATTTTGTTTTCCTTGTATATCGTAATATACAAACTTGATATACAAGGAAAATATGCATGTAGAATATACAATGATTTAAACAAGGAAATGGGCGGGAAAATGAAGCGATAGGTTTTTGAAGCATTTTTGAGCCCGATTGCATGTCTTCGGTCAACAATGGTTGACCCGACTGGTTTTAACGTTGTACATGCATTTTTTTGGACGCAATTTTCATAGATTCAGGGCCCGATGGATGCGTTCACACAGTCACGACTAGATTTGGCAGTTGTTTTCCTTCCTGTAGTTTTATTAATCGATGGTACTTATTGCTTGTCTATTTTTTTTGTAGGTTTGCAGTTGAAGAGGGAGCTGAAACTTAATGGCGATGACGTCACGGAAGAGGAAATTAGATCTCGAAGGAAGCAGAAGGAAGATAAGGATGAAGTGCAAAGAAGTCAAGGGTCTTCATTGACGAGGACAAAATGCAGCTGAAGACATTATTGTAGCAGACCACAGAAGTTAATATTGAGCTGCTAGGGTTTCCAGGAGGGCATATTTCACCCAGATTTGAGGCATACTTAGAGATATTTCTGGGGATTTGTTCTCCAGCATTTATTGCTGTAACCGAAAGTTTGAACCATTTTTTAACTAGGGTTTTGAGCTGTATTGAGGACAGTAGAAGTCTATATATTGTGCCTCTATACACTGTAAAACTTTACACAGGGATTTTTAGAGGATAGCCAACACTTGTAACTAGTTTTAACATTTAGAATAGAGGAACCTTTTAGCTCAGAGGTAGAAGAAGGAGGTAGCCTATGTCTGCAATAAGAATGCGTGGAACATTCTAGCTTCCTTACTGTATCTGTAAAGCTTGTAAGTTTTCTGTAGTTTGATCATTGAAGCTGAGAGTAATTCAGACATTGTAAATCATATATGACTGTCTGTTTCTAATACAATTGAATCTAGAATTCTACATCTATCTTCTGAGTGTTTTCTTGCTCTTCATTGTGTTTGAAACATTTTCTCTTAGAGCTTGCAATCTTAAGTGTATTTTTGTGAAAATGCTCAGAACTTACACTTAAGGTTTTGTCTATGGATTTGATCAAGTTATTGCAATACTTATATAGTGGATAATAGAACAATTAGATCCTTTGGTAAAATGGATGATGTTTAGTTTAGATCTTTCTAACTTTTCCCAACCCATCTAAAAATACTTAGCTTAAAACGTAGAAATTTGAAGGGAATTTGTCTCATATTTGAAAGGTATGCATAACTAAGTTGAAAGTAGACAAGTTTTTCATAAATATTTAAGAGGAGAAAGCTACAATAATTCAAGAAGACCATTTAAAAGCTTTGCAACACATCAACACTTTTATGCAAAAGAATGAACAAACACACTAATATTTATAATCTTTTTCCATAAGTTTGAGTCCAGCTAACCAACATGAAACCCTAAACTACGTAAGGCCCCTTGAACATTACAGCTTCACATTGACCAACTAAATTTGCCCAACAAGTCAAGACCTAACCATATTAAACTTGGGATTAAGTGAATCTTAACTGATTCCTTCATATCTTTCAAGTTAGTTTTGGTTCTTTTTATGTGAATTTTAACTAATTGTTATGATTGCATCAAAACCATCATCAACAAAGGGTTTGAGTTTTTGTTTTATTGAAGTAATGTTTTGTTTAAATGTAAACAAACATAATGCACATAATATATCCTTGATCAAATTCAACTCTACTCAAATCCACTTAGGTATCAATAATGGCAATGTTCAAATCAAACCCTAATTTCAATACTTTTTCAAGATGTAACCATTCAAAATTGTTCCTAGTTTCAAACTTCAATGCAAGATGACATTTGTAATGTAGTAAAGCAAAGTAAAATAAGATTTGAAATGTAAATGATAGTAGCAAAATGTTTAGGATAGAAAAGGGAGACTAGCCTAAGAGATTAAACTAGGTCAAAACCCTCTTCTATTAAACATTAGGACAGAAACTGAGCTTGGCTTCTACCCATGAAGGAGAGCCAAAATACAAGGGTACTTCCCTTTTGTTGTATATAGAAGAGTCAACCAAATTCAATCAAGATCTAGCAAGCAAACTAGGTCAAATGACTAAACCTTAAATAACAAAGATTTGCTAATAACTAACTATCAGAGATAGATATTAGAAATCTAAAGGTACAACAGAGATTAGGAAGCAGGGTAGAACTTGGATCTAGATTTGGGGGCACCAAAGACCCGGGTGCTTGGATGCCCTAGATGCTAATTAGTGTTTTACAAAATCTCTAAGTTTCACCACAGCTATACTTTTAAACGCTTTCTTCTTCCCAGATCTTATCTTCTGAAACCTATATCTCCAACCTGCACACAAGAAAAGACTAAAAAGTTGTGTTGTGTATAAGGGCTTGATTTAGTAAAACCCTATATTGGTGTTTCCCCCTCCACTGCAATGATTACTAGATCTAAGAGTGCATGCCCTAGGAGGGCAGAGGCCAGATCTGCAATACATGATGAGAGTATGAATGATAATGAAGATTATCACAAGAGTAGATGCTGAAGATCATGCACCAACAAGGAGAGTGATGGAGAAGGTTTAAAACTTCCCTCAAGACCTACAAACAAACTTCATAACATCCACAAGTAGATATCAATTCCAAGCATAAAGAGGACTTTAGCATGGAAGATCAAAACATGTGAATAAAGTCTAATTTTGCATTAGGCATCTTAGTGTAAAATAAATTGTAAAACTCCTTTATATATGCACTCCGACTAAAAAATGATGAATAAAACAAAATGGGGCTGACATGTACAAACCAAGGAGGTGTTCTAAGATGAAACCACAAGAGAGGGGCTAAAGAACCCATCTGGGACCATGGTGCTCGGGTGTCCTAGTCCTTTAGCTCCACAAACTCTAGGGTGTGTCTAATGATGTGGGCTTAGGCTAGTCCTAAGTTTATTTTGTTAGGTTCATTCATCATGATTGAGATTTTATCATTTTATGTTTAGAAAGGTGTTAAAATAGGTCCTTATTAATAAAGGTAAACATTTTAGGTCCAACCAGGTGCTAAACTAGGTGTAAGATGCTAGTGTACACATTTTACACTATAACAAGGATTATGGTAGCCTACACTCTTTAAAGATGTAAACAAGTATGTGAGATGGTGTGATATATGCCAAAGGGTAGGGAAAAATATTGCATGAAATGAAATTCCTTTGTGGCTAGTACTAGCACAAGCCCCATTTGAGAAATGCCCATAGTTGATTTTATTGGACCTATTGATCCCCTTGCAAAGAAGTCAAAAGCAAGATTTATCATAACAGGGATTGAATATATTGCAAAATGGGTTGAAGTAGAAGCAATAAAATATTATACTACTCAAACTATAGCATGATTCATCTATTAGAATATTATAACAAGATTCTATTTTCCCCTTAGCATAACAAGTGACTAGGGAAAACACTTTATGAACAAACAATTGTAGAGCTATTATACACCTTTATGATCACACACAATAGAAGTAACCCCTACCACCCTCAATAAAATGGAGCAATTAAGGCACTAAATAAAATTATAGGCACCACACTTACTGAGATGTGTAATAGGAACACTATTGATTGGGATATTAAAATATCAACAATTTTATGGGCCTACAAAATAACTTACGAAAGACTAACTAAATTTTTCCCATTTGAACTAATATATGGAACTAATGCATCACTACCCATGCAATATATTGTACCAAACCTAAGGCTAACTACTAAGTTGTGGTTGAATGAAGAAGAATCTCTATAAGAGGGATTAGGAGAATTAGAAAAAATATACAAGAAAAGGTTCTTAACAGCTTATCACCAAAGTCTAGAGAAGAAGCATCATAAAGCATGGCATGATAGGAATTTGCAGCACAAGACTTTCCAAATCGGTGGTATGGATCTCCTATATAACAAAAAAATTAAGAAACAGGGGAAATTGAATATGCGATGGTTAGGTCCATATAAAATTATAGAAATATCTAATTCTAGAGCTATCAAGTTAGAAACACTACATCATGAACTATTAAATGGATATGTGAACAACACAAGATTAAAAAATTATCACAAAGGGACTTCAGATCGAAAAAATAGAAAAAGCTATTATATTCTATACTATATTGTGACATAAGTTACAAAAAAACATAGGATGTAAAAGTACTCCAATAGGAAGATTGATTGGAAGGATTGGGTAGGTGAAAAGAAATAAATACAAAAACACACCATTGAACATCTATAAAACCAATGCAAAATGAAGGAAAAACTAACTTGTATAAATTAGCTAAGTGTGTTCCATAAAGAAAACAAAGCAATTTGTGGGATAACAGTTGAAAGCAAAAATACAAGCTAAAATAGTGAAGGAAGAAATAGTTGAAGAGATATAGAGATGGCCACTCTAACTCTCATTGATACTATGTAGAACCTGCACCCTAAACATAAAAAGTACCCATTCAAATCTATGGCGATGGATCTTGAGGGCACATTATCTTTCATTCTAGGTAATGTTCTCTATGCAGAAGATGTGAAGAAGTATATTCATACTTTGCTAACCAAAATAGATCACATGTCCTTCAACCTGTTGATGGTGGTTTTAGCACACAACAACACATGTATGATTGCTGGTATCACACCTCTCTTGAAAAAGGTATCCTATCCAAGATAGGACTTCTCCAAGGATAATACAGCTAGGTCTTAGCTTGCTTGGAATGACTCAGTGGTATGTCTAGATATGCCAACAAGGGGTCTTACATAAAATGTAGGGTTTATAGAATATGACAACAGTATATATGCAGAAACCCTATGATACTTTTAGAAGATTTGTAATGTAGATGCTGCTTATAACCTAACTTAACAAACTTGATATAAATAAAATGCAAGAGGAAAAGAAGAGAGAGAAGGGATAAGAGATCCTAAGTGATAGTCACAATAGGGTAAAATGCTGCAGGTAGACAAATACTTTCAATAAACCATTCCCTATTTCACCAAGCCAGGAAACCCACAATGTTGTAAGAAATGATGCAATCTTCAAAGGATCCTTATGATTTTCAAATTGCATTCACTCATTAAGCACTCAGACAATGGCGCAGCTTAACTAGTGGAATGCAACCGAACTATGTTCAATGATAGGGCCCAGGCTAACTATACATAGCAACTTACCATTAGCAAGCACTAATAGTATGGACCAAAGCATTCATCAGATATCTTAACATTTACCCATCATTGCAAAAGCACAACTAATTAAATTTAGATTGATATGAATCGTGAAAACCAAAATGAGACAACACATAAACATAAATTCCCAGCAACCTGTAAAACTTGCTTTGTATTGATCACAATTTGGTAGAGTCTTAACAATTTAGTATCAAATCTTACTTGTTACAATGAGAGAATGATGGCCCTTTTATAGACAAGGCACCATATCGAGTTTTTGAATGGACGGTGGAGATTAACTCAACACCAATGGTCTAGATTACACGACATTTAATGAAGTATAGCAATTAGTTGCATTTTTAGGTTTGCATTTGTCTTTTAGGAAAAAGACAAAAAATAGCTTGCAAATACATTGAATTTGGACAGAATGGATACCCATTTGGCTGTATATGATAAAAAGTCAATTTTCAAGGCCTAGTAAAGCCAAAATAGAGTCACATGACACTTGAAAACTTGAGCTAATGTGGATTCATGGGATTCCAAGTGTTGAATGGACCAAGAGGAGTATGTGGCACTTTATTAGTGAAGATATATCCAACTAGATGCTTGTTGGACTGATTCTTGATGACTAGACTGTTAGAACAGTTGTATGCATGTCTTGTACAATGAACTAGATCTATAGGAGAAATAGTGATTTGGCATGATCCTCTATGTCTTTCAGCCCCTGAGACTCTTCTTTATCATCTTGGATATCATACCGACTTCCTTTTGTATGTGCATCAGCAATTTGGTTGATAAAATGTCAATTTTGCATCAATGGGTCATCAGGGTACCTCTGTATGTTCATCCTTCCAAGATGGCTCCAGTTGGCTCCTTTGTCCTCTTAGACTTGCAAGCAACAAGACCAAGCATCAATTTCATCTTAAAAAAATATTTCCCATCATTTTGAATCAGAATATGTCCATTTGCAGTCACGGATCAGTAAAAAATAACTCATTGTCAATGTCGCTTCCTTATAGTCCTCTTCACAAATCTAGTGATTTTCACATGATTTTCTACATTTTTCGTCATTTTTGAGTACCCATTTGGCCAATATGATGATTAGGGAAGTTTTTTTTGTCATTAAAATCCATTTGCAGACTTTTATTTCATGTTTTTCTAGCTTTTTCTGCAAAAAGTGGGATTTTTGGGGGTCACAAACTTTTCATGTGTAGTGGCATTAATTATCATAAAACATGCCAAAAATCATCACAAACTTGGTAAAATATTCATCATGATGTGACAAATAGATATGCAATTCAAATCCATTAAGAAAATCCAATTTGCTCCTTGAAAAACTTAATTTCAGGCCAAAATACCAAAAAGCGCTGATTTTTGGGGGTCACTGACCTAGCGGGGATTTCACCTCCAACTGACCTAGCGGGGATTTCACCTCCACCTGACCTAGCAGGGATTTTGGGTCCATCCGACCTTAGAGCTGATTTTGGGTCTATCCGACCTTAACACAGATTTTGGGTCCATCTGACCTAGTGGGGATTTTTTGGTCATCCGACCTTGTGGGGATTTTAGGTCTGACTGACTAGTAATGTTTCATGAGGTCGGTTGGTGTGAATTTTAGCGCAAGTTAGTGGTGAATGAATTTAGTGAAAAGTGTAAAGTGTTAAGTCAGTGCTGACTTTTGATGCGACCGACTTTACACAGATCTTGAAGGTGTCCGACGGAGGTTGGTTGACAACATTTTTAGCGCAAGGTCGAACCATGGTGATTTTCGCGCAAGGACTTGGTGGCGGGATTTTTGAAGACTGCCGACTATTTTTCTGTTTTGGGTCAGTCAAGGACACTTTTAGCACAAGGTCTGTGGAAGCTATTTTTAGTACAAAAGTTAGTAGGAGGTATTTTGAATGCAAGATTTGGAAAGGTCCAGGGTGAAAGTATATTTAAAAATATATTTAAGTATAAGTTTATTTCTTATACTTTAAATATTTTTAAATATACTTTCAGGATGTTTGAGATGGGTTCCAAATCCATAGGATTTCATATGCAGATTCTAGAATTTTGAGGTTCCACCAGATTTTAGACTTAGCCATTTTTCAGGATTTTCATGGTTTCAGACTTAGCCAAATCAGGGCTTTAGGAACATGTATCAGGGTGAAAGCACATGGACCCTTTAGTGAAATCTAGTGGAATTTGACATGATTTTGCAACTCTAAGACCTGGAAACTAGGAATTTCAACTTGACACATCCCGCAGAAGCAATTTCAAGGGCAATATCCAGTGACATGAGATTTTGGAGCAAAATGCAGTAACACCCAATTTCAGTGCAGAAGGCAACAAATGGCTATGTTTTAAGCACAAGATCACTCAAGACACTTCCAAATCAATCATGCATGACATCAAATCACTTCAAACATGCCAAGAACTCAAATTTAAAGCAAATCCTACATTCTAAGCATAATTTTACCTTCTCATCATCATAAGGTAGAAAGCTTGAGACTTCAAGCCAAAGCAAAAGAGGGGGTCTCCATTTGGAAAAATGGGGCATGCGTGTAAGGCACAACAAATGGCGACTCTGCTGGAAAATGCTCCAAAGCATTCCTAAGATAAACTTAAGTTTTGAACCCAGAATCTCTGTGTTTCCCACATGTTAGACAAGAAAACATGATATCTTATCAAAGAATCAAAGCACAATAACCAATCCAACCATCCATATCCTGAAAACTTGAGTGTGTGTAATTGCGTTCATTCCCATCCCTTGACAATTAAGTTCATCTAGGATCCTTCGTGCTAAGCTATGTAGTTGGGATTATTTTACCACCAAGAGAATGTTCTGATGTTGAGATGTGATGAACCTTCAAATAGTAATCCTTTTGCAGTGATATCCTTCTTGATAATGCTTTTGATGATCTCTGATGCTAATAATCTTCAAGTAATAGTCTTCATGTGAGAGTCTTCAAATGATAATCTTTATATGGATACTTTGTAGTGGGTCTGGTGTTGAAAAACACCTATTATTTTTACCCAATGGGTGAGCAGTACTTAGTACCACCTGCCACTCTCATCTAGATCCACAAAATTGGTGTTGGTGGTAAAATTGGGGACCCAAACTTTTCACTTACACAAGATCACCCAGGCTCACTCAGCTACTTCATGATTATTTAAAGTGTAAGAGATATATGGTTAGAAAATTCTTTAGGTGCACCAACTAACAACTCCTTTCCAATGAACAGACATCATACTCCCTGGTATAATAGTGGAACCCACATGAAGACCTAAGAAGAACTTCGGCTTCTCAAAGAAAGACCATAGATAATTTACCCAACAAGGAAGCATCTGTAGGTCTGCATAACTGCCACCACATTCTAGAAACAAAGACCCCACGCAAAAACAAGTGTGGCAAACAAAAGCAGAGTAGAAAAGACAACTAACTAGGTAAAAACAAGAAAACCTAACAACTACAGAAAGTAACAGAAGGAAATAAAACTAATCTAACAGCAACCTACTCTAACCAAAGCAAACAAGCAAAAAGCAACAACTAACAACTAGAAGCAACTAACAACTAAGGAAAAGCAAAAATAGAAAGAAGAAACTAAACTAAAATAGCATGGAACTAACTAAAACCTAAGTAAAAACAAGCAAGACTATGTACAAAAGCTTTGGACAATAGATATTTACACTTCCCCATGACTTATTTCTTAGGACATGTAGAAGTAGCAAGGTACAGGTCAAGTCCTAAGTCTAGAAAATTCATCTTTGTACTCTGAAAAGTGAGGTAGAGGCATGCAAGGTTCATGTTTAGAGTGCCAATTATGCAGGATCAACAATTAGGGCAGTTCATTAGGGCCATGATCAATCCAAATGCAAGTTGTTTTACCTAAATCACCATAATCAAATTGATAACTTTCAAAACCAAGTGAGAAGAGGGAAGATATAACCTAATTTGTAGTACTGTTGATTAGAGATGTGAGTTCAACACGTTGTTGCATTGCACCAAATACCTTCTCATCTTCGGGGGATTTCAGCTCATTGAGGGTCATATCTTGTGCATCAGGTACCACTAGATCACTGAATGTTGTAGCAACCTCCCAAGCAAACAAAAAGTCTGGGCAACCTTCTTTAGAATGTGGATCATCTGAATGAACTTTGCATGTAGCAGCATATCCTTTCTCATTGTTGATATCAACTCAATTATGTGATCAAGTGATTGACATGAAAAAGCTTCCAATCCATCACTTTGCAGGACATTTTGATTTTTATTCTTAGATTAAAGATTTCTACTTTTAGTTGTTATCATTGGATCATCATCAACCATGTAGAGACCTTCTTCAATGCAAGTATAAATGGGATTAGTCTGATGAGTGCATGATACAATTGAATCTACTTCATCCATATCAGTCACATGCTCTGAGAAAACTTTCTCTGCACCAATTAGCAACCTTCATTTTTTAATTAAGGGCTAGCATTGGGTTGGTAATTCACTATCTACAGCAAAAACAGAGCCTTTTTCTTCCTCTATATCAATCAACAACCCTTCTGTTTGGACTGCATATCCATTGTCTATAGTAGCAACAAGGTCCTCTTCTTCTTGCATGATTTGATTCGTGATGTGAAAGTTGCCTTGAAGTGATGCATTTTTCTAATTTTCTCCATTTGACTGAGTCTGAAAACTTTGTGGGAGTAACTGCAGTGATATGATATGACTGATCATGGTAATGTACTGTGCTGATATACTCAGAAGCTTAATTTATTTTCTCTAAATAATTTGATTGTAGCTTGGATATCTCAATCAGAACAACTGCTTGCATTGATGTCCATCACTGTTCTTCATTTGGAGGATAGATTTTCTCTCGTTCTTACACATATCTAATCTGATCATACTGCTGTCCCAACCCAAAATTTTTGGTGGTTTGAAATGAACTATTATTCTCCATCTCTGTAGCAGCAAATTCAGCCTTAGGACCTGATATCTGTGAATCATTTGGTTGCTGATTTGCATCTTCAACATGACTTTTCATCAAATATGATTTATCATCTACCTTGTCCACATCTTCAGTAGAAGAAATCTGATCTTGCATCTTGCTATGTTCATTACCCCATGACTAAGAACTAGGCTTCAACCATGCTAGAAGGTCTAGTGAATGAAAACTTGGTTTTAACTAGTTAGGCACTGTGTACTCCTTAGTTGGGTGACCTGCAAACCACAAGCATTGCCTGCTATCATCATCTGAGCATGTATTTTGATGAAAAGCTTGGGGAACTTCAGTTTTTTCAATGTGTAGACTACCCTTTTGACTACGACCTTTTATGAATGATGGATTTACAACTCTTGCAGTCTCAACTCTTTGGATGCATTCAATTAGACATGATCATATGCATTGGCATCCATTCATGTTGTAGCTCCTCCATGTGTCATCTTGTTCTGAATATGTTTGTCATACCTATATTCTACTTTAGGCTCATATATTTCAAAGATAGATAGCAATCCCTTCAGATGAAAATCCAACCTTTGGAGGAAGGTTAAACAGTCAATTTTGTCATGCAACTCTCCAAGATGTACAACGTAGACCTGAGGTGAACTAAAATCAAGCAATGTCAACAGAGGATACTTCACCCTAATTTGCCTATCTAGCACTGCCTTGAAAGGTGGGATGTCCACTTGGAAGTTCTCTTCATGATATGACTACTGTGACAGTGTTCTGAAGAATGAAGGAGTCTCATGACTGAAACCCTTCTGTGTATCCATTGGATCAAAATTTCCTATACATTCATTTCATTTCAGCATGTGTAATGAACCAATAAAAATGAAAGCCTGCATAAAATCTTAGGGCTACCCTCCTTCTAGCGTCAATTCTGTTGATGGTGGTTTTAGCACACAACAACGCATGTATGATTGCTGGTATCACACCTCTCTTGAAAAAGGTATCCTATCCAATATAGGACTTCCCCAAGGATAATATAGCTAGGTCTTAGCTTGCTTGGAATGACTTAGTGGTATGTCTAGCTATGCCAACAAGGGGTCTTACATAAAATGCAAGGTTTATGGAATATGACAATAGTATATATGCAGAAACCCTATGATACTTTTAGCAGATTTGTAACATAGATGCTGCTTATAACGTCACCTAACAAACTTGATATAAATAAAATACAAAAGGAAAAGGAGAGAAAGAAGGGATAAGATATATTAAGTGATAGTCACAATGGGGTAAAATGCTGCAAATAGATAAATACTTTCAATAAACCATTCCTTGTTTCACTAGGATAGGAAACCCACAATGTTGCAAGAAATGATGCAATCTTGAAAGGATCCTCATGTTTTTTAAATTGCATTCACTCATTAAGCACCCGGACAATGGCACAACTTAACTAGTGGAGTGCAATCGAACTATGTTCAATGATAGGGCCCAGGCTAACTATACACAACTTATAATCATCAAGAACTAATAGTATGGACCAAAGCATTCATCAGATATCTTAACATTTACCCATCATTGCAAAAGCACAACTAATTAAATTTAGATTGATATGAACCATGAAACCAAAATGAGACAACACATAAACTCAAATTCCCAGCAACCTACAAAACTTGCTTTGTATTGATCACAATTTGGTAGTCTTAGCAATTCAGTATCAAATCTTACTTGTTACAATGAGAGAATGATGGCCCTTTTATAGACAAGGCACCATACCAAGTTTTTGAATGGACAGTGGAGATTAACTCAACACCAATGGTCCATATTATATGGCATTTAATGAAGTACAATAGTTAGTTACATTTTTGGGTTTGCATTTGTATTTTAGGAAAAAGACAAAAAATAGCTTGCAAATACATTGAATTTGGACAAAATGGATACCCATTTGGTTGTATATGATAAAAAGTCAATTTTCAAGGCCTAGTAAAGCCAAAATAGAGTCACGTGACACTTGAAAACTTGAGCTGATGTGGATTCATGGCATTCCAAGTGTTGAATGGACCAAGAGGAGTATGTGGCACTTTATTAGTGAAGATATATCCAACTGGATGCTTGCTAGACTAATTCTTGATGACCAGACTGTTGGAATAGTCGTATGCATGTCTTGTGCAATGAACTAGATCTGTAGGAACAATAGTGATTTGGCATGATCCTCTATGTATTTCAACCCCTGAGACTCTTCTTTATCATCTTGGACATCATACTGACTTCCTTTTGCATGTGCAACAGCAATTTGGTTGATACAATGTCAATTCTGTATCTCTGGGTCATCAGGGTACCTCTGTATGTTCATCCTTCCAAGATGACTCTAGTTGGCTCCTTTGTCCTCTTAGACCTGCAAGAGACAAGACCAAGCATAAATTTCATCTTAAAAAATCATTTCCCATCATTTTGAATCAAAATATGTCCATTTGTAGTCATGAATCAGTAAAAAACAACTCATTGTCAATGCTACTTCCTTATAGTCCTCTTCACAAATCTAGTGATTTTCACATGATTTTCTGTATTTTTCATCATTTTTGAGTACCCATTTGGCCAATATGATGATTAGGGAAGTTTTTGTGGTCATTAGAATCCATTTGTAGACTTTTATTTCATGTGTTTCTAGCCTTTTCTACAAAAAATAGGATTTTTGGGGGTCACAGACTTTTCATGTGTAGTGGCATTAATTATCATAAAATGTGCCAAAAATTTACACAAACTTGGTAAAATGCTCATCATGATGTGACAAATAGATATGCAATTCAAATCCATCAAGAAAATCTAATTTTCTCCTTGAAAAACTCAATTTTTAGGCCAAAATACCAAAAAGCATTGCTTTTGGGGGTCACTAACCTAGCGGGGATTTCACCTCCAATTGACCTAGCAGGGATTTTGGGTCCATCTGACCTTAGCGCGGATTTTGGGTCCATCTGACCTAGCAGGGATTTTGAGGTTATCTAACCTTGCGGGGATTTTAGGTCTGACTGACTCTTAATGTTTCATGAGGTCGGTAGGTGTGAATTTATGTGCAAGTAAGTGGCAAATGAATTTAGCTCAAAGTGTAAAGTGTTAAGTCAACACTGATTTTTGATGTGACCAACTTTGCACAGATATTGAAGGTGTCCGACGGAGGTCGGTTGACAACATTTTTAGCGCAAGGTCAGACCATGGTGATTTTCGCGCAAGGACTTGGTGGCAAGATTTTTGAAGACTGCCGACTGTTTTTATGTTTTGGGTCGGTGAAGAGCACTTTTAGCGCAAGGTCTGTGGAAGCTTTTTTTAGCGCAAAAGTCAGTAGGAGGCAATTTTAGTGCAAGATTTGGAAAGGTCCAGGGTGAAAGTATATTTAAAAATATATTTAAATATAAGTTTATTTCTTATACTTTAAAATTTTTTAAATATAATTTCAGGATGTTTGAGATGGATTCCAGATCCATAGGATTTCATATGCAGATTCTAGAATTTTGAGATTCCACCAAATTTTAGACTTAGCCATTTTTTAGGATTTTCATGGTTTTAGACTTAGCCAAATTAAGGCTTTAGGAGCATATATGAGGGTGAAAGCACATGGACCCCTTAGTTAAATCTAGTGGAATTTGACATGATTTTGCAACTCTAAGATCTAGAAACTAGGAATTTTAACTTGACACATCTTGCAGAAGCAATTTCAAGGGTAATATCCAGTGACATGAGATTTTGGAGTAAAATACAATAACACCCAATTTTAGTGCAGAAGGCAACAAATGACTATTTTTGAAGCACAAGATCACTCAAGACACTTCCAAATCAATCATGCATGACATCAAATCACTTCAAACATGCCAAGAACTCAAATTTGAAGCAAATCCTGCATTCTAAGCACAATTTCACCTTCTCATCATCATAAGGTAGAAAGCTTGAGACTTCAAGCCAAAGCAAAAGAGGTGGTCTCCATTTGGTGAAATGGGGCATGTGTGCAAGGCACAACACAACCCTCTCTGTAAGACATTATTAAAATTAGGATATGAAGACAATATTCCATAGTATCAAAAAATCCCTAACTTGAAGCTAGATGTATGGAAACATTTCCCTGACTTCACAGTAGAGCATGCATGGGTGTGTATAATCCTCAGTCATATCCATGACAACTACATATATCTTAACAAAGCCTACAAGATTATAAAGGACATGATACATATGGTAACAAGGTTATATAATAAGGGAGATTTACCATCAAAGAAGAACAATAACAATGAAAAAGTATGAGGTGCCACAACATATGGGAAAAATCTAGATGAGTGAAAATTTACAAACCCTTATGTACAAAATGTTGTTATATGAAGCCTAATCAAACTTGGAGGTTATATTTTCCCCTTTTATCAGCAAGGTTTCCCCCCAAATTATTTAACGGGGACAAATGTTTTTTATTATTTTATAAAGGCATTGGGAGTTATTTTTCTATTGGCCGACATAAAAAAACCCTATTTTGTAACTGACATAAGGCTTGATAAAAGCAACTAAGGGTTAGGGTTTTTGTTGATATGATATTGTAGCATTTGTAGTGGGATTGAGTTGCAAGGATTGCTGGTTGTAATCAGTTCGATTGCTGGACAATAATATTGGACTCTTTGTTGGTGGATGTAGCCCGAGTTTGGGTGAACCATGTTAAAAATTGTCTCTCGCTATTATTATTTCTATGTATTTTTCATTCCTTTGTTTAATCTTTATTTGAATTTAATTGATATCTTCTACATGCAATTCCTAACATAGAATGCAATGCTAGGCATCACAATCAGATATACTACACAAACATGGAGGGATCTGGAACTGACACCACCATATTTACTGCTAATCAAATGGTCATCTAAGGAAAGGAGATAGATTTATGCAAGGTTTTGAGAGGCCAATTTCTAGAGAACATCCAACACACAAAGAGTACTAATAGCTACCCATTATAGTATGGCTCACTTATCATCTATCTTGCATTCTACTTTATGAATAGATTACCTAGCTTTGTTGAAAAATCTAGAATAAAGACACCATTGTGGCCACCCAAATCAATGACTATGTAAAACATTTCAAAGACAATACCTATTACATCGAACTATTTTGGGGGCTCTTCAAATTATTCCAAAAGGAGATGCAGGAGAGAGATAGAATATCCTACAAAATAGTTAAGAAATATGTAGAGAAAATAAATTATGTTGTGGAAAAGGACCATGTGTTCATAGAGGTAGTTGAATCTATGAATTCATGGATGCCTCCTCTTCCCTATAAATATAAGATGAGGTTGTAGGAGCAAATATTAAAAACACTTCTAGCTCACCCAATAGATCCAAAGGAAAATAGATTTCACACCTAGAAGGAATTCACTAATAAACAAGAAAAATAAAGGGATGTAGAACATATGGAGAAACATAAAGAAAAGTTACACTAGTAATGGGGTATATCTAAGGAAACCCTGACATAGGCAGAAACACTCACATCGCCTCTATTAGTTGAGCAACCTCAAATATAGAGGTCAGAAAAGCTATAATTTTTGTCTCTAGGAAATTTATAA
The DNA here is from genome assembly GCA_027924645.1 of Cunninghamia lanceolata. Lineage (NCBI taxonomy): Eukaryota > Viridiplantae > Streptophyta > Pinopsida > Cupressales > Cupressaceae > Cunninghamia > Cunninghamia lanceolata. The sequence goes on along the minus strand of BSBN01000846.1, from coordinate 6,326,976 downwards.
TTTGACTCTTAAACACATCAAGCCCTAAGCACTAAAGAATTGGAGAAAAGGTCACCACAAGTAACCAAGTGAAGAAAATCGTCTACCTCCAGACCACAAAAAGACCAAAGATCAATATCCCCTACTAAAGAAGCTACATAGGTCCAATTACAAATGAGTGCCAAGAAGAAGGGGGCATAATCACATCAGGGGAGAAGGAAATAAAAATAAAAAATGAAATACACCCTGATATAGATCTAGGACTCTGAGGAGGAGGAAGAAACACAAGAAAGTGGTGGGAAATAAATTCCAACACCCAAGAAAATAAGAACAAGGAAAAAATCACATCTTGAACTAGTGGGAGCAGGAGAGAAAGAATAAGAAAATAAGATAGAAGAGGAGAAAATAGAGTAGAAAGCAAGGTAGGAAGTAGAAGAGGAAGAAAAAGAAGAGGAAATAGAGGAATTAATAGATTCCAAAAAACTATATAGGTCACTAGTCACCCCAGGCATCCTCCTTACAATTGTACAAATGTATCCCTTGGTAAGAGGGGATAATAAAAATATAATTGAATAGGCTATGCTAAATTTTATCTCAGGTACACATCATACTTTGGAAAAGATAATTGAAGATTTTTTGAAATAAATGACCATAATTCTTAAGAAAAGAAGAGAATGAGTAGTGGTCCTAGAGGAGCACATAAAAAAGGAATAATTGGAAAGAGTGGCAGTGGACTTGTCACTTGAATAAAGGGAAAACTTGATACAATTATAGAAGGTGGAACTCTGATCAAAGAAAAGGGTGGACACATTCCTAACACAATTAAAAGATGCAAAGGTAGAGTTTAGGCAAGAGATCTTAGAGGCTACACAAAAAGCCTACAAGATCTTACTAGAAACATAAAAATAAATGCAATGGGAAGAACTAATAGAGCAAAAAGAGGGAGAAAAGGAACCAAAATAGAAGGAGATCAACAAGAACTAGAAAATACAACAAGAAAAACCTACCTGAAGATCCTCACCTCCACAACAAGTTTCTCCATCCATATCCTCCTCACCACCACAACAAGCTTCTCTATCCACATATTCCTCAGCACTACAAAAAGCTTCTTCATCTAGATCCACCTCACCACCACCTGAACTTGAGTAAGTAATCAAAAATTTCTTGGCCCAACAAAAACAACTCATCCCCATCACAACCCCTCCACCATTTCACCTTCCCATATCTAACTCATAGCTAAACCTAACCCAAATATTTCCCTTATAAAAGTTTCAAATAGGGGACATGATACAAAATACAACAAGAGATCTCTTCCACCATCATGTATAGTGCATCAAAATTATTCAACAATCCATCACTGCCATTCATAATAAATTACCACATGTTCATCTCAACACTTAAGCCCCACTTACCCATCAAGTACAACAATTAACCAATTAGATCATGACACAGATTTAGAACTAAGAGGATAGAATTGAGAAAAAGGTGGTCAATGAACTTGAGAAGAAACATGGGGATGATATTAGAAAAAAGTGTGTAGCTACACACACCAACCTAGAAACATAAATCAGTAAGATGTAGATAACCATGACCAATATCAATACACTATATCAATTTTACCTAAGTTGGATGACAACTCCAAAATACCTAAGAACACAAATGGATAACATTGAGCACCAGATAATGCAGGATTCGTCTACATATGATCCTATGAAGGACCTAGATGGGAACATAAGGGTACACTTAGAAACATTACATAATTAGTACCAATAAATTTAGGATCAAAAAGGACTTAGAGGACAAATCAAATAGCTATGGGAAGTGGTAAGCCTTCGATTAGAACATATAATAGGATTACTGATTAAGGCCTCAAAAGTGGTAAATTCCATCCATCAGCATCGAAGGAGAGAGCACTCTCATACAAATCAATGGTTAGATACATTTAATACAGTAGGCTTCTTAGTAATGAGAAAATACATTCACCCAGATCAAGGGCATCTACAAACACATTATGCCTTAAAACACATTTTTACTTTCTCACAAAATTTTGAAGATAGGGGCGCTACATTTTTGTCAGTTTTAAATATCTTAGTCAAGATATAGATAGGATATCTTGGTGGTGCAGTCATAGTTAGGAGGGTCCTCAAAGAGAACTATCCAGGTCATGCAGCTAGAGTAAACACAACAGAAACAACTCAAAGGTATAAAGTAAATGTAGATTCAGTCATTTAGTTTATCATAGAATTCAAATACAAATTGGCTGGAAACTTGTGGGCTCACAATTAGGGCTCACAAGACTGATTACAAAATATCAGAATATGCACAAGATATGGCTTTGAAGCTCCTTCATACAAGTTCAAACTATCTAACTATCTCTATAAATTTAACTACTTTCCTAGACATCTATTACATCATTATATATCATCTCTAGAATAATAGATTTCTTCGTGTTGTCCAAGGAATATCGCAAACTCCAATGAAGAGTTGTAACGTGTATACATAGATAGGTCAGACCTAATTGAATAGGAATCCTCTGCAAATGAATGGAATGATGTGTAGATGTGATGCAGAGCGCACGGTGGAAGTGCACAATTGATCAAAATTGATCGGTGAGAGTCTGACTTATGTCTCAGCAACCTACTCTTATTAGCCAAACATAACCTGTCGGCCACCTTACAACTTATCTCTCTAATCTCACGACTCTGCCCAATGGAGGACTCTATGTTTCTCACCTATCGGTAAGAATTTATTCATCAACAAACACTTATGAACCTTGACCGATATACTAATGGCACCTTCGACCCACAACCATTGGTGTGACTTCCTTTGTCAGCGAACACTTACAAGCTAAGGCTGATGCACCGATGGATCTCCCATCAGAACTAATTATCTCTTGTCACTCTGATATGAACCTTTAGATGGCAATTTGAACCTCTCTTCAGCTAGACTAACCGCTATTAGCGAAGCCCTGACCAAGATCTTTCGATACACCGTTTCCTCACGACACTTCAGTGAGACTAAAGCCATTCTTCACCGACACACCTACTATCAGTGCAATACCATTGATTGGTATAACTTCCAAAAGTTTCCCTGAGGGAATGTGTTACACCGATGACAACTTCTATCACTTTGTAAACACTTGACCATCCATCAATTTGGTCACTCCTCCAACTGTTCTCACATAACAACACTTTTCCTATCGTTTCAATGACTAGTCACATAGAGATGCCTAGTCAAACTCATTCCAAACTCCTTGGACCCTTGAGTGTTTGGTCCAAAACCATAGAAAACACAAAATATACACTATATTCCTCCATCACACTAAAAATGAGAATCTTGCTTTCAGTGGACAGAGGAATAACAGTCCATTTATTCACAAAACCCTAGTTTCTAGGTTTTTTGACCAGCCTTTGCAAAAAAAAGATCAGTATCTCGCAAACTACAACACTTCAAGACACCAGACTACTTCCAAATGAAATCTACCTCAATACATGAACATCTCCAATCAATTTTAGGCAATCAACTATCCATACAGGCCATACAGAAATGACTATTACAACAAATTATTCAGAAAACAATATTTTCAACACACCAAAAAACTCCAAATATTCATTCATGCCCTATAATTACATACAAATTTGCCTATAGAAGGCTTGAGACATCAATTAACATCCCTCCCAACCATACAAATTGATTTTGAAAGTTAGTTAGCTATTGGATTTCTCCTCTCACAAGAAAACTACATGTTTTCATTGTGTTATTACATCAAACTTGACCAAAACATGGTCTACATAGGTCTAGTGACCAAATTAACATAAATTCCTTATTACAAACATGATGTGGCTTAAAAATCCTTATTGAAAACATAAACAAAACATGACATGCATAGGAATTCAAATGATCCAAGATTGGATCCACAATAGAGAAGGTGCTCCTGCACCATACTGCCCCTACAAGAAAAACTCAAGTCCCTTGAGTTGCCAACTGTTGAAGTGTCTTCCCATGCTTCAAAATGTCTACCTCACTTATCCATGTAGCCTCTAAATCAGGAAGATCCTTCCACTTGACCAAGTACTCCTTGTACACACCCTTCCTTGTCTTTTTGACAATCTTGGAATCTAAGATGCATTCCAATAATAAAGGCTTACTTGGAGGTAGATCTCTGATCCAATCTTCATCTTCAATCACCACATCTGATCCATGTTAAGCATTCAATGGAGTTATGAATGGAAAGAGGTCTGAAACATTGAATATGGGAGAAATACCAAGACCGGATGGCAGTTCTATTTCATAGGCATTTGGACCAAACTTATGCACTACCTTGCATGGTCCTATTTTCTTCATCAGAGGCTTGGTTGGCTGTCCTTTAGGCAACCTTTCCTTCCTTAGATAGGCCATCACCAAATCTCCCACCTTGAACTGTACATCTCTCCTTTTGAGATCTACCCTATCCTTGTATTTGGAGACTATTTTTTCCAACTGAACTTTGACTTGATCATGAACTGCCTTCATGGTGGCAGCAAAATATTCCCCTATAGCACTCCTCTTATCCCAACCTTGTAGGTCTTTGAGTTCAAGTGGTCCTCTTGGATGGAAACCATAAACAATTTCAAATGGACTCTTCCCAGTGCTTCTATTCACTGAATCATTGTAAGCATACTTAGCTTGACTGATAACCAAGTCCCATGCCAACCTGGTAAGGCATCTTAGAAGGTTTCCTAGGGACCTATTAACAACCTCAGTTTGACTGTCAGTTTGAGGATGGTAGGCTGATGAGAAAGACAATTGTGTTCCCAATCTTCTCCATAAGGTCCTCCAAAAATGACCAACAAACTTGGAGTCTCTATTAGTGACAATTGAAAGGGGCAAACCATGGATTCTAACCACTTCCCTAAAAAAGAGACCAGCAATATGAGATGCATCATTTGTGCATTTGCATGGCACAAAATGAGCCATCTTACTAAATCTATCGACAATGACAAAAACACTGTCCACACCCCTTGCTGTCTTAGGAAGACCAAGTACAAAATCCATACTAATGCTCTTCCAAGGTCTATTGGGAATAGGAAGGGGTTGGTACAAACTAGCATTAGAAGACATACCTTTGGCCTTTTGACATATGGCACAACTTGCAACATATCTCCTTACATCCAATTGTACTTTTGGCCAATAGTAGAATCTAGTGACTTGTTCCAAAGTCTTGTCCAACCCAAAGTGTCATCCTAAGGTTCCATTGTGCTTCTCTTTGATGATGTTATCCCTCATTGAACACTTAGGGACACATAGCAAATTGCCCTTGAATAAGAGATCTTCCTGCAACACAAAATATGAATATTCACCACGAAAAGTGTTAGCCAAACTAGCACAAACTTCATAAGCAGCTTTGAAATCTGCATCCTCCTTGTATAACCCCTTCAAACAATCTATCCCCATGCTTTCCATCTATACTTCATTTATGACAAGCATCCTTCTACTTAAAGCATTAGCCACTTTGTTAGTAACACCTTTTTTATGCTTAATAGTGAAGGTATGGGCCTGCAATTGTTCCATCCACTTAGCATGCCTATGATTCAACTTTTCTTGACTATTTAGAAAACTAAGAGCATGGTTATCAATAAAAACAATGAATTCTTTGGGCAGCAAATAGTGTCTCCACTTTTTGAGAGCTTGCACTATTGCATAAAGCTCTAGGTCATAGGTAGAGTACCTTTGTTTAGCCTCATTCAACTTTTTTGAAAAAAAGGCCACTGGATGTCCATCTTGACTAAGAACAACACCTATTGCTTTCTGACTTGCATCACATTCCACTACAAAAACTTTGTCAAAATCAGGGAGCACCAATGTGGGTAATTCAACCACTTCTTCTTTAACAATTCAAAGCTATCATCTGCTTGCCTTGTCCATTAAAATTTGCACTTCATTCCACCCTTGATGTTGTTAAGGATAGGAGCACTTATGTGACTAAATCCTCTAATGAACTTCCTATAAAAAGTTGCCAAGCCATGGAAACTTCTAACATCTCCCACTGTCCTAGGAGTAGGCCAATTAAGAATGGCCTTAACCTTTGTGGGATCCATCTTCAAACAACCATTAGAAATCACAAAACCTAGGTACACAAGTTCAGGTTTCATGAACTCACACTTATCCAAGTTAATCATTAACTTATTCTCATGCAACTTCTTCATCACTTGTCCAAGATGCTTCATATGTTCTTCTTTTGTCCTACTAAAAACAAGTATGTCATCAAGATAAACAATTACAAATTTGCCAATGAATTCAACAAGTACCTCATTCATCAAATGCATGAATGTGCTTGGGGCATTGCTAAGGCCAAATGGCATGACAAGCGACTCATAGAGACCTTCATTTGTCTTGAAGGCAGTCTTCCATTCATCTCCCTGCCTAATTCTGATTTGATGATAACTAGATTTCAAATCAATCTTTGAATAATAACATGACCCTCCAAGATAGTCCAAAAGATCCTCAATCCTTGGCATAGGGAATCTATACCTTATTGTGATCTTATTTATGGCCCTTGAATCCATACACAGTCTCCACTTCCCATCTTTTTTAGGAGCAAGTACACTAGGGACTGCACATGGACTAAGACTCTTTCTAATCAGTCCTTTCTCTAAGAGATCTTGAATTTGTCTACTCACCTCTTCATTTTGCTGTGGTGTCAATTTATAAGAAGCCTTATTGGGCAATGTGGCACCTGGGATCAAGTCAATTTGATGACTTATATCTCTCATGGGTGGTAAGGAGTTAGGAGTATCCTCTACCACAAGATCTTGGTACTTATCCAATAATTGTTGCACTTCTAGTGGAATCTCTTTCTGCTTTTTGTCTTGCTGACCTGATTCATCTTTAGGCTTCATTACCAAGGCATACCCTTGGGTATCCTTCTCCTTCATGAGGTGTAAGAACTCTTTGGCACTAACCATCATGACATTGGTGTCATTACTCTTCTCTCCAATTTGCTCTTGCATAGGATCCATCCTAAACTTCCTTCCATTCTTGGTGATGAGGTATGTGTTCTTCTCACCATCATGTTGTGCCTTCACATCATACTACCATGGACATCCAAGAAGAAGGTGACAAGCATCCATAGGAATAATCTCACATAGTACCTTGTCCTTATAATCATCTATCTCAAACTCAACCCAAGTTTGTTCTTCTACCATGTAATTTTGATTCTTATTCAACCAAGAGATCTTATGAGGACTAACATGGGGAAGTCTTTTCAACTTACACTTCTCTACCATTTCAGTAGACACTACATTCTCAGTAGAACCTGAATCAACAATGATTTTACAAAGTTTACCATATGCTATACCTTGGGTTCTAAAGAGAGTCTTCCTTTGTGGGGGCTCTTGTTTCAATGGCATCTTTAACAAGGTCCTCTTGATCATCATGTTCTCTCCTTCAAGGACTGGTGCAGCACTACCAATGGGTGAATTCAAACTTTGGCAATCATTATCTTTCAGCAACTGATTCCTTCTTCCACCATCATGGGAACTAGTTGCCTTCTTAGGGCATTTGCTCATAGTATGGCCTACTTGATTTCAACCATAGTATCTACCAATGAAAACTCTGGGTCCTCTACCTGCACCACCACTTCTACCTCTGCCATTTGGTCTTCTCCAACCTCTAAAACCACCACCTCTATGGTCTACATTAGAATGAGACTCCTGTTGACTTGGGTTTTCATTTCTACTTGACTGTCCTCTACCAAAACATGACTTTCTTGCTGTAACTATACTCCTTGAAGTCAAATAGTTGCACATGGCTTCAATCCAATCCATGAGGGCATCTCCATCTAGTTTCCCATTGAATGTAGGAACATCCATCTTTGGATCGCCACTATCTCCATGAGCACCTTTGAGTGCATTCAAGAATGCCTTTTGGTCTATAGACATACCTTGTTCTTGAGGGCTCTCCTCTACCTCTTCTTCTTCTTCTGCATCAGAAGTGCTTCCATCCTCTTTACTCTTACCCTTGGACCTCTCTTCTTTCAACCTTGCTTCAAGCATCTCCTCTACCATCTTCTTGATGGCTCTCTAGTTCATAGACTTGGGAGGCATTGTGCCAGCCTCAGTTTCTATCTCCTCATCTGACATATACTGCTCCAATTCAAATATTGGCTTTGATAAAAATATGATGCAGAGTGCACAATGGAAGTGCACAACTGATCAAAATTGATCGGTGAGAGTCTGACTTATGTCTCAGCGATCTACTCTTATCGGCCAAACATAACCCATTGGCCACCTTGCAACTTATCTCTCTGATCTCATGACTCTCCCTGATGGAGGACTCTATGTTTCTCACATATCGGTAAGACTTTGTTCATTGGCAAACACTTATGAACCTTGGACAATATACCGATGGTACCTTCGACCCACAACCGTCAGTGTGACTTCCTTCGTCGGTGAACACTTACAAGCTAAGGCCGATGTGTCAATGGATCTCCCATCAAAATTACTTATGATATGAACCTTTAGATGGTGATTTGAACCTCTTCGGCTAGACTAACCGCTAACAGCGAAGCCCTGACCAAGATCTTTTGATATGCCATTTCCTCATGACACTTCAGTGAGACTAAAGCCATTCTTCACCGACACACCTACTATCGGTGCAACACCATTGATCAGTATAACTTCCAAAAGTTTCCCTGAGGGACTGTGTTACACCAATGACAACTTCTATCACTCTGTAAACACTTGACCATCCGTCAATTTGGTCACTCCTCCAACTGTTCTCACATAACAACACTTTTCCTATCATTTCAATGACTAGTCACATAGAGATGCCTAGTCAAACTCATGCCAAACTCCTTGGACCCTTGAGTGTTTGGCCCAAAACCATAGAAAACACAAAATATACACTGTATTCCTCCACCACACTGAAAATGAGAATCTTGCTTTTAGTGGATAGAGGAATAACAGTCCATTTATTCACAAAACCCTAGTTTCTAGGTTTTCTGACCAGTCTTTGCAAAAAAATGATCAGTATCTCAGAACTACAACACTTCAAAACATCAAACTACTTCCAAATGAAATCTACCTCAATACATGAACATCTCTAGTCAGTTTTGGGTGATCAACTATTTGTACATGCCATACAGAAATTACTGTTACAACAAATTATTCAAAAAACAATGTTTTCAACACACCTAAAAACTCCAAATCTTCATTCATGCCCTGTAATTACATCCAACTTTGCCTATAGAAGGCTTGAGACATTAGTTAACATCCCTCCCAACCATACAAACTGATTTTGAAAGTTAGTTAGCCATTGGGTTTCTCCTTTAACAAGAAAACTACATGTTTTCATTATGTTATTACATCAAACTTGACCAAAACATGGTCTACATAGGTCTAGTGACCAAACTGACATAAAGTCCTTATTACAAACATGGTGTAGCTTAAAAAGCCTTATTGAAAACATAGACAAAACATGGCATGCATAGGAATTCAAATGATCCAAGATTGGATCCACCATAGAGAAGGTGCTCTTACACCAGGATGTCAAGGAAGGTCAGCCACAAACCAAACAACATTGGATGATGTGTAATTTAGCTCCACAAGTTGTGAAATGCTTTGCAAGTCTTCTCCTTTAGTTGATCAATTGAGACTATCAGGATGCTTTGTTCTGAGGAAATAGTTGGTCTTCTGATAGTGATAACTTTTAGGTACTTGATCCAAATGCTTTGAATTTCAGATATGATGTGTATGAATGAATCTAGATGCTAAGTCTAGCTCTATAAGGTTTGAAATGCAATTGTAGTAGAATGTAGACAAAAATATAGAAATCTCTACTGACTGAATTGACTGTACTAAACTGGGAAATGAAAAGAAACAAACTGAAATGCAAATGTTTTTGGTTGATACAAGTTTGCTCTTGAACCAGGGATGCTCCTGCATCAGACATCTAGGGTTATTGAAAAAAAGTGAGTCCCTCACTTTCCTGGGGCTAGAGGAAAACCAAGACAGTCCACCTTAGCTTGAGAAATCTAAGATAAATCTTCTTTCGGTCTGCCCTTCCACTTCTCAAGGTATTCTTGTATTGTCTTCATCTAGTGCTCCATCCAACTCTACTGTCCAAAATGTCTTCAATCTGTGCTGGTGCTTGTTGTGGTAACTACCTCTTCAAGTCTTATTCAATGCTATCACTGAACTCTAGTTCATGATATTGATATAGGTCTGCAATGTTGAAAACAGGTGATATGCCCAATGTCTCTGGTAACTCTACTTCATATGCATTTCCTAAATAAAACTTTTTGAGTATCTTGCAAGGTCCAAATTTCTTCATCTTCAATTAGTTATATGTCCCAACTAGAAATATTTCTTTTCTTAAGTATACCATCACTTCATCTCTAACTTCAAATTCTTTGTGTATCTTCTTCTTGTTGGGAATTAAGGTGTCTCAACCTTTGCAAATTCCTAATGTTGTATTTATTTATCCCATGTTGAGTTGGCATAGTCAACACCTTGTGTATATGCAGCAGGGTAAATTTTCATGACTTTGGCAGCCACAGTGTCATCTTCAGAGAGCTTACACCTTCTTCCACTATTTTGCAGCTAGAAGAAAAAGAAAAGAAAGAGGATGTTGTTTAGTTTCCTCTCACCCTTGAGAAGACTAAACAAAAAGACAATGTTGAACCTGATGATGAGGAGAGCTCTAGCAGCTTTGAAAGTTCAGATGAAGAAGCTGAACCTCAACCTCAGCTCTTGAGGAGGTCTACAGGGATAAGAAAGCAACCTAAAAGGTTTGGTTTTACAATGCTTGATTCTAGTTGTGCTTATGCTTTGCTTACTAACATTGATGAACCTAGAACTGTATCAGAGGCTTTGGATATGAAGGATGCAGGTTCCTGGAAGGAGGCCATGGAGGAAGAAATGGCTTCTTTGGATAAGAATCAAACTTGGGACTTGGTGCCTTTGCCTCTTGGATGAAAACCCATTGGATGCAAATGGGTGTTCAAGAAGAAGATTGGTGCAGATGGCAGTATTGAAAAGTATAAGGCCAGATTGGTTGCGAAGGGGTACTCACAAGTGGAGGGTATAGGTTATGGTGAGATCTTCTCTCCCATTGCAAATCTGATAACCATTTGATTCCTGTTGTCACTCGTAGTAGCTTATGACTTGGAGGTAGAACAGATTGATGTGAAGACAACTTTCCTTCACGGTGACTTGGAGGAGGAAATCTACATGTCATAGCCAGAGCATTATATGGTAAAAGGTAAAGAAAATTTGGTTTGCAAACTTACGAAATCTTTGTATGGTTTGAAGCAATCCCCTAGGAGATGGTACTTGAAGTTTGATGCCTTTGTGTTGTCAATTAGATTTGTGAGATCGAAATCGGATCACTATGTGTATTATAAATTTGATGGTGATTGTATTCTCATTGTTGCACTGTATGTTGATGATATGCTACTCATTGGGAAGGGTAAGAATATGATTTCTGATTTTAAATCTTAGTTGTCAGCTCAGTTTGAAATGAAAGATTTAGGGGCAACCAGGTACATTCTAGGAATGGAAATCAGAAGAGACAGAACCAACAGAAAAGTTTGGTTAAGTCAGAGTAAGTATGTTAAGACTGTGTTGGACAGATTCAGCATGTGAGATTGTAGACCATTGTGTGTTCTTGTTTCCTTGGGGACAAAGTTGTCTTTTGAGGATTGTCCAAAATCTCCTAGTGAGGTGGAGGACATGAGCAGAGTACCTTATGCTAGTGTTGTTGGTAGTGTGATGTCTGCTATGGTCTGTACAAGACCAGACATTACCCAAGTAGTGGGAGTCCTTAGTCGATTTATGGCTAATCCTGGACGGGTTCATTGGGATGCAATTAAGCAAGTGTTCAGATATTTGAGGGGTACTTCTGAGTATTCCATTTGCTATCATGGTAATGTTTCAGGACCTCCACATTCTGTTGATATTCATGGATTTGTGGATTCAGATTGGGTAGGTGACATTGATAGTAGGAGATCCACGAGTGCTTATGTTTTTACACAGTTTGGTGGTGCTATTGGTTGGATGAGTAAGCGACAACCTGTTGTTGCTTTGTCCACAACAGAAGCTGACTATATGGTAGAAACTCATGCTTGTAAGGAAGCCATTTGGCTTAAGAGATTGTGTTCAGATATTGGTGTTGATGCAGGTCAGATCACGATCAGTTGTGATAGTCAAAGTGCAATTTGCCTTGCAAAGAATCCAACTTTCCATGCTAGAACAAAGCACATTGATGTTCAGTTTCACTCGTGCAAGACATGGTTGAGGATGGAAAGGTAAATTTGGAGAAGGTAGATACTTTGAATAATGCTGCAGATGCATTGACAAAACTAGTGGGCACATAGAAGTTTAGATAGTGTTCGGAGTCTATGGGCCTCTTGGCCCCTAGCAGTTAAATCTTGTCATTGCTTTTAGCCCTTGCAAGGTGTTCAACAAGTGGGAGAATGTTGGGAATTAAGGTGTTTTAGCCTTTGTAAATTCTTAATGTTGTATTTATTTATCCCATGTTGAGTTGGCATAGTCAGCACCTTGTGTATATGCAGCAGGGTAAATTTTGGTGACTTTGGTAGCCGCGGTTTCCCCCTTGAATAATTAACGGGGGTTTGGGGGCAGCATCCCCAAGACAGGTCAAGGGGCATAGCCCCTTGCAGGGTCTAGGGGCAGCACCCCTGGCGTGCTCCTTGTCACGGTACAGGGCAGGGTTGAGGGGCAGCACCCTCGTGGGGGCTTGGGGGCAACGCCCCCGAAACCTCAAATATTTTTTAATTAATGACAAGTGTCAGTGAGTATCTTTGCACGAGAGAAAGGCATCTTTGGGCGGTCAAGGGAGGTTATGACATGTAAGAGGAATATGATATTTTTAGTTAGTGTATGACGGATTCTATGACAGTTGTAATGTGCGTAAGAGCATCTGTCATAACCTATCTTGGGACTAGGTGCCCACTTCGAGATGGGATGTTGGACAAGTGTCCTCAGGCATGGGTTTTGGGGCATGAGTCCAAGATGGATGCCCATCTCTAGAAGGTTCCATATTTGCCTTGTAAACTCTATATAAACAGGTGCTTGGATGGGAGATAGACAACTTTGGTACAAGTACTATTATGCTACCAGAATATCTCCAGATTTGACATTCAAAGACTCCTGAAAGAGCATTGGCTTTGAAATTGTATTGTAATCTGTTATTGTTTACTGTAATACATTTAAGCTGTGTTTTGGAGTGTGGGGTTTTTCACCCATAAGGGTTTTCCCCACGTATATCTTGTCTCTCTCTCTCTCTTCTGTCTTCTTTCTAGTTCTTGTGTTTTGCTGCAATATATCATGTTAATGGTTTAACATTGCTGTAATAGTTAGGATAAAGTTGGATTTGCATAGCCCTCTCCTCATTAGATTAGTGTAGGAAGTATTTTTCGCACACCTAGCTTTCTTTTAGTGGGTATCAAAGCTTGATCACCTTTGGTCCTAGTTGTAGGGTAGGGGCTTTTTGAGCTAATCTTAGGTTGAGTGGGAGTCTGTGTAGAGCATTGTGTATCTTATTGCAGCAAAGAGATGGCAAGCACATCAAGAAGGTTTGAAGTAGAGAAGTTCAACGGTAGTAATTTTGAGCTATGGAAGCTCAATATGGAAGACATGTTAGTTGACCAAGACCTTTGGGAAAGTGTGAATGGAACTAAACCAGCTGCAATGTCACAAGCTAACTGGAATCTCAAGGAACAGAAGGCTAAGGGTCTCATAAGACTTAGTCTTGCCGATTCTGTGTTGTTAAATGTCCATGAGGAGGCTACTGCAACACTCCTTTGGAAGAAGTTGGGGGATGTGTATCAAGCTAAATCCCTTGTCAATAAACTTTTCCTAAGAAAGAAGTTGTATTCTCTTTGAATGGAGGATGGAGGATCCGTGGCTGAGCATATGAATGCCTTTAACATGCTGGTTGCACAATTGACATCTATCGGTGTAAAGATGGAGGAGGAGGATCGGTGTATGACCCTGCTTTGTTCTTTGCTAGACTCATGGGATCATCTTGTCATGGCAATCAGAAGCACCACATCCACATTTAAAATGGAAGAAGTGGTTTCTTTGCTGTTATCTGAAGAGATGCGGAGAAAGTCTTTTGAGGCAGCTAAAGAAGCCCTTGCAGTTTGTGGAAAACCCAAGGAGAAAGGGAAGAAGAAGGACAAGAAAGATGAGAAGGGTAGATCCAAATCCCGTGGGAGATCCAAATCTCCTGGAAAGTCCAAGGCTCTTTGTTGGAACTATGGCAAGATCGGGCATTTCCGAAAGGAATACAAAGAGGAGAAGAAGAAAAAGAAGAAAGCTCCTAATTCAGATTCTGACAAATCACAAGATGATGGTGATGCCTTCATCGCAGCCCTGGCAACCCATGCATCTGATGATGTGTGGCTAATCGACTCTGGTGCATCATTCCACATGACCTCGCATCAAGATTGGTTCACTAAGTATGAGGAGTTCGATGGTGGAAAGGTGTATTTGGGTGATGACACTCATCTGAAGATCGTTGGTCATGGAAGAGTCTCTATCTGATTCCTTGATGCTTGAGTGAAGGGGATCACTAGGGTTATGTACATCCCAGGCTTAGCATGGAACCTGCTTTCTATAAGTATGTTGAATGATGCAGGTGTGCAGGTTGTCTTTTCGAAAGATGGATGCAAAATGACGAGAAGATCTATGGTTCTTGCTAAGGGTACTCGAAGAGGTACTCTATTTTAGCTGGAAGCATGCATTGCATAATGCAATAGTTCTTCTGACTCAAGGAAGAGGGCAGCAGTCACTTCATCCCCACCATCTGAATGAGCAGTGAATAAATCTGTTGTTTCTAGTCTTGATGGTTGTAATCATGCATTGGAGTTAAACTTCCTGCTGAAAAGACAATGTTATGGCATAAGAGATTTGGCCACATTGGTGAGAAGGGTCTACGTACCCTGAAAAATAAGAACCTCGTTGAGGGGTTAGATGATTGTAATCTTGAGTTCAACTTTTGCGAACATTGTATTTATGGAAAACAAAATCGTGTTCAATTTTACTCGAGTTCTCATAAGTCTTCTAGTGTGTTGGACCTTATTCATTATGATTTGTTTGGTCCTATTAATGTTCCTTCATTATCAAAATCTATATACTTTGTATCTTTTATAGATGATTATAGTAGAAGGACATGGATTTATTTTCTCAGAAGCAAATCTGAAGTCTATGGCAAGTTTAAGGAGTTTAAAGATTTTTCTGAAAATTAGACTGGTAAAAAGATTAAATGTTTGAGAACTGACAATGGTGGTGAGTTCTGTTCTACAGAATTTGATAAGCACTACAAGGACCTTGGGATTGAAAGACATAAGACAACTCCATATACATCGCAGCAAAATGTAGTTGCAGAGAGGATGAACAGGACACTGATGGAGAAAGCTAGGAGTATGCTTACTGGTGCTGGTCTAGAACAAATTTTTTGGGCTGAAGTTGTTGCCACTGCTTGCTATCTGGTAAACAGATCTCCTACATCAGCTCTTGTTGGAAAGACACCCATGGAGGTGTGGTCTGGTAGAAAGCCTTCAGTAAGGCATCTTCATGTTTTTGGTTGTGAGGCATATGCACATGTGTCTAAGGAGAAGCAGTCAAAGTTGGAGAACAAAGTTGTTAAGTGTATCTTCATTAGCTATTCTATTGGTGTGAAAGGATACAAACTTTGGGACCCTGTGGCTGGAAAAGTATTATATAGCAGAAGTGTCATCTTTAGAGAGCTTACACCTTCTTCCACTATTTTGCAGCCAGAAGAAAAAGAAAAGAAAGAGGATGTTGTTTAGTTTCCTCTCACCCCTGAGATGACTGAACATAAAGATAATGTTGAACTTGATGATGAGGAGAGCTCTAGTAGCTCTGAAATCTCAGATGAAGAAGCTAAACCTTAACCTTAGCTCTTGAGGAGGTCTACACAGATAAGAAAGCAACCTGAAAGGTTTGGTTTTACAATGCTTGATTCTAGTTGTGCTTATGCTTTGCTTACTAACATTGATGAACCTAGAACTGTATCAGATGCTTTGGATATGAAGGATGCAGGTTCCTGGAAGGAGGCCATGGAGGAAGAAATGGCTTCTTTGGATAAGAATCAAACTTGGGACATGGTGCCTTTGCCTCCTGGATGAAAACGTATTGGATGCAAATGGGTGTTCAAGAAGAAGATTGGTGCAGATGGTAGTATTGAGAAGTATAAGGCTAGATTGATTCCAAAGGGGTATTCACAAGTGGAGGGTATAGATTATGGTGAGATCTTCTCTCCCATTGAAAATCTAACATCCATTTGATTCCTATTGTCACTCGCAGCAGCTTATAACTTGGAGGTAGAATAGATGGATGTGAAGGCAACTTTCCTTCACGGTGACTTGGAGGAGGAAATCTACATGTCACAGCTAGAGCATTACATGGTAAAAGGTAAAGAAAATTTGGTTTGAAAACTTAAGAAGTCTTTGTATGGTTTGAAGCAATCCCTAGGAGATGGTACTTGAAGTTTGATGCCTTTGTGTTGTCAATTAGATTTGTGAGATCGAAATCAGATCACTATGTGTATTATAAATTTGATGGTGATCGTATTCTCATTGTTGCACTGTATGTTGATGATATGCTACTCATTGGGAAGGGTAAGAATATGATTTCTGATTTTAAATCTTAGTTATCAGCTCAGTTTGAAATGAAAGATTTAGGGGCAGCTAGGTACATTCTAGGAATGGAAATTAGAAGAGACAGAACCAATAGAAAACTTTAGTTAAGTCAGAGTAAGTATGTTAAGACCATGTTGGATAGATTCAACATGGGAGATTGTAGACCATTGTGTGTTCTCATTTCCTTGGGGACAAAGTTGTCTGTTGAGGATTGTCCAAAATCTCCTAGTGAGGTGGAGGACATGAGCAGAGTACCTTATGCTAGTGCTATTGGTAGTTTGATGTATGCTATGGTCTGCACAAGACCAGACATTGCCCAAGCAGTGGGAGTCCTTAGTCGATTTATGGCTAATCCTGGACGGGTTCATTGGGATGCAATTAAGCGAGTGTTCAGATATTTGAGGGGTGCTTCCGAGTATTCCATTTGCTATCATGGTAATGTTTCAGGACCTCCGCATTCTATTGATATTCGTGGATTTGTGGATTCAGATTGGGCAGGTGACATTGAAAACAGGAGATCCACCAGTGCTTATGTTTTTACACTGTTTGGTGGTGCTATTAGTTGGATGAGTAAGTGACAACCTGTTGTTGCTTTGTCCACAATAGAAGCTGAGTATATGGCAGCAACTCATGCTTGTAAGGAAGCCATTTGGCTTAAGAGATTGTGTTCAGATATTGGTGTTGATGCAGGTCAGATCACGATTAGTTGTGATAGTCAGTGCAATTTGCCTTGCAAAGAATCCAACTTTCCATGCTAGAACAAAGCACATTGATGTTTAGTTTCACTTTGTGCGAGACATGGTTGAGGATGGAAAGGTAAATTTGGAGAAGGGAGATACTTTGAAGAATGTTGCAGATGTATTGACGAAACCAGTGGGCACCGAGAAGTTTAGATGGTGTTCAGAGTCTATTGGCTTCTTGGCCCCTAGCAGTTAAATCTTGTCATTGCTTTTGGCCCTTGCAAGGTGTTCGACAAGTGAGAGAATGTTGGGAATTAAGGTGTTTCAACCTTTGCAAATTCCTAATGTTGTATTTATTTATCCCATGTTGAGTTGGCCTAGTCAGTACCTTGTGTATATGCAGTAGGGTAAATTTTGGTGACTTTGGCAGCCGCGGTTTCCCCATTGAATAATTAACGAGGTTTTGGGAGCAGCATCCCCAAGACAGGGTCAAGGGGTGTAGCCCCTTGCGAGGTCTAGGGGCAGTGCCCTTGGCGCTCTCCCTTTCATAGTACAGGGTGGGGTCGAGGGGCAGCGCCCTCGTGGGGGATCAAGGGAAATGCCCCTGAAACCTCAAATCTTTTTTAATTAATGACAAGTGTCGATGAGTATCTTTGCACGAGAGAAAGGCATCTTTGGGTGGTCAAGGGAGGTTATGACATGTAAGAGAAATATGATATTTTTAGTCAATGTATGATGGATTCTATGACAGCTGTAAGGTGCATAAGAGCATCTGTCGTAACGTATCTTGGGACCAGGTGCCCACTTCAGGATGGGATGTTGGACAAGTGTCCTTAGGCGTGGGTTTTGAGGCATGAGTCCAAGATGGACGTCCATCTCTAGAAGGTTCCATATTTTCCTTGTAAACTCTATATAAATAGGTACTTGGATGGGAGATAGACAACTTTGGTACAAGTACTATTATGCTGCCAGAATATCTCCAGATTCAACATTTGAAGACTCCTGAAAGAGCATTGGCTCTGAAACTATATTGTAATCTGTTATTGTTTACTATAATACATTTGATCTATGTTTTGGAGTGTGGGGTTTTTCACCCATAAGGGTTTTCCCCACGTATATCTTGTCTCTCTCTCTCTCTTCTGTCTTCTTTCTGGTTCTTGTGTTTTGCTGCAATATCTCATGTTAATGGTTTAACATTGCTGTAATAGTTAGGATAAAGTTGGATTTGCATAGCCCTCTCCTCATTAGATTAGTGTAGGAAGCATTTTCCACACACCTAGCTTTCTTTCACTTCTCATGTGCTTGTTATTTGTACTTATTGTTCATATCCTCCAAATGTTGCTTCAACTGATTATGCACTGTCTCCATGTGTCCTACAAATTCTTCTGGTTCTACACTTCTCTTTTCTTCCATACTGATATCTCTAAATTCTGTTACTCCTCTAGGGTTTGATCCAGTAACAATCTCTGAAGGTGTTCTTCCAGTATTCCTATTTACTGAATTATTATATGTGAACTCTTCTTGTGAAAGAATCAAATCCCAACTTCCTACCTTTTCTCTAACTAAACATCTTAACAAGTTTCCCAAACTCCTATTCACTCCATCTATCTATTCATTAGTCTGTGGATGAAATGCTAAACTAAACTTCAAATCTGTCTTCATCTTATGGATGATATTATGGATTGTTTAAGTGGAGCAATATATTTCACAAAGATGGACTTAAAGAGTGGATACCATCATATCAGAATCAGAGAAGGAGATGAATGGAAGAATGCTTTTAAAACAAATGGAGGATTGTATGAATGGTTAGTGATGCCTTTTGGATTGACAAATGCACCAAGTACTTTCATGAGATTTATGAATGAAGTTTTGAAGAAATTCTTCGGTAAGTTTGTTATTGTGTATTTGGATGACATTCTAATTTTTAGTAAGACAAAGGAAGAACATTTGCGACACTTGAGACAAGTTTTGTAGAGACTGAGAGAAGAGAAATTGTTGATAAAAATCAAGTGTAGTTTCATGAAGGAAGAATTGGTATACTTGTGATTTATGATTTCTATGGAAGGATTAAACATGGACCCTAAGAAAGTGAGAGTAATTGTTGAATGGCCTACACTAGAAAGCATTGTGGAAGTCAGATCACTTCATGGATTAGCTAGTTTCTACTAGAAGTTCATCATAAATCTCATCTCAGTTTGTAACCCTATGATAGAGATAATGAGAGGTGACATAAAATATTTCAAGTGGACATCAGGAGTAGATAAAAGTTTTAAATTGTTGAAGCAAAAAGTGACAGAACAATCTATTTTGGCATTACTAGATTTTAATAAGGTATTTCAAGTGGATTGTGATGCAAGTGGGAATGCAATTGGAGTAGTATTAAGTCAAGAAGGTAGACTAGTAGCATATTTTATTGAGAAGTTGAATGATGCAAGGAGAAGATATTCAGTTATGATCAAGAGTTCTATGCCATAATTCAAGCCTTGAAGAAGTGGATACATTACTTGTTGCCTAAGGAGTTTATGTTGTATACAGATCATCAAGCTTTGCAATATTTGAATAGTCAAGGTAAGTTGAATCAAAGACACATGAGATGGGTAGAGTTCATGCAAATTTATACATTTGTATTGAAGCATAGGAGTGGAAAATCGAACAAAGTTGTAGATACATTGACTAGGAGAAGAAACTTGTTGACAGAGATGAAAGTTGAAGTGATAGGATTTGATGAATTGAAAAACTTGTATGAGGGAGATACTAATTTTGCAGAACCTTGGAAAGCATGCAAGGAACATATTGTGATAGATAGGAGTAAGTGGTTAGACTATTTTATTTAGGAAGATATGTTGTTCAAGGGAAATCAGCTATGCATACCTAGAAGTTCAATGAGAGATACCTTGATTAAGGAGAAACATAGTGGTGAATTGGCAGGACATTTTGGTATTGATAAGATAGTGGCTTTGGTGAGTACAAACTACTTTTAGCCTCAGATAAATAGGGATGTTAAGAGATTTATGTAGAGTTGTAGAATTTGTCAAGTTGCAAAAGGAAGAAGTCATAATACTAGATTGTACAAACCTTTGACAGTATCGGAGAGACCTTGGGAAGACATAAGTATGGATTTTGTAATGGGATTGCCTAAGACACAGAGAGGACATGATTCAATATTTGTAGTGGTGGACATATTTTCAAAGATGGCACATTTCATACCTTGTAAGAAGACAACTGATGTAGTGCATGTAGCTAACCTATTTTTCAAGGAGATTGTCAGATTGCATGGATTACCTAAGAGTATAGTTTCAGAAAAAGATACAAAGTTTGTTGGATACTTTTGGAAGACACTTTGGAAGAAGATGAAGATAGATTTGAAGTCCAATTCAACATTTCATCCACAGACTGATGGATAGATAGAGGTAGTGAATATGAGTTTGGGAAACTTGTTGAGATGTTTGGTTGGAGAGAAGACAAGATGTTGGGATTTGATTCTTTCACAAGCAGAGTTTACATATAATAATTTAGTGAATAGGAGTTCTAGAAGAACACCTTTTGAGATTATTACTGGAGTAAACCCTAAAGGAATTACAGAATTGAGAGATATCAGTAGGGCAGATAAGAGAAGTACAAAAGCAGAAGAATTTGCAGAGTCAGAGTGTGATTTGCCTAGCAAAGAATCTAACCTTCCATGCCAAAACAAAGCATATTGATGTATACTTTCACTTCGTGTGACACATGGTAGAGGATGGGAAGATGAATTTGGAGAAGGTAGACACTTTGAAGAATGTTGTGGATGCATTGACGAAACTAGTGGGCACAGAGAAGTTTAGATGGTGTTTAGAGTCTATGGGCCTCTCAACCTATAGCAGTTAAATCCTATCATTTCCATTGGGTCTTATAAGGTGTTTGACAAGTGGGAGAATGTTGGGAATTAAGGTGTTTCAACCTTGGTAATTCCTTGTATTAATTAATTGTATTTATTTATTTATTGCCTATTAATGTATTTTGGATGCAAGTCCTGTTTTGTCATCTTGTGGGAGTTGGCATGGTGATGTGTCATCCTATGTAGGATCTTCTTTCTACAGCCCCATAGAAGCAAAGAACAAGGGGGAGGGAATGCCATGAATTAGGATAGAATAGGAGGGAGTGTTGAAGGCCCATCACCCGATTAGTCCAAGCGAAGCTTAAATTGAATAGCAAATATAACGATCAAGCAGATGAGAAAAGAAGACATAAGGAATTCGTAGTTGGAGATGAAGTAATGGTATACTTGAGAAAAGAAAGATTTCTAGTTGGGACATATAAGAAGTTGAAGATGAAGAAGTTTGGACCTTGTAAGATACTTAGAAAATTTAATTTAGGAAATGCATATGAAGTGAAGCTACCAGAGACATCGAGTATATCACCTATTTTCAACATTGCAGACCTATATCAGTATCATGAAGCAGAATTTAGTGACACCATGGCAGAAGACTTCAAGAAATAGTTACGATAATAAGCACTGGAGCAGATCAAAGACATTTTGGATAGCAGAGTTGGATGCAACACTAGAGGAAGACAATACAAATAATACCTTGTGAAATGGAAAGGTAGATCGAAAGAAGATTCATCATGGATTTCTCAGGCTGAGGTGGACTGTCTTGGTTTTCCTCTAGCCCTAACAAGGTGAGGGACTAAATTTTTTAATAACCTCAAATATTTGATGCAAGAGCATCCCTGGTTCAAGAGCAATCTTGCATCAAGCAAAAAAATATTTGCATTTATCAAAAAAACATTTGCATTTCAGTTTGTTTCCGTTTATTTTCCAGTTTAGTTCAGGTAGTTCAGTCAGTAGCAGTTTCTTTATTTTAGTCTGCATTCTACCCCAGTTGCATTTCAGACCTTGTGGAGCTAGACTTAGTATATGGAGACATTCATGCACAACATATCCAAATCTTAGAGCATTTGGATCAAGTACCAAAAAGTTATCGCTATCAGAAGATCGACTGTTTTCTAAAATAGAGCATCCTGACAGTTTCAAACAATTAGCTAAAGGAGAAGACATGTAGAGAATTTCACAACCTTTGAAGCTTAATGACACATCATTCCATGTTGTTTGGTTTGTGGTCGACCTTCCCCAAGATCCTCACACCATTCCATTCATTGGTGGAGGAATTCTATTCAAATAGATCTGACCTATCCATGTACACATGTTACAACTCTTCATTGGATTTTTTGATCTTCCTTGGCTGACATGGAGGAATCTTGGGTTCTGGAGATGATATATAATGATCTAATACATCCCTAGGAAAGTAGTAATGAACATAGTGATAGTTTGGATTCTTTGTGAAGGAGCTTCAAAGCTATATCTTGTGCATATTCTGATATTCTATAATCAGGCCTATGAGCCCAAATTGTAAGCCCGCATATTGCTGACTACTTTGTATTTGAATTCTATGATATACTGAATGACTAAATCTGTATTTGTCCATATCTTTAATTTGTTTCCATTATGTTTAGCTGCACGGTTTGGACTATTCATTTTGTGAACCCTCCTACCATAACTACATCATGTGGTATCAGAGTGAAAGTTTGAATCTTTGGCAACAAATTGAGTGAAATTGGCAAAGGAATTTTGTAAGATCTTGCTATGGATAGATTGCTGATCCAAGGAAAGTTACTTGTGTTGCAACCAATCGTTGATTGTGAGGTAGTTTTTACCTTGTAGCTCGATCGCTGAATTGAGGTAGTTTACAGTTGATCCTAGGAAGAATGCTGCTGAGGAGAATCCCTACTATTAGAACAATGGCTGGAAGGATGGATGAGATGATGGAAATGATGAAAACAATGAGAATTTGATTGGATGTTGTCCAAGAAGATAGGCGAAGAGGATTGACACCAAAACCTAATGTTGAAAGT
Source organism: Cunninghamia lanceolata (assembly GCA_027924645.1). NCBI lineage: Eukaryota > Viridiplantae > Streptophyta > Pinopsida > Cupressales > Cupressaceae > Cunninghamia > Cunninghamia lanceolata. The sequence goes on along the minus strand of BSBN01000846.1, from coordinate 6,303,759 downwards.
GATGATGAAGAAGAATTTCAATCTATGGAACAAATTGGCAAAACCCTAGGAGACGAAGAAGAAGAAGAATCAGATCAAGTCAAGATGTTGCGAGCTATTTCAAAGATTGGGAATAGACCTAGAGTTGATGTACCTAATTACTCTAGCAATTTGAACCCTGAAGAGTTGATTGACTAGATAAATGACATGGAAGAATACTTTAAATATGAGGAAGTTGAAGATTGGGAGAATGTAAAATTTGTGAAGACAAAGCTGAAAGGACATGATGCTATATGGTGGAAGGAAATTAAATTGGATAGAAACAGAAAAGGAAAATAAAAGATTACAAAATAGGATATGATGGTGACAAAATGGAAGAATCAGTTTATACCTGCTGACTATGAGTTGGAATTATTGAAGAGATTGCAAAACCTGAGACAAAAGGAGAAATCTGTGAATGAGTATATTGAAGAATTTCATAAGATGACCATATGGATAGAACATTGTGAAGCAAGCAAGGAGAAAGTGGCTAGATACATCAATGGATTGAGATTGAACATTCAAGAAGAACTAAGTTTGGTAAGGATGACATCTTTAGAGGAAGCATATCAGTTTTCCCTAAAAGTTGAAGAGAAGTTGAACAAGAGACATGATCAGAGATAGAGAGGTAGAGGAGGCAAATTTTAGAGAGGTAGAACATTTTTCAGAGGAGATAGATCATATCCGGTGTAGAACAAGCTTGACAATCCATTTAAGAAAGAGGACAGAGATAACAATGCATACCAGAATAATGACATAAATTTTAATCACAGAGGTAATTATAATTCATACTGGAATGAAGAATAGAAGAGACAGGAAAGAGTCTTTGATAAGAGAAAATTCAGAGGAACTTGTTTCAAGTGTGGAGGTGGACATAGAGCATTTGAATGTAATTAGGGGAGTACAAGTAAAAGGATAGAGAACAGTGGAAGATCAGCCTATGTGGAAGAAGAACCTATTGGATCACCTAGTTCAGTTGGCAAACCTACGAAAGGAGAATCATTGGTGATGAGGAGAGCACTATTTCAAGAAGAAACAAATGAGGAACTACCGCAGAGGAAGAGTTTATTTAGAACAAGATGCAAATCAGGAGGTAAATGTTGTAAAATTGTTATTGATAGTGGTAGTTCTGATAACCTAGTTTCAGTGGAGATGGTGACTAAGCTGAAGTTGGAAAGATTGAAACACCCTAAGCCCTATTAGATAGCATGGATTTAGGATGATCATAAGGTATTGGTGAGTGAACAATGTTTGGTGAAATTTCATATTCGATCTTATCATGATGAAGTCTTGTGTGATATTATGCCTATGGATGTATGTCATATTTTGTTGGGTAGACCTTGGCAGTATGATAGGAAATCTATACATGATGGGAGAAAGAATACATACACTATAACATCAAATGGAAGGAGAATTACTTTGATTCCTTTGGAAGATGATCCTAAGAATGAAGTATGTGGGAATGGTAGAACCTGTTTGGTAGATGGAAGAAAATTTCTGGATGGTTTAAGACATGAAAGTATGTGTTATGCTTTGATCCCTAAGAAACCTAAAACATTGAAGGAGACTGAAGAATTACAACTGGAGGAGATAAAAGAGTTACTGACAGAGTATGAAGACATCATATCAGATAATGTACCTGAAGGATTACCACCAATCAGGAGTATTAGTCATCACATGGATCTTATTCTTGGAGCTAGATTGCGTAACAAAGCAACACATAGAATGACACCAACAAAAAATAAAGAATTGAACATACAGATACAAGAGTTGTTGAGGAAGGGTTTGATCAGAGAAAGTTTAAGCCCTTGTATAGTACCTACAGTGTTAGTACCTAAGAAAGATGGAGAATGGAGAATGTGTATAGACTCTAGAGCAATAAACAAGATCACAGTTAAGTATAGATTTCCTTTACCTAGGATGGATGATATCATGGATTGTTTGAGTGGAGCAAAATATTTCACAAAGATAGATTTGAAGAGTGGATACCATCAAATCAGAATCAGAGAAGGAGATGAATGGAAGACTACTTTTAAAACAAATGAAGGATTGTATGAGTGGTTAGTGATGCCTTTTGGATTGCCAAATGCACCAAGTACTTTCATGAGATTGATGAATGAAGTTCTAAAGAAATTCTTGGGTAAGTTTGTTATTATGTATTCAGATGACATTCTAATTTTTAGTAAGACAAGGGAAGAACATTTGCAGCACCTAAGACAAGTTTTGCAGACATTGAGAGAAGAGAAATTGTTGATAAACATCAAGGAGTGTAGTTTCATGAAGGAAGAATTGCTATACTTGGGATTTATGATTTCTATGGAAGGATTGAAGATGGACCCTAAGAAAGTGAGAGCAATTGTTGAATGACCTACACCAAAAAACATTGGAGAAGTCAGATCATTTCATGGATTAGCTAGTTTCTACCGAATGTTCATCATAAATTTCATCTCAGTTTGTAACCCTATGATAGAGACAGTGAGAGGTGATAGAAAAGATTTCAAGTGGACATCTGGATCAGATAAAAGTTTTGAATTGTTGAAACAAAAAGTGACAGAGCAACTTGTTTTGGCATTACCAAATTTCAATAAGGTATTTCAAGTGGATTGTTATGTAAGTGGAAATGTAATTGAAGTAGTATTAAGTCAAGAAGGTAGACCAGTAGCATATTTTAGTGAGAAGTTGAATGATGCAAAGATAAGATATTCAATTTATGATCAAGAGTTATATGCCATAATTCAAGCCTTGAAGAAGTGGAGACATTACTTGTTGCCTAAGGAGTTTTTGTTGTATACAAATCATCAAGCTTTGCAATATTTGAATAGTCAAGGTAAGTTGAATCAAAGACACATGAGATGGGTAGAGTTCATGCAAATTTATACATTTGTATTGAATCATAGGAGTGGAAAATCAAGCAAAGTTGCAGATGCATTGACTAGGAGAAGAGACTTGTTGACATAGATGAAAGTTGAAGTGATAGGATTTGATGAATTAAAGAACCTGTATGAGGGAGACATTGATTTTGCAAAACCTTAGAAAGCATACAAGGAGCCTATTGTGATAGATAGGAGTAAGTGGTTGGACTATTTTATTCAAGAGGATATGTTGTTCAAGGGAAATTAGCTATGCATACCTAGAAGTTCAATGAGAGATAACTTGATCAAGGAGAAACATAGTGGTGGATTGACAGGACATTTTGGCATTGATAATATAGTATCTTTGGTGAGTGAAAACTACTTTTGGCCTCATATATATAGGGATGTTAGGAGATTTTTGTAGAGTTGTAGAATTTGTCAAGTTGCAAAAGGAAGAAGTCAGGATACTAGATTGTACAAACCTTTGACAGTACCAAAGAGACCTTGGGAAGACATACGTATGGATTATGTAATAGGATTTCCTAAGACATAGAGAGGACATGATTCAATATTTGTAGTGGTGGAAAGATTTTCAAAGATGGCATATTTCATACCTTGTAAGAAGACAACTAATGTAGTGCATGTAGTTGACCTATTTTTCAAGGAGATTGTGAGATTGCATGGATTACCTAAGAGTATAGTTTTAGACAGAGATACAAAGTTTGTTGGATACTTTTGGAAGACACTTTGGAAGAAGATGAAGACAGATTTAAAGTTTAGTTTAGCATTTCAACCATAGACTGATGGACAGATAGAGGTAGTGAATAAGAGTTTGGAAACTTGTTGAGATGTTTGGTTGGAGAGAAGACAAGAAGTTGGGATTTGATTCTTTCACATGCAGAGTTTTCATATAATAATTCAGTGAATAGGAGTAGTGGAAGAACACCTTTTGAGATTGTTACTGGAGTAAACCCTATAGGAACTGCATACATGAGAGATATCAGTAGGGCAGATAAGAGAAGTGCAAAAGTAGAAGAATTTGTAGAACATATGGAGACAGTGCATTAGCAGGTGAAGAAGCATTTAGAGGACATGAATAGAAAATATAAGGAACAAGAAGATGAGAAAAGAAGACAAGGAATTTGCAGTTGGAGACAAAGTAATGGTATACTTGAGAAAAGAAAGATTTCCAGTTGGGACATAAAACAAGTTGAAGATGAAGAAGTTTGGACCTTGTAAGATACTCAAAAAATTTGATTTAGGAAATGCATATGAAGTGGAGCTACCAGAGACATTGGGTATATCACCTATTTTGAACATTAGAAACCTATATTAGTATCATGAAGCAGAATTCAGTGACAACATGGCAGAAGACTTCAAGAAATAGTTACCACAACAAGCACTGGAGCAGATCAAAGACACTTTGGATAGTAGAGTTAGACACAACACTAGAGGAAGACAATACAAAGAATACCTTGTGAATGTAAAGGTAGACCGGAAGAAGATTCATCATGGATTTCTCAGGATAAGGTGGACCGTCTTGATTTTCCTCTAGCCCCAGCAAAGTGATGTACTCACTTTTTTAATAACCTCAGATGTTTGATTGAGGAGCATCCCTTGTTCAAGAGTAATCTTGCATTAACTGAAAAAAACATTTGCATTTCAGTTTGTTTCCTTTCATTTTCTAGTTTAGTTCAGGTAGTTCAGTCAGTAGCAATTTATGTATTTTGGTCCGCATTCTACCATAGTTGCATTTCAGACCTTACAGAGCTGGACTTAGTTTTTGGAGACATTCATGTACAACATATCTGAATCTTACAGAATTTGGATCAAGTACCAAAAAGTTATCACTATCAGAAGATTGATTGTTTTCTTAGAACAAGGCATCCTGATAGTTTCAGACAATCAGCTAAAGGAGAAGACCTACAGAGCATTTCACAACCTTTAAAGCTTAATGACACATCATTCCATGTTGTTTGGTTTGTGGCCAATCTTCCTTGGGATCTGTGCACCATTCCATTCATTGGTAGAGGAATTCTATTCAAATAGGTCCAACCTATCCATGCACACACATTACAACTCTTCATTGGAGTTTGTGATCTTCCTTGGCTGATGTGGAGGAATCTTTGGTTTCAGAGATGATATATAATGATGTAATAGATCCCTAGGAAAGTAGTAATGAATATAGTGATAGTTTGATAGTTTGGATTCTTTGAGAAGGAGCTTCAAAGCTATATCTTATGCATATTCTGATATTATGTAATCAGGCCCGTGAGTCCAAATTGTAAGCCCGCATGTTGCCGGCCACTTTGTATTTGAGTTCTATGATATACTGAATGACTGAATCTATATTTTTCCATATCTTTGAGTTATTTCTGTTGTGTTTACTCTAGCTGCATGGTTTGGATTGTTCATTTTGTGAACCCTCCTACCGTGACTACACCAAAAGTGTCTTCCAAAAATACCCAAGAAATCTTGTATCTTTGTCTGAAATTATGCTCTTAGGTAATCCATGCAATCTCACAATCTCCTTGGAAAATAGGCCAGCTACATGCACCACATCAATTGTCTTCTTACAAGGTATGAAATGTGCCATCTTTAAAAATCTGTCTACCACTACAAATATTGAATCATGTCCTCTCTGTGTCTTAGGCTTTCCCATTACAAAATTAATACTTATGTCTTCCCAAGGTCTCTCTGGTACTATCAAGGTTTATATAATCTAGTATTCTGATTACTCCCTTTTGTAACTTGACAAACTCTACAAATCGGCACAAATTTCCTAACATCCTTATGTATTTGAGGCCAAAAGTAATTTTCACTTACCAAAGCCACTGTTTTATCAATGCCAAAATGTCCTGCCAATCCACCACAGTGCTTTTCCTTGATCAAATTATCTCTCATGGAACTTCTAGGTATGCATAAATGATTTCCTCTAAACCATATATCTTCTTGAATTAAATAGTCCAACCACTTACTTCTATCTACCACAATAGGTACCTTACATGATTTCCAAGGTTTTGCAAAATCATGATCTTCCTCATACAAGTTCTTCGATTCATCAAATCCCAATACTTCAACCCTCATCTCTGTCAGCAAGTTTCTTCTCCTACTCAGGGCATCTACAACTTTATCTATTTTTCCACTCCTATGCTTCAATACAAAGGTATAACTCTTCATGAACTCTACCCATCTCATATGTCTTTGATTCAACTTTCCTTGACTATTCAAATACTGTAAACCTTCATGATTTGTATACAACACAAAGTCCTTAGGTAACAAGTAATGTCTCCACTTCTTCAAGGCTTGAATTATGGCATGGAAATCCTGATCATAAATTGAATATCTTTTCCTTGCATCAATCAAATTCTCAATGAAATAAGCTATAGGTCTACCTTCTTGACTTAATAATGCTCCTATTGCATTCCCACTTGCATCACAATCTACTTGAAATACCTTATTGAAATTTGGTAATGCCAAAATATGTTTATCTGTCACTTTCTGCTTCAGCAATTCAAAACTTTTGTCTTCTCCTAATGTCCACTTAAAGTCTTTTCTATCACCTCTCATTGTCTTTGTCATAGGGTTACAAACTGAACTGAAATTTTTGATGAACTTTTGGTAGAAACTAGCCAATCCATGAAATGATCTGACTTCTTCAATGGTCTCTGGTCTAGGCCATTCAACAATTGCTCTTACTTTCTTCAGTTCCATCTTCAATCCTTCCATAGAAATCATAAATCCCATGTATACTAACTCTTCCTTCATGAAACTACACTTCTTGATGTTTATCAAGAACTTCTCTTCTCTCAGTCTCTAGAATACTTGTCTAAGGTGCTAAAAATATTCTTCTTTTGTCTTATTGAAAATCATAATATCATCCAAGTATACAATAACAAACTTACCCAAGAATTTCTTCAAGACTTCATTCATCAATCTCATGAAAGTACTCGTTGAATTTGTCAATCCAAAAGGCATCACTAACCATTCATACAACCCTTGATTTATCTTGAAAGCAGTCTTCCATTCATCTCCCTCTCTGATTCTAATCTGATGGTATCCACTCTTCCAATCTATCTTTGTGAAATACTTTGCTCCACTTAAACAATCCATGATATCATCCATTCTAGGTAAAGAAAATCTATACTTAACTGTGATCTTGTTTATTTCTCTAGAGTCTGTACACATTCTCCACTCTCCATCTTTCTTTGGTGCTAACACTACAGGTACTACACAAGGAGTCAAACTTTCTTTGATTAAACCTTTTCTCAACAACTCTTGTATCTGCCTATTCAATTCTTCATTCTCTGTCAATGTCATTATGTGTGCTCCTCTGTTAAGAAAACTAGCTCCAGGTATAAGGTCCATGTGATGACTGATACTCCTGATTGGTGGAATCCTTCAGGTACATTGTATGATATGATGTCTTCATACTCTGTCAACAACTTAGTTATCTCCTCTGATTTTGGTTCTTCAGTCTCCTTCAATGTTTTAGGCTTCTTAGGAATCAAGGCATAACACATATTCTTATTTCTCAAACCATCCAAAAATTTTCTTCTATCTACCAAACAGATTCTAGCATTCTGACATATTTCACTCTTAGGATCATCCTCCAAAGGGATCAAGGTAGTTCTCTTTCCATTTGATGTTATAGTGTATGTATTCTTTCTCTCATCATGTATAGTTTTTCTATTATACTGCCAAGGTCTACCCAACAAAATATGACATACATCCATAGGCATAATATCACACAATCCTTCATCATGTTAAGATCTAATATGAAATTTCACCAAACATTGTTTACTTACCAGTACCTTATGATCATCCTAAATCCATGCTATCTGATAGGGCTTAAGGTGTTTCAACATTTCCAACTTTAGCTTAGTCACCATCTTCTCTAAAACTAGGTTATCAGAACTACCACTATCAATAACAACGTTACAACATTTACATCCTGATTTGCATCTAGTTCTAAACAAACTTTTCCTCTGCGGTGGTCCTTCATTTGTCTCTACTTGAAATAGGCCTCTCCTCATGACAAGTGATTCTCCTCTCCTAGGTTTACCAACTGAACTAGGTGATTCAACAGGTTCTTCCACATAGGCTGGTCTTCCACTATTCTCTATTCTCTTCCTTGTACTCCCTTGAGTACATTCAAATTCTCTATGTCCTTCACCTCCACACTTAAAACAAGTTCCTCTAAATGTTCTCCTATCAGGTCCTCTTCCTTCTCTTCTATATTCTTCACTCTTGTAGGGACTAGGGTTTCCTCTGCAGTAGAAATTTCTATCATCTCTCTGGTATGCATTGTTATCTCTATCCTCCTTCTTGAATGTTCTCTCTTGTCTGTTCTACTCTGCATATGATCTCTCTCCTCTAGAAAATGTTCTACCTCTTTGAAATTTACCTCTTCTGCCTCTTTGTTTTTTATCATGCCTCTTGTTCAACTTTTCCTCAACTTTTAGGGCAAACTGATATGTTTCTTCCAAGGTTGTCATCCTCACCAAACTCAACTCTTCTTGAATGTTCAATCTCAGTCCATTGATATATCTAACCACTTTCTCCTTGATTGCTTCACTATGTCCTATCCTTATGATCATCTTATGTAATTATTCAGTATACTCCTTCACAGATTTCTCCTTTTGTCTCAGGTTTTGCAATCTCTTCAATAGTTCCAACTCATAGTTAGCAGGTATAAACTAATTTTTCAATTTTGTTACCATCCTATCCCATTTTGTAATCTTTTTTTTCCTTTTCTATTTCTATCCAATTGAACTTATTTCCACCATATAGAAGCATGTCCTTTTAGCTTTGTCTTTACAAAGTTCATCTTCTCCAGATCTTCAACTTCTTCATATTTAAAGTATTCTTCTATGTCTTTTATCCAATCAGTCAACTCCCCAAGATTCATATTGCCAGTATAATTCGGTACATCAACTCTAGGTCTTTTCCCAATCTTTGAAATAGCTAACATCATCTTGAATTGATTTGATTCCTCTTCTTCACCTCTTAGGGTTTCACCATTTTGATCCATGGATTGAAATTCTTCATCATCATCACTCTCAATATCAACTCTAGGGCTTAGTCCTTTTCTCCTATCTTCTTCAACAACATCTAGTCTAATTCGCATTGTTTTCATCATCTCCATCATCTCATCCATCGTTCCAGCCATTATTCCAATAGTAGGGATTCTCCTCAGTGACATCTTCCTAGGATCAAGTACAAACTACCTCAATTTAGTGATCGGGCTACAAGGTGACAATTGCCTCACAATCAGTGATTGGTTGTGACACAAGTAACCTACCTCAGATTCAACAATCTATGCACAACAAGATCTTACGAAATTCCTTCACCAATTTCACTCAATTCGCTCCCAAATTTTAAACTTCCACTCTGATACCACTTAGTGTAGTCATGGTTAGGATGGTCCTCAAAGAGAACTATCCAAGGTGTTCAGTTAGAGTAAACACAATAGAAACAACTCAAAGGTATAAAGAAAATGCAGATTTAGTCATTTAGTATATCATAGAATTTAAATACAAATTGGCTAGCAACTTGTGGGCTCACAATTAGGGCTCATAGGCCTAATTACAGAATATCAGAATATGCACAAGATATGGATTTGAAGCTCCTTCACACAAATTCAAACTATCCAACTATCTCTATGAATTTCACTACTTTCCTAGGCATCTATTACAACATTATATATCATCTCCAGAACAATAGATTTCTCCACGTTGGCCAAGGAAGATCACAAACTCCAATGAAGAGCTATAACGTGTGTACACAGATAGGTTGGACCTAATTGAATAGGAATCCTTCGCAAATGATTGGAATGATGTGTAGATCTCAAGGAAGGTCAGCCACAAACCAAACAATGTTGGATGATCTGTAATTTATGTCCACAAGTTGTGAAATGCTCTGTAGGTCTTCTCCTTTAGCTGATCACTCAAGACTATTAGGATGCTCTATTCTGAGGAAATAGTTGATCTTATAATAGCGATAACTTTCTAGTACTTGATCCAAATGCTTCTAATTTTTGATATGATGTGAATGAATGAATCTAGATGTTAAGTTCAATTTTGCAAGGTTTGAAATGCAATTTCAGTAGAATGTAGACCAAAATATAGAAACTGCTACTGACTGAACTGACTTTACTGAACTAGGAAATGAATAGAAATAAACTGAAATGCAAATGTTTTTGGTTGATGCAAGATTGCTCTTGAACTAGGGATGCTCCTGCATCACTTGGGGACAAGATATCATTTGAAAGGGGGATGATATTGGTAGGACAGAACCAACTTTGTAGAAAGATACATCCACCATAGAAGAGATGTGACACGAACACATCCAAAATCTATAACGTATACAAGAGACACACCCCTTGAGATACTTATACTTAGGTATAAGAAAGACCCAAAGATGTAAGATGTAATAGAAGATATCACATGAGATGTGATAAATGATATGATATATGATATGATGTAATAGAGAACAATTATAATGATAAAAAGGGAATGAACTATAATTTAGAATGTATTTGAGGTATAAATTGATATTGTAATGGAGTTACCCATGATAAATATAATATACCACAAGTTGGTTTGAGGTATAAACTGATATTGTAATGAAGTTATCCATTATAAATATAATATACCACAAGTTGGTTTGACTCATATATAATATGTTATGGTGTATGTTGTTTATGTTAGTAGATGCATTTTATTAAATTTTCTTATCCTTTCTTGCGGAAATCTTCTATAATTCATCACATATGCTTTGATCCTCTTCTTATCTTTAACATTGGGGTATAAATACACAATTTCAAGTAACTAAATCCTAGATCTCTAATCTACACCTATTCTTTCCATTAAACCTACAAACCAAGTCTTAGCCTTCAACACAAAGTACTCTAGCAGTGACATTTAGATATCTTCATTGAAATGCCCATGCATACAACTTGTATTGACATCCATCTTTTCAACCTCAAGGACAAACACAAAAACATATAATAGTAGTCTAATAGATGTAATCTTCACAAAAAGAAATAAGATCTCACTAGAAGAATTCTATCTACTTGGAAATGGTCCTTATCCACTAACCTTGCCTTGTACTTCTCAATATTTAGATGTCTAAACTAAATTTTTTCTTGAAAATAAATTTGCAGCCAATAAGTTTCCTATCCTTTAGAAGCCTCACCAATTCCCATATACTATTCTTCTCTAGTGAAACTATCTTTCCAATTCAATTACCTCCTTCATAGCTCTAGATTCATCATTAGTAAAAAAAGAAAAAATGCAACAAAAATTAGGTTGGCTATACCTTTCTAGTTGCTTTATCTATTGATTGGACCTCATCATGACAAGGGGGGTATGAGGTTGTTGTTCTTTTTCTAAATTTGTTGACTAACTCTTTGGACTATCCTCCTTGTCACATGATTGTTGAATCTTTGATTTAACCTTTGCTGTAGTATGCTTGATCTTTGGATTTATTTGCACTAATGTTTTCTTCTCATCTTTAGGTTGCAAAGGATTAGAAGAAGATCTGATCTCCCTAAAGACCACATTGTGACTATTACACTATCTTTTTAGTCTTAATTTCCAAAGATTGTACTTTTTAAAACCATCGCTATACTTGAATAAGATACACTTCTCTACTTTAAAATTTAACCTTGATCTCTTCTCCTTAGGCACATGTACATATGCCTCACAACTTAAAACTATAACATACTATAATAAAATATTATTTCTTCACCAAGCCTCCTTAGGGGTTTTTCCACAAGATTTGTTGTAGAAGATTTTTTAATGAAATAATAATTTGTTCTCACAACTTTTACCTAAATTTTCTAATTTAAACCAACTCCATTGAGCATACTTCTAGCTCTCTCCATCAGTGCCCTATTCATTCTCTTTGTAAATTTATTCTATTAAGGGGTGTATGGAGTTGTCTTATTACTTATAATACCATGTTCACTATAAAATATATAAAACTTTGTTGAGAATATATCTCTACCTTCATTCATCTTCAACACCTTGATCTTTTTCTTTGTCTAGTTCTCCATAATAGATTTAACTCTTTGAGCTTTGATAAAACCTTAGATTTATGTTTGAGGAAGAACATGCATGTTTTTGTGGAGAAGGCATAAATAAAAGAAACATAATAAAGGGATTTTCCCAATGATGGTATATCCATAGGACCAAAAAACCACTAGGAATGAAATTTATAATCCCTACATATGTAGTAGAGCTTGAATAAAACTTAACACAATTATGTTTTTCATATATACAATGTTCAAAAAAAAAAAAAAAGGAACAATCAGTTAGCCCCACTAATAAAATTTTACATTTCAAGGCCTTGAGGCCATTCTCACTAATTTGGCCTATACACTCATGCCACAACATGGTCTTCTCAACAGGAAGCTTCAAGTTCTTAGAAATAAGAACCTTAGAACTATTGAATTTGATGGTGCATCTAGATGGAATAAAACTCAATGATGAACTTGAATAGCCAAAACCATGGCTACATGCAACATATTGCATCCATCTTTATTTAAGACCACATGCACATCTAGATCATTCATCTCACTCACAAACAACATCTTCTTCAACAAACATGGGATGTGTAGCACACTAGAGATGGATTTGGTCCTCCCATCTATGAAAGCAAGCATGCATCTACCATGGCCAATGATGTTGAGAGAAGAATCATCTTGCAAGTATACCCACCAATGTAGCTCTCATAATCAACAAACCACACTCTATGGGGAGTCATGTGGAAAGATGAACCATAGTAATCAAGCATTGATTACCAAATGTATGTGTAGAAATGGCTATAATGAACACATCAACTATCTCATTATGTGAGAATATCAAGTTTGAATCATCCTCAAAATATTTCTCGGCCTTCTTCTCCTTTCCATCCTTCTTAATGTAGCTTGTATTAACATAGTTCCATTGCTTGACCTTAAATTTTCTAGAAGACTTAGATATCCCCTTAGATTTAGATTGTCTATCAATTCTCTTACCCTTGCCCTTGTCCTTGGAATAAATTCCAATGGTTAAATAATATTTGACATATTCTATTTTTTGCTTCATCTCCTCTGAGAGTAACACACCCACCACCTCATCAAGCTTCAACGTTAGATGGTACCATTGATCACAATAACTAGGTCATCCCATGTATCAATAAAATAAGTTAGAAGGTTATGCATTGGTCCTCCTTGTTGATACATGTTTTGACACACACACACACACTTTGGAACAATGCAGGTTCCCCTACTTGAAAGCCTTATTACCCCAAGAGTATCTTTTTAATTATCGATAACAAATGAGACCAAAATAGCTTAATAGGTGAGATTTCGATTATCTTGTTCAAGGGGCTCTAGTGGAACTTCAAACATTCAAACCTTATAAGAAAATCCTAAAATTTTGAAAATCTTTCTTCAATCTACATTTTTTATTTTGAAGGTAGTCTTTGTTGATAGCTTCAACCGCACAAATTTTACACACCCTAACAATTTAACACATCCAATGAATTTCATTAATTTTTGTTGGAAATTAAGGTGTCTCAACCTTGCATAATTCCTAGATTTATTATTTAATTATTTAGCATTTTTCCCACAAGTATTATGATTTATTTTATTTAATATTTGAGCTCCAACACAAGTTGGGGTATTGGAATTTGTGATGGAATTATGTGCCACAGGTCAGTGCCTTGCAACAATTATAGAATATTATTTTATTTGGTTATATTTAGAAAAAATGGGACACCCTACTTTTGTGGGATCCTATGATAGATGCTATGATAGGTTTTATGATGTGAACATGTAAGAGGGAATTACATTAGAATCTTGGCCATCACTATGACTAACATCATAAGCATGATTTGAGGAGATTGTAGAGCCAAAAATGGAGTGTTATATTTGGGGAGTTTATAATGACATATGATAGGTGTAAGTAATTTACTATTTTATAGTGGATTTGATTCCCATGACTTGAGCATTGGATTTTTTGAACAAATTTGGGTGAAACATTTGAGGGTGGTTTTAGCTCATGGTTTGGGGTTTCCATTTGGTGGTTTCATGTATTGAATCTTTTATAAATTGGTTCTTGAAGAAGTAATTTGAGTATGAGGGTTTGTCAGTACACAAGTGCTGCCAGAATGCTACTAAAATTCTTCCAAGTTTACTTTGCTGGTGATACTCCTATAATAACTTTCTTTACAAATGTGTTGTAATCTTATTTGGATTTGTTAATACATTTACTAGGTTTTGGAGTGTGGGGTTTTTCTCTCAAAAGGTTTTCCCCCATCTTTATTTGGTGTTATGTGTTTATTGCTTATTGCTGATTTGTGTGTTTCTGCATAATTTCTATAATTGTTAGATTATATATTTTTTTTACATGACTCCTCTCAAGGTTAGCATAGGAAGTTGTTTTGCTACTTTGACTTCCTTACAAGTGGTATTAGAGCCTAATAACCTTTGGTTTTAGTTGTTAGGTTTTTTATTTTTTGAGCTAATCTAGTTTGAGTGGGAACTTGTGTAAAAGTATACTTTGTGATCTTATTGCAAGAATTACAGATGGTAAGAAAATTAGTGAGGATTGAAGTGGATAAATTTTCTAGTATAATCTTGATCTTTGAAAAATAAAAATGGAGGATCTATTAGTGGATTGAAATATGTAGGGTGCTATTGATGAGAATATTCATAGACCTATGGATACAATTGTAGCTACACAATATGACACTATGGATTGTAAAGCTAAGGGTCTGAATAGATTGTGTCTTGTAGATTCTATTTTAATCAATACCTATGAAGAATCTACTACAAAGAAACCATGGCAAAAACTTGGTGAAATTTATCAAGCCAAATCTTTAGTGAACAAATTGTTTTTGTGAAAGAAGTTGTATTCCTTAAAAATGGAAGAAGGTGGACAAGTTGTAGACCACCTAAATGTTTTCAATACCTTGGTGGCTTAGTTATTTTTAGTGGGTGTGAAGTTGGGATGAGGAAGAGAGATGCCAGATCTTGTTGTGTTCTTTGTTTGACTTGTAGGATTATCTTATCATGTCCATTGGGAGTGCTTCATTTGTCTTGAAAGTTGAAGATGTTGTTAGTTCTTTTCTTTCTAAAGAGATGAGGAGGAAGATTTCTATCAGTACTAAAGAGGCCCTAAATGTTCAAGGAAGATCAAAATAAAGAGGTAATAAGAATGAGAAACATCATGAGAAATTAAGATCTAAGTCCAAGGGGAGATCAAATTATCCTGGAAAGTCCAAAGTGATATGTTGGAATTGTGGTAAACTAGGTCATCTCTAGAAAGAATGTAAAGAGGAAAAGAAGAACAGGAAGAAGAAATATGAATCTAATTTTGAATCTAAAAAGGAGGATATTAATGTCTTCATTGTATCTTTAGCAACATGTGTAGATTAAAATGCATGATTAATTGACTCAAGTGCATATTTTTATATGACCTCTAATAGAGATTGGTTTTCTAAATATGAAGTATTTGGAGGTAAGGTGTACTTGGGTGATGATTCTCATTTAAAATTGTTGGCCATGGTAAAGTTAAAATTATATTTTTCCTGATCGTAGAGTAAAATAAATCAATGATGTGTTGCGTATCCCTAGATTAGCACGTAATTTGTTATTTGTTAGTAAGTTGATTGATGTGGGTGTGTAAGTTGTCTTTTTCTAATGTAGGATGTAAGATGGTTAGAGGTGCTATGGTGATTGCTAAAGGTGTCAGATTTGGCACATTGTTCAAGCTTGATGCATGCATAGTTGAGTGTAATAGTACTTCTGTAAAGATTAAATCTTCATCCGATTCATTGTGTAAAGGAGATATATCTTCTTAGTAGATGGTCATTCTTTCCAGATAGCTAAGGGTGATCTTTCTATAAAGATCAAGCTTCTTATAGAGAAGACTATATTATGGCATTAGAGATTAGGCCACATTAGTGAGAAGGGTACAAAGACCTTGAAAAATAAGAACTTTGTTGAAGGTCTTATTAATTGTAATCTTGAATTTGATTTATGTGAACATTGTACCTATGGAAAATAAAACTACATTAAGTTTTACTCGAGTTCTCATAAGTATTCTAGAATTTTTGATCTTGTCCATTCGGATGTGATTGGTCATGTTGATGTTCCTTCGATTACAAAACTAGTTTACTATGTTACTTTCATTGATGATTATAGTATAAGGACATGGGTTTATTTTCTAAAGAGTAAATTTGAAGTTTTTAGTCATTTTAAAGAATTCAAAGAAATGGTAGTAACTCAAACTAGAATGAAAATTAAATGTTTAAGGATTTGACAATGGCAGTGAATATTGTTATGTAGACTTTGACAGATTTTGTAAAGATTGTGGTATTCAGAGAGAAAATACAACTTCATATTCTCCACAATAGAATGGATTTGTAGAGAGGATGAACATGACACTAATGGAGAAGGCTAGGAGTATGCTTAGTGGAGCTAGTCTAGAACAAAGGTTTTGGGTTGAGGCTATAGCCACTATTTGCTACTTGACTAACATGTCTCCTACATCAACACTTGTTGATAAAACACCTATGAAGGAATGGTTGGGTAAAAATCCTTCATTGAGACATATTTGTGTTTTTGGTTGTGAGGCATATGCACATGTGGCAAGGAATAAGCATACAAAGTTGGATTCTAAGTCTGTGAAATGTATTTTCATCAGTTACATTTATCGTGTGAAAGGATACAAGCTTTGGGATCCTATTGAACAAAAGGTAATATATGGTAGAAGTGTGAATTTTAGAGAAACTAAGCCTTCTTCCATTGTATTATATCCAAAAAAAAGTGAATAGAAAGTTGTGGTTCAACTTCCTCCTATTCTTGAGAAAATTGAATAGAGATCCCCTTTGAGACCGGAAGTTGAGAAGAGATCATCTATCTTAGACTCTTCTAAAGAGGAGGAAGAACTCCTACTCACCTTGTTCGAAGGTCAACAGAGTGTATAGAACTACAAAGAAGATATTCTCCTAGTGATTGGAGGTGTATTTTTCTTTAAGTCTTAACATTGATTAATCTAGATATGTGCAAGAGTCATTGGGTATGAATGATGTAGAGTCTTAGAAAAATTCCATGGATGAAGAGTTGATGACCTTAGAGAGGAATGATGCATAGGACTTACTACATTTTCCAGAAGGACACAAACTAGTTGAATGTAAATGGGTATTCAAGAAAAAGATTGGTTCAGATGGAGGTATTGAAAAGTATAAGGCACAGTTAATTGTGAAAGGTTACTCCAAGTTGAGGGGGTTGATTATGGTGATATCTTTTATCTCATTGAAAAAATGACATCTATTAGATTCTTTATTTCTATTGCTAAAACTTATGACTTAAAGGTTAAGAAAGTGGATGTGAAAACTACTTTTTTTAATGGTGATTTAGAGGAAAAGATCTATATGACATAGCCATAACACTACATGGTGAAAGGTAAAGAAAATTTGGTTTATAAATTAAAAAAATCCTTGTGTGACCTCAAGAAAATTCTTATGATGTGGTACAAAAAGTTTGTTACATATGTGTTAATTTTAAGATTTGAGCATTCTAAATTAGATCACTATGTTTATTTTAAATCTGATGGTGATTATTTCCTAGGTGTTGCATTATATGTTGCTGATATGTTGTTGTTGAATGCACAAGACAACTGAGAGGGGGGTGTGAAAAAGTTGTATCAAAAACTTTAAGCCTTCATAAACATAATCACATCCACATCAATTCACTTAATCCCTAATTCTA
Source organism: Cunninghamia lanceolata (assembly GCA_027924645.1). NCBI lineage: Eukaryota > Viridiplantae > Streptophyta > Pinopsida > Cupressales > Cupressaceae > Cunninghamia > Cunninghamia lanceolata. Next base: position 6,286,122 of record BSBN01000846.1, on the reverse strand, counting down.
TTATGAAGATTAAACATGAAAAATAGATAATATAAACTTAATCACATCAACACCATCCACAAGCGAACACTAGATTTTTACGTGGAAAACCCTAAAAGGAATAAACCATGGTGAGGATTAGCTCACAATATATAGTAGTATTAATACCAAATTACAAAGAAGCTCACTACCAAAGGGCTCACTGCCCAAGGACTCATTGCCAATAGGGCTCACTACCAATAGGGCTCACTGCTAGAATGGCTCACTGCATTGAAATGATATAACATCATCTACCACATGCCTGAGTTTAGTTCCATTAAAGCACAATATATATCTCCTTCATAGCCTCACAACACAAACATCCTCATTCTCACATCTTTACACATTAACATGAATATTTTAAACTTATTTATATCAATCATCAACCTTGAAACATACATCGAGGTCAGCAACACACTCTACAACCTTTGGAATAGTCTCCAAGGTCAGAAAGCATACACAAATCAAATTAGGTCTGGACCTAAACAATATTGTGAAGTAAATGAATGAAGGTAGAACACTTAATGGCTTAGCTTAGACCTAAATACATTTTCACATGCTTAAACATTCTTCCACAATCCACAAAATACATCTACAAAGAGTGTTAGCACCCAAGTTGGACAAACTTGTGCAAACACCAAGAATACTTAGGCACACACTTCCAAGAACTCAATCATATCTTGCAGACCAAGCACAAGCCTTCAACATGATTTGGAGACATCCACAAACAACATGAAATCACTTGGGAGCCAATAAATCCAGCTACAAAAATCTCACTTGAAGACAAATCACAGACTGCACACAACCAACACTGCTAAGCTTTGCTACTCATGAAAACTACATTTGGGAGCACCAAATCACAAATCCTTTGGAATGAAGATAGCTAAGGAAATTATAAACATATTTCTAGAATTGTAACCCTTGAAACCATTCTACGAAGAAATGTGGAGCAAAGTAATTTCTCCCAGACACCTTTGCACAACCCAGAAACTCTATCAATTACAATCTTCAAACTGGTGAACATAACTTCCACTGGACAATGATCTAGACCATCAAATTCTGGATTTAGCATCTTTAAACACTTCTCTAAAACATATCTAAATCTCACACTCCAGTCTTCAACATAGACAAAATGTCCAGAGCAAAAGCTCAGTAGTATCGTACAAGCCAAAATACTTCTTCACAACACTATCTTCAGTATTTATCAAATTTTCTCAAAAGCACTTGGAAACCAAACATTAGGACCATATTCTTATCATCTTCAACACATCTACAAGTCATTCAAATCATCTTAACACAGTGACTCAATCAATCAATAATTGCAACAATAGAAGATACAGTTGACACCAATGACAACACAAACATGTTGACATCAATGACAACACTGATTAACACATACTTGCAACAATCTCCCCCTTTGTCATTGATGGCAACATATGATGTGAAAAACTATCATGACACAATTTTGCACTAATATCATTCTCCCCCTTTCTTTTATACATCTTACTCTCCCTTTGTTTCTCACATGAACTCTCTCCCCCTTTGACATCAATAGAAAAGGGTGACACACCTTCTTCAATCTTTGTCCCCCTAAATATGATGTTGTACATACTTGCACTATTCTTAGCTACTCTGAATACCCCCTAACTATAACACTCTTTAATGTCAGAACCTACTCCCTCTAAGAGGTAGCCTCCACAATCAGTCCAGAAAAAAATGACTCCTCAATCACACTGGACTGATGCACTTTCTTATGCATCTAGTTCAATAAAGGAGGGGTAATAACCCCTAACTTTTTAAATGTATCCTTAGGAAGAGCCTTGGTGAATATGTCAGCAATCTGATCTTTTGTAGGCACATACTCAAGCTTTACTTCTTTCTCTACAATATTCTCTCTCAGAAAGTGATGCCTGATAGAAATATGCTTTGTCCTTGAATGCATCACTGGGTTCTTTGAAATGTTAATGGCATTGGTATTATCACAAAAAATAGGAATTGGATCCTCATACTCAACTTTGATATTCTTCAGAGTTTGTCTCATCCATAGCACTTGTGTACAACATGATGTTTTTGTAATGTACTCTGTCTCTGCAGTAGATAAGGATAATGAATCCTACTTCTTGCTTTGCCATGACACAACTCTGTCTCCAAGAAAGAACACACCACCACTTGTACTTTTCTTGTCATCTACACATCCTGCCTAATCTACATTTGTGTAGACACTTAGGTTGAAGTCATTGTTCTTAGGATACCACAAACCATGATCTGGAGTGCCCTTCAAATACCTGAATATTCTTTTACTGCCATGACATGTGACTCTCTAGGATTTGGTTGAAATCATGCCACAAGACAAACTTGATGTATAGGTTACTATATGCATACCTTTTATTGAATCCCTATTGCAACTAATACTTGTCTAATCTAGCATACCAAGCTCTTGGAGCTTGCTTCAGTCCATACAATGCCTTCTTCAATCTACATACCATATCTAGTTTGTCTGAACTTCCTCTTCCAACTTGTTGGGTGAATATTTTGTTGTTTAGTTAACTAACGGCAAAATGGTTATATCAACCACAGTGTGATGAGATAAATCTCTCCTCTCAGCAAGGGGAGGTTCCCTTTTAACTATTACAAATTTATTTATACTAAATACTAGCTTTGGGGGTGTGTTACATTCATCCTTTTCTCTTCTTTTAGAAAAGATGTTTACAATGTTTCATGGTAATATTCAATAATGCTTGTACACTTAAACAATAATCAACAATATTCTTGTAAGTTGAAGCACAAAGTCTTTCAACTTACTTCACAAAAAGATTCACGAACCAAGTGAATAATCTCAAGTACAAAGTCTTCAAATTATCCCCAGAAAGATTTTAAAAGTAACCATATCACTAGTTGGAGCACAAAGTCTATCAACTAACAACACCACTGATTCACGCGAATGTGATTGAAAATCATAGCACAAAGTCTACAAGTTCTCAACACGATTCATATACAATGAACAACTACAAGCTCAAAGTCTTTAGAATCCTTCACCAAGAAACGCTTTCAACACACATAGATTCAAGGAAATAATATAACACAAAGTTTATATAACTTATCTTGAACATCCTCCAATCGTAATAACCAAGCACCACTTTATCCAATCAATCAACAAGAGAAATCAGCAAAAATGCCATATGTACATCCTCACTCATACAAATCTGATTCAACACAAAGTTTGATATCAAAACTCGCCTTCTTTATTGATTGGAATTGATCATACAATTTGAACACAAAGTCTCAAAGTTGAGTCTCAATTTGGGCAGCACTTTGTTGCATAAGATTAAAGATATCTATTACAATAGAGGCCCTCTTTATTTATAGGGAGGAGCCTGGAGCAAAAATAGGAAATTTACAGCCACTTTGACTTATTCAACAAAAGAGTCCTATTTGACTTGGGACTTCCTTTGTCTCACATGTAATTACATTTTGGAAAAATACATGTGAAAATGTCTAAAACTAAAAATAAAGTACATGTGAAAATACAAAAATAAATGAAGGCATGATCACTTTCATCAACTCTCATTCCCATCCTTCAGAAAATCCTCAAACATTGTCCACATTGTTTGCATCTCAAGGTTATCCGGTCCAGAAGTATTCTCAGAAATGACACAAGTCCTTGTTAATGAATCTTTCATGGAGGTAGCAGCCTTCTCATGCTTATCCAGAACTACCTTGAGAATGTCCAAGGTCAACTGTATATCTGACAACTTATCCATAGAAGCCACTGAGAAAGCTTGATCTTCAAACTCCTTTGGATCATGTTATTGAATGCCTGTATCTTTTCATCTGTGGAAATAAACTTTTGGTCTCTTTGACTAGAAATTACAGTAGCAAGGGAGAATTGAGCATTTGCATGGGCTTTGAAGGGCTAAAGTGCGATTAGAGCGAAAAATTGAGTGAAAGCGAGCTAAAGTTAACAACTTGAAAATTTTCCTAGAGTTAGAAAATTTTTAGGGAGTGAGTGCATAGGCGGTGAAAATTGCTGCCCTTGCATGTGGAGGAAATTGCTTTTGTGCACGGGCGGCAATTTTTGCCGCCCTTACATGTGACAAAGGGACCAACATGCACGGGCGGCAAAAATTGCTGCCCTTGCATATGACAAAGGAACCAACATGCACGGGCGGCAAAAATTGCCGCCCTTGCATGTGACAAAAAGACTAACATGCATGAGCGGCAAAAATCACCACCCTTGCATGTCACAAAAGGACCAACATGTACGAGCGGCAAAAATCGCCGCCCTTGCATGTGACAAAAAGACTAACATGCACGGGCGGAAAAAATTGCCGCCCTTGCATGTGACAAAAGGACCAACATGTACGAGCGGCAAAAATCGCCGTCCTTGCATGTGAAGATGCAATGGAGGTAAAAATCCCCGCCATTGCATATGAAGATGCAATGGAGGTAAAAATCGCCGCCATTGCATGTGAAGATGCAATGGAGGCAAAAATTGCCGCCATTGCATATAACAAAAATTTACTAACTCTAAGATGCAATGGAGGCAAAAATCCCTGCCATTGCATATAACAAAAATTTACTAACTCCTAAAAAGTGAAATTTTCAATTAGACTTGTTTTGTAAAATTCAAGAAACCGACACAAGTTGACGCTCGAAAGGATGTTCCAAGGCTAGGAGACCACGCACAAGGGCAAATGTGATTAACCTCATTTTGCGTGTTTAGAGTTGTAGGCTACAAAACAGACAAGTTTTTTAGGGGTCATCCTACAAATTGAGTGCAACTAAATTTGAGGATAACACAACTCACCATTTAGAAAAGTAGACTTTACATCCATTTGATATACTTTGAAATCCTTATGTGTTGCATAAGCTAGAAACAACCTAATAGCTTCCATTCTTGCAACTAGAGCAAAAGTTTCCTCATAGTCTATTCCTTCCACTTGTGCGTAGCCTTTGAATATGAGTCCAGATTTGTTTCTTACCACTTCTCCATTATCATTCAACTTATTCCTGAAAATCCACTTTGTTCCAATCACATTCTTATCTACAGGCCTAGGGACAATTTCCCAAGTATTTTTCTTTTCAATTTGCATCAATTCTTCTTCCATTGCCTTTATCCTGTGTTCATTTTTACATACTTCAGAGACAGTCTTAGGTTCAACCTTTGAAAGTAAACAAAGATTTACATGTTCTTCTGCAAATCTTCTTCTTGTCAAAATTCCATTGTTTTTATCACCAATGGTTTGATCCTCTAAGTGATTCATTTGCACATACTTAGGGATTTTAGGAACTCTTTCCAGAGCTTCTTCTTCTTCATCATCAATCTAAACTTCCTTGTCTTTGTCTTCTTCAACTTCTTCTATGTTAACAGACTCATCTGATTCATATCCATTAGGCTTTGAGATTCTTTGAATATCTTCAAAACCTTTAGTTAACATGAACACTCCTTTGTACTGGAAACAACTGTGTTGTTAAGCCAATTTTCTGTTACTCATTACTTTTAGTTCAATCATCAAAATTAGACAAAATTCTGGATGTAAATGTATCCAATGATCAATAACCATATGGTAGAACTGCAGAGTGATATCTTCAATAGCAGACCAATGTGGACCAAATTACTGGAGCACTGTACCTTGAGTTTACCATATTGATTATTATCTAAAATTCATAACATGTCTTCTTACCTAATCAATTTTTCTTGCACAACTAGGCTAATCTGCACAACTCTACCTTTATCTTTTTCAGTCATAGTCTTCTACCTGTCTTGAGCCTTTGTTGCTAATCCTTTACTTTATTAGCACCATTCCTTTGGCAGGGGAGAAAATATTTCCATTAAAGCCCCCCTGATCCAAAGCTCTCATCTCAGTTCCCAGAGGGAACATCTACACCAGATGTAGGTACAAGTTCATCATTCACCTCTGTTACTTCCTTCTTTATATAAATCTTATTAATCTCCTTCTTAGTCTCTGCCAGATCAACTTTTTGTATTGGTTCATTCTTCTCTACCAGATTATCCTTCTTTGAATGCTTTTGCTTCTGCAGAACTTAGAGATATGTCTAGAACTATTGCAATTGTAGCACACAACATTTCTCTGACCGGTATTCCTTCCACTGATTCTGTCCTGCATTGATTAGCTTTATGCCTAAATCTATTGCATGTATAACAATATCCATTGAAGGATTGAGCTATTCTACCATAGTTATATCCATTCATTCTTTGATTCCTACATTAAGTTTCTTTATGTCCCATTTTATTACATGCAAAACACCTAATAGAGTTCTGACTCACTTTACTTCTGCATACATCAACTCTATGACCAACTTTATTGCATGTGAAGCATTGACCAGAGAAGGATGGAACATTTTGATTGCTTCTACTTCTACATGCTATTGCTTTGTGTCTATATGTATTGCATAAATTACAAAAACCATTGAAAGATGGATACCTTTGAGCATTTGGTTGTCTGACCGGATGTCTTCTAGCTTTAATCTTTTGATTCTTGATCTTCTTGCCTCTGTCATTCTTGTTCTCAGCATTAATTGCTTGACTTGATTTGGAACTTTCACCTTTCTCAAATCCCAAGCCTTCTTTGTCATCAGGGCTCTTCTGACTAGCAATCATCTCATCAAGTTTTGAAGAATTTATCTCAAACTTTTCTTCATAGCGCTTTGCCTTCTCCAAATCTGACTTTAGGTTCACAACTTCTTTTTCAAGATTTGCACATTCTTCAGATTTGCATGCCACCATTTGATTTAGATATTCTTCTACTTTTTATTTTTCTTCAACTTGTACTTGTAGATCATTCATGGTTTCATTGGCTAACCTCAATTGTTCACTAATCTCCTTATGCTTTTCTTTGAACTTCTTGACTTGCTCCCTCAACTTTCTGATGCACTCATCTACTTCCTTGATATTTTCCTTTAGATCTAGGTTTTCTTCTTCAGTCCTTTCAAGGTATTCAAGAGCAACTTTGAGTTCTTCACTATTAATAGACATGCATTGATCTTCTGAAGATCCATCAAATAGGGAGACATTCTTCTTGTGTGCCATCCTAGATCTACCTCAAGCTATTAAGCTTTCTTCCAAGGAACCCTCACTGTGATACCAATTTTTGAATGCACAAGACAACTGGGGGGGTGAATTAGTTGTATCAAAAAATTTAAGCCTTCATAAACATAATCACATCCACATCAATTTACTTAAGCCCTAATTCTATTCTGAAGATTGAACATGAAAAATAGATAACAAAAACTTAATCACATCAACACCATGCACAAGAGAACACTAGATTTTCATCTGGAAAAACCACGGTGATGATTAGCTCACAATATATAGTAGTATCAATACCAAACTACAAAGAGGCTCATTGCCCAAGGACTCACTATCCAAAGAAATGCTCACTGCCATGAATTGATATAATAGCATCTACCACATGCCTGAGTTTAGTTCCATTGAAGCACAATATATATCTCATTCGTAGCCTCACAACATAGACATCCTCATCCTTGCATCTTTGCACATTCACATCAATTCTTTTACACTTATTTATATCAATCATCAACCTTGAAACATACATCAAGGTCAGAAACACACTCTACAACCTTTGGAATAGTTGCCAAGGTCAGCAAGCATACACAATTCAAATTAGGTCTAGACCTAAACAATATTGCAAAGTAAATGAATGAAGGTAGAACACTTCACAACTTAATTTGGACCTAAATACATCTTCACATGGTTCAACATTTTGCAAATATGTGTCTAATCATTGTTGTCATTGATGTCAACATATCCTTGTTGTCATTCGTGTCAATTGTATCTCATTCTAGAAGACTTGTATGTCGAGGATATTGAGAAAATTAGCCTCTCCAAAAGAAACAAGCAAGTTATATATCTCTCTGTCAAAGTCAGTGAAGATAGTGTAGTTCAGTGAAGTAGATTGCTCCGCATTCCCATTAGGATGAAGAACAGAGTGCAGATTAAAGGGTTTGTAGAGGATTGTCTGAAGTTGCTCCAGTCAAGATTTGAGAGGTCCACATGGAGAATTGGCAAAGTTATGGCCATCTGTGTAGAACTACAGATTGATCTGTAAATCTAGAGGTTTGTTTGGGATGCTAGTGTGTGTCCTCAACTCAAGTGGTTCATGTTTTGGAGGTCTACAAGAAATCTTTCTAGTGTGACAGTCATGACAGTTGGTGTTCTTGAGTTCACAGATGAAGGTACAAGTGTTTCTGGTGATATGAGGTGGTGCAGTTGTTCTTGTTGATTTCTTTGTGCTTGTGGTGGTCTTTGGATTGAGTTCCTATTATGTTGGTGGTCCACATTAAGGATTGAGCTTGTGGTTGAAGATTTATCCTTGGATGTTGTTGTTCTTTCCAGTCTTGGCCGATCGGATGCTTTGTGCATGTTGTGGATGATCTAAGAGAGGTTCTATGAAGTGTGGCTTGTTGTTTGAGGAAGATTTGAGTCCCATCTATGTTTGGCCGATAGTATAGTGATTCACATTAAGTTAGATGTTTTTAGTACTGAGCTTGAAGATTATTCCAAGGTTGATGAAGCATATAAATATGTGTGGTTGAGTTGTGGAAAATCATCCTTGTATGAAAATAATAAGATCCTAAGAAAGGAGGAAAGGTAGAGTAGAGAAGAGGAAGAGTAGAAGAGGAAGAGCAGTAAAGGATGAGGAGATAGCAAAGAAGTGTTTGGGGGTAGAGCAGACGTATTGTGCGCTTAAATGGAATTGACCTTGGCATGAAGAAGATGTTGTTTTCCAGTTCAATCTTTTTGTGTCAAACATTGTAAATGTTCTTGTAGGCAGTGAGCCTCTTTTGAGTAGTGACCTCTGGGCAGTGCGCCCGAAGGCAAGTGCCTTCCCATTTTCTATTCTTGTAACAAAGAATAAATCTTGTGGGTTAACCCCCACTGTGGTTTTTCCCTTAATCGAGTTTCCACATAAAAATCTTAGTGTTATGTGTGTTGATTATGTTTCTACTCATGTGTTGTTGATTTATGCTTTCATAGTTATATCATTCATCTGTTTGTAAGTGGTAAAGAATATTAAATGTAGCAAAAGATAAAAGTTTGTGACAACTGATTCACCCCCCTCTCAATTGTCTGTCCTAATTTCAACAATTGGTATCAGAGCTGGTTCCTCTAATAGAAGCTTGACCACTTGAGGAGATCTCAGATGTTGACTTATAAGAAGGATAGTCTGAGATTTGATGGAACAAATTACTCTCTTTGGAAGAGCTGAATGGAGTGCCATTTGCGATGCATGGGTGATGCTTATTGGCTGATAACAAAAGATGAGTATATGCCCCTAGAGAAAGGTCCTTCAACTCTAGATGAACTCAAAGATGCTAAAAACAACATTTGAGCTAAAGAAGCTTTGCTGAGTGCCCTGAATGATATAGAAATGAAAAATGTCCTAGAATTGAAAACTGCTCATGAAATCTAGAAAAAGTTAGAAACTCTATATGAAGGCAATGAATATATCAAATGTGCTAAGTTGTAGAGCTTGAAGGGTAGATATGAAAATTTGAGGATGAGTGAAGATGCAAACATCACTTCCTACATGCAGAAGGTGAATGAACTTGTGTGCAATAGTAGGTGTGTTAGTGGAACACTAGAAGAATTAGAGATTGTTGAAAAAGTGATCAGATCCTTACCTGCTTCATATAATCATTGAGTTGCTGCTATTGAGGAAATCAGGACTATGACAACTGTTACAAGGGGTCAGTTGGTTGGCAAGATCTCAGCATTTGAAATGAGTTAGTTTGGTGACTCTCTTCCTAAATTTGAATCTACATTTAAGGCCAGTGTTTTTGGAAAGCAAAGATTTGATCTAGGTGAAAGCTCTTCATGAAGACTAGCTAGATTTGAGAAGGCAAGAAAGGATCTTGAAGAAAATGAATTGGAGCTTGAAGAACTTGAAGCCCTTTTTGCCAAAAGACTACCAAGAGGATCCAGTAAGTATGAAAGAAAGTTGCCTTTCAAATGTTTTTCTTGCAATAAGATTGGTCATTTTGCCTCAAGGTGTCTAGAGAGGGTTTCAAAGCCAAACCCTAATAGACCTAGGTTTCAGAAGAAATGCTACTATGTCTAAGAAGCTGTTGAAGGAGGAGTCACTGATGATGAATCTGATAAGGGAAGTACCTTAGGAAATGAATGGGTGTTCACTACTATCAAATAAGATCTAGTGCCTATTGAATCTGCTAGCTGTGTGAATGTGGAAAGAGCCTTGGCTGCTCAAGTTGAAGAAAAGGATGAATGGGTAATTGGTAGTGTATTCTCTCATCATATGATAGGTGATCTAAAAGTAAGTTTGTAAGTATGGGAAGGTATGAAGATGGAATTGTGAAGTTTGGAGACAATTCAGCTGGTAGAATTCGTGGCAGAGGATCCATCTCTCTTGATTGTAAGAATAACACTAATGATGTTTTGTATGTAGAAGGGTTCAAGCATAATCTTGTCAGTGTTGCACAATTGGTTGACAAGGGATATGATCTCTGATTCAAGGATGGAAAATGTAGAATTTTGGAAATCTCCAGAATTGAGATTACATCTAGTACATAGACTAGAGGTAATATCTTTCATTTAAGTGGTATTGGTAAAGGTTGTTTGATTTCTCAAATTGATCAGAGTTGGCTGTGGCATAGGATAATGTGTCATGTAAACTTTGACAACATTGTCAAGATAAGTTCTACTCAGGCTGTGAGAGATCTTCCAAAGCTTGTAAAACCTGCTAATAGCATGTGTAAGGAATGCCAGTTGGGCAAATAGAGTAGAACTACATTCAAGAGTAAAGAACAATCTTCAAGTGGATTGTTGGAACTTGTGCACATCGATTTGTGTGTTCCTACCAGGGTTAGGAGTTTGCAAGGAGACAAATACTTTATTTTGCTGATTGATGATCACTCTCAGATGATGTGGGTCACTTTCTTGAGAGAGAAATTAGAGGCTCTTGACAAGTTCAAAGTGTTTAAGGCTAGGGTGGAGAATGAGATTGGTGTGAAGATAAAGTGTCTGAGATCTGACAGAGGTCGAGAGTACACCTCTGATGAGTTTAATACATTTTGTGAAAAGCATGGAATAAGAAGATAGTTGTCTACTCCTAGGACTCCTCAACAGAATTGAGTTGTGGAAAGGAAGAACTGGACTATTGAAGAGGTTGCTAGAACCATGATGATGGACGCAAATGTTCCACATGTCTATTGGAGAGAGGCTGTAAGTACTGTTGTCTACACTCTTAATCGGGTGCAAATCAAACATAATTATGGTAAAACACCTTATGAACTGTTGTTTGGTAATGCTCCTTCTATGAAATATTTTAGAGTTTTTGGTAGTAAATGCTATATCAAAAGAGATGAAGATCTAGGCAAGTTTGATGCAAGGAGTGATGAAGGAATATTTTTGGGTTATTCTAACCAAAGCAAGGCATACCAGTGCTTTAAAAAGAGATTAAAAAAGATTGTTGAAAGTGCTAATGTCAAAGTAGATGAGAGCATGGAGAGACCTTCCAAGTTTTGTGAATATGAATCAAGTGATGAAAATGAAAAACAAGTTCAAAGTGCTCTAGAAAATCCGGTGACGCAAGAAGCTAGAGAAAATGCCGAGGAACAAGTTCAAGAATCAGAAGCTCAAGAAAATCCCAAAACTCCCAAGTATGTAAGGTTGAATCATTCTAAAGATCAGATCATAGGAGATAAAAATAAAGGTATTCAAGCTAGAAGAGGAATTGCTGAAGAACAAGAGGAGTATTGTCTAATTTCAAAGATTGAACCAAAATCAGTTAATGAAGCTTGTAATGATGAAAGTTGGGTAAAAGAAATGGAAGAAGAATTAATACAAATTGAAAAGAATAATACTTGGGATCTTGTTCCTAGACCTGAAAATATAAATGTAATTGGATCTAAATGGGTCTTCCAGAATAAATTGAATGAAGATGGTGAAGTTGTGAGAAATAAAGCAAGATTGGTGTGCAAAGGTTACTCTCAGGTAGAGGGAATTGATTTTGAAGAAACTTTTTCTTCAATAGCAAGAATTGAAGTAGTTAGATTATTTCTTTCCTTTGCTGCTTACAAAGATTTCAAAGTCTACCAGATGGATGTCAAGTCAGCATTCCTGAATGGAGAGTTGGAAGAAGAAGTCTACATTTAGCAACTGGAAGAATTCTAGTTGTTTGATCAAGAAGATAAGGTCTGTAGATTGAAGAAAGCATTGTATGGACTCAAACAAGCCCCAAGAGCCTGGTATGCAAGATTAGATAAGTATATGCTAAAGTTAGGCTTTAAAAAAGGCACTGCTGACAGTAATCTTTACTTCAAAATTAATCATGAGCACATCTTGATTGTTGAGGTATTTGTTGATGAGATCATCTTTGGTGGAAATGAGAGTATGTGTTAAAAATTTGTTGATCAGATGCAAAGTGAATTTGAGATGTCCATGCTTGGTGAAATAAATTTCTTCTTAAGTCTACAAATCATTCAGTCAGAAAAAGGCATCTTCATATCTCAGTCTAAGTATGTGAAAGAGTTGTCAAAAAAGTTAGAATGGAGGATTCAAAACTAGTGTGTACTCCTATGGTAATTGGATGCAAGTTGAGTAAAGATAATGATTCACCTAAGGTAGATCAGAAAATGTATAGATCAATGATTGGAGGACTGCTTTATCTGACTCATACTAGACCTGATATTATGAATACAGTTGGCCTAGTTGCTAGATTTCAAGCTAATCCTAAAGAATCTCATGTTGTAGCAATCAAAAAGGATTTTTAGATATCTGAAGGGAACATATGACTATGGTTTATGGTATCCTAAGGGTGATGATTTCACTCTTCATGCATATACAGATGCTGATTGGGTAGGAGATGTGGACGATAGGAAGCGTACTACTGGAGGTACATTTTTCTTGGGAAAGAGATTGGTTTATTGGTTGAGCAAAAAGTAGGAGACAATATCTCTATCTACTGTAGAGGCAGAGTACATAGCAGCAACAAGTAATTGTACTCAAGTTTTGTTGATGAAGCAAATGTTGAAGGATATCAGAGTTGTGTTTGAAGAACCTATTACAATCTTCTATGATAACTCAAGTGCATAAAAATTTCAAAGAATCCATTGTTGCATTCAAAGACAAAGCATATATCCATCAAGTTTCACTTTTTGAGAGAGAAGGTAAATGAGAATGAAGTCATATTGGACTTTGTTTCATCAAAAGATCAGATTGTAGATATCTCCACTAAGCCTCTACCTAAGGATACTTTTGAGTATATCACAGTGATACTAGGGGTTATTACCCCTCCTATTCAAAACTAAGGTGCACTAATGTGCATTAGTCCAGTGGAATTCATAGTCATATCTTGTGATCTGGATTGGTGTTAAGGAGTTGCTACTCAGGGGGAGTAGTCAGTATGATTCTAGATTAAGAAACAAAAGAGGAAGAGATGATTGCAAATATGTGCCCTTTGCCATTGATGTCAAAGGGGGAGAGAAGTCATGTGAAAAACTTATAAGTAAATAGTTGATGATGAAAGGGGGGGGCAGTAAAGAAAATGGTTGCAAGTGTGATAAGAGAAAGGGGGAGAAGTTCTTGTCTTGATGGTTGAAACATTTTTTCACATCATATGTTTCCATCTATGACAAAGGGGGAGATTGTTGCAAATATGTGTCTAATCGGTGTTGTCATTGATGTCAACATATCCTTGTTGTCATTGGTGTCAACTGTATCTCATTCTAGAAGACTTGTATGTTGAGGATATTGAGAAAATTAGCCTCTCCGTATGAAACAAGTGAGTTACATATCTCTTTGTCAAAGATAGTGAAGACAGTGTAGTTTAGTAAAGTAGATTGCTCTGCATTCCCAGTAGGATGAAGATCAGAGTGTGGATTAAAGGGTTCGTAGAGGATTGTCTAAAGTTGCTCTAGTCAAGATTTGAGAGATCCGCATGGAGAATTGGAGAAGTTATGGCCATTTGAGTAGTACTAGGTTTTCCAGTTGTTCAGAGGAGACAAAGTGACATAAATGTGGTCCAGATTGATCCGCATTGGAATATTATGATCTATGGATCTAGAGGTGTGTTTCAGACACTGGTGTGTGTCCTCAAGTCAAGTGGTTCAGGGTTTGGAGATCCACAAGCAATCTTTCTAGTGTGATAGTCATGACAGTTGGTGTTCTTGAGTTCCCGGATGAAGGTGCAAGTGTTTCTGGTGATCTGAGGTGGTGTAGTTGTTCCTATTGATTTCATTGTGCTTGTGGTGGTCTCTAGATCAAGTTCCTATTGTGTTGGTGGTCCGCATTGAGGATTGAGCTCATGGTTGAAGATTTGTCCTTGGGTGTTGCTATTCTTTCCAGTCTTGGCTAGCCAGATGCTTTGTGCATGTTGTGGATGATCTAAGAGAGGTTCTATGAAGTGTAGCATGTTGTTCAAGGAAGATTTGAGTCCCAACTATGTTTGGCTGATAGTATAGTGATTCACATTAAGTTAAATGTTTGTAGTGCTGACCTTGATGATTATTCCAAGGTTGATGAAGCATATAAATATGTGTGGTTGAGTTATGGAAAATCATCCTTGTGTGAAAATGATAAGATCCTAAGAAAGGAGGAAAGATAAGCAGAGAAGAGGAAGAGCAGAAGAGGATGAGCAGTAAAGGATGAGGAGATAGTGAAGAAGTGTTTGGGGGTAAAGAAGAAGTATTGTGCGCTGAAATGGAACTAACCTTGGCATGAAGAAGATGTTGTTTTCTAGTTTAATCTTTCTGTGTCAAACATTGTAAATGTTCTTGTAGGCAGTGAGTCTCTTTTGAGTAGTGAGCTCGAAGGCAAGTGCCTTCCCATTTTCTATTCTTTTAACAAAGAATAAATCTTGTGGGTTAACCCCCACTGTGGTTTTTCCCTTAAATAGGTTTCCACGTAAAAATCCTAGTGTTATGTGTGTTGATTATCTTTTTCCTCATGTGTTGTTGATTTATGCTTTCATGGTTATATCATTCATCTGTTTGTAAGTGGTAAAGAAGATTAAATGCAGCAAAAGATAAAATTTTGTGACAACTGATTCACCCCCCTCTCAGTTGTCTACCCTAATTTCAACACAACATGCTTCCACAATCCATGAAATACATTCGCAAAGAGTGTTAGCACCCAGCTTCACCAAACTTGTGCAAACACCAAGAATACTTATACACATGCTTCCAATAACTCAATCATAGCTTGTGGACCAAGTACAAGGCTTCAACATGATCTGGAGACATCCACGAACAACATGAAATCACCTAGAAGCCAAAAAATCTAGCTACAACAAATCTCACTTGAAGTCAACAAATCTTACTTGAAGATAGATCACAGACTGCTCACAACCAACACTATTAAGCTCTGCTACTCATGAAAACTACATTCTGGAGAACCAAATCATAAATCCTTTAGAATTAAGATAGATAAGGACCTTATAAACATATGTCTAGAATTGCAACCATTGAAACCTTTATGCAGAGAAATGTGGAGAAAAGTACTTTCTCCCAGACACCTCTGCACAACCCAAAAACTCTGTCAATTATAGTCTTCAAATTGGTGAACATATATTCCAATGTACAATGATTTGGACCATCAAATTCTAGATTTAGCATCTTCAAACACTTCTCTAAAACATATCCAAATCTCACAATCTGATCTTCAACATAGAAGAAATCCGGAGCAAAATCTCAAACAATATCCTGCAAGCTAGAATACTTCTTCACAACACTATCTTCAGTATTTATGAAATTTTCTCAAAAGCTCTTGGAAACCAAACATCAAGACCATATTCTTATCATCTTCAACACATCTATATGGTATTAAAATCACCTTAAGACAATGACTCAATCAATCAATAACTGCAACAATAGAAGATATAGTTGACACCAATGACAACACAAACATGTTGACATCAATGACAACACCGATTAGCACATACTTTCAACAGTTGTTTAGGTAAAGGGAAAGGTTTGATTTCATAACTAAAGTCTCAACTTGTAGCTAGATTTGAAATGGACTTGGGTGCAGCTAAACACATTCCTGGGATCAAAATTATAAGAGAGAATAGAAATTTATGTCTATGCCAGAGTAAGTATGTCAATTCAGGTTTACAGAGGTTTAACATGCAGGATTGTAGACCATTGTGTGTTCTTGTTGCATTGGGAATGAAGTTATTTCTTTTACAATGTCCTACATCTCCTTTTGAGATAGAATAAATGAGAAGAGTGCCTTACCAAATTGTAGTCAAAAGTCTGATGTATGCTATGGTTTGTACTAGACCAAATATTGGCCAAGCAATGGGAGTTTTTAGTAGATTTATGTCTAATTCTTGATGGATTCATTGGGATGATGTTAAGAGAGTCTTTAGATATTTGAGGGGTACCTCAGAGTATTCCTTGTGTTATCATGGTAATTTGATAGGAGATAGGAATTTTATTTATATTTATGGTTATGTGTATTCAAATTGGGTTGAGGATGTTGATAGAAAGATATCTACTGATGCTTATGTGTTTACTTTATTTGATGGTTCTATTAGTTGGATGAATAAGAAATAGACTATGGTTGCTTTATCCACTACAAAGGCCAAGTATATGGAAGCTACTCACACTTTTAAAGAAGACATTTGGTTGAGGAGATTGTGTTCAAATGTTGGGCAAAATTAGGGTATAATTATTCTTTATTGTGATAGTCAGAGTGCAATTAGTTTAGCAAAGAACCCAACATTTCATGCAAAGACCAAACATTTGGATGTGCAATATCATTTTGTGAGACATATGGTCGAAGATGGAAGGGTGAAATTAGAGAAACTTTAGAATTTGATGAATGTTGTAGATGCATTAACCTAGCCCATGAGCACATAGAAGTTTAGATGGTGTATGAAGTCTATGGGCCTTTTGGCCCCTAGCAGTTAGATTTTAGTGTTGGTGTTTCCCTTTGGCTCTTGCAAGGTATTCAAAAAGTGGGAGAATGTTGGGAATGAAGGCATATCAACCTTGCATAATTCTTAGATTTATTATTTAATTATTGTAGACACTTAAAATAAACACATCTAATATCACAATATTAACACCACTTTTGACACTTTCATAAGCACAGTCTAATCACATTCATCTTAACACTAATTAGTCTTTAACATTTTCACCACCACTAATTAACCAAACAATTCATATTATTTGGTTAATTAGGATAATACTAATTCCATTTATTCCAAAATAGATAAACAAATTTATTCTCCAAATTAATAAATCTAATTATCCACTCATATTCTGTCATAAGTTCATAACTCCCTCCAAGATTCCCCTCTATTTTTAACCCATGCACATTCAATTAGTCAAATTAAAAAATAAAAACAACTAATTTCCCTACCCATTTTAGGGCCCATTAAAATAGCATCATAACCCTCATCACTCCTTTTGACAATTCTTATCTAGGAAAGATTCTCCAATCACTCTCATTCAATCTCCACCATTCATTCACTATCAAATCTTAAACATTCACATCCTCAACTAGACAACTATAGATTCCTCTTATCTATTCAAATATCAACCTAGATGCCTAAACTTTTTAAATATCTATCATATTTATCCTTTATCCTATCCACATGTACATGTTGTAGAAATCTTGTATGAATCTTTGAGCATCCACATTTAGAATCCATAGAGCAAATCCACCTGTCATAGAGTCTGCATTGGGTAACTTTGTTCACGTTTGAATTTTGTTATTTGCAATCTATTATCTTCTCTATATGAGGTTTTCATAAGTTTAGAATAGGAAGCATTTCATTTAAATTTGTTTTATGTTTTGAGTTCTAAATTCCTACATACATTCTAGCATGCTTGGTGTGACCTTGTCCCTTCTCTAATCTTGTTTTTGTAGGATTTTTATCGCTTGATTTCATAGGTTTCACTTGTAGGATTTGGGAGCAAATTTTATGGATCATGAGCATTTAGAATCATTTTGTGCAAAATAGACCCTGCCATTATGTCTGGAAGGCATCAATCAAATTATCAAAATAAAAAAAAGTTCTAGGAAAAGGCAATTTTTTTCACCTAGAGAGGTCTACGACCTCTACACAGGTGTAAGTACAATAGTAAAAATAAAATAATTTCATTTATCTTTCTTTTAAAAATTAAAAATTAAAAAAATCATAAATCAAAACTTAAAAATAAAAAAATAAAAATTTTAAAAAATAAAAATCAAAAGAAAATTAAAAAACAAAGAAATGAAACTTGGAAGGATTTTAAAGCCTATAGGGCCTATAGAGTACCTCATACCTTGGAAAACCTATGGGGGTAGGGCCAGGGCCCCATAGGACCTCATCAGGGCTTAAAGCCCTTGTCAACAACAGGTAGCCACCGATCGTCTAAATCTAAAACTAGTGATAATTCAAAAACATTTAAAAATAAAACTACAACCATGCCACCCAAACCTCCCCCCACCACTTAGCACCACCCACCCCTCCATTCCACTCCACCTGTGTGTAGCCTAAGCGACGTCACCCCTTCGTCACTCACCCCCCGCCACTCTACTTCTCTTCGCTTGAGGGTAGCCTAAGAAACATGACCCCTTTTCCACTCACCCTCCACCCTCTACCACCCTTGCACCACCCTCTTGCCACCCCTAATTAGCTTGCTTCCCTAGCACCACTAGACCCCCCTCCCTTTTTTGCCTTTTACTACTTAAATAGGGATTTTTTTTCAAACTGACATAACTTTTGCCTGGGAGGTCAGATTTTTACATATTTATAGGAGTTGAAAAGATGGTTCCACCATCTTCATTGTGAATCAAGTTTTTTCTTATATTTTTTCATAAATGTTAGGTATAATCATCTGAATCCTATTTTCAGTGTTAATATTGAAATTGCCATAACTTTTGCATATGATATCAAAATTTAGCAATTTTTTTAAATTGATCAAAAAATCACAAGGAACCTATTAATGACATATATTCTCTATTTGAGAACATTATTTTCTAATTTTTTAGGTATTTTCTTTTGGTTCTAATGCTTTGATTGGAACCATTTCGAGTGTCGAAGACTAATTTTTGAAACTACTAATGCATTGTGTGCAACACCACTTGTCAAAGATCATATTTTATCACTAGATTAGTTGCACACTTATTTTATAAAGGAAATTTATCTTGTATTCCATATTTGTGATTAGATTTAAGTGTATTCTCTCTCCTTTCACTTTTGACTGATCTTGGAGATCAAAATATTAAGTTTGATCTATTTCTTTGTTTTAAACCCAAGGGATTTAGTGTGCATATGATCTCCCTTTGCATTGCAAGGTGATCTTAGGCATCAAAAGCACCTAACTTTCTTTCCTTTTAGCAGATTTGCCTAAGGATTTAATAACCTTAGGGGATGATCTGGAACACATGTTCTAGTGAGGTATATAAAGGGGGGAGAACAAAAGTTGTACATCAAAAGTGGAGTTGTCATTTTGGGGCCATGTCGAGCCTATGGGACTTGATAAAGTGAGCAATCACATGCCTTAGACAACACACTAGTTCATAGACTTTAGTCTCACATACCTTGCATATAACAAGGACATCCCTTAGTTTTTTATATAGCCTAGATAAGACCTTTTGGTCATCTAATTTTGTGGCGTAGCAGTAAGCAGTTAGCCCTAGAAAGTTACTCACACCATGCTTTTGAGTCTATCAAGATAGAGTTAACTATGGGTAGTGCTTTGGCTTCCATGGTAAGGGATGTATAGGTGGTACATGACCTTGCATTCCTTAGCTATCCACAACTTGGTAGATAGTACATTTGTGGGCCCACAAAGATTGATAGTCCCACTTGAATAAAAATAGGCTTGTTTACATGCTTGAAGTGTTTTCTTGTCAAGACCTATTAATTCCCCTTTTTATCCAAATACATTTTGACTTTTACAAACTTGAAAATCTTGTGTCAAAATCTAAAAAGTTGAGTAATTGGCAATCCTAGCATCTCATCATCCTTAATCATCTCCATCATGGATCCTTGGTTTGAAAACTTTATTATGCAAGCTAAAACCCCTTTGCCTACCCCTTTCATGAATCCCATGTGTAACCCACAATCACAATTAGAGGAGGTACTCAAATTGATAATGATGATGATGAGAGTCTTGTAGATCAAGAAAAATATCCTAGTGAACCTTATGATTTTTCTAGAGCTTATGCACAACCCATAATCACAATCAAAGGTCTTTAAATTGATAATGATGATAATGAGAGTCTTGTAGATCAAGAAGAATATCCTAGTGAACCTTATGATTTGTCTAGATCTCATGTGCAATGCACAATCACAATCAAAGGAGGTCCTCAAATTGATAATGATGACAATGAGATTCTTGTAGATCAAGATGAATATCCTAGTGAACCTTATGATTTATCTAGAGCTGAATGTTACAATGCCTATCTAGATGCCATTATCATGAGAAAATTCTCCCATAGCTTCAATCATGGAGTCATGAATTCCTATAACCATTAGGATCCCTTAAACCAAGAACATGCTCATACTAGCTACACCATGAACCAAAATCAAATGTCCATAATTCATCCTAATCCTTATGTTACCTTTGACAAGGGAAACACCACTCTAGGATTTTCATCTTATGCAAATCCTCCTTCCTCTAATCTCCACCTCCTTTGTTAATCCTCTATCCTCACAACATTTGAAATCCTATCATCTAACCTCCACCTCCTATGTTAACCCTTCATCCTCACAACCTTTTCCATTTAACCACCAATACTATTAGTCCCACCAACAATACTATCAATCCCACCACTAATATTATCAATCCCACCACCAATCCTATCAACCATCTAACCCCTTTTATCCAAACCCATACTATCCACAATCCTATTAACCATCTAACCCCTCCTATCTAAACCAATACTATCCCCAATCCTATCAACCATCCACTTATCAACCTAATCCAACCCCATCCAATCAACCCATGTGAAGGCTTCTATCCAAGGAATCTTAGAAAAGAATAACCATCTACATAGAAAGCATGAAGTCATTAAGCCCATATCTACCAAGCCTATCCAAAGCAATCAAAATTCTAGCACACATGCCCATTCAAGATCAAGTGACATCATGCAAAAACATTATCAATCCAAAACCTATCAAGCCTAATAAAGATACCCCCAGAGTTACTATCTTTGCAATCCAACCTATGTGGGAAAGAAAAAAAAAGCCAATCCATAAGGTTTAAAATCCAAAAGATCCATAAAACACATAAGTGTTAAAGGCCTCTCACCAATAAACATGTAGCAATCAAGGAGTATATCCATGAGCTAATCACTAATGTGTATATCAAAGCCAAACAATGTACATCCTTCTTTTCCAAGAAATAGTTAAGGATATGTCAAGAACTTGTCCAAAAGCATGGGCAACCTTTCCCATCACCAAATGAAGATCAAAAAATCCCAACTCATCTTATCCATAATCAATACCAAACTATCCATGTTAATCCTCTCTATGATCAAGATCCTATCTATGGACAAGAATTTCATATTAATCTTATTCATCATCCAACAATATTCACTTCCCATGATGAGAAACGTGATCCCCATGAACATATAGACAATCAAGTAAATGACATTGATCATATCACACATAATCCTAATGAGCATACTAGAAATCAAGATCTTAATCACATAAAGCATGAAAAAGTCACAATGGATCACATTGAGCATTTAAATGATCAAGACACAAGTATAATAAATTATTAGTTCATGAAAATTGCACACAATGATGTGTACACTAGGATCATCCACCTTAATCTAATCAAGCTTTCTTGTAGATGAGATAGTAACAAGTTCTGATAGTTCTCAGTAGCACATCAATGGGCTAGCATCATGTTTCAAAAACAAGTATCCTATTGTAAATAAGATATATAAAAAGTATGGATTATCAAGGAAAAATATTGGGCCTTCATGAGTAGAGCATCCTAGAACCTATCCCACTCCACATTAGTCATGGTCAAGACATCAAAAATCAATTATCCAAACAATTTAATAGTGTTAGCATCACTGAGGTAACTTTATCCAATAAAAGCATTAAGAGAGGAAGCATTCATAGCTCCTACAACAATCTTGATACCAATAATCCTTCCACCTCCACTATACATAACATCAAAATTATCCTCCACATTCTCAACACATTGATTGGGACTAACAAAATTGCAAAGTATACAAAGAAAAAGTTCTATATCAAACATCAAAGGTAAATCAATCCAAAAACCATGGAAGATATATAAAATCAATATGGGTCCAAATAAAAATTAACCAATCAAATCAAGTGAAGAAAAAAATCCCAATCTAGCAATCACTCAAAATATGGAGCCACATCAAAAAAATGTTTCATATAATAGGTATCCGCCACCTTCTTACTTATATAAAAATGTTGGTCCTAATTGCCATTCTAGTCCAAAATCCAATCTTTATAATCCACCATTCCAAGTATTGCGAGTCAAGAGTTCTCCAATCCAATCTAAATCACTGTTCCATCCACCTAAATCTTATGAATCTCCTTCACCTAATTCCACATCCAACGTCATTCATCAAAATCCAAAATCATGCCTCAAATCCAAAAACTCCACATCCCAAATCTATCACATTGTGGAAGTAATGCTTTATCATAAAGGCTATGATTGTACCCTATCAAGATGTAAACATTCGAATAAGGCCAACTCTATTATCAATGAATATTACACAAACATCAATGGATTAACAAGAGCTCTTTAGTTATGATGAAGTAGTTACTTTGGGCAGGTCAGTATTGGCATGTTATAAAGAAAACATCTACATAAACTATATCAGATGGGAAGGGACATGTGAAGACCCTTTGTATATCTAGATATCAAGGCCATCCAATCAATAATGCAAAAAATAAAAAAAATTAAAAAAAAGGAAAAAAGGAGAAAAATAAAAAAATCAGAAAATGGAAAAAAAAATTAAAAATTAAAAAATATATAAAAAAACAAAAAAACAAAAATAGTAAAGAGAAAATTATTTGTCCAATACTAAAAACCATTCGATGGCACCTTGGATAAGTACCATGATGAAAACCCATTCATGAGCATCATGTGTAAATTGGTTGTCTATATACCCTACACTTGGGGGCAAGTTGTTTCATCTATCCCATCCTATCCCCCTCATATCATCCTAATCCATCATATCCATATATCCTTGCTATCATTTCCATTTGTCTTCCCTACTTGACTTTTTTCTTGATAAGGATTCAGGCATGATCTTGAAACATGCTTTGCCAAAATCTCGACATAGCAAATCCTTCTGTAACAAATCTCCTAAGCATCTTGTTATGAATTATGTAGTACACTAAATCCCTTTAGTTTAGCATCTTGAAAGGAATTTATAGAGTAGGGCATGTTATTCCTTTGCGACATATTCCTTAGAGATCCTCCTTCCTACAACCCTCACGCTTCTATCCACATTCCCTTAATCTTTCCATCTGATTTCTCTCCCATCCATACTTCTAGACTTGGTGTTCTCTTGTCACTCGTTATCATATGGAGATAACTACTCCCATTTGAAAACAAAGATCAAAAGAATACCCAAAGAAAAATTCAAATCCAACCATGATCCTAACAAAACAATCCATCCAAACATAAGAAATCCAAATCCATTGCACTATTCAATATAGCATCTTATCAATGCAATCCAAATTAAACCCAAAATACAAGCAAACCCATCAATCTTATCCTTAGTCTTGCTTAGCTCTAAACACATCATCATGGATTTTGGGATATATCATTCTTTGATCCACCTCCCTTACATATATCATTTCTTGGAGGTGTAACAAAGACAATTATCGAGATATATCATTCCCAATCTACCAATCATCATCATCATCATCAAAATCAGGTTCTTAGCTTGACTAGGGGTAAAATATTATTTTCCATTCTTGCATCTATGCTTGTATGTGTTTCTTTCTTGATGGATTTATCTTTTTTGATTGTATTGTATAAGTTCATGCATCATATCATGACAACGACATCATGGAATTTCATATCATGGTGCCAAATGTTATCTACTTGTTTGCAACTTTATAATTTTGGGTCAATCCTTTATGCATTTGGCACATTATCATCATGATCCCTTATATCATGATGCATAATGCCTATTCTATAATAAACACTAGGTTTCTCATAATTAAGGATAACTTTAAGAACCCCCCCTCAAAGAAGTTGTATAAACCTGGCGAATCGTGTATACTTCCCAATGAATTTTTTCATTTTTCTGGGAAAAAAAATAATCTCAATTGGTGAATCTTTTGTAATCGCTAGAGGTTTGTGGAAAATCCTGGCGAATTGTAATTTTTTTAAAACCAATAAAATATTTTCATTGATGATTAAAACCTATTTTCAAACCAATAAAATATTTTCATTGGCAAATTAAAATCTATTTCAAACCAGTAAAATATTTCTATGGGTGAATTAAACCTATTTTCTAAATTAAAAAATATTTTTGTGGGTGATTAAAATCTATTTTTAAACCCAAAAAAATATTTTCATTGGAAAATTAAACCAATTTTCAAATCAATAAAAAAAATAATTGGCAAATTAAATATAGTTTTAAACCAATAAAAAATTAATTAGCGAAATAAACTATTATGCCAATAAAAAATCATACCGTGTGTGGCGAAAATATCAAATATTGTTCTATTCTAGGACAAATTTTCCACACATCCAAATTCCTTCATAAAGTGTCTAGAATGGGGAGAAGTGTCAACATATTTATTATGTCTAAAGCAAGATGTCAGCGCAAATTAATATAACCGACAACCATTAAATGAATTTTTGATGGATGGTTATAGTTGCATTCTGGAAGAAAATGTCTGAAACACTATACCTGCAACTTCAAACCTCCAGAATAACACTTGAACTATTAGATTTCCAAATATCAATGGTTGACATTTCATAGGAGAAACCTATCTTTTAACCCTCTGTGTAATCTTATGTTGACTTGCTACCTCTAGTTGCTGGTTGTCTAAGTTGAATCTTGAGCCATCAAAATTGTGTTGTTTAATGACCCCTTATACCTAGTCTTGTCGGTCACCACTTGGTGGGGAATAGGTCAAAATATTTAATCTATTGTCTAAGTCTCAACGTTAACCTAGCAAGGTCCACTTTTCAAATGCTAAGTTGCTAACTATAGAAGAACATGAAATATTTTAGCAAATATTTTGAAGTAGCCTTAAGAGACTTAAAGGGTGAGCTATCAAAGGTTTAAATAAGACATATGGGAAATTCCTTGGCAAGAAATTTTAATCTTAGCTGTCAAATGTTGAAGAATTTAAGCAAACAACAGATGGCTTGAGAAGTTAATGTGCGAGCAAGTTGGAGGGCCCAGGTTAATCCTAACCGTTCCCTGCTAGCCCGTTGTCAAAAGACGCACGGGCGATAAACCCAATGGGCTAACGGGTGAATGCCACGTAGCAGACTTCGTAGCCTGAAGAGCAGGTGGGGTCTATCAAAAGATGAGTAAGCAATTCTGTGTGGCAGAAAAATTCATCATGGCCATCCATCTTGCCATCTCATCAAGAGATCAACAGCTAGAGTTTGAAATATTTTATCAAATATTTTGAAGCATCTTTAAGAGACTTAAAGGGTGAGCTATTAAAGGTTTAAATAAGACACATGGGAAATTCCTCAGTAAGATGTTTTAAACTTAGCCATCTAATGTTGAAGAAATTAAGCAGACAATGGATGGCTTGAGAAGTTAATGTGTGAGCAGGTTGGAGGGCCCAAGTTAATCCTAACCATTCCCTGCTAGCCCATTGTCAAAAAATGCATGGGTGATAAACCCAATGAGCTAACAGGTGAATACCACATAGTAGATTTTGCAGCCTAAAGAGAAGGTGGGGTCTATTGAAAGATGAGTAAGTAATTTCATGTGGCAGAAAACTTTATCATGACCATCTATCTTGCCATCTCATCAAGAGATCAACAGCTAGAGTTTGAAATTGAGAAAGTGGCCATGGGAGTCGTTCTTCTTCACATGAGCGAGCAGTAATGGTGGTTTTAACACCATAAAATCAGTCTTTTTGCATAATTGAAATTTGTCTAAGTGTTTTAAAGCATTTGGAGGCAATTTCAATCTCTCGAGACAATTTGAATATCTTGACGCAATTTCAATCTCTTGGTGATCAAAACTAGGGTTTTCAAAGCGTTCAAAGCCCTAAGTTAAAATCTTGCCTTCTAAAATTTGTTGCTTGTGCTCACTATCATGGTTATGTCAATAGGAATTACTGGTAAATTTTTATTTCTTTTAGGGTTTTGCCTTCTTAGATTGTTGAACTACAAAATTTAAGCTTTATTGTTGCTTTAAGTCAGAACCCTAGTTGTGAACCTGCAATTCTTGCTAAACTAAAAGCCTAATTTGTAAAATTCTCACCATAATGGCACCCCCACGAGCCCAAACCTCAAGCTCTGGAGATATGAAAAGGTCCATAGTCCAGGACCTTCTTGATCAATTAAAGCCCTGCACTAATGACAAAGTAAAAGGTCCTCTTCTGTTCCAGGATTTCAAAATTAAAGAAGGCCTCATAGATAAACATATCCATATCAAGGATGCCACCATACCACTTACAAGATGGTTATCGTTCAAGAACTAGTTTAGGAATAGGAATTTGAGTGTTCCTATATATAACCCCTGGAGATTGGACATGACAAAATTGGTTGTCCCAAATGTCTACATGGATGTGGACTTGTTAAAAGATGTGGCAGCCAGATATGATCCTATCTCTAGAGTTGTCAGGACATATAATGTGATCTAAATGGTAAAGCTCAATAGGGAAGATATTGTTGAAGTTTTTCAACTTCATGAGTGGAATGAGGATTTGGTAAAAATTGATTTGAAAGCCTTTAGGAGTGAATACAAGAAGACAAGACATGTCTTTAAAATCACAATGCTGCCAAATCATTTAGCGTCAACTAGAAAGGGAAAGGGGAGAATTGTTATTGGTCCATCAGTTAAGGAACCCTTCCCAATAAAGTATTTTGCTCCATATTTTCAAAAAACCTTCTATTCTTTGTGTCAAATCTTGGGGTTTGATCCTACTTCTGGCATGCCAATGGGTTTCATGTATATGGCTACTCATATCCAATACCCTGCTTACAACATAGTATATGACTTTGCTTCCTACTTGGTAGATAACATTCATGAGGGTTTATTATCATTAAAGAATGGTAAAAATTGGGTTCAGTTTTGGTAGTATTCACTGTTAATGCACATGTTTTTATTCAAAAGGGCAAAATTCTTTGAGAATGATATGAAGTTGGAAAAGGAGGAGGATGGTGTTGAGCTACATGTCCAATGTTAGACAAGAATTCTAGACAAGGATGATATGAAGTTTGATTTTGTAGTGTTTGAGAATGTCTTTGCATCAAAGTTGAGGAATGACCTAATCCTGAATCCACCAAGGATTCCAACTGAACTACATGATTTTCTTAGGCCAAAAGAAAGGATGTCTAATTTAAAAATTGATCAAAACTAGGGAGATATCATCCCCTATCTAGATTGTACAATTCTTAGAGTATATGGCACTATGGTTAGACCACATGTTCTCCCAAAGAGATGTGACATTAAGAATTGGATTCCTTGAGGTCATTTGGTAGCTAGGTAATGTTGAAGATTGTCACTTGTTAAATATGAGCAAAGGGACTTTCTTCCTAACATGGATAGTTTTTGCAGACTTTGTGGTGACTGGTGGAGGGTGGAGAAAAATAGATGAATTGCTTGAACCATACAACATGAGGAGAATGTGCCTAAGAAATCATGATCCTAAAGGTTTCATGGTTGCATTGAAAGTGAAGATCAGAAGCAGCCAGTTCATACATAACTTCTATTTCCCTTAAGATGTTATTAGGAACATCTTTAATTACCAAATACAGGAGGAAAGGAAGGCAAAATAGATCACCTATGATATGATGGTAAGGGAAAAATGGAAGGCTGATCCCCAATATGACCCCCTATGGCTTCCTCAATTCAAAAATGAATTGCAAAAAGTTGAATATATGCTCTAGAATTTTGAGCAAGTGGTTGGCAGGATGAAAGGAGAGAGATTGGTTGCTGACAAATGAAAGGCTATGGTTGGGGAAGAATAGGAAAAGGATAAGGGGAAGGCCCCAGTGTTGGAGGAAAGGCCTACCTACCAACCACCACAAAAGATCAAAGTCTTTGCAAGGAGAAAAGGTATTGTGAGGAAGCAACAATCTATTTCCACCCCAACTACATCTAAGGATTCTAAGCTTGAGGGGTCAAGAGATTCCTCACCATTGCATGAAATGCCACCACTAAATTACTAGAAGCAGTTATCCAGGTTGAGTTTAGAAAAGAAATGAAAGAACAGTTTCAGAAGATAGCAGTTGGAAAAGGTAGAGAGTTAGTGAAGGAAAGTGGTATTTTATTGCTGCCAGAGTGGGATTTAGCCTCAACAATTGCTTTTGACATAGTGTGGAGGCATGACAAACCATTGTATCAAACAGAGGAGGAAGAAAAATTGGCTTTACAGAGGTGTGCTTTCAATGAAGAATGGGAAACACTTACTAATTGGGCATTGGCCCCAAGTGCAAGGAAACCTGCAGTTGTTGAGCCTGCTCCAAACATAAGTGGAGGGATAATTATTAAGAGAGTGTCTGATACCCCAGCAATTGATGTAGCAAACATGTCAGTGAATGTTGCCAAATTCACAAAGGTAGCAGTAGAGAATAGCACTGAGGAAAGAGATCAATATAGAACCAAGTCTAATGACATGGTTGCAGAGTATAATGACATGGTTGCAAAGTATAATGAGAGTTAGCAAAAGGTTGCCAAGCTGGAAATTGAAGTGACATTGTTAAGAAAAAATTGCAAAATATGCATGCTCATGCCCCAACACAGAATAACTCTACTATCCTTCCAAAAGTTTCAATGGAAATCATTCCATACAATCTTGGAGATGCACCCCTTATAGTTGAGGAGCCAAGCACATCAGGTGTAGCTCCATCAAGTGAGCCTACTAAAGAGGAATTATTGGATCAAATTGAGGCGTACAAGAAATTACTGTCGCAGGTCAATGAATCAATTTATTCAAGTAATATGAAGATTGTAACTATAGTTCTAGAACACTTGAATAAAGGGATTGAAGGAAATTAATTAGCATTCATTCAAATTATTCTTCTATGTTTGATGCCATAAAGGATTTTGATAGGAATAAGGATGTTGTAACATCATTAATGGATACATGGATCCCTGGAGCCCAGGCATTAAGAGACATGGCAATTGCAACCAAGCATGTCAAGGATGCACCTCCTAACATTGTCCCAACTCTTAGGCTTGTAAATTCAATTAAGGATTTTCAGGGGTTGGTAGGTCCTTTAGAAATAAATATCAGGGAGCTTGTCAAAAAAAATGATGAATGGAATTTCAGTCTGCTTCCTGTTATTTTGAGTGAAAATGGTGGGGTTAAACCTCTACAATTGTGGAAGGACTAGGCAAAACAAATAATATCTGCTCAAGTTAAGCTCATCTGTGACAATGTTGATTTAGATATGTTGAGAAGCAACATGGATAAACTAATTCACACTGGCATTTTCTTAGAGGAATTTGACAAGGAAGCTAATTGAGTGGTTATCAAGTACACACCCTACAAGACCAAAGCAAATGAACTTGTCAATTTCATTTGGCCGACAGAGGAGGAGTATTAGCTATGGAGGTCCAACTATGTTGACACTTTTGATTTCTAAAGTGTTGAAGCATATGTAAATATTAATGTTTTGGTGATTATTGTATTATTCATTTATTGAATATATTTGATCTGAGATGATTTTGTTGAAATTAGAAAAAAAGAATTACTCCCTCTTTTTATAGTATTTATTATTATTTTATTGTATATAAAATTGGTCAGATCTTACATATCAATTTACAAATATTGTGCTCCTTTTAATTCAAAATTGGTGACATGTGTCATGGATTGCATATGTTGAACATAGTTTGAAACTCTATTAAGTATTATCTATAGACTTAAGTCAAATCAAGTATAAATATTTGCATGAGGATTAAATTCACTTGAATAGATACATCATATCACTTAAATATTGGCACGCTTGGAAAGATATCCCAAAGCTTTGAAGTCGAGTGCCATTAATGAAGCCTAGCTCTATTTAATGGAGCCCAACAACACTTTCTCATACCAAATATTGAAGCTAGCTTAACAAAGAAAATGGATATGCCAATTTGCCTTATGGATTTATCACAAACTCGAGGCTTAAAGCAATAACGAAGCCTCACAAAATTGCCTGTTCGTGCTTCCTGGAGTTGGAAGTCATGAAAATGGTTCTTGGGAGGGATTTATTAATAGATAAGAATAGATATAGAGTGATTTCTAACATAGCTTCTTGGTTCTTGTCATCATTGCTGGACCTTGGAGGTGTGAAGGTGGATATTCTCATTCTGTTGTGAGAAATTTTCAAGCCAAATTTTCTGGGTAATGATTTGGAGGTGGTAATTGGGGTAGAGATGGGTGTGGGGATTCCATAGTCTTCTAACCTATCATTGGTGGTTTTTGGGGTAGAGATGGGTGTGGTGGTTTTGTGGCTTCCCTTTCTTCTCAACATGACAGATGGGGTTCTTGCCTGCCACCGTCAGTGGCCCACCATCGGTCAGAATTTTCTAAGGTGCACTTGAGCTCTTGACATGGAGCTAAATCTGGAATGAGTGATGTGCTTCATAGAGTTGGTGGAAATAGGTGACTTCTATGGTTTCCCTTAGCGAGTGTTTTGATTTGTGCTATGTAATTTTGATGTAATATATGTAATACATGGGAATTTTTTGTAAGAATATGCTAGGGGCATAGCTATCCCCCAACTGTAAGAATTTTTTGAATTAATATCAATTGAATACTCACTTTTAGGGCTTAAATTTGATAGTTGTATAGTTGTATTTAGGCATTTTTGTTGTAAAATACAATCAAAATTTTAAAAAGACTGTATCATATGAAAGGAGAGATTTTGGACAAATTGTCAAAATTTATATAGGATTATGCTTATATATATATATTTGGTTTCTATATAATCTACTTATACTAATGTATGCCATAGTATTTTAAAGGCAGCATTGAATATATTACTATCATAAGAAAATTGCTTGATAGGTAAGGTTGATTGTCAAATTTAAGCCCTGTGGGCTGCTTTGTAGATTTAAAAAATAAAAAATATTTGCATGTAGATTTAAAACATAAATCAATACAAATGAAAAAAGAAAGTTTCTAGCAAATTGACAAGTTACATTATAAATTGTTTATATCATAAATTACTCGACCATTCGATGAACATTTGATGGATGGTTGTAGTTGCATTCTGGAATAAAATGCACAGAGCGTTAGGCTTGCGAACTTAAATCTCTAGAATCACCCTATAACTGTTAGATTTACAAAGATCAACGGTTTAGAAATTGTTGTGAGCTGTCAATGCGGGGCAACTATCAACCATGTACTAATTGTGTAGTTCGGAAGCAACACGTTGACTTGATGTTTCATTTACTTTAATGTTTGTAAAAAAATCATTTTATAAAAAAAGAAAACTTTCTTCTGCTAAGTGGTTTTATTTTTAAGTGAGCGGGTCAGCACATAGGGAGATTTTAGATTACTCATTTTAGTGCACTGGGGAGATTTCAGATTGCTCATTGTAGTGTTACTTCCAACAAATCCATAAGACAAAAGACAGAATTCCTAGGCTATGTTTCATCGTTTCTTAAAATCTTATTTTGTCAAACTTTTTTCTTAAAATCTTATTTTGTCAAACTTTGGGTTTAGGGTTGAGAGACTTAAGAAAAATTAAGGACTTAAGAGGGAATTCACAATTTGACACTGTATAGGCATGTCTACCACCACTAGTAGACCATACAAAGTTTTTGGGAAAGGCAAAGCAAGTTTGGATAGAAAAATAGATTATTTTGGATTGCTTAAAACCTCAGGTTTGACTGATGAATACCATGATATTTATGATCCTAAAATCTATGGTAAACTTACCAGATAACTTAGATTTTCATGTGAGAATAAGGTTACAAACCAAAAGTAAGTTAATAGTATCAATACACCGTGGGTAACTAGATTAGGGTGGATGATGTTACATGAGGTTTTCCCTTGCCCAGAATTTATCATGGTCCGTGCCCACAATTATGATGATAACAAAAGAGCAATTGTAAATAAAGATACCAAATAAGAAATTTTATCCATTAATGTAAAAGAATTTGGAAAAGTGTGAATTTGGAGACGTCCACATTGACCTAGAAAATCTTGCCAGTGATTATGAAACAACAGATGAAAAGGACAAAAATGTTTTCCTAAATTAAATAGTTCAAGAAAGAAACAAGTTGAAAGGTAACCATAAGCCTCCTTATCCTTTGTAAATTTTTAAATCATGGGCTCAGGATACTATTTCTATGCTAGCATTTTTCCTCGGACTAGATAGCAATTGGGAAGTGGATGCAGTCCTCCTTGAAATGGTATATAACATCTATTATGGTATTGGTGTACATGTCAAATATAACTTTATTGAGCACATTGCAGAATCCATGGATAAACAATTTTTAATGATTAAAGGAGGTTCCACCAAGACATTTAGGTTCACAACCTACTTGTGCTATTTTTTTCTATTCAAATTTAGTGGAATGTTTCAGACCAACAAGCTTCATATTAAGCCCTATAGTAATGTTGAGGAAAAGAAAATGGCTCTAGTATATGATTGGACTACTAAGATAAGGATGCATGATTCTCAAAGGAACTACAATCATTTTCTAGACTACTTTTTGGTTCCATTGCATCAAGCAATTACATATAGTCTAATGCCTAGATTGCCTATATCATGTAGAGATTTGATTTAACTAGGAAAAAAAATATAATTGGCTGATTGGTACTTATTGGAAGAATATGATGTGCTAAGATTTTATGGATTAGGAGAAGATCCATACAAACTTCCAATACACCCTACAAACTTCCAATACATGAGACAGAAAGGGTTTTTGCATTGGAATATGTAAGGCAGATGCAGGGTACTGATGAACTACATTTTACCAGTCAACAAAAGAAGACCTTATTTCCTTCTTTACCTATTTCATGTGGAGGGTTCACATTGGAGAGAAAAGCATTTAAGGTGGTACACGATCTTTTGAAATTTTTTAATTTTGATGATGTCTGTCACTGGTAGTATGATCCATGTGGCACCATTGAAATAATGATTGTGGCCAATAGGAATGTTGCAAGTAGAATTCAACATCAAAGTAAACCATTGCTTGAAAACTTGAGAAACAAGGATTCTTGGGATGAGGTCAAAATAGCAATAGAGAAAACTATTACTGAGAAAGGTATTTCTTTTGAACAATTGTCAACAAAAATTATGGCATTACACCAAAATACATGAGCACTAGCAGAGAATCAAATCAAGAGGTACAACAATTTTAATGAAAAAAGTGATAAACTATCTATTAGAGTAAAAATGCTAGAATCTCTAGATATGTCTATTACAAGCAAAAATTGGTCATGATAAAAAATTACTGCCCTTTGGTCTATGAGGAAAGAGCTAGGTGAACCAATAACTATTGTATAGTTTAGAGAAATCGATGAAGATGATGATTTTAGCAAATTGTGGAATATAGAGCATCCCTATGAATGTGAAGATGAAGAAATTGATAATGAACCTAATGATGATAGGGATGAACAAAGCAATTTCAAACCTGGTTTAAGTTAGGCCACAAAAGAAGCATATACTTTAGGAGCAACCTTAGCTTAAAATATGGGTTATCATAGTGGTGGTTTGGGGTCCCAAGGATAAGGCATTTGGACCCCAATAGATTTAGTCACTAGAAAACCAGTTGATAAATGAGGCCTTGGAGCCGAATCAGTTGATAAAATAGACCAAGGGCATACAAGTACAATTAAAAGAATTCATTTTGTTACAGTTTCAAATCCTACTCCTCATGGTTAGATGCAATCACAACTTGGACATGCCCATTGTGGAGAGCCTAGTACGACTAGCATTGCCACTAGTGGAGAACTTAGTCAACATGTGCTACAACAACAGGTCCAAAAATAAATTACACACAAGGGGACACTGATACAAGATACCACACAAACACTCAGTGATCAAGGTATACAAAAGAGACAAAGGATTATGACAGGTCCAAGTACAACTACCAGTTCCACCACAAAGGAGTTATTTCCAAGCACTCCCCTAGTTAGTGTGGTTGCAATAGAAATTGCAAGTACTCCCATTCAGTCACCATTCAAGCATTCCCTTATTCCTACATCCCTAGGTTTTGAACACATTCAAGAGTTTAAAAATAAAGTAGAATTGTATAAAAAAGAAAAGAAGCAATTGATGGAGAGTGTGTTTGTTGTAACTTTAGAGCTTGCAACAACCATGATATTACCCATATTTGACACAAATTCAAAAAACATGGAGTACACAATTGTTGTTCCCACAGTCCAAAATAAACTAGAAAATCAGATGGATTGATCTGAATTTCAAGTGAACAGTTTGCAATTTGATTTTTTTGGATTAAAAAATACTGACAAAATTAATATATCAAAGAAGAACAATGAATTGGTGTACACATCATTGATAAAGCATGATAAAGTGAAAAAAAGTTGCAGAATCATAGAGAAAAATTATAGGAAAACTTAACAAATAAGAAAGCAAAGAATAAATTAGCAGATAACAAGAGCAATGAATTAGAAAAAAGAATAAAAAAATCTACCTCTACATCAACAAGCAAAGAAGATAAACAAACAAAGGTGGAATTGAATCGACTGAAGAAAAGGTTAGATGAGAGAAAAAAGAAATATAATGAGGAAAAATCCACTTCAAAAAAATTACGACAAAGCACTGAGAAAGAAAATGAACAGTGGGAACAAAAATTGGAGAAAGAAAAAAATGAAACATTGGCCACAGAGCTTATGGAAGCAAAAAATGAAATAAAATCTTGTCAAAATAAGTTAACTGAATTTTGTAGACAAACAATGAGGCACATGAAACAAAATATCTAGGAGGAAATAATGCAGAGGATTGATCATTTGTGTGAATTGTTTCAATTGATTGATGCCATGAGACTACATCATAAGAAGCTGAGCACATATTTAATGGACAACAAAAATGTGCAACTGCAAGTAGAAGAGAAATCTACAAATTAAGTTCTAGAAACAGTCTATAAAGCCAGTGACAATGAATTGATTTCAAAATGCATTACTAATCAGATTGAAGCCTCAATAAAGGTGACATCTATCATTCAAAAGTGTTCAAGAATGCGTTGAACAACAGAATTTGTGATTGAGGCTGCAACAAAGATTAAGGAGGATGAAAAGGTAAGGAACTTGACAAAGCTTGGTTTACCATAGGCCTTTGACACAAATGAGCAATTCATTGGAAAGGATAATTTTATAAAGAAGATGGAGGATGCAAGGAATATTGATTTGGACCAGTTTCCTCAGAACCCAGATGGGTCAAACTTTTTGGATTGCATAAAACCACTAATAATCTTGAATGTATCTTTGGCTAAACATTCAAGTCAGGATCCAAATTGAAATTCAATCATACATTGTTAACAAAAATTAAAGTCAGACAACATCAGCTAGAAGAAATGACAATTCCACCACCTGAACAGTGGAATTTGCTAAAGAGCTATAGAATGATTTGATATTGATAATATGAGTTTCCAAGTTCCAACTCAGCTCTGTGCAGAGTTGTCTTTGAGCAAGATTTTACATTGCCTCTATGTATTCCTTCATTTGAAAATCAATAGAAAACTCAAATTTAGTAATGTGTTGATGTTCAATTATCTTTATTATTTATTTTATCAATTGAATAAAAACTTTGGTTTCAACTACTAGATACACATTCAACAATTGCTGATGTTCATTGTTCTATATACTACTATTGTTAATATGTTGAGCTAATGTTATTTACCATTTCAAATATTTTATTCACATGCC